>OX101826.2:40038319-41238319 GCA_944452925.2 Chrysolina oricalcia
GTGTTTTGTTGTGTTTGGATTATATATAGTGAAAGAAAAATAGATAGAGACTAATAATGGTGCTTTACTGTTGGGTTTGCAAGTTGTCAATCTGTGTGCACGTACCCCTTGAGCTTGTATTTCCCAATTTACATAACAAATATTCATGGTTGTTTGTTTGAAATATCCTGATCACATCAGGTGATTATAAACTCTTATTAGAATGAAAAATTGTCTGATATCTGGTTTTGTTACCTTTATAAGCTTCATTCATGATTCATTCAATTAATTTTACATTTCAAATTTATCTTGATAGGGTTTCTTTGGTTTGTCTTGACATAGACCTGATTACTGAAAGTTCTCATTAGACTGGTATTTTCAGATTCTTGGCCAGGCTGCCATAAAACCCATCTCTTGATTCTGTCATTATTTAATGATCAATCACAGTCTAAATTTATTATATTAACTGTAGGTATAACCCATGTCATAATATATTTTGTATATTCTATATATTTGTATGTTATTTTGTAAGTTTTGTCTACATTATTTGTTTATTGCATTTTTCTTACTGTCCTAGCTCCCAGTGTCATGAGAATTCGTTCATGTTTTTAACCTGTTTTACTTTGTCCCACGTTTTATATACACCTATAGCTCTGTCAACAAGGGATTTCTTCAGACAATGAGGCATATTTATTATTATTATTATTGTTAATATGTGAATGATCCAAAATTAAGTGCACCTTCGTGATCATTACCTTTATCCTTTTTCATTTCGTATGACGGATGTGAAAAAAGTATAATCTTCAAAATGACTACAGAATATGTATATGAATAAAAAAGTATATTCAAATGAAATACTCGAATAGAAACGTTGTTTTATTGTTCCTCTTTTTCAGAAACGTCTGTTTGAAGAATATAAATTATTAAAAAACATTTTCAAGGTCAAGCGTTCATACAAATGTATTAAAAAGGAATAAATAATTTTCCTAATTGTTTGACAGGGTAACTATTCTATGAGTAATGGATTTAAAAGCTTGTCGCGAAAGAATTATTATTGAAATTATGCATTATTCCTTTTTAGTCCATTTGTATAAAAGCTGCCTGATTGAAACAAAATGTGTTTCTTTATTTTTCGTTTTCCATGAAATCCGTAATCTTATTGAAATTTTGCAGAAATTTGATAATCTTCGACCCCTAAAACTCTTTTATACCAATTTTGAATGGAATCGGACCATAATCACAAAACTTGTCCGCCATCTTGAATTTATGAATTTTGATAAAAATTTCATAATCCTCAACCGCAATTCATAATCTCCACCCAATAACTCTTATATCTTTACTTCAATCAGGATCGTACCATATAATCACCAAACTCGTCCGCCCTCCTTAATTTATGAATTTTTATAAGTAGTTCATAATCTCTGACCCCGAAAATCCCCTAATACCAATTTTCAATAGAATCGTGACATAATAAAAAAACTTGTCCGCCATCTTTAATTAATTACTTTTGACAAGAAATTGATAATCTGCAACCCCCAAACTTCCCACACAAACTTTGAATAGAATCGGATCCTAATGATAAATTTCGACAGCCATCTTGGAGCCGCCATTTTGTTATTTCGAACAGAAATTTCATAATGCATTTTCACCGGAGTTATGAACACCTGCCAAATTTCAAGTTAATCGGACGACTAGAAGTTGGTTACAATTCACTTGCAAAATTTGACCAAAACTAACGAACTAACAAGTAAAACTAAATGAAAGCTTGTAAAAATATTCTTTTGTATATTGAACATGCGGTGTAATTTTTTTGACAACTTCCGCTGCTTCAAATTTAGAAATGATGAACATTTTTCTATTAGAATCGACTTATCACATAGGTATTTTAGGAACACATCATATTTCTCACACTCGTATTTCACAAGTTTTGCTAAAGTTTTCATAATCATATATGAAATACCACATATTTTTGTTACTATAAATTCCTATAACAATTGAATTGCCGCTACTGTCGTTGGTGGGTAAGTTACAGTCTATCGCAGGTCTCCTCCGTCCTCGTAACCCGCGCGCCTACGAATCAAGCAACTTCAAAACAACCTATGTTGCAAGTATGGGATTGCCGAGTCCATTTCATTTATAAGTCCATGATCAAAACATTGCCGACTTTGGGAGCTTGTATTTCGATAATTAGATGGACGAATTTTTCCAGATTTGGTTATTAGCATTGTTATCGAGTTTATTGACATGTGTTAGTTTTTCATCAAATTTGTAAGACGCGTTTCTTCTGTACAGCGTGTTATTTGAAACAATGATTGCATTTGGCCTATGGTGCTATGATTTAAAAGTCTATTGGGAAGCAACTTTCAGTACAATTATCTCCGATTCTAAATGGATGAAAATTCTCAGAAAAAGTCAGCTGATGTAGCCACTGTCGAGAAATATTGAACCTATTTTTCTAGTATTTATAAGAAAGCTGCTCTAGCGTTCCAAATACCTCAAATAGTGATAGAGAGCCGCGGGTTCTGAGACATGATGATCCACATACGTCTTCCGTTTGGTGAGGTGAAAGTTCATCCCTCGAAGACCCCAAATACCAAATATTTTTAAAATCTAGCAAAGCCGACTCCAGTATGAAGGAAAAATGTCTGTCAATTGTTTCGACGATCTATCGTTATGATGATTTTGTTTAGAAAGTGACTAGTAATCATCTGACAAAGCGGAAGACGATTTGGTTGAGGTGCACAATTTTGGGTCTTTACTTCGAGAAAATCCGAGTGAAAGACTTTTTCAGTAGGGCTCGGCCTCAGGGTTGATTAAATAAACAAATTAAAAAACTCGCAGGTGCGGCAAAGTTGAAAAATCGAAAACTGCACTTGGGTTCAATTTAGGTTTCCAAATTTTGCATGGAGCTTCTTCAGGAGCCAGAAAAGCTGTTTTCCAAAGTAAAAACCACTCACGAAAAAGATTACCAGGAATAAACAAAGAAAATGGAGGGAATTCAAAGAGGTGGGAGGGGGTGAGAAGTTGTCGAAAAACTCTACCCTTTGGAAATCAGGTTTTCTGGTCTCTGAAGATGCTCCATGCAAAATTTGGAAGATTGAACCCAAGTGCAATTTTGGATTTTTCATCTTAGCCTCTCCTGCGAGTTCTTCAATTTTTTTATTCAATCAACCCAGAGGCCGGCCCTACTAAAAAAGTCTTGCATTCGGATTTTCTCGAAGTAACGACCATAACAGAGGGAAGGAACGCAAAATTAAGCATATATGAGACGTCGAATTTTTGTGTATATCGATTTTGGGTTCCAAAATTGTGCGCCTCAACCAAATCGTCTTTCGCTTTGTCAGATGATTACTAGTCACTTTCTTAACAATATCATAATGGAAGAAAAAAATTGTACTGAAGTCGGTTCGGACCGATTTAAAGAATATTTGGAATTTGAGATTTTCGAGGGATGGACTTTCATCTCACCAAACGAAAGACGTATATCTTATCATTGCGCCGCGGTTTTACACACTAATAGGCCAATCAATAGAGCATTTTTTCCTAACAAAACTACTAGTAGAAAACCGACTGTGCCTTCACATTAAAAACAGTCTGTAGTTATATTCTGTTTTGTTTTCGACTCGCAACTGTCATTTATTAATTTGTTATAAACATTTAAATAGCAAAAAACGTATTTTTTTAATTTGTTTTGCTCAAGATGCATATAAATCCTGGTGGAATTACTTATAGCTGTGAAATTGTCATCCAAAACTGTTGATGTACGGCCTGCTTGATTCATGACATTTTTTTTGCGTCAAGAGAGTTTACTCAATTTTAACATAGATGGCAGGCAAATCATTACCGATCATGATGACTTGACATGTCGTTTTGACAAACGCATGCTGCGTCATCGACATAACCTCAAATTGAACCATGTCATGATTGTCATGTCGAAGTCGAGACTCACAAAAAAATGCTATACACTACCCTAACTTTTACGAATGACAGAAAAACACAAGAACAAATAAATAACAATAACCCAACAACTAAAAACGTCGCAAAACTACCGAACTGAGCGAAAAGTATTATGGTGGATTTATGCAGCAATCATAAGTCATAAGTCTTTAGTCATAAGGAAGAATATTCGTCAATGATTGGTTGGAATATACGGACCAACCAATCATTGACGAATATTCTTCCTTATGACTAAAGACTTATGACTTATGATTGCTGCATAAATCCACCATTAAAAGAACAGAAAAATCACACGATAAATACCAATTAGGCTATCCAGAACACGTGACCACGGCTCTTTAAAAATGGCCTGCTGTAGGCACACATGAATGGTGTTTGTGTTTGGCACTAGCTTCTACTGCTAATAGTTTTGTTTAGTTGTGATTTGAAATGTTATTATGGCTGTTTTAACTAAAAGTGATTTATTTATTATCATTAGAACGACTAAACAAAGACACTGCATCGATCTATAGAGACAAAAAGTGAGTGATAAAGTGCATGGATCCTTTTACTTTCACTCACACAGTCACACTCACAACAGTAACGGCATTCGACATTATTACATATCTGCTGTTGACTCATAAACAAGAAAGCCAATGAAGGCCTACAAAAGTTTAACAGGCTATAAATATCTTGAAGCTGGATTTGCCCATGATTGTGAAGCAAGAAAAATGGATGAACATACTGTTGTTGTTGCCAAGGTAGGTACTGATTTTTCGTAATTTATGAACTGTTTATTAATGTTTCCAATTAATTTTCAGATGAGGCATTCACAGCGAATGGATATTCCTTTGTTGAAAGTATAGATTATTTAATAAATTGATGTTTCTCCTGATGCGACGATGTCTTGTGGCTGCTATGGAAGTGAAGTGTCCATATTCGTTAAGGAATATTGATATGGGGCAGTATTCAAATTTAAAAACCTCAACTATAATAAGCGGTGGAATTGCAATTACCCTAAAACGTGACCATGCTTATTATTACCAAACTCATTTACAAATGAAACTAACTGAATGAAAATACTGCGGTTTTGTGATTTGGTCACCCAAAGGATATATGTTCATGAGTAAATTTTCCCAGATGAATAATTCTGGATAGTTGATTTCCCAAAAGCGTACAATTTTCGTAAAGTAGTTGTGCTACCTAAGTTTCATAAAAGGAAGACATTTTTTAGAGTAAAGATGGTGTCTTTGTGAAAAGGTGAGGATGACCGAGTTGTGCTGCAGTGTGAAAATTATATCTGTGAAATTCTATTGGACCCTATAGGACTGTCCGATGTGCATGAAGTTATGACTGTTTCCTCAACACTATTATTTGTAATATATAATTGCCTACACATTTATCTATTTTTATTTTCAAATCTTCATTGGATTGGTCGTTTTTTTACACACCGAGTGTCAGATATCGCAAAGTAATTTATTTTCACTTGTTACATATTTTTACCTACTAATTTGTTATTTTGTAACATGGAACTATGTATATTAGGGTATCCTACTTAATAAACATCTATCTATCTAGTCTTTGATTTAATATACCACATTATCTAAATGTATCTAGCTAGGAATTTTTAAAAACTTCACTAAGTCGCGATCTCCACGGCTTCCACAATTTACAACATAACACTTTGTAGGCATGTTTTTTATTCGGCAAAGTTTCATACAAAAATTTCACTCCAATAGATGAAAATTAACAATAATCAGTCTCGTTCAAACAATAACAAATACAATGTGTGCCTTCAGGCGGCCATCTTGATTTTAGTTTGACACTTTGACAGCATCTTGGATAGCCTAATATGTAAGATGTCTAAAAATCCCTAATATGCAATGTAATTGACATATAACCTCAAAATAATGTTAACGTTCAAAAACTCAAAAAATTTATCTAGTAGGCACTTTGGATTGTTGGAAACTCCACTATATTCGACTTAAGCGTCATCCATTGACGAATGGAACAAACTCTATTGACGCAATTACAGGATCAAGAACTTTAGTTGAAACAAAAGCGAATCAGTAAACGCACCAGGAGTTATATGCATCTTGGTTTAGCTTATATAATGAACACTAATAGAGCAATCCGGTTGCTCTAATGGAAATAATTAAAGATAATTGAAATACAAACAAAATGGAATGTTCTACGACCCGATCGGATCATTAGTAACGGAGGAAAACTGGAAAAACCGAAAAAATTTACGATTTTTTCAAAAATTCATAACTCCATTTTTCAAGAAATAGGGTTGACCCTTCTCATGAAAGTATTGAATTATGTGTACTTTATATGTGCATAAAACAGGCTCTGACGGATAATTAGTTTTGGCACAATTGCAATTTGAATTTTTTTTGCACTATCTTGCATCTACTTTCATAATCTGTTTGAGAAATTGAAATCGGGCTATCATTAGAGCATCCAGGCATGCTGCAATAAAAATTAAATTGCAATTGTGCCATAACTAACGATCCGACAGCGCCTGTTTTGTGCACATATAAAGTACACATGATTCAATACTTTCATTAGAAAGGTCAATCCTACTTCTTGAAAATTGGCGGAATTTGTAATTTTTCAAAAACATCCCATTTGTTTGTATTTCAATTATCTACAATTCTTCTCATTGGGGCAACCAGATTGCTCAAATAGTTTTCATTATACAGTGCTAGTCAAAAGTCCCCTCCCCCCTCGTATCTGTTGAACGGTTATAATTAGTATTATGAAATTTGGAGGGTGGAAATGAACGGATGTAGGCTTCTCAACCAGTCGTAATAGGTGACGTAATAGTCATAGATGACGTCACACGGCCACTGTGACCAATAATTTCAAATGGGACCCTATGACAAGTGACATCTCGTTTGAAAGGTATTGAAAATACCTATTCAGCCATACTCATTTTGTTTGGATTTCCACTGATTTTGATTGATAAATTGAATAAATACTAACATTATAGTGTCGCATTTAATTAATGAAGATTTAAGAACCAAATCTCATAATAAGTGTTCAAAATGTGCTCCATCTACTTCCTGGCAGTAATGAATTCTATTGATAAACTCTTGTCGTACTCGCCCCATTGTGTCACTGGAAATTGACCTACATTCTTCAACAATTCGTTGTTTCAGAATGGCAATGCTGTCAGGTGCTGTAGCGTAAACCTTAGATTTTAAGTACCCCAATAGAAAAAAATATAATGGTGTGAGGTCCGGTGACCGAGCAGGCCATTCTATCGCACCTCGTCGTCCAATCCATCTACCACAATATTCTTCATCTAGGTAACGTCTTACTGCACCATAATAGTGTGCAGGAGCACCATCTTGTCGAATTCATCTGGATTATCTTCTAAAATTTCAAGAATTAACGGCGCTATATCGTTTTGTAACATCTCCAGATACAATTCACCGGTTAAATTCGCATTGAAAAAAAGGGGCCCAACTATGTGGTTTCCCAAAATACCTGCCCAAACACACACTTTTTCTGGAAATTGGGTATGTTTTTCACGAAATATGTGAGGATTTGTGTCACTCCAATACCTCACATTTTGAGTGTTAACATTTCCATTGAGAAAGAAAGTACTTTCGTCACTAAAACAAATTGTTTGTATGTAGCGTAGTTGTTGGTTAATTTTATTGGACAGAGTTTCACAGAATTCTAGTCTTCGGTCGGGGTCATCATCTGAAAGTTGGTGCACCGTTTTTAATTTGTATAGATGAAATTTGTTTTTATCCAACACCCTATGAACTGTCCTTTGACTGACTTCACAGATAGATGCAACTTGGGCCGTAGAAGAAGTAGGGTTTACTACCATTTCACCAATTATGTAAATTTTTTTGTCATCACGAATTGTTGGTCGACCAGATCGTTTGGCATCTTGAACACTACCTGATGCTTCAAACTTCCGAAGAAGCTCCCTCAAATAAATCTTCGATATAGGGCGATCGGGGTACCTCTCATTAAACAGGCGTTCCGCTGCATGGAAATTGTGTCTACATTCACCAATTATTAGGACTGCTACTTTATCGGCTACAGTACGTACCATTTTGACTATGTAAACACAAGAACGTCTCGTTAAACTATAGCTAAAGTAAATTTTCACGGTATCAATACTTCTGATAAGTAGAGAAGTGACGATGCCAAAACACCAAGGAATAAAAGTACAGAATTGAGAAACGTCAACTTTTTTGACAATTAACCAGAGGCGGACTTTCAAATATTTATTAATTAAATTCGAAACAATAATTTTAGTATTTATTCAATTTATCACTCAAAATCAGCCGGATTCCAAACAAAATGAGTATGACTGAATACGTATTTTCAATACCTTTCAAACGAAATGTCACTTGCTATAGGGTCCCATTTGAAATGATTGGTCACAGTGGCCCCGTGACGTCATCTATGACTATTACGTCACCTATCATGACTGGTTTTCACCCTTCAAATTTCATAATTCTAAGTATAACCGTTCAAAAGATACGAGTGGGGGAGGGGACTTTTGACTAGCACTGTACAAGCAAAACAATTTTTAAAAAAACACGTTTTTTGTTATTTAAATGTTTATAACAAATTAATAAATGACAGTTGCGAGTCGAAAACATATCGGAATATAAATATAAGGAGTGTCTTTCATGTGATGGCATAGTCGGCGTTTTACTAGTATTTTTGTTGAAAACTCGCTCATATTATGCTCTATTGCTTGGTGTATAACTATGACAAATGTGCTGGGATCTACTAAATACTGATACATGGAATATTCCATTCCACAGTCATTTTGGTGGTATAACACTGGGCGATGACGGAAACCATCTACTATCCATATGATTATCTTTTTGGTCGCCTTTTACGACGGGTCAGAAGATATCAGTGATTGAATTTTTATTGTCATACGATTCGATTTTTAGCAGACAATTTTTTCATTGCTTTTTCATAATTTTTGGACTCACTAGTATGTAGGTAGGAAACCACATAAAACATTGAAGAAAGCTGCTAAAGCAGCTTAGGCTATCGATTGATTACGTTATGCAAAAATCTATTATTTGTTATTGACTACGTTTATCTGGACGATCTCTATCCGCTTCAAATTCAATAGCATTGAGTCGAGTGAAACCACCCTTCAGGTTATATCGCAATATTTAAGTGGATCGAAGAATCCTATTCTTCAATCCGATTGAAAAAAGCTAACTTCACAGCAAAATGTCGATCGTAACCTTAAATTTCTTGTGTTCTGCGAATTAAATCACGATATAATATGTTTTTCCTTAATCAGCTGAATAAAAAAACTGCTCTATTTTTTGGACCATACGTTTCTTTTCTTAATTATTATTTTGCTCCCCATTTTCGGAAAAACAATTGTCAATATAAACACTAATCTGAATTTGGCTACTTTTACCTGTCATTTGTCAATTTCAAACTCGTTTATCTCGTAATTTCACTTCTCTTCAAGGCTATCGGTTGGGTCCAATCCTATATTTTATGGAATTAACTTGAGTAATTCAATCCAATCCGAACACTGTATATATCGATTAGGTGTATCGGATCCAGTCAAGTCAAACCCATTTTGAGCGGATCCAAAGTTGTGAGATAAATGTAGTCATTGCAATTTTTCTCTAGTGAAGTAATAATTGTTTTTCTTGTCTATGTTATCTGTTAGTCAAGCACTCCTTAATCACGCTTCAGCACGAATGCACGGAACTTTCAATGAAAAACGCGAAAAATCTATTTTATCTCAATATTCTTGACCTACATCAGACATTGTTACCTTCACTGTATGGAGAATTGAACATCACGAAAATGATATCTGCGATCGCATATAGGAAAAATCAATAATTGATTGACGTCACTCACTTCTAATTTACCAAAAAAATAATGCATCTCATTACAACTCCTACTATTCACTGCATGTCGATTGAATGCAGTTACGTTCAATTTTCAAATTATGTTATTTATAACCAACGATAAGCTTTTTTATTTATCATTACTCCATGGCTATCACCAGTTTGAAAGGCATGATCCCAGTTTTTGGTATAAATACAATGATATTCAAATTCCAATCAAAAGTTTGTTGTGCTGTGTCAAGTGTGGTTCAGCGAAATTTTGGGAGAGCGATGGGGTCAACGTTTTATGACTATCTTTCGAATATGGTTAGCAATTCGCCTTCGAAAAGGTGAGTAGGACGATATAGCGGTCATTACAAGTGCATTACAGCTGTGAATATTGCTCTTCTGGATGAGTTATCGATATATTTTGTTTGGTTGTGTAATTGTTTTGACTAGAATATCGCATGATACATCAGTTGTATATACATTTCCGCGATTTTTATAGTTATTTCAGGTCGTGATTTTTGAGAATAGGTCATGAATTCTTTCATAATACTGGTGAACATGTGATGTGATGCTGAAGTAGACGAGTGGCTATTCTGATAATTTTGGGTCACGAAGAACGTTTTTGGATTCCATTAAGGCCTGGTTTGTCTGACTGGATCGGCCCCAAATATTTCGGCTACATTTGCGTTTAGAACGCCCTATATTGAAAGAATTTAAGTTCGTTCCTGAGTGTCGTTTCGTGTGGTTTGTCTGAAGACATTCCATGCGTTGCGGCATAGTTCAGTATCAGTCTTTTGAATTTTCCTAGGGTGCTTCTTGCGCTTCAAAATGGACATAATGGATTTTTTTGATATTATGGTTTTAGAGGAAGAACAGGATGATGATGAGTCTGCGTTATTAGAAGTGTCTACTAAAAATAATACAGTTTTGAGAATGTTTGAGAATAGGCCTAAAGAAGGAGTTTAAGGATTGTTATATCCGAATCCTCCCATTTTCTTTGCAATTTTTGCCCAAATGTTGTCTTTCATTTTCATGATTTTGCAACCTTTTAATTGTTTTGCATATAACAGAGGACTTTCTTTTACTTTTTCAATTAATATTTCATCCTCTAGCACACCTTTTACTTTGATCTAGGTAATATAAGAAGTTCATCGCATAGATTCTCTACGCCTCTCTTTCCTTTATGCCCCTACTCTTGTCACTTATGAGTTTTCGCAGTTTTCTCATTTTCTTTATTTATCAGTGTGTCCTTGATCGGTGTCGATATCACTATGGTAGCATCTGGCTTCTGTAGACCTTTTCTGGTATTTGAAATTACTGAAAGCAGTCGCCATTAGTTGCAGTTAGGTTAGGTTAGGTTTAGGTTTGAACGTGAGTGGGCCCGTATCAGGCCCTCCATTGCGGCCAATGGCCTATATTGTGGCTCTAGTTGCAGTTACTTCAATGTGTAAAAAGTAATGTCAGTAAAAGAAATGTATTTAAGTTGTGCACTCGTACATCAAAATCATGAAAAAACAATTGACATATTATGTACCTCTTTCTAACGTGTTGGGATAACTGAACGGGCTTTCGCAGGCAAGCATTAGGTTATCGTGGGAGGAGTTACTATCTACTCTGATTCTAGTGACGTACCTATTTAGTCTTGAAGTTATGAGAGGGACCTCCAGTGCTCTCTGACCACCATAACCCCTCTCTCCCCTATTTACAGTAACAACTAATCTAATTAAGTAATTCGACGTTTAAAACTCAAAAACGTTATAAGATAGGGGTAATTTTTTAAATAAAATATCATTCTAAAAATATAGTAATACACAGGGTATCCCATCAAAAAATTTGTACGCCCTGAAATCTGCACGCTTCTGCATTTTTGATAGCATTTTATCAAAATTCAGTTATAACCACACAACTTTGACATTTGATTTTTTTATGGCAATTCTATGAAATCACCATATATTCTTTACAAAATATAGTTATTCATACACCAAGTGCGTTATATACAGTGTGTCCATAAAGTAACCCCCCATGTTAACTTTTGAACGGATTGGAATTTTCGCATGAATTTTTTTTTGGAGGAATGGCAGTTCATAAGCTACTTCCTGACGACAAAAAAATGTCTATCTTTCAAAATGGCGGCCCTACGTCATTTTGAAAGAATTTTTTAAATAGCATGTGGGTTGAGTGATACCTCATTCGAAACTTTTTACAATTCTCTATACGTCCCCAAAATTTCAAACAAAAATATACATCCAGAACAAAATGGCGGTACATAATGTTAGAGCTCTGCCATACGAGGATATTTTCGATTCCTATTAATGATCTCTAGTAAAATCATCAAATCTTTTTTGGTATCATTAAATGGAAGTTTTTTTGCTGAAAATGATAAAAGAGTGCCATCTTCGAATGAAATTTAGTAAGAAGGCAGGTGATTGTTTTATTGAATTTCAGCAAAATTAAGAAAACCATCCAGAATAAAGAACAATGTTTATTTAACATAAATATCTGAAAAATTGAGAAAGAGAATCAAAATAAATGTTTTTAATGTTTGCCATTGACTTCCTGGCACATAAAGAGACGATTCTGAAATTCGCTTCTTACATTTCCAAACATTTCTGGTGTAAGATTCCTGCATACGTCTCTTATGCGTTCCTCCAATTCCTTTATCGTTCCTGGAGCGGTTCTGTACACTTGAGATTTGAGATATACCCACAAGAAGAAATCCAAAGGGGTCAAATCAGGAGAGCGAGCTGGTCATTCAATAAGACCCCTCCTACCGATTTATCTTTCCGGAAAATTTTCATTTAAAATGTTGGTTACTGGCCTGAAATAATGAGGAGGTGCTCCGCCTTGTTGAAAATTAATATTTTCTTTATTATTTCCAGCTACCTGAATTATTTCCGGAAAGATGTTTTCTTGTAGCATCCTCAAATATCGAACTCCGTTCAAATTTTCTCTCAAGAAATATGGACCTATGATACGGTTGCCCATAGTATGCCAGCCCAAACATTAACTTTTTGGATGTACTGAGTATGTGTTTCCCTGAACTCATGAGGATTTTCAGTGCTCCAATAGCGGTGATTATGTCTACTCACATGTCCATTCAAGAAAAACGTGCTCTCATCACTGAAACAAATGTTGCTCACGTGAATTCTATTTTGACGAAGTTTCTCACTCATCAGATCACAGAACTGAATTCTACGATCAGGATCGTCTTTAGAAAGTTCGTGAACCAGTTTCTTTTATAGGGATGTAATTTTTTTTTTGTATTTTATTTACTGTCTAACGTGGTATATCATTTTCATCCGCTAATTCAGTTGTGGATTGTTGAGGGTTTTCTTGAAGATCCACCAAGATATCAATCTGATTGTTTGGAGAGACAGATTGTCGTCCACTTTTCTTTTGTTTTGGACGAATATTTTTCTTTAAACTTTTCTTGTTGTGTAGAGAATTGAAATGCAATTCAAACGATGTATCACTCGACCCCCATAGCCTTTAAAAAAATGTAAATGGCCGACCGACGTCATTTTGAATAAAAAAATATTTTTTTGTTGTTAAAAAGAAGCTTATGAACTACCATAAAACCAAAAAAAAATTCAAAACAGAATTCCATACTCCGTTCAAAAGTTAACATGGGTGGGGTTACTCTAAGAGAGTTCTTACATTGTGTACCGCCATTTTGTTTTGGAAGAATATTTTTGTTTGAAATTTCGGGAACGTATAGAGCATTGTAAGTAAGACGTTTCGTATGAGGTATCACTCGACCCACCATGCCATTTGAAAAATACTTTCAAAATGGCGTCAGATAGACTGTTTTTGTCGTCAGAAAGTAGCTTATGAACTGCCATTTCTCCAAAAAAATTTCATGCGAAAATCCCAATCCATTCAAAAGTTAACAGGGGGGGTTTACTTTATGGACACACTGTATATATGATATCGCTTGGAGGATGGCACGATCCAGCCCAAGGGCTTATTTTGACCGATGATCGATTTTGTTCTTACTGTACGTGAGTGATCTGACAACTCTTGATATTTCCGGAAATTTCAACTTTTTCACCGATGATACCAACCAATAGGTTGATTGGTTGGTATGAGGATGACAGGCAAGATACCGGGTTCAGCAATGGTGTGTCCCTTAAAACCGAGACCTACAGTCAGTGGCTCCTAGTTAAATAGGCTCAGCAGGATTGATAGTCTATTTCTAGGTATTTTGAATTCGTGCCTGTTTCTAGAATGTTCTGTTGCGCCTGTTGTGCAGCGCGTCGCATTCGAAGATGATGTGAGAGGCTGTTTCCTCCTCGTCACTACAAAGTCTGCTCTTCACGGTTTCTCTGTTTATTCCTATGAAGTCCAGGAGTTTTCTTTGGTCGCAGTGTAGATTATTTCAGGTTGAGGGTGTCGACCGTCAGTTTTTGGTCCCAATATGTTTGGTATTTTTTTACTTTCAATCATTTATTAGGTTTCCGGATCTATTTTTTCTAATTCCAAACACTGTTTCTGGGCTTGTTAATAGGGCCTTGCAAGTTGGTCTGCTTTTTCATTGCCTCATATTCCCCCATTTCCCAGCACCCACACGAGTGGTGTTACCTTGTTGTGTTTTGCCAGTTTATTGAGGCTCTCAAGACATTCCCAAATTTGTTTGTACTCCACCTGTACTGAATTCAGAGCTTTCATTGAGCTCTGACTGTCGCATAGAATGTAGTGCTTTCTTCTATAACCACTGTCTAGATTACTCACGTCATATGTCTCACCTTGGCATACTGTAGTGTTTTTGCCAAAAGGGACGTTCCTCTTTGGCCTCACTCCATATATTTGTGCTCTATATTGCTGTTTCTACATCTGTTTTTGAGCCATATTTATACCAGATAATGTTTCCAGATGATAGAGGAGTCTGATCCATTCCACTTGAGCTGTATCTTGGAATAATTATCCTTCATGTACCTATTTGTAAAACTGAATATCAAAATGAAGAAAAAAGAAGTTTGTTTTCTTATGGTCATTTCTTAATGATCCAATTATATTACAGTAAAGTTGATATAGGTTAACTTTAATGAAATGCTTGACCAACAACTGTGAACCAATTTTTGAAGTTTAACCCATATTCAAATCCTAATTATTTGGTAACCAGCCTTAGGCATGAGACTTGATCATGATCCTGTCAGAGCCTTAACCGATCTCCAAACACTATCGAGAAAAAAGGAACTACATTCTGTTTTGGGAATGATCAATTACTGCTGACAATTCATACCAAATATAGCAACCTTAACGTCCCCACTCAGAAAATTACTGAAAGATGATATAACTTTTGAATAGCCTCCTGCGTAGCAGAATGCTTTTGCAGATTTGAAAACTAGTATTTATAATGTCTCTGTATTATCTTATTTTTATGAAATGGTTGGTTTTGTTGCTTGAAATAGTTATTTCGCGGCTATAATTAGTTCTATAATTAGTATAGACAAAAAGAAGGAGGAATTTTGTTCTATTTTTTACTGAAAAATTCGTGTTTAAAAATGAACGATTTTCAAGTTTCAAAGTATTGTAGACCTCCGTGAATTTTCATCTTCAGGGGATAAAAGCATGTGAGTAACAGTACTTTTTCATTTATTGGGGTTGGAGTCTACTAAGCTTACCGTTACCATCATTTGTATGAAAAAATCTGCCCGATCCTGTATTTTTCCGAATCGTCTATAATAACCTTCAACATGGTCACACGGTATAATTAGATCTTGATATGAGGCTGCGCATAAAGCGCTCTCTTTTTCTGACTTGTGACAAGTAGGTAGTGTATTGTGACGTTTCAGAGTACGTACTGCTGAAAATTTACAGAAAAGCATAAATGTCGATTTGTTATGAGATTCGGGAATGTATTTCTATGCCCAAGAAGTTCAGTGTACATTCTAAATAGACTTTATTCCTGGCGTGCAAGCCGGTGAGTTATCTGTTATGGCACAGTTTTTGAAACGTATCGATTAGAATCGTTTGAAAGGCAAGTATAGCTGAATTAGTGACATCATAACCCTTTCTTAAATAGAAATTTGGATAGCATAAGGCATATTCAGATTTAAAGGAAGATTTTTAACGTATTCAAATAAAAAGGGAAAATGTAATTTTACATCAGCTTCATATCTAAGAAGTTCAGGGAGAACCTTTCGGTAAAACTCGTTTCTGAAATTTTCGTAGATGCTTTAAAACACCCCAAAAAGGTGGATTATTAAATAAATTGTGTTTTCCTGAAAGAAGCCACGAAAGGGATACGAAGTTGCGAGCGAAGCGAGAATAGTTTTATTTATACCACCGGTCAGATTAGACCAACGTTTATAAAGGGCATCCTAACGAAAAGCCCCCCTTGTAACCAAAAATGGACGTGTGATCAAAAATTTCGAAGAACACATCAATTTGTGTTTCGTAGGCAGCAGCTACCCCTTATATTTTTTCTCAATGGAATAGGAATGAGTTTTATTCGTTATCGAAAAATTCAAAGTTGAACGTTTTAAGTCTAAAAATAAACTGAAAATTCGCTGTCGTTTCTTTATGGAGGAAAATTAACAACAAACAACATAAATAGAAACGAAATCAACGAATAAATTGCTTAAAATAATTTTGATGTCACATACAATAATACAGACGACTTTCAAATCCTTTCCAAATCATTTCCTTACATTAATCAAGATGTCCAGTGTCAGCAATCGATATTCCCGAACAATTCTCTGTCGAATCTCTTGTAGATTTGTAAAATGTACACAAAAACATGTATTGGAAACTAGGAAAATCGGGAATTATGTTATTTTTCTGGAACGTGGAAAAACTGAGACAGTCTTGACTGAAATCACTTAATGAGTGGACGCCCTGAAAACGTTTTGAAAAAAATCGATATACCATGATGGTATAGATATCTACAATTCACAACCAAATGAAATAAAAAAATTATAAAAGTGGCGATTTTTAAAAATAGAATAAAAACCCATTTTCTTCGTCAATTAGTCTAAAATGATTTTTTCCATAATTTATTTTATTTTTCCGTCCAACTATTTTGAATTGACATGGATAACTTTTCCTTTTTTTAAAGTTTTTTTTTTATGAATTGTATTTATATCAATTGTATATTATTTTTTCTGTACCTTTGTAAGGCATTGTTATTATTATCATTATTTTGTATCCCTACCATAAACAAACCTGTTTCTTGGGATATTATGAATAAATCATTATTAAATCAAATATATTTCTATGGTCAGGCATTGTACAGTTCACATAAAGTTATTAGTTCACAATTTTTTGTCTTAGAATGAAGTTTTGTCTAATAGGGACGTCCTAGGCACAAATGCCTGTTGTGAAAGTAAAAAAAATAACATGATAGGTAATTGTAGTGTATGCATACAGAAGGGGGATAGTGGTTGGTAGTTACAAGGAAATGTTATTAATATCAATATCAATCTCAGTATCAAACAGAGAACAGTAAGTATATTAATAATGAAAATATTGATCAATTAGGAAAGATATTTCATGTATCTCAATGAGTATGAATAGATATTTGGAGAAGGTCGTTTGAGATATAAAAATCAAATTTGAGAAGTTTTTTTATTTTTTTAAATTTTAATTTATTTCGGAGTATTTTAATGTCAGCAGAATAGTTTCAAATAGTGTTGATCCAAAATAAAGGAAAAACTCCGACGTCGACGTTGAGATTGGTTGCTGTTTTATTATTGATAATCTTCTTTGAACAATGTGCAAGATGTTGATGCATTCGCAGGAGACATTGGTGGATATAAAGTTTTCTCACTTGAAACAAGCCAGTATCTGGGTATTTTTATGGAGAAAAGATTTTCCTTATGAAACAATATTTTTAGTAAAGTGTTCTGGGATGTTTGTAGGTTTTGCAATGTACTTGCGAAAGCAACTTCCCAAATTGTTATGCAGTATCTTAAAGTGGGTTAAACTGATTAACGTAATTAATTTTTTTAAAGAATATTCTGACTCGTTTTATCACATAGGTAAAATGTAATCGGACTACCTGCCATGCTTATCAATCATGTCACCAAGGTATTTCAGACCTACAACTTTTTGCAATTTGGGACAGCTACATCCAACAAAATTTTCACATTCAAGCTAGAGTAGTTTAATATTTATAATGGCTTGGTCGGTTACCGTAGGTGAGAAGGTGATATAATTCGTTTTCGCAACGTCTCGGATTAATAGGTTACGATTCAACCAGATTTTTATATTTTTCATACCCATTTCAGATTTACCTCATCCCAACGTCTCCCAGTAAAGATAATTGCTGTATCGTCAGAATGGCAGATCCTTTGACCTTAGAAATTATTGATTTTTGCAAAACTGTTTAAACATATTAGGAACAGTGTGTGTCTCAATACAGTACCTTGTGGCACTCCTGTCTGAACTATTGATTCTGTGTTCAGTATATCTCCATATCTTCATTCTCTGTGTCCTGTTTTTTAGATAGTTCTCAACACGCCCTAACGATAACCCACGAATGCGTTAGTCACCCCTTTTTACTAATAATTTGATATGAGAAACTGTGTGAAATGCCTTGGCAAAATCAAGAACGACGCCAATAGGCACTTATCTGATTTGTCCAAGGCTTTTACTGTTTCCTCAACAAAGTTTATGATGGCATCCTCTATGACCTATGTTATAATTTTTTTAAATCTACATTGATTGCTGGTTATTATGTGATGCTTGTCCAGAAACTCAATCAATCGTGTCGTTTTAAGAGCATGTTCGAATATTTTTGCAAAGTTATTAATACTGAGATGAGCTGATAATTTGTGAATGAATTGCGTTTTCCAGATTTGAAAACCGGGGTAATTGAAATAAACGAACAGTGTTATTTTTTACTGCAATTGTAGTTTTTGTTGGAGTTGGTTATCGCAGAACACAAAGTAGATAGTTGGATAACAAATTATTATTTATTCATTTTGTTTACTGGGTGTGTGTGTGTTTACTGTGTTTTGTCTACTGAAGAAATAACAGAAATTATTACAACCTACTATCGAAATAATGAAAGTGCGAAAGCTGCTGCAAGAATTTGTAATGCCAACTATCTTAACCAAAACGTGAGCCATGTAAAATTTGAAATTTGATTTTGTTTGCAACTGAGAACATGAAGTATTCCGTACTGTCAGAAGTTAAGCAGTTGAAGTTGCAGTTTTAGGTCATTTGCAAATGGTTAATCCACAATCTATCAGACAAGTAGCTAGAGCTTCTATAGTATATCAACTATTTTCTGTGGTGATCGAATTTGGGGTCCAAAATTTTCAAAAATATGTTTTGAGTAGTGCATCTCAATCAAATCGTCTTCCGCTTTGTCAGATGATTACTAGCCACTTTCTGATCAAAATTATCATAACGAAAGACATATAGAAACCGTCGAAAAAGTTGATAGATATTATCACCACGTACTGGAGTGGGCCCTGCCGGATTTCGAAAATATTTGGAATTTGGGTTTTCGAGAGATGGACTTTCACCACATCAAACGCAAGACGTATGTGAGTTATCGCATCTCAGAACCCTTGGCTCTCTATTTCATGTCTATACAGGGCAATTCAAATTCGACCCCCACCATTGGGATCTCCTAAACTACAGGAGATACGTCGAAGCTTAAATTTGGGCAAAGTTGCGTATTCTGGTGCTTAACAAAATACTGTTTTGAAACTTGGAAAATTCCGAGTATTTCCGGAAATATCGGGAAAAACTGAAAATCGGAATTTTCGTTTTTATTTTTTTTTTTCTATCGTTATTTGACAACATAGCTCAAAACCAAAAGTACATTTCCATTGATACTTTTTTTCAGCTACACGTTTTCATGTTCAGATTTACTATCCGTCGTTTCGTCTTCTGGCATTCATCATCAACTTTTTTTTCTGTTATGGGCGCCATATTGTTTTTTTTATACAGAAAAATTGTGATTCTTATTCTGATTTCATTGATGTATAATTTGTTATGATTTGCACTTCTGAAATCACAGATATTAAAAAAAAACAACTTCATCTGAGATGGTCATGACTAAATCGAAAAATTTTGTTTAATAACCACTAATTGTCAGAACTCATTAAACATCATAAGTTTGCGCAAATACTTCAGTCGAAATGTCCTCATTCTCAAATGAAGAAAAACGAGATATGTTGAAACTTTATTATAAATTTGATAGAAATAGTACGAAAACAGCACAGATTTATTTTGAATTATATCCGGAAAGACAACAGCCGGATAGAACATTATTCGGAATTTTGGACAAACACTTGGCTGAGTACGGTGCGTTTCAAAAAACAAGAATGAAAACATGAGATTGTGCGTTTCAAAAACCAAAAAACCAAGAATGAAATATGGAAGCAGAATGGAACAAAATATTAGACGTAACTTATCAGCCGAGGTAAAATAATTGTTCATTCCATATTCGAAGAAGTATAATTATTTTTGGTACCTTTTTAGATAAATGCAGATCCTTCCAAATCAACACATCAAGTCTCGGCAGAAATGGATGTGTCACAGACGAGCGTTTGGAGGGAATTCAAAAAAAGTGGTTTGGAATGTTATAAGATACATATTTCACAAAAATTACATCCAGGTGATCCTGAGAGAAGGATGGAATTTTGTAGCTGGCTCTCGAATAGGGTAGATCCTACAAACTTCTTGAAAAACATTATTTGGACCGACGAAAGTACTTTTTCGAACTGTGGTGTTTTTGATAGAAATAATGAAAATAATCCACGATACTTCAGAGAAGTCAGACCACAAGTTCGGATTCGTTTGAATGTAAGGGCTGCAATTTATGACGACCGAATACTTGGACCTCATTTCTTCTCTAATAATTTGAACGGGGAAACCTATCTTCGGTTCTTAAGAAACGAATTCGAAAAATATATGGATACATTTCCCCTTGTTAATTATAACAGCTGCTGGTTTCAGCATGACGGGGCTCCTCCACACAATAAAAGAGCAGTTTGCGAATATTTACACCAAAGATTTCCTAATAGGTGGTTAGGAAATTCTGGACCAGTGAGGTGGCCGGCAAGGTCACCTGACCTTACAGTTTTGGATCCTTTCTTGTGGGGCACTTTAAAGAACAGAATCTATGGAGAGCAAGAATATGATACAGTAGACGAACTTAGAGACAATATCATCACGCAATTCAGGTCTATCAGAAGAAGGGATATTGTTAGGGCTGTTCTTAATTTGAGACGACGAGCTCGGTTATGTATTCAAGAGGAAGGCCTTCATTTCGAACACTTGTTGTAACACTTTTTGTGCATTTTTTACAAGCTCATGATTTCATTCTTGTTTTTTGAAACGTACCGTACTCAGCCAAGTGTTTGCCCAAAATTCCGATTAATGTTCTATCCGGCTGTTGTCTTTCCGGATATAATTCAAAATAAATTTGTGCTGTTTTCGTACTGTTCCTATCAAATTTATAATAAAGTTTCAACATATCTCGTTTTTCTTCATTTGAGAATGAAGACATTTTGACTGAAGTATTTGTGCAAACTTATTATGTTTAATGAGTTCTGACAACTAGTGTTTATTAAACAAAATTTTTCGATGGAGTCATGACCATCTCAGATGAAGTTATTTTTCTTTCATATCTGTGGTTTCAGAAGTGCAAATCATAACAAATTATACATCAATGAAATCAGAATGAGAATCACTATTTTTCTGTATAAAAAAACAATATGGCGCCCATAACAGAATAAAAAGTTGATGATGAATGCCAGAAGACGAAACGTCGGATAGTAAGTCTGAACATGAAAACGTGTAGCTGAAAAAAAGTATCAATGAAAATGTTTTTTTGGTTTTAAGCTATGTTGTCAAATAACGATAGAAAAAAATAAAAACCAAAATTCCGATTTTCAGTTTTTTTCAGATATTTCCGGAAATACTCGGAATTTTCCAAGTTTCAAAACAGTATTTTGTTAAGCACCAGATTTAAGCCTCGATTTAAGCTTCGACGTATCTCCTGTAGTTTAGGAGATCCCAATGGTGGGGGTCGAATTTGAATTGCACTGTATATAGCTTTATTAATAGTAAAAGTTCTAGAAGCTGAGAGCACAGTCGAAATCCTGACTTTAATCTCGGGAACCTGAGATTTGGATCCCTTGATTAAAGTCGGAATCCTGAGATTAAAGTCGGGATCCCGATATTAAAGTAGGGATCCGGAGATTGCAGTCGGGATCCCGAGAATAAAGTCAGGATCCTCAGATTGTGGAGTCGGGATCCCGAGGTTTTTCGCCGGGTTTCACCAATAAACACCAAGCAATAGAGCATAAAATGAGTGAGTTTTTAACAAAAATACTAGTAGGAAACAGACTATGCCATCACATGAAAGACAGTCCGTTGTAATATTCTGTTGTTTTCGACTCGCAACTGTCATTTATTAATTTGTTATAAACATTTAAATAACAAAAAACCTGTTTTTGATTTGTTTTGCTTATAAAATGAAAACCAATAGAGCGATCTGATTGCTCCAATGAAAAGAATTGTAGATAATTGAAATACGAACAAAATGGAATTTTGCAATTTTTGGAAAAATTCATAATTCCGCCATTTTTCAAGAAGTAGGATTGACCTTTCTCATGAAAGTATTGAATCATGTGTAGTTTATGTGTGCACAAAACAGGCGCTGTCGGATCATTAGTTTTGGCACAATTGCAATTTACATTTTTTTCGCACTATCTTGCAGCATGCCTGGATGCTCTAGTGATAGCCCGATTTCAATTTCTCAAACAGATTATGAAAGTAGAAATATAGTACTACAAAACGTTTATTCTCATTTTGCGCTACAATGTTGCGAAACGGGTGAAAAATGCATGCAAACATGACTGAAAACGGCCGAGCCCGCGTGGTAGGAGAGTACGGGAGATGAGGGGAATTTTTCTAATGAACGGGTTACGTGATAATACGCTTCCCCTTCTCTCCCGCTCTCTCCTTCCACTTGACCGCTTCTATCAGCTAAGCCGCTTTCAGTCATGTTTGCAAGCATTTTTCACCCATTTCGCAGCATTTTAGTGCAAAATGAGAATATATGTTTTGTGTAACTTTTACTTTCAAAATCTGTTTTAGGAATTGAGATCGAACAATCACTAGAGCATCCAGGCACGCTGCAAGATAGTGCAAAAAAAATTCGAATTGCAATTGTGCCAAAACTAATGATCCGCCAGGGATTGTTTTATATGCACACATAAAGTACACATGATTCAATAATTTCATGAGAAGGGCCAACCCTATTTCTTGAAAATTGGCGGAGTTATGAATTTTTTAAAAAAATCGAAAAATTTTCCGGTTTTTCCGGTTTTCCTCCGTTTGTAATGACCCGGTCGGGTCATAAAACATTTCATTTTGTTTGTATTTCAATTATCAACAATTCTTTCCGTTGAAGCAACCAGATTGCTTTATTGGTTTTAATTTTATAAGCTACGAGGATGTATTGATATCTAGTTAGCGTAGACCAGTTCCCTGCCTAAACAAAATATTGCGTTACCATAGCAACGAACAATAACTTATTAGAAGTGTCAGTGTAAAGTTTGACGTCAAAAAAGTAAACCAGAGTTACGCAATAAATTAAAAGAAAAAATATGTCCACCGAAATTGTGAAAATAAAAAAATTGGAGTATCGAGCCATCATCAAATACCTGTATTTGAAAGGGTTGAAAGGTAATCAGATTTACGAAGATATGATCAATGTCATTCGTATGCGACCGTGAAAAATTGGACTACAAATTTTCCATTGAAGATGATGACCGATCGGAAAGGCCAGTTTCTGTGTCAGTACCCGAAAATATCGATGCTGTTCATGACATGATTTTAACAGACCGTCGAATTGAGCTAAAACGGATATCTGAAGCACTGTATATTTCATACGAACGCGTTCATCATATAGTTCACGTCAATTTGGACATCAGAAAAATTACTGCAAAATGGATCCCCAAATGTTTGAATGTTGACCAAAAGCGTGCAAGGGTAGTAGCATCGCGTTCGATCTGTGCTCGATTTGAAAACGATGTAGACTTCTTGAACCGAATTGTTACTATGGATGAGACTTGAGTACATTTCTACGATCCCGAAACAAAGCAACAATCGATGGAATGGCGACACTCCGGTTCTCCAAGACCTAAGAAGATTCGTGTCCAAAAATCTGCTGGAAAAGTTCTTGCTTCAGATTTTTGGGATTGCCATGGAGTAATCATGATTGATTTTTTGGATAAGGGTAGAACAATAACAATAATGGAGATTACTACTCGACATTACTGACCATTCTACGGGAAAAAATTAAAGAGAAAAGACGCGGAAAGCTATCCAAAGGTGTTTTGTTTTTGCATGATAACGCCTCTGCACACAAATCTCATGTTGCCATACAAAAAACTCGTGATTTAGGGTTTGAATTACTATAACACCACCCTTATTCACCAGATTTGGCTCCGTCCGACTATCGTCTCTTTCCTCAACTGAAAAATTTTTTAAAAGGTCGTAAATTTTCTTCCAACGAGGAGGTAATAAAAGCTGTGGAGGTCCAATTAAGAGGAGAATATGTTGAGTAATAAAATATTTTGACATTGAAATTTTGTTTGGTTCTTTAGTAGGCTAAGAATTTTTCAATATATCCTCGTAAATAATTTAAAAAAGTTGTTTTTTGTTATTTTGTTTATAACAAATTAATAAATGACAGTTGCGAGTCGAAAACAATAGAATATAACTACGGACTATCTTCCATGTGATGGCACAGTCGGTTTTCTACTAGTATTTTTGTTAGGAAAAAATGCTCTATTCATTGGCTTAATACTTTGATCCCGATTTAGAAGATAACCGACAATTTAAATCGGGCGTATTGCTCAATTGGCTGTTGTGTGTCAGTGAAAAGTAATCTTAGTTCGTGTTATCTACGTTCTACAGCCTATTCAACTGACCAATGATGGCCAGTTAAGCAATAAACCCGATTGAAGTTGTTGGATATCACCTAAAGCGAGATTAAAGTTTTGGTGAAACCTGGCCTTAAGACTTGATCCCGAGATCAAAGTCGGAATCCCAAGAATAAAGTCGGGATCCCGATTTTAAAGTCGGTAACCCGAGATTGAATCCGAGATTAAATAAGTAAGGAATAGATACAAAAAAACTTTGACTCTTCAGCGCGTTCGTAGATGAATTACGCAAAAAATACTGTTGAATCAGAACTTTTCTTCTAAGTACGTAGTTTCCTTCAAAAAAATCGAACAATACCGGGTGATACAGCAGACATGTAGCAGCCTGTAGTTTTTTTTATTTGAAGAGATAAAAATTTGAAATTTGCAGAAGTTACGTAATCAATGATAGCGCTTCATTTCGAATCTAACGGCAACTTTTTTCAACTACCTGTTTGATCGACAGTAACTCCAACTTCTTTTTTTTGAATGACACCATGTATATTTATCTAGCCTATCTTATTTGTCTTAAAATTCACTATTTAACCGTGTATCACAAAGTGGCATTCGTTTCACAATTCGCAGATGAATTGCATTTTATTGAAAAACATCAAGTTGGCTGTTACCCGAATTCGATAATCTTTCGATGCTTGGTAGGCTTGGAAATCCAAAGAGTATCAGTTAAACGATATAATTTCAGTTTTTTCCATACCTGGTCACTTCCTACAGATTGTCAATAATTTCTTTAATAAAAAGAAAAAACATCTGAAAATAACAAACGATATTGAGAAAACTGAGATAGGAACATATTTTTTTCAATTTGACTACTTGTGAAGAAACTATCAGCCTTTCTCTTTGGCCATGTAGCCATATCATGATTTTTCCATTTGGAAACATAAAATTAAAATTGTTCCCCTGATCCACCAATTCACAAGTCTATTAGTCTAGATATTTGCAATAATATTTTGCCTAGTAGGCGGTGTACACAAAATGATTTGTGTTTAACAGGTAAACATCATTTGATTGCAATGATTATCTCCGTCAGTTTTATGCTGATTGAAATTGCATCGTTTAATTAGATACTAAATATCAAGATACATAGAAACCCTGGTGTGATCTCTTATAGCTGTGAAACCGACATATAAAAGTGTTAAGGTCCGGCCTACTTGATTCGTGATATTTTTACTGCGTGGATACCGTTTCACCTCTTTAGCACACAGATGGCGGCAAAATTACAGATTCATGATGACGCTTGAACAAGTGTCATGTTATGTAATTTTCAACATTGAATTTTATTTGTTGTGATATTCATTAACCATAATTTGTAAACATTCAAATTTTAATCAAATAATTATGACTCAGTACTCCGGAATGTTGGAGACTCGGTTATTTTCGACTTATACGCCATCCATCGACGAATGAAGCCAACGGTATCAGTGCAATTACAGTCTCAACAACTTTGTTGAAACAAAAGCGAATCAGTGATAACACCATGGTTTCTATTGGGATTTCAAATTAAGATTGTAGCGCTACCGGCGGCGGACGGTGAAGTACTTTCTACGACATTGATTTATAACCTTACTTTTTCTTCCATATAGATTTCATTGTTTACTTTGTTTATTTCGTGTATTGAGTATTTGAAGCGTGGTTTAGGACCTTTAAACATTGTTAAAACTGTGATTTCTATGATTTTTACCTTTTATTAATGTTCATTTAAATAAATGATTATAGGTGTAAGGATTAGTGTTAAGGTGTTAATAGTTACCTTGTTAAAAAAAGCCAGTGATAAAATACTTCAACGGCCTTCTTATAAATAAAGACAAATGGCCCAATTAAAATTAAGTTTATTGGACTTTCTGAGGTATGTTGAAGTGACCGAAAGTTCTCGGTGTGTAGTAGGTGAAGAAGTCCTTAATGCAGACCATATAATATTATATGGAAAAAATAAATGGAACTCTTCAGTGACAAAAGTGCTTTGCAATCCGAGCCCCACCAAGTGAGTGGAGAACTCAGAATTATAGACGGTTATATTAAAATTATGCAAATGTAAATAAGTCAATAAAAACAAGATACCTTTGTTAATATAATCTTCTTGCTTAAAATAGAGCGAACACACTTTCATAAATTTGCTTATTGGTTTGGCAATCCGAACCTTTAATATCCAGGCTTCTCTTCTTGAGATTAATTCTCGTCCCATCTCCGTTTCAAAATAAACCTTTGGGTCATTTTCCTCGGGATATCTTTGAAAAATTTATTTCTTTTGGCCTAGGAATTGCAATGTGGCACAGAACAATAACCATTGTAAGACGCCATTATAAGACCGGAAGGGTCGCGTTACTTGTAAAAAGGCAATTTCTCATAACTAAATTAAGATGAAATAAAAACGGTTCAAAGAAAGGCTCTATATTCTTAAAAAATCAATGGTAAACAAACGATACAAAGTGTGGTTAGAAAACAATGTCGCAGAAACTAGTTACATTAAAGCCACCAGAGTGCGTATCGCTTAGCATGAAATGCCAATACATCTTGCTAAATATGTATTCAAAGAACGAAAAGGTCGATATGTTGTTGATATTCGGAGAGTGCAAGAGAAATTGTAGACATGCTGAACAATTGTATGTCGAAAGATTTCCGGAAAGACGCCATCCACCTGATAATTATTTCGCTAGAGTAGAAGAGCAGTTCAGAGCAGTTCTTTTCAAAACTCTTCTGGCGGTCTCTCGATTCACGCCGATTTCGTCATCAATTTGTCTCAGTGATATCGTCGGATCTGCATGTACTATGGCCAAAACGTTTACTTCCATTTCCTCGTCGACAATGTATTGGAGATTGTTTTGATTTTCCGGTTCTCTTCTGAACTGCTCTTCTACTCTAGCGAAATAATTATTAGGCGGATGGCGTCTTTCCGGAAATCTTTCGACTTACAATTGTTCAGCCTGTCTACAATTTCTCTTGCACTCTCCGAATATCAACAACATATCGACCTTTTTATTCTTTGAATACATATTTAGTATCTAATTAAACGATGCAATTTTAATCAGCATAAAACTGACGGAGATAATTAGTACAATCAAATGATGTTTAGCTGTCAAACACAAAACATTCTGTATACACCGTCTACTAGGCAAAATATTATTGCAAATATCTAGACTAACAGACTTGTGAATAGGTGGATCAGGGGAACAATTTTAATTTTATGTAAAGGAAAGATCATGATATGGCTACATGGCCAAAGATAGTTCCTTCACAAGTAGCCAAATTGAAAAAAACATGTTCTTATCTCAGTTTTCACAATATCGTGAGTTATTTTCAGATGTTTTTTCTTTTTATTGATTAAATTATTGACAATCTGTAGGAAGTGATACTCTTTAGATTTCCAAGCCTACTAAGCATCGAAAGATTATCGAATTCGGGTAACAGCCAACTTGATGTTTTTCAATAAAATGCAATTCATCTGCGAATTGAGAAACGAATGCCACTTCAAGATACACGGTAGAATAGCGAATTTCAAGACAAATAACATAGGCTGGATAAATATACAGGGTGTCATAAAAAAAAAGAAGTTGGAGTTACTGCCGATCAAACAAGTAGTTGAAAAAAGTTGTCATTAGATTCAAATGATTACGTAACTTCTGCAAATTTCAAATCTTCATCTCTTCAAATAAAAAACTACAGGCTGCTACATGTCTGCTGAGTCACCCGGTATATAAAGTAGAAAGCCTACTAAGCGGAGACGGTGTTATCGATAGTAAAGCAAATCCATTCGTCCCACTTTTTCCTCGGTGACGTCCATTATCGACGCCCGGCGTCGTCAGCTGTTCCACGCTCGCGCATGCGTACCGCACTCTCTAACATTCGATTCGCATACATCTAATATCGCACCGCCACAGCCGTAACATAACGATTCGTTCCTTTCTAGCGGATGCCAAACAGGTGATAAGCGATCGAGCGTTTGCATCAACAATTCGAAAATGGATAACGTGGAACGGGATCGCCTCGGAATGTGGGGCAATGGAGATAATGTCGTCCCCGGCAGCGCCTCCGGGTTGGACCGGATCAGGCATCCTGGATTGAATAAGGTCAGTACTTTTTTTTTGCTTAAGTGGAAATATCGAAATTTATGTTGTATTAGATCGGGCCTGTCTCATATTTTTTGCGGAATAAATGGAAAATCTTGGATTGAATCGGTCTTTACTTGATGGAAATCCATTGTATAAACACTAAGGTAAAACGATTAAATTTCCACGGAATTTATTATACTCGCGACATGTTTTGCTACTCTGAAGCTTTATAAAGCGATCAATCAATCAATCCATCAATCAATTTATTAATCATGAAAATATACATATAAATTCAATCACAAAGACAGATGCATGTTTATGACAAGTCAAAAATAAATATCAAAGTAAATAAAATAAAATAAAATACAGATTAAAATACATAATATAAAATTGAGAAAGTCATCTTCACAGGAGCATACTTTTTTGAATCGTAAGCATAAAAAGGTAAAAGGCGTGAAAACATGAGACAACAAAAGGAGACAGTCATATACAGGGTGAGTCAGAATAAGGCCGACAAACTCCGACTACAGATTCCTTGCCTCATTTTGAGATGAAAAGTTTCCATCAAGGTATGTCATAAAATGCATCCCCTCTGAGATACAGGGTGTCAAAAGTGCGAAAAAAATTTAGATTAATTTTTTTTTCTCCAAAACTCTTTGAGAAAAAAATTTCAAACTTGGTGAACTAATCAAGGTTTATCAACGTGATAATTTGAAGTTATAATTTTCAATTTTCGTAAACCAGTGGCGTAGTTACGATGGTATGTGGTCATATTTTCCTTCATATTTTCTTTGGACAACTGAATTGACAAATGAACGTTCGACATCAGTTAGGCTCATCCATACTGAACCTAAAAGTCATAACATTCCATTTGCCTAAAAGTGAAGGTTTCTGAGATATTTTCGAAAAACTGATGATATGTCCTGAGAAGAGACATACCATCCTGTGTGCTATAATCGCATGATGCAACTTTATTATAACTTATAGGAATAATTGTCAACCTCCTAAACATTTTTCAATGTTAGGAGTATTCATAACATAGTACAGGTAAGTCAGAATGAGACCGAGAAACTCCGTTTTTTTTATTCGTCATATTATTTGAACGAATTTTCTTTGGACAACTGAATTGATAAATGAGCGTTTGACATAAGTTAGGCTCATCGATACTCAACCTAAAAGTCATAACATTCTATGTGTCTAAAAGTGAAGGTTTCTGAAGATATGTCCTGAGTATCAACGTAATTTGCTATGTGCAATAATAAAAAAAACAAACCCAACTTCAAATTAATAATACTCCACTCAAATTAGAGTTTAGATCTGAACCAATTGTTGCTTTGTTGTTGATTTGTTGAATTTTATGTTGGAGTATCATTTTTAGAGCCTTTTCTAATTGGTGTATCGAGGAAAATTAATCCATTCAGCATATGGTTTTGAAAAAGAACAAGATCAAAAAATTTGTGTATTTTTTATGCATTTATCAATGGTATACAAACTAGTCTGGAAGGTTCGACTTTGCAATTAGTTATCACGAATCGAAAGAAAATAATTTAGGAACAGTAAAGTCAATTGACATAGTAAGCATCCTCAGAAGCTAAAAGCTGAAGCTAATGTTGGAAGAATTGAAAAGATGGTTCGGATGAGTCTGAATTAGACAGTCATTGTTTCCGGTAGAAACAAACTGATATATCGACACTTACATTAGAGCTACGTTTGAGTTGAAGCCCGATCGAGCGAGCAGGGCATTCAGTGCATTGGCGGGGCTTTTGATGCCATTGAAAACAATGGAACAGAATTTGCCCAAACTTTCAAAAGAAATGCGATAAGGTTATTGGGAGTATGAAATTAATTTGATAATGATACCCCAACATAAAATTTAACAAATTTAAAAGTAGGTATTTACAATTTTTCGCAAATATTATTTTAGGCTTTAACTCTCCTGTAATAGTATTATTATAATTTGAGGCTGGGTTTGTCAGTGGATCTGTCAGAATAATCATTATGCAACAATGTATGGTCACATATCGGTGAATTTACGAAATCGATTCGTTCAAATATTATGACGAATAAAAAAACGGAATTTGTCGGTCTCATTCTTACTTACCTGTACTATGTAATGAATACTCCCAACATTAAAAAACGTTCAAGTGGTTGACAATTATTCCTATAAGTTATAATAAAATTGCATCATGCGATTATAGCACACAGGATGTTATGTCTCTTCTCAGGACATATCTTCAGTTTTTTGCAAATATCTCAGAAATCTTCACTTTTAGGCAAATAGAATGTTATGACTTTTAGGTTCAGTATGGATGAGCCTAACTGATGTCAAACGTTCATTTGTCAATTCAGTTGTCCAAAGAAAATATGACGGAAAATATGACCACATACCATCGTAACTACGCCACTGGTTTACGAAAATTGAAAATTATAACTTCAAATTATCACGTTGATAAACCTTGATTAGTGCACCAAGTTTGAAATTTTTTTCTCCAGGAGTTTTAGAGAAAAAAAAAATAATCTAATTTTTTTTCGCACTTTTGATACCTTGTATCTCAGAGGGGATGCATTTTAGGACATACCTTGATGGAAACTTTTCATCTCAAAATGAGGCAAGGAATCTGTAGTCGGAGTTTGTCGGTCTTATTCTGACTCACCCTGTATATATAAATGTGCTATTTTGAATACAAACAAAATCAATTGCATACTATGCAAAGTATGCAAAGTAATCATCTATAGTGTAGCAGGGTTTCTGAACTAGCTGTTGTTTCAGTATTGTTTTGAAAATATTTATATTGAGGGAGCTCTTAATATGCTCATCAAGAGAGTTATATAATTTACAGCCAGTAAAAAAAAAAACTTTTTTGGTACAGCGTAGTCCGGTGGTTCTCAGGTTGTAGATGGCGTTTGAAACGTGTATTATGGTTACGCTTCTCAGCAGTATTCAAAAACTTATTTTTATTTTTATAGACGTATTTATGTACAAACTTCCAGTATATATAAGCTTACAACAGTTAGGATTTTGAATTTTTTGAAATAATCTCTGCAGCTCGTTCTAGTATCGATACTAGCAAGAATTCTAATTGTGTATTTCTGAAGTACCAATACTCTGTTCACATGTGCACAATTTCCCCAAATCAAAACTCCATACTTTATATGGGAATGAAAATTTGCATAGTACAATGGCAGTAGTGTGTACTCACTACAGTGGTTCTTCATAAATTTCAGACTATAACAGCTACTCTGTAATTTTTTACAAAAACACTCAATGTGACAATCCCAATGAAGTTTTGCAACAAATGTAACCCCCAGCATTTTCACTGATTTACTATTTACTATTTCTTCATTGGAACCTTCAAAGAGTTTGATTTCATCAGTCCTGCCATTTCCAAAAAGAACAGTTATCGTTTTCCGATGATTCAGTTGTAGATTATTATTGTCGGACCATTTTACAATATTAGCATATACTGCTTCAGCAGTAGTTTTCAGCCTATTGAGATCCTTGTCAATAACCAAAATATTCGTGTCATCTGCATAGCAGATAACACAAACATTCTGAGCCCTTTGTATATAGAGCCTTTGGAGCCTTACTTAAATACTTTCCCCTAATGCTTATCTTTTATTACTAGGTCTACACAACCTATCAATTAAAAACAGTATACCTGGGAATTGATTACTAACTTTCCTAATTATTATCTAAATCAATAACAAAATAACAGTATTGTTATTTCCGTCAACCGATTGCACCCCTACGCGCAACCCTCAAAAGTCTTCGAGAGACTTGTGTGAGCTAGGGAAGACGCAGCCCTTACCTTTCAACGAGTGATGCCATGCACGAGACCGGTGAATCGGTGGATCGAACCCACGACCCCACGCATGCGAGGCAAACGCACTACCAACCACGGCCCATTAGTATGGCTGGACATAGTTAATTACTGAAAGAATAAGTTCAATAAAGATGAATTATTAAGGTCTAATTGGTCGTTGAGTAAATTAGAATTTTTCAGATTAATAATTTCTAAAGTTTCTAAATAATTAACCTAGTAATTATAGATCAGCATTAGGGGAAAGAATTTAAGTAAAGTTGATAAAGCTACAGTGTAGCGAAACATGTCACGAGTATAGTAAATTCCGTGGAAATATCGTGTTTCACCTTATTGTTTATAAATGGAAAATTCCCCGTTTTAGAGACAGTTTAGATCTAAAGAGGATCAAGAGTACTTCCTAGTGCAGTATTGAAGTTTTTGTATAATCCCACATGTTGGAGATTGAGACTAAAGAACAATTAATCCAGCCGACTAAGTTAATATTCAATCAACAAAATTAACAAATTATTTTTAATTAAAATTTCAACCTAAATACAAGGTGTTTATTGAGTAATTGTTCAAACTCCAGAAGGAAATTTTTTTCATTTCAAGATAAAAAGTTCATACGAACATGTATACTCAAATGTTTCGTTTCGAAGATACAGGGAGTTGAAGTTGAAATTTTATTTTCGATAATTTTGAATAACTTTTGCAAAAAATTAATTTTTCGTACAGAATTTGGTGAACAGGGTTCTTTCGAGGTGAGAAATCAAAATTTGGTATTACCTTTTATGTAGCAGTTAGAGGACCCTAACTTTTTTTACAGTAAACTTTTAGATTTTTTTTGTATTTAATCCTTATTCCTACACCTTTTCTAAACAAAAAAGGTATACGCGATCAACAACGCCAGGGACAAGCGTTTTTGAGAAATTTGCAAATTTCTTCATCGATGCAGGTTATGGGGTCACGTAGGCGCCATATGAATTGAGTTGCTCAGATATTTACAAAAATCGAGTATCTGAAAGATCTCGCTAAAATAAATTACATTTTCCCCTCAAGATGAATCGAAAAATGATTTGTTCTCAAAATACAGAGCGTTGAATTAAAAAAATAATCGTTTTTTCAACATTTTGTATCTTGAAAGTGAATCATTTCTTGATGCATCTTGGTATAAAAAGTTGTTTATTTTAGCGAGATCTATCACATACTCAGTTTTATGAAGTTCTAAGCAACTTCATCTAGCTCCTAAGTAGGTAACTCCATAACCTGCATCTATGCCGACATTTGCAAAGGACCCCGCAAACACCTTATGGGATTTGGGTCCCGGTGGATTTTTTTGAATTTTTAGTATGATGTAGTCCATGTTATTCTCAACGAATGTTACCATTGCGCCAACTCAAAAAAATGAACAGTTTTGCTGCTAGGGGGCGTTGAAATCACCCCTAGCGCAGATTAGACTATTTATTTTTGAATCCGGTAACAATATGTTCACTTGTTTCATTGTTGCTAACGTTGCACAATATTCTGTTTTATACAAAAAAATGTTACCTCCCTCCTTCTTCCCCCCAACTCCCATTACGTAACGAAAAAGAAAATATTTCTTGGGTGCTTTTAAATGTATCGTCGAACGTTTAAATATGCCTTAATAAGGGAAATAGTAGTTTTGTATGATTATTCCCCTTCCCCAGAAAGACACAAAAGGAAAAAATTTCGGTGGATTTTTCTGAATTTTTAATATGATGTAGTTCAAGTTATTTTGATTCGAAAATAATTGGGTGACAAACCCCGAAAATGAATAGTTTTGATGCTAGGAGGCGTTGAAATCTCATTTTGCTCAGAATAGACTATTTATTAATATAGGCTGAAACAATTTCTCTACGTATTGTAGTTTAGATTATGCTGAACAATTGTGTGATTTCTTATTAAAAATAAATCTGAAACCTCCCCCTTACCCCCAACCCCTATTTTAAAACACGATATTTATTGTAAATGCTTTATCAAAATAAATGTTTAAATCAGCTAAAATTAGGGAAACTGTACAGTGGTTCAATTTCACCTTTTCCTCCATTCAAAAAAATATTGGTGGATTGAAAGGAAGAGGTGAGAGATTAAATTAAACAACTGTACGATTTCCTTCATTTGAACTGATTAAAACATTTATTTTGATAAAACATTTATTTTGATAAAGCATTTACAAGTAGTCGAGAATAATTTTTTTTGTGTTTTAAAATAGGGGTTGGGGGTAAGGGGGAGGTTTCAGATTTTTTTTATAAGAAATCACACAATTGTTCAGCATAATCTAAACTACAATACGTAGAGAAATTGTTTCAGCCTATATTAATAAATAGTCTATTCTGAGCAAAATGAGATTTCAACGCCCCCTAGCATCAAAACTATTCATTTTCGGGGTTTGTCACCCAATTATTTTCGATTCAAAATAACATGAACTACATCATATTAAAAATTCAGAAAAATCCACCGAAATTTTTTAATTTTGTGTCTTTCGGGGGGAGGGGGGATAATCATACAAAACTGCTATTTCCCTTATTAAGGCATATTTAAACGTTCGACGATACATTTAAAAGCACCCAAGAAATATTTTCTTTTTCGTTACGTAATAGGAGTTGGGGGGAAGAAGGAGGGGGGTAAATTTTTTTTTTATAAAACAGCACAATATTGTGCAATGTTAGCAACAATGAAACAAGTGAACATATTGTTACCGGATTCAAAAATAAATAGTCTAATCTGCGCTAGGGGTGATTTCAACGCCCCCTAGCAGCAAAACTGTTCATTTTTTTGAGTTGGCGCAATGGTAACATTGGTTGACAATAACATGGACTACATCATACCAAAAATTCAAAAAAATCCACCGGGACCCAAATCCCATAAGGTGTTTGCGGGGTCCTTTCTCAAAAACGGTTGCCACTAGCGTTGTTGAGCAAGTATACTTTTTTGCTTAAAAAAGGTGTGAAAATAAGATTTGAGTATAAAAAACCCCAAAAGTTCACTGTCGAAAAAGTTCATGTGCCCTCTAAGTGCTACATGAAAATTAATAACAAATTTTGATTTCTCACCTCAAATGAACCCTGTTTACCAAATTTTGTTAGAAAAACTGTTATTTTGCAAAAATAATTGTAAATAGAATATCAGTTTCAACACCCTGTATCTCCGAAAGCATTTGCGGACTCGTGTTCATATAAATTATTTATCTCAAAATTAGTCAAACATTCACCCTTCAAAGTTTGTATAAGCACTTAATAAACACCCTGTATAGGTAATATCATGTGAAAAAATGATTACTCACATCAATATTCATACAGAGTTATCAGGGATTTACCTTCATACATTTATTTGGATATTTGATAATACGAGGACTAATTTTAGAGTCCTTCAGTCCTTCAGATGGTGATTACTGTTCTCGCTAACGCTGAGGCAATAAACTTCACAGTCTGACTCGATGGATACAATAATTATTCATATTTAATTCACTCTTTTGCACCACCGGGGCTGAAATTGGGAAATATTTTCAAGTCCGAGTAAAATTTTGAATCCAAATTTTCTTCGTCTATCTACATTGTGTCTCTTTTTTCATGAATAGGTAATTTCTGAGTTAATAATAAGCAACTAAAGAACTTCATTCTTAATTCAACGGATCAGTATCGCAATCCAACGTGGTAATGCCTCTTCTCTCTGCGCCACCATACCTTCTTCTTCGCAATCTTTAGATGAGATTTTATACCTACCGGAATCCCAAAATAAACGTCTCTTCAAGGTAGGAATGAATGTAGTTGAAGTTACGAATGTAACTGATTTCGACTCATCGAAAGTTATTAACTCGGATTCTCACATATCCTGCATTGCTAATCCATGTGATATAAATTCCTCAGAAGAAACTAGCAGTAGTCTAAGCAGCATAAACAGCTCAAACTCCATCTGGCCTGCAGTTGATAAAAATGTCCAATCATCTGGTCTCATTGGGTTGACCAATATTGGTAATACTTGTTTTATGAACAGTATTATCCAGTGTTTATCGAATACTAGATGGTTATTGGAGTATTCGAATAGAGACGCCCACACAAGGGATATAAACACCAACATATCTAGGGAAGGAGCGTTAATCAAAGCATTTGCCCAGGTGATCAAGGAACTTTCGTCAGATGATTCGTCTGGTAGAGTTGTTTGATACAGTCTCCTTGAAAAGTCAAATACAAAGAATCGCTCCTCGTTTCATCGGTTTTGCCCAAGAAGATGCTCAAGAGTTGTTACGATTCCTGTTAGAGGGTCTACATGAAGACGTCAATAAAGTAACCGAAAAGCCGCTACCCATAATGGAAGAGTTGGATGAGAGATTGAGTGACAGTGGGAAGGCTCAAGAGTCATGGTCAAGATACTTAAGGACGAACAATTCCAAAATTGTAGACAACTTCGTTGGCCAGTTTAAATCTACATTGAAATGTACTTATTGTGGTCACTGTTCAGTCTCTTTCGATCCGTTTTGGGATCTTTCCCTTTCAATACCCTTTCGATACCATCTGTATTTTTATCGTTTTGGTTGGTTTCCGGGTTTTGCCGTGGTCTTCTTTGGTTTAAATCTCCAAACGTTTCAACTGCAACTGCGGCAGTCATCTTCAGTTTCAGTTGACACGTCTAGAAGAGTACTTCGACCACGCCACTGAAGATGACTGCCGCAGTTGCAGTTGAAACGTTTGGAGATTTAAACCAAAGAAGACCACGGCAAAACCCGGAAACCAACCAAAACATTGACGCCAGCCGTGAAAGCCTACATTCCTACATGTATTTTTATCATTTTTATATTGTATTAATAATAAGCGATTTGCTTAGAATTTTGGAAGTGATTGTATGTTAGAAAAATGAAGTATTTGGTAATGTGATCATTTACCATTGGCGAGCGGTGTTGGTGTTAAAAAAAGCTTTTTTGGGAAAATGGTATTAAGGCTTATTTTAGAAAACTTTTTTATCGGATTTAGAATCAGCTTCCCCAAAAACCCCTTAGTTCTTTATTTGTAACTGGTGGTAACAAAATTACAAATTACTTTATTTTAGATTCTTGTGTTTTCAACATAATTACCTTCTGAAACAATACACTTTTCAACAATCCTTTCTCAAATTTACATTCACTTATCTTGAAGTTTTGAGAGTAATTTCCTGACACGCTTGCCTGATTGTAAAGCAAAATTCCTCCCCATATACTAGCATCCACTTTATTTTTCAAGACCCCCTACAGAAAAATGTCAGAATGGGTAATAGACGACGATCTGGGGGGGGGGGGGAGCGTGGTTCTGAAGGAGATTTTCTACGTATCCACTTCATAGGAAAAATTGCATTTAAAAAGTTTTCAACTATTAGAGAATTATGTGCGGGCGCACATCTAATTGAAAGATCAAGTTTTGTCTCTGTGCTATAGGTAATTATTGCATGAGAAAATCATAAAGGTTATTTTGTAAAAAATGTAGAAAATTTTGTCCGGTCAGGTTATTCAGGAATAAGTGCCAACAATTCGTTCGTTGAATATGCCACACTACTTTTTCACTGTATTGGTTTTTACAATTAATTACTCAACTCGGATTTTTGCCCAAAACCTACAATTTTGACTAGATTGCTGGTTTTACATTTCAGTAGATATGGTGCTGAACATACCTTCTGCCAAGTTTGACCTGTGAACGAGGTCAAGATACAGAGTTATGCTGAAAAAACCGCGATTTTCGTTGTTTCGGCATACTTAACTCTGGATGTTGACCTCGTACGCGGATCAAATTTGGCAGAAAGTATGTTAAGGACCATATCTACCGAAATATGAAACCAACAAACGGTCACAAACTGACTGGTTTTCAAACGCCTCCCCCCCCCCTCCTTGACCTTGCCCTAGAGAAATTCGAAAACTACATCCAGGCGACTTGGGGCAGCACCAAGAATGATATTTCATGACCAGCAGTCGGTTTCTTTACCGGTCAGTTAAACCATATAGGCAGCTCTCTAGGGTTGCTTTGGAATTCTGCTAACATACGTTCATCGTACATACTATTATACATATCATAATCTTACTCTGAAAAAAATGCTATATACTCTGGTTTACAATCCTTCAATAAACTTTCTCAGGACACTCAAAATATAATAGGTAGACAAAGAAGTGCATTCGAAAGGTACTTTCCAAGTTATGCATGGCATCACACGTTAAAAGGTAAGGGCTACGTCTTCCCTAGCTCACACAGGTCTCTCGAAGACTTCCGAGGGTTGCGCGTAGGGGTGCAATCGGTTGACGGTAATAACATTTTTTTTAACTATGTAAGGGGCTGTAGTTTGCCTCTCCAAGCCACCAATTACTACACGTTTTTCATAACATCCGGTTGGCAAAAAAAAGTGGTCATATTAAGTTTTCGTTTTCACTCCACTTATAAAACTTACATTGGTAGTAATGATTGAAAACGTTTGAAATTGAATAATTCTATTATTTTCACGTGTCAAATTGGACTTGTTTTTATTAAACAATTCATTGTTGATTACTTCGGACAACATCACCACTGAAATCCATTTCTTAGAAATGGGTAGATAAAAAAATTAATTGGTGGAAACATGATTAATTGTAGACATCGAAACAGTGAAAAAATTGGAGTCCATTCAAGCTAAAACCTTTCCTAAAGCGTCAACTAATACCCAAAAATGTGTGTTATCTGTAAACAAAAGTCTGCCCACCCTGTAAGGGTGAATATCACTTGTCAGTACCCTGACGAGGCGGAACAGGTTTGGGACCAAAAAGCAATGGACATAAAAGAAACGGACAAACTATCGATGCCAAAACAGCGACAGCAGAAATAGCGATAGACAAAACATTGTCGAGTCAAAACAGCGACAAAACAAAATAGCGATAGCAGTAATAGCGATAGACAATACACCAATCAGGCGAATTAGTTACTAAGGAACAGCGACAAGACAAATACTTTAATTTGAAAAAAAAAATGTATTCATGATTATAACACATTTATTTGATCTTTATACTGTACAAGCTCAAATTGAGTGCGATACTCTTCAAATATTCCTTACATTATGTTTATTATAATTCTCAACAAGAGTTTGTAATCTATTATTGTTTACGACATATTTGGAATTAGAACTATTGCTTTTGAATTGCCTGAAAGCTTTTGTATCTAGAAACAAATATCTCAGACCTATTATGTTCTTTGTTGACACATTTTACGAATTTGTAAATGGATGGGTGATGGCAATCGATAGATTTCTGGAAAATGCATTATGCCATGCTTCTAGGGAATTATTGGTTTCTAGAATATTATTCTTCACACGTTCAAACATATTCCATTATTTTATTAAGAAACGTGGATTATTTATCAGTAATATTGATTGTCGTCCTACATAATCATTCTCTCAATCTATTATTAATTGGGGCAAGCTCTTCTGAAGAATTCTGGACAATAATTTCTACAGCCATTTGAAAGTCTTCTAGAGGTACAAAACTCATCGCCAGGAGCATCTTCAACAGTATTATTTATAGTGTCTCTTGGATTCTTCTCAAGTTCAATGTCAATGTGTAGAATTTTTTTTATGCTTTCATAGCTGCTATTTCAATATCCGATTAATTTGTTATAGGATTCATTCCAGGTTCAAATTCTTTCTTAGGACATTATTCGTTTGTACGACTGCTCAATAAAATACAGGTACAGCTTTGTCATCAGTTATGAAATGTATAGTATACATTTGGAAAAACAGAATAGGAGCCACTTTAAATGTACCATCGACGGCATCGACACAATAATGTTTGAATTCGTTCATCAAAGACAGGTTACTGACGGTTCCAACCATAAATACCCTGTCAATCATCTTTTATTTTTCGTCTCTTCTGCTATTATTATATCTCCCACATTATTGAAAGTGGCCACTGGAACTACTTCGCTGCCTCTACAGATAATCTTCTTCGAATCCTCATAGCTTGGTAATGATGTGGACGTTTCAGTAGATATCCCAGGCGTCCGAGGCTTGAATTATGTTTACAGCTCTTTCGAGGGTGTTCCATTATTGTCACAAACTACTAACAAAGGTATATTGATAGATGTCATGCCACAAATCAATCGCAACTATAGAGATATACCTATACTTCAACTGAAATGGTACTGAATTGGTATACAGGATGCTATTATTATATCTCCCACATTATTGAAAGTGTCCACTGGAGCAACTTTGCTGCCTCTATAGGTAATCTTGAATCCTCATAGCTTGGTAATGATGTGGACGTTTCAGTAGAGTTCCCAGACGTGGAGGCTTGAATTATGTTTACAGCTCTTTCGAGGGTGTTCCATTATTGTCACAAACTATACTAAAGGTGCATTTAGTCAACATGAACGTAATTTTAGCACAAGCACTGACATAAACATAACCTTGAGAATAATTTTGTATGAAACCTAATATTACAGGAGTTTTAGATTTAGGCATACATTTAAGAATGAAAGGTACATTTTATGACATGCAACTTTAGGTACACGTGAATTTTGGACAATATTTTTATCGTAAAAGTAAGATTCTTATAAAGTTGGGAATTTCAAAATGACATGTTTTTAGCATAAACTTAATTTTGTTGTATAAATGGTGCCATTTGATTTAACAGATTCAACTTTCGTTTTTAACATATATTTAAGCACAATTTTAAAATGATGTTGACTAAATGCACCTTAACAAAGGTATATTGATAGATGTCATGCCACAAATCAATCGCAACTATAGAGATATACCTATACTTCAACTGAAATGGTACTGAATTGTATACAGTATGAATTTTGTATATGCGTACTAAGCGTATTTCCATTTTGTCATTACCGGCCTTCTATCCTTTCAGTGAACGCTTCCATAAAGTATCAAAATTACGTTAGCTTGATTCCTTTTATTAATATCCTATTCAGTTTTGCTTGTTATAAGTTATTACCATTATATACCAGTAACCAAAAAAATTGAGAAATCCCAACCACACCATAATCACAAAAAAATGTACCTTATTAGGGTATTAATAAAGTTAATGGATTAAAGAGGTAGTCACGCTTAAGAGTTGGTTTGTTTCGGCGGAAGCTAACAGTAACGCTTACAGCGTTTTTTGACGTAACGTGGGCGTTTGATAACACATCATATGAGTCTGTCACAACAGCCCTCAGGAAAAAAAAATTGCTCCAGTACTGAACCAATGGATATCCGCCAGGTTGATTTAAACCTATGTAATCTGGAATATAATGGAGATGACAGCAGCGAGGGGCGAGGGGCAACCCTTATGTAGTACCTCGACTATTGCGTAACCCTGTGATAGATAGCACTATACTGATGTACCTAAACCAGAGTGGAATATTTTCCCAAGGTTTTGCTTACGAAATCGTCAAAATGGTGAATGTTCATCTGTCTAGATCTGACTCAGTTAGTCCTCACAGATGTTCAGACGTAGTGCGAGAAGGAAAACCATGAGGTCAAGCCCCAATAAAATGCGATAGTTCCTTTCACCAGAAAGATGAATCTAGATACCAATTGAGCTCTTAGAATGTTTGGTGAAAACCTGCAGATGAGGAGAGTTGAAATACCTGGGTCTAAAACTGGATTCTAAGCTCATCTGGAGAAGGTGTTAAGAAGAGCGAGTCACTGGTACTATGTACAACAGTCAGCCTAGAGGTGATACTGACCTCTCTTTACTGAATCTGCACATTGTAATGTGGGTATGGCTCGAAGCCTCCAGACTATACACGAGGATGTATTGGTATCTAGTTAGCCTAGATCAGTTCCCTGCATAGACAAAATATTGCGTTACCATAGCAACGAACAATAATTTATTAGAAGTGTCAGTGTAAAGTTTGACGTCAAAAAATTAAACAAGAGTTACGCAATAAATTAAAAGAAAAAATATGTCCACCGAAATTGTGAAAATCGAAAAATTGGAGTATCGAGCCATCATCAAGTACCTATATTTAAAAGGGTTAAGAGGTGAGCAGATTTACGAAGATATGCTTAATACCCTTGGTGATCAATGTCCTTCGTATACGACCGTGAAAAATTGGACTGCAAGCTTCAAAAGAGGTAAATTTTCCATTGAAGATGATGACTGATCGGGAAGGCCAGGCCACAGTGTCAGTCCCCGAAAATATCGATGCAGTTCATGACATGATTTTAACAGACCGTCGAATTGGGCTAAAACGGATATCTGAAGCACTGAATATTTCATACGAACGCGTTCATCATATAGTTCACGTCAATTTGGACATGAGAAAAATTGCTGCAAAATGGATCCCCAAATGTTTGAATGTTGACCAAAAGCGTGTAAGGGTAGATAGATAGATAGATAGATATGTTTATTTGTCCTTGGTAATCATTTGCATGACATAGGATAGGTCAATATAAATAGGTCAGTATAAATGTAAATAAGTCAAAATGGATATGAATAGGGCAATATAAATAAATAAGACCATTGGGACATATACAATATAACACAATGTCCAAGATATAAAAGCAGTGACATTTGAAATTATCAATACGTATATATAAAGAATTACGAAGAGAAGTATAAATAAAAAGTTATGTTAAAAGTAAACATGTAAAAACAATGTAGAGATGAGAATAATGAGTCAGCGCAGTGATTGAATAGCTTGAGTGAATTCGTCTAGCGAATAAAACGGATTTTCCTGGAGATATTTTCTTTCGCATGGGATATTCTTCATTTTTGGTGGCAGAATATTAAAGAAGAAAGGTCCAGCGTAGGCAGGAGACTTTCTGAAGTGCATTCTGTTAGCCTTTTCTAAATGTATGTCAATTTTGTTTTCTTGTTTGATATTGGTAGTAGCATCGCGTTCGATCTGTGCTCGATTTGAAAACGATGTAGACTTCTCAAACCGAATTGTTACTATGGATGAGACTTGGGTACATTTCTACGATCCAGAAACAAAGCAACAATCGATGGAATGGCGACACTCCGGTTCTCCAAGACCTAAGAAGTTTCGAGTCCAAAAATCTGCTGGAAAAGTTCTTGCTTCAGTTTTTTGGGATTGCCATGGAGTAATCATGATTGATTTTTTGGATAAGGGTAGAACGATAACTGGAGATTACTATTCGACATTACTGACCACTGTACGGAAAAAAATTAAAGAGAAAAGACTCGGAAAGCTATCCAAAGGTGTTTTGTTTTTGCAGGACAACGTCCCTGCACACAAATCTCATGTTGCCATGCAAAAAATTCGTGATTTGAGGTTTGAATTACTAGAACACCTCCCTTATTCACCAGATTTGGCTCTGTCCGACTATCATCTCTTTACTCAACTGAAAAAAGTTTAAAAGGTCGTAAATTTTCTTCCAACGAGGAGGTAATAAAAGCTGTGGAGTCTGGCTTGCAGAGCAAGAAGAAATTTTTTTTTTGAAAGGTCTAGAGACGTTGCAGGTTCGCTGTAATAAATGTATCCAATTAAGAGGAGAATATGTTGAGTAATAAAATATTTTGACATTGAAATTTTGTTTGGTTCTTAGTAGGCTAAGAATTTTTCAATATATTCTCGTGGAGCTTCGGTTAATGAAGAGGCAACTACAATATTATGTAGGTCTGAAAATCGACGCATCCGAGATGCCATCACACAGAATGACTCCACCCTATTCTTTTCATACAAAGTGGAGAAGGGCACTGTCATCTGATGATTCATCTGCATCAGTTGGGGATACATCAAGACTTCATTCTGTGATAAGGACGATGAAACTGCCTTCCATATATTGTATGTGTGCGAAGCCTGCAGCTCGCTTTCTTATTTATGTGAAAAATCCGCAACAAAATACAGTATACTGATTATAACCATAATTATTGTAGATCTATCTGTTAGGTTGAGTCGTTCCTTAATATTAATGTTTTGTTTGAGGTTCACGGCTCACACATATTTCCATTATTTTCATTCATTCCTTTATCATTTTTATTCCCAACATACACGTACTTTAACCACCACGCTGGTGTCTACATATTACATGTATACATAAATTTTGTTTTCTTATCTGTAACGATTTTAGTTGTGTATGTAATTTGAATATTAAAACTAAGGGGCTATTGTATCTAATCATTTTCAAGATTAGACATTTTTAACTGCCTATCAATTACAACAAACGAGTCCTAGATCAAATAATATTCATTTAGACGATTCCAAAGACCTTCAATATTGTACAACTCAACCAGGGATAGATTGACCTCAGAGATATAGATGCGCACTGTGTACTGTACAGACTAGACTGAACCTTTCTTTCCGACGAAGAGTTGTTACCTCCATTTACGCATTTCAAAAGCCGAGCTATCCTTCAATATCATTAAATAATTTTACTTTCAATTCCTATACAAGGTGTTTCAACCGTCTGAGGACGAAAGATTGCGGATAACTAAAAGTTATTTTCGATAGTTTTTGATTATTTATTATACATCGTATCTGACTGCATTTATGTTAAAAACGTTTCGCATCGTACAGAGGGTTCATCAGTTTTTTAGCTAGACCACTTCAAAAGAAACAAATTAATATAAGATACCAATAAGTTTTGATGCTCATTCGTTTTATCTGAAAAAAGATTTATCGATTAAATTTTGAAATTTATACAAAACATTTTTGTCACTAGTTTCCAATCGAGTCATCCCGTGTAATGATATTTTGATTTATTTATTCAGCATCATAAAAATACAAATCCGATGGTATGAAAATTAACAGAATTTTCCATTAAAATTTTGCAAAAGAAATGTATACTGTATAAATGAATCAAAATATCACTACACGGTGTACGTCGGTTAAAAACTGAACAGAATGTATCTGATTCAAATTTTGAAATTCAATCTTTAAAAATGGCAGAGTAGTGATGGGCCATTAAAATTGAGACTTCTTTAGATGAAACGGTTAATAATTAATCAACAGACGATCAAACCCATTAACACCTCATGTTTGTCAGAATACTGTGTGATTCATTAAAAAAAAATTAGCTTGATGTGTATCTCAAAAACTGAACACCCTGTATGGTGCAAAATATTTTTAACATATATATACAATGTATAATAATTCATGAACAACTTTTCAAAACAAGTTTTAGTTTAACAACATTCCTTCTTCCAAGTACGTTATTTGAGGCACCCTGTATACATGTTGGCCCTTACAAAATATTCCATTACTTCATAAAAGGCATTTTATTATTTTATCAAAGCAGGGGTAGTAGAACAGGTCGTATTTGTTTGTTTTCGAATATTTTGCTATGTACTATGTGTAGAGGTAGAAATATTTTTTAATCCTCATTAAGGAATCTTGCACAAAAATAGTATGACTTCTGAACTGAAAATAATCTTCCAATAGTTGACAACAACAAAATGGATCGATCTTATTTTCAAACATCTCACGGTACTCGTAAATGTCTCCGGTTTAATTACCTGAAAACACTAATGTTCCGAGATTGTTGATTGTTTAATTTTTTTTTGTGGAGGCCTTGAATGACCATAATGAGGTTGATTAACAGGACAACGTATTTGGTAAATTTCCGGTGATTATTCTCAGTATAACGTCGAATGGAAACTATTTATTTGTTGAGTAACAGTAAAATTACTTGGATATATATATATATATATATATATATATATATATATATATATATATATTTCCTTATTGTCTCAATAGATGAAGCTGTAATATCCATCAAAATTTTTTTATTTTAATTTTGACAATTTACCAAGGTATTCGTACTAAGCAGTTATTTCCGTGAAATTTCTAGTCCACATTACAAAAATGGAATTGACTGTATTTTCTCCTAGAGAATCTCCTTCGAATAATATTGATGCGTTTTTCGGGTTCCAATTAAGTGATTTGATACTGTACAACTGCCTTTATTATCTCAACTCAACTTGACAACACTGTACTAGACTTTTGAATTCAAACATTTAATAATCGTAAACTGTCAACTACTGAACTACTACCCAACTGCTGTCAAATATAACAATAACACGGCTAATATAGGAAAATATACTCCTCGAACAATTGAGAAAATCATAGAATATAATGAGAATATTCGTCGTTATTATCTAGAGCGTTTCTAGATGTTTCCATTATATTCATCGAAGCGTTTTTAGAACTATATGCTTCCTTCGAAAACTAGGTACGTAACAATACCTTTTTTCAGATTATTACAGCATTTATTTTTTTGTGTGAAACTGAAAAAAAATTTAATTGTGAAAGGCTTTCGCGGCCATCGTTACTTACATGGTGGTTCTTCGGGTTGTAAGTCCGACGTATGTTCAGAGAAGATCTCGACGTTTCGCCAACACGAGTGGTTAGCATTTTCAAGAGATATTTTACAAATTTCTGCTTTCTTAAGTCGCTGTCAAATGCTTGACATTTGTAATACGTTGTCTCAATAAATACCTGTGATTTGACGTTCTTACATCTGATTGGTCCATAGCGTTAGCTGACATCATAGAATCGATCGTACCGTTATTTTGTGGGTAGGTAGCTAATTGAGAATTTTTGAGAACTGGAAGCCAAACCTTGTTCAATTGTAGTCCTTCTTCGGTTCTGTTGAAGTTGCTGTGGTGTTTCTGAATTTCAATTGCTTCTCGGAAGAGTCTTGGGTAATAGGCAGATGTTGAAGAGATGACTTGGGTTTCTTCAAATTTCACTCTATGGTTATCGTTGTTGAGAGTATGTTCTGCGACAGCGGATTTCTGTGTGTGTCCTAACCGACAGCAAGCCTTGTGCTCTTTCATTTTTGTTTTAACAGAGCGTTTCGTGGTTCCGATATAAACGCTGCCACAGGAACGTGGAATGCGATAAACCCCAGAAGAGCATAGTACGTCTCGTTTGTCCTTCGCTGATCTAAAGTGGTCTTTCAGTTTTTTTGAAGGTTTATAATAGTTATTTATGTACCAAGGGCGTAAAGTAGGCGTTTATGGCCTGCGGCGTGGATGATGGCCCGATGGCGTTAGCCGAGGGCCATCACACGCCGAAGGCCTTAAACGCATTTTACGTACGTGATACATACAAAATTTTATGCACAAGTGGTTTTATAGTGCGAATCACAAATACTGACTTGAATTGCAATGGTCTACACGTTTCATACGTTATGCATACAATAATTAAGGGTAACATAATATGAGGAATGTGAAACTATAGTAGCTGAGTGCAATATTGGAGAATTTATTTCAAATAAATAGATCATCACCGAAAAAATTGCCAAATTCTTCTAGCTCGGTCAACTAATGTCTTGATTACACCTTGTTTTTGGCATGGATGATAGTTTGAGGAATTGTGGAGGTATCGATCAGTGTGTGTTGGTTTTCTATATACCGTATGCCCTAGACGTCTTTCTTTTCGAGAAATGAGAACGTCTAAGAATGCCAGTTTCTTCTCGTTTTCAATTTCCATGGTAAATTGAATATTCGGGTGTATGTCATTGATATGATTAAGGAATTCATTGAGTTTTTCTGGTCCATGGCTCCAAATTATAAACATATCGTCTACATATCTTAACCATACTTTGGGTTTTAAATTATATCGGAACCACGAAACGCTCCGTTAAAACAAGAATCAAAGAGCACAAGGCTTGCTGTCGGTTAGGACACACACAGAAATCCGCTGTTGCAGAACATACTCTCAACAACGATAACCATAGAGTGAAATTTGAAGAAACCCAAGTCATCTCTTCAACATCTGCCTATTACCCAAGACTCTTCCGAGAAGCAACTGAAATTAAGAAACACCACAGCAGCTTCAACAGAACCGAAGAAGGACTACAATTGAACAAGGTTTGGCTTCCAGTTCTCAAAAATTCTCAATTAGCTCCCTACCCACAAAATAACGGTACGAACGATTCTATGATGTCAGCTAACGCTATGGACCAATCAGATGTAAGAACGTCAAATCACAGGTATTTATTGAGACAACGTATTACAAATGTTGTAACAAATGCTGTCTTTATAATTAAATAGAGCATTATCACAACTGATTCGACCGAGCGGAGTCGTTAAAACATAATAATAATTGGGAACGTTGGGCTCTAATTTTCTTGGAACCAGGAATCATACCTCACAGCATTTAAGATTTTAACTCACCTTACTTTTTCATCAGATGATCTCGACGTTCTATACTCGATACTGGATTGAGAACTCGTTGCGGAACTCACTTTAGCACTCAAATTTACTTACTCTGTTCAACTCTACTAATTAAAATATTTTTCTCTCAAATCAAAAGGATTTTCGTAAACTGGAATGTGAACTTTTGAGAATAAAAAGCCAGAATGCCTAACACTTATATCTATTAACTAAACAATAAAGAATAACAACAAAAGATGTTTGGGACATTTCTCAAATTAATTGATAAAGTAACTTCTGATTTTAACTGAGAATATAATTTAAACAGGAAAAAGGGTGAATGAGGCCAGATGATTTACTAATAATTTAACAAGGTAAACTGCAAAAGATTCAAAATAATTCAAATACAATAAATAGTAAGAGTTGATTAGAAGAATCAACTTTTTAGAGACAGGTAGAGAAAATCAACTTTATATATATTCAAATAATGAAAATTAATGAAATTACCCTGATTGCATTTTCTGTTGAACAGAGTTGAATTATGAAAATTACAATAATTTAAGAAAACTAATGAAATAACTACGCGACATGTTAACTTTACCGAGTGAAACGAAAGACTACCCTATTTTTCGACCCTAATTCCAAAGTTGGCCTGGACGCCCTCCTTGAGAATTTTGTGTGGTCCCTGAAAATATAACCACTGGCCTCTCACAAGAACATAAACATATGCGAACTATTTGACTGTTTGTTTCTCTATTATTCTGAAATGCCCCATTTTGAGATAAATACACACACGGAAACACTTAAAAATAATCAATAACATCGTCTATTTTAAGAGGACCCTTGGTAACCATGTATTTCTGAGAATATTTACTAGAATAACATGAGCTTTCGAGGGCCCGGGAAAACATTTCAGATATTTGAATTCGGGTTTGGGTCTGATTTAAATTATTATTTCCGGTCATAAAATTCGTTTGGTTACAATGTCAAGCATTTGACAGTGACTTAAGAAAGCAGAAATTTGTAAAATATCTCTTGAAAATGCTAACCACTCGTGTTGGCGAAACGTCGAGATCTTCTCTGAACATACGTCGGCCTTACAACCCGAAGAACCACCATGTAAATGAAAAAAAATTAGTGACATAGCAATACAACATATGACCACGCGCCTAGACTTTGTGAAATAATAATAATAATAGTTCTTTTTTATTTTCCACACATAGCACATATACATTAATAAATAAACGACCCTAAAACGTGTGTCTTACATCATTTGTCCATAAATATTATATAATTATGTAAAATACATTAATCACATTAATACAAATAATTAATTGATAATTCAAATTATTAACACATTTGATTATACTAAGTTTCGAGAGAATACAGGATAGCATGTTAACATAGAATTGATATTTGTTTTGCCAGTAAGATATGTTTATACTTTGACTCAAAGCTAGCAATACTAGATTTTGTAAAGTTATAGGAGCGGAGTTACACATATTATAAATTTGGTATGTGAAAGACGTCTGTACATTTCTGTTTTGAATACTGGTGGGGTCAACGAACCTTTGAATCTCTAATTCAAGTTGTTGTTCTGAAAGTAATTTTTCTATAGAGGTATATACGAATTTTTGTTAGATTAATCTTGTGATATAATGAATTTGCACGATGAACTCTTCTATGTTCCATATTCAACTATCCGATTTCAGCCAATTTGTGTGATATTCTTTGGAATTTTTTGATGTCATATATCAATCTTAAGCAGGAATTCTGTACTTTCTGGATTTTCTTCATGTAAACACTAGTCAAATGTGGGCTGTTTAACGAATCAGCAAAATTAAAATTTGACAAAACTAATGTTTCACATAATGTTATTTTAACACTTTTAGGAAAAAACTGCCGGTTCCCATAAATCAATTTTAGTGAGCCATATGCACGTTGAATTAGTTTGTTGATATGTTTTTCAAATCTTAGATCTGAGTCTAAGATGACTCCTAAATTTCTGGCTTCATTACCTACAGTTAACAGATCATCTTTAATTTTTTTTTTACAAATGGTGGATTTAAGCACGATTATATTCAGAACCAAACAACAACAATTTGGATTTTGTGCAATTGATTAATAAGCAATGTTCAGAAGCTGAATCAGTGAAGGTTGCTGATTCCTTATTTATAATGTCACAAGCATTATCCACTAGTGAGGGAGGAAAACTGTAATAGATTTGTGTGTCATCTGCATAGACGTGAATGTTTCATAGCTTCGGAGATTTGATTAAATTGATTGGGTATATAGAAAAAAGCAACGGGCCCAGGATAGAACCCTGAGGCACACCTGATTTCAATGTCTAATATTCAGATTGGACTGATTCAATTTTCACACACTGTTCGCGATTATATAAATAATTTTGTAAAAGAAGGGTTGCCATATCAGAAAAGCTGTAGTGCAGCTGTGACCTTTTCGGAAGCCAGATTGAACAATGAGAAGTTAGTCAAATGCTCTCTTATTTGTTCTTCGATACTCTTTTCGAGAATCTTAGAAAGAATAGGTAAGATGCTTATTCCCCTAAGATCCTTGTACTCTACCGGATGAAGATTTTTGGGTACAACTTTTACTACAGCCTTCTTCCAAACTGAAGGGACAACACCGTGCATGAGGCAAAAATTTATAATATGTGTAATATATGGAACTATAATAGGGCAACAGAGTTTGATTAACGTAACATTCAACCCATCACAACCCATTGCATTTGATTTAATTTTGCAGATATAATGATAAACGAATGTGTCATCTACTTCCTTGAATTCAAAAATAGGTGGCACAATGTTATTCAGCCTATAATGATCCAGAAGATGATCAGGAGGAGCAACATTAGGAATATAATTTACTAGGAAATTATTAATTCCACTAGGATTCTTTGTTTTCAGGAATTTCACGATTTCTATCATTTACAAAATTATATGATCTAACAACTGTATTCCACATTTTTTTTGAAGTAGAAATGTTGAATTGGTGAAGAAAATAGGCCCGTTTTTCTCTTATTATAGCTTGATTTGTATAATTTTTCATATCCTTATAAAATTGTAGATGACCTGTCGATTTTGGATGCTTAAATTTCCTCAGAGCTTTGTTCCTCTCCTTATCATTTGTTTTATTGTAAAAGTTAGCCATAGGGCTTTATTTTTTGTGATTCTAGATGTAACTATAGGAACATGCCTATCAAATAAGTTTATTAAACAATTCACCAAGTATGGTACTTTTTCATCAACATTTTCTTGGTCGAATGGAAGAATGATATGTTTCTTAAATCATTAATATGAATAAGTCCTCGTCAAAATTTTTCTAGCATCGATAAGTAAAGTACACACAAATTTTTACCTACGGTGGGAATATGAGATCCTCATAGTAAGCGAAACAATGTTACTGAAAGTGTGTTCCTACCTTAACTCATCAGAATACTTAGCGAATCGAAATATTTTCCATGTTCGATATCTATAGGTGCACACTAAACTAATTGTAGGTATAATGATGCCTACCACTACTAAATCGTTTGTCTGAAAAATATTCACTTGGTCTAAGCCATCTCAATAATGACGCCAATCGATCGGGTTAGTGATCAATTCACTTATGCTTAGTAAACTTTTTCGGTTCGGGCACGTTCGGATGTTTCCGCAAAATTATTCTGTTGCGAAAACGGCCTCACAAAGTACCTACGACGTCATTTCGTCATTTCATCCACATGTAGCGTCATGTTATGAGTGTGATATTGTTGCCGGCATCATATTTATGCATGTTTGTAGTAATGAAATCCTCGTAGGTAGGTGTATTATTTATGAAAGGTTTTCCAGTGAGTATTGCCTATGTGGTAATTTTCAAATATTTCTAGTGTTATCGGATGAAAATTGTAAGTATGTGAAAATTATACTTTGAACTGTTCAGCATCATGCAGTAATCTAATATGTCGAGGACTATTGTCAAATATAGGAGAAAATCATACTTGATAATAATAGTCATTCGATAATTTCATATTTTTAAAGTATATTTTTCTATGATGCAATTTTCATACACTCACAGTACACATTCTTGAAACTGGCCATAAAGGCTGCTCAGAGAAAACGATTGAAGTAAGTAAATAATACACCAATGACAAGAGAACTGCTACTTTACTGGGTATTCAAAATAATTCCATAGATAGGTCAAAAAGACAGTAGAGGCTGAAAAATTATAGATTGAGTTCACTTGGGGTTACTGATCAAGTACTAATAATAATGCACCTATATTCTACCCATAAGTGAACAATTCATTTGGCATTAGTAAAGTGGACAATATAAAGGGTATTAATCTGAAATATATCAAAATAGGTTAGTAGTGGTAAGTGTTCATTTCCAGGAACACACTTTTTTCAGTGGTAATTAACTTGTTTATTTGTCCCATATAATATTCAAGTTTTTACTTGGGGATATTCAAGTTTCACTTATGGTTAGTGATTTTTTTTCTCCGTGTATAATGTAATCAAGAAGAGTCTCAGAAGTGACTGTTTTCCTTGTTGGCTCATCTATAATCTGTGCTAAATCAAAGACATCCAAAATATTCTTAAGTTTACTGAATAAGGCGTTTTCTTCGAGAAAATGTAAATTGAAATCCCCTAAGCATATCAATTCATCAACAATTGGGAATATAGATCCTAAGGAATCTTCAAATTCTTCGAGAAATTCATTGTCGGCTTGAATATGAGGTTTTTGAAGAACCCCGATACCATATTTTTATTTATAGTCAATTTTATCCACATTTGTTCCCATGTATAACCGTAATTTTTGACAATCAAATCGCAAACATATTTATTTTTTACATAAATGCATAAACCTCTACCTCGTGCATTTCTATCCCCCCTGTATAGTCTACAATTATCAATTTTCAATAAATCATCAGTGATATACCCTGAAAGCCATGATTCACAAATCAAAAAAAATATAATATCCTGATGATGCCATGATGGCCATTGGCTGATTTGATTTTGTGTTTGATTTCAGTTGCTGGTTTGATCAAAACATCTAAATAAAAGTAATGTACAAAAAAAAATATCAATCAATATTTTAGAAGAGAAACAACTTGTTTTAAAGATTCGGATGAACGAAGTGAGACAATAAACTTTGTTTGAAGAGAGGCTTTCGGATAAGTTTTGCTGCAGATACCTATTGTTTTACTTTATTTCAATTGGTACTGTTTTGTTATTTTTCGCCAAAATAGTGTGTGTTTTCAATGAAAAAAGTTTTTCTGTCACGAAATATTAATTTCTTTGAAAAAGTATAAAAACCAAATATTAATACTGATAATAATAGGCTTATGCTCCAGGGATATTGAGTCTGTTGTTGAGAAAGAGAAGTGCAGAATCTATTGGAACTACTCATTTCCCACCCTCAGGCATATACAAGCCAATAAGCCTGATGTTGTCCTCCTCGACCACCAAAGTAGGATAAATATCATTCAAAAAGATGAGGAAAAACGGATTAAATAGAGATCTACTCTTTCGTGAAAATTCGCGTAATACAGAAGAGCCGTTTTACACTTCAGAAATAACTCCGAAAATTCTAACGAAAATTGGTTCCAAAAATTATTTTTATAGAACTGGAATGTGTAAAACAGTGTAGATACTGCGAAAATTATAATTAAATTTACCGTGAATATTTTGCGAGGAAAAATATAGGGCATGCTCTATATTTTTATAAAGTTTGGGAGTAATATGCGCGAGAATTTGCGCAAAGACACAGGAATGGTTTGATCATAGATCACATAAACTTATTTCGATGATCTGTGCGATTGACGTTTGGCAGTTATAGTGTGTTGGGTATTGCTTTTTGTTTATATGGTTCATAAAATAAAAGAACAAAATGTCTTGGTCATACTGTACATAAGAGATTGATAAGTTTCACCTGTAGCCAGAAAACGAAGAGTAATGTCCAGTCTTGAAATAAAACAGAATTATCAGAAATAGGTTGTCAAACACTTCTTGTTTCAACACCCACCTATGTTTAGTACTTATAGAATCTCTCATGAAAGTGTCCTGCTTTGTGATACCATCCTTGATTTCATTCAACAGTTTGGCAAACTGGTAATCATTTATTCTGAGAAAATTTCTATATGCTTCAGGATCCTCACTCTTTAACTCGTTATTGAGAAGAGAAAGTATACCTATACCTTCATTTCTCCTTTGCAGCCACGTTTTACACCAAAGCGAACGCTTTCTTGCTTGGATCCTTTTTTTTATTACATATATCAATAAAACATGTAAGGAAATAATTGTAGCAACACACATTTCTTTGGTTTTCGGCATTATCAATTCGTAGGTTTAGAAGTTTAGTTATAAATAATGATCTAATGACAGTTATTTCATCATAAATAATATTGAGAAACTGTGACATTTTAAATTCCACCAGCAAAATCGAAATAATACGCATGCGCATGAAAGAAAATTCGCCATAATTTCCTTGTTGTATAAAACATGAATTTTTTATTAGTCATTGTTGAAATTATCAGAGAAATTTTCGATATTATTTCCGTTAGAATTTTTGGAGTAATTTCTGAAGTGTAAAACGGCTCTAGGGGTATTTTTTAACCACAGATCTACTTTAATGGCCTTAAGGCATAGCAGGCTGATCTCAATTTACCACAGAGATTATTTATGTGAGTTTCCCAGTTTAACTTTTGATGAAAGATAACTCCCAAGATCTCAACATAGTTTTGAAATCTGAAATTACATGCGTTATTGTTACATGGAGTTTGATTGTGCCCTCGATGGATTATAAAAGTTACTGTTTTTCCTTATTCAAATCAATGAATTTTTGTTCTGATCATAAACACCGAGTGTATACTACTTCAGTAAAACCAAAAGTAACTGGAGATAGGTAGTCACAATATATTATTCGCCAGGTCCGCAAATTATTTTCTCCAGCCGGCACTGTGCTGTTTTGTACGTTTCGTGGTCAAGGTTGGCAACGCAGTTTCACAGCGCTAGATTTAATTTTCCGGGTGCCAATTAATTCAATTTTCCTTCGCTATTCGTTCATTCGTTACGAATTGTTTTATGAACTATTTATAACTACAAGTATGAATCCTCATTACCATTACTCTGACTTTCGTTTGACCTTTGATTAAATGACGAAGCGATAATCACAAATTGGAGCAACATTACCGAACCACTTCACAAGAAATGTAAGCACCTGGCTTATGTATTCAGCGAAATCGCGTAATTCTTGGTTATTGACCATTGGTCGTCGTCCAACGGTCTGTTAAATAACAGACCACATGTTACGACCGGCAATTGGCAATGACTAGCAACTTTCAGACAATTAAAAGTCCGTGTAAAATTAGACGCGAAGTTTATGACCATTCGTTTTAGTAATGATCCTACGACCTTGCTTCCGATTTTGTAATTGCTTTCCTTTCTTCTTAATTATTAGAGTTACATTGGGATTAGACATGAATTTGAATCTGTAGCACACTTGATTGCACAACTGGCTATTTTCCTGAAGTAATATAGAAATTAGAAAAATGTGCTTTTTAATATTAGTATTAATATTTTAATAGTTATTTATCATACAAGTTCGTAAAGTAGGATTTTTTTGTATGAGCGTGAAGTTTCTCGAATGAGGCACGGCCAAGTTCAACATTTTTTCTACGACAGTTATGATATTTTCAAATTCTAGCAATTATTGAATGTTTTTCTTACGAAGTTTTCAATTTTCGTCGTATTATCAAATCGGCTAAAATCTGACGCAGAATACTATCTTTTGAAGAATGTGTATAGAACATTACTTTACGCACAGTTAATTTCTTTACGCACTTGTGCTAATAAATATCACTTTATGCACTGCGAACAGTGCTACAAAGTCATTTATGCAACAAGTGCAAAAAGTAAGTGTTTATAGCACTCAACGTGAAATTGTCCGACGAGGCCGTCCGGCAGAGTTGGACAACACGTCGAGTGCAATAAACAATTTATGCACGAGTTGCATACCATATTTTTTCTACGTTTGTGCAGAAATCAAAAACTGTTTCTTGGTGGTAATAAAGTGTAGGGAAGACATTCTTTTTTCAAATCTAGCTGCTAAAAGTAATAAGTATAATAATATTCAAAGAAACAAATATTATTTTTATTAAATTGCATTTCCTAGTAATGTTGTATTCCCAGTATGTAATAAATATGATTGACAATAATATAGAATATGCAACTATATATAACGTAATACAATCTCAAAGAAAATGGGCTAAATATGGCGTCGATTTGACTTTTGTGTTTGTCAAGATAACAGAACGCTGTAGCAGAATGACAGATGACTCGCGTGTTTCTTGAACTCGGCTGCGCCTCATTCAACAAACTTCACGCTCATACAAAAAAGTCCTACTTCACGAACTTGTATCATAAATAGCTATTTTTGTACAACTGTCAATAAAACTTGACATTTCTGCATCTCTATTTATTTTTAACAGAGTCAATTATTAATTTTATTTTTATTAATTCATCATAAAACAATTCATTGGAATAATAATTGGTAGTAAAGTTTGAACAATTACTTCCAACATAAAGGATCCCGCACTTTCCTTATAAAATGGCTTTCGGTTAAATTCTCTGAATTTTTGGTATGTTGTAGATTTCGACTTCCTCGGCAAAAGTGTCCACAGGCACAAAAAAATCGGCCGACTAGTTTTCGAGATACAGGGTGTCAAAAATTAAAAGTGAAGATTTCTTCTCAGAATTTTTAACAACTCCGAGAATTGACAAAACGCCCATTTAATCATGGAATGACATGGCTGAAGGATCGTACAATATCATCTGGATCTCGTATCCATTATATTTTTACGTTTCGTGCTCTACAACAGGGTGAACAAAGAAAAATCCAATTCGATTAATTTTAAACCAACCAGTGTAAGTTCGTTCATGAGAATTAAAGATCCAATTGAGCCTGGATGAACTTCCTCCTTCTCGATCGAAGTTTACTGCCATTTTTTTTATATACTGGGTAGTTCGAAAATAGGGGTACGTCAACCCCTAGGTTTCTTAATCGGATAGGGGAGAGCATGTCACATATACAGGGTGTTTCATAATAAATGCGCAGGACTTCCGGATGTGATAGCTCGTTCAAAAATATGATAAAAAATTTCTATTAACTTACCCTCTAAAATTCAACATTTTCGAAATACAGGGTGTTGAAATTTAAAAAAAATATATATATATATATATAGTTTTTTGCGAATATCTCTGGAACCGTTTATAGCACAAAAAAAATATTTTGAATGCATTTTCTACTCATAATAAGCTATGTTATGTGCAGATTTTTTATTTTTTAAAATTTATAATTGGTGAAGATTTTGAAGGGGTAGTGGGTGTTTTTTTTTTCTCCAACTTCTACGCCACTGGAAAAAGTATGATTTTGAGCCGCCTACTTGAACCGCCAATGTTTTCTACACAAAAAAAGTACTCTTGGACATAAGCTCTAAAGTTGACCGTTTTCAAGAAAAATCAACTTTCATGTTGAAAAACATGGTAAATTTTTTTAAATAATTTTTTTCCTAATTATACCAAATTTATTTAAACATTAAAACAAGTAACAAAACCAAACGTTGACTTCTTAATTGCAAAATAAAAAAAAAACAATAACAATCATACTCAGTTGAATTGTTGGAAATGTCCGCCGTTTGCTTCAATGCACGCAGCAATTTTTCGAGGAAAAAACATTATTTAAACAACATGAAAGTTTATTTTTCTTGAAAACGGTCATTTTTAGAGCTTATGACCAAGAATACCTTTTTTGTGTAGAAAATATTGGCGGTTCATATAGGAGGCTCAAAACTGTACTTTTTCCAGTGGCGTAGAAGTTGGAGAAAAAAACATCCACTACCCCATTCAAAATTTTCACCAATTATGAATTTGAAAAAATAAAAAATCCGCACAAAACATAGCTTATTATGAGTAGAAAATGCCTACGAAATCGGTTTTCTGTGCGATAAACGGTTCCAGAAATATTCGCAAAAAATTAATTTTTTTTAAATTTCAACACCCTGTATCTCGAAAATGGTGCATTTTAGAGGGTAAGTTGATAGAAACTTTTTTTCATATTTTTGGAAGAGCTATCCCATCCTGAAGTCCTGCGCATTTATTATGAAACACCCTGTATATCAAACAATCATTAATGTTAAGAACGTCGCATAGTCATTTCATATATATAGGGTGAGTAAAAAGATACAGTCCAGGTTTCTTGCAAAAATGCGGTTTTTTTCAATGAATTTCGAAAAAGAATCTGTTAATTTTCTTGAATTTTTGATATTATGTTTGATTTGAGGACTCCGAGATATTGTCATCAATGTAAGCATAGGTCTCCGGACTCGTTTGTCGGCTATAATTCTTGTTGAAAAATATTCGGGCTGGATTAGTGCGGTACCTATTCCAAAAATGCCTTATATACATGGTGAATGAAATGTTTTTCATTTGAAAGCCCTGTTTCCGAACAAACTAGAGAAAATTGAAATGTACCAGATGCAATATCCCTCTCAAGGTTGGGGCTAATTCTACAGTATTTGAAAGCTATTTCAATTCAGATGGAGAAATATTTTATGATTTCTGTGAAATGTGCGGCTTCTACAAAATTGGGATAATTGGTACACAACGACATTAAGCCGGCAGGTAGAAAGGGGTCAATTAGGGTTAGTGAGAGTGTATCAAATCCAGATACGGTAATTAAAGTACAAGACTACCTAAGTCAGAATAAATACAATCTCCGCAGACGGAATTTCCAGTCATCTGAGATTATTCATGATGTATAAGCCTCTGAAGAAGCTAGGCACTCGTGATAGCGAAATGCTAGGAAGAAATTCCAAAAAAACGACGGCCTTCACCCCAGTGAAAATTGTGACACTGGAAACTTCGGCCGCGAAAGCCTTAACCATTTTGTCAATACCTACTATATTATTCATTATATCAAGAATTGATTAAACCAAATTTTATTTTATATCAATTTGTTTTATATCAATTTGCCCAATTTTCACCGAAAACTAAAGACTTGTCATCTATAGCGGAATTTTTTTAAATGTTTTGTTGAATAAGCCATAAATTAACTCTTCTGTATACACTTCATGCACCTAAACAATGAAAAAAACACCGATCTGGAATTAATCAAGTATTCAACTGGACCACTATAGAATGATCCCTTTATAGGATCCGCTATGGCTTTCAGCGATTTACTACGTTTCGACTGCAGCAGATATAATATAAATTGATATAATTAATATTCGTGAGTAATTAAGGTTCCGTTTCTCGAATGAGATTGCATATTTTCATATCCACTGAGACCGATATTTTATTCATTTGCAACCACAATGAAAAACTTTCGTTATTATCTCAAAGCTTGGGTGTATAAAAAGTGGTAGGGTCGAGGAAAACAATTTGATGAATAAATGATGCGTTTCTCAGACATGGTTGCAAATGTACATGAATATGTTAGACAGTTTTTTCATTTACTTATTTCAATTTGTATTTAGAAGGTTGCAAACTTAATGCATGTTTTAAAACATCATTGCTAGCAGTATTCCTAGTTTGCAGAACTTTTGTAATTTTCAGTGCAAAAACAAAGCAATAAAACGTTTTTGCCATTTCAACAATGTTCCGATCATAGCAGACTTCTGTAAAATTTTATAGTTTGTTTTCATTACAGCACTAACATACTACTGAAGTTTGAAAACTTTTGGACTTATTGTGAATTGGTTGTCCATAGTAGGACTTTCCTAATAAGCTTGTGAAAAAACATCTGAGGAAATATTGGATGTCTCCAAACTTTCCAACACACAGTACATTGGCAAAGGTAATTTCGCAATGGAGTCTATTGTTAGATTTCCGATGATTGGCCAACGTAGACACCCTTTATGAATGCCTTCCGTGATCATTTTCCAAAGTAGGTTGCAGGTGCTAGGCTTCGTCAGCGCCAATCCATAGACGGAGTTTAGTAGTTCATCGACTCGATGCAAAGTTTGTGCTCACCAAATTGTAAACACAAAATACGTTTATCGTGACTAGAAAGAGAATGAAAACACGGATATAAAAATCGCGGGGGTAGTTTTGATTTCGATTGTTTTCCTCATGGAAAGTGTCTGTGAAAGTTGATATGGAGGTGGACTGGTGGTGTTTGACACCTTCTGCAAAGAAAGGTCCGTCAATACCGGACAATTTGACTGATATAGAAGGCAGGGTAAATAGTTTTTTAATTTTTTTTATGTAGATGTTGATGTATGTAATCAATCTGTTGGAAGTTGTTGAGTGGTTTCTTTATTGCGATGTAAGTTTGTTTCTTGATAAAAGTGACTTTAGGTATCCACAAACAGGCAGTTTGGATTCAGGAATAAGGGAAAGAACAGAGCAAACGTAGTTATGGATCTGATAGTTTCATAGTTCGGGGATTTGAAGAGAAACAGTTTTTGTTGATTTTGAGTAAAAAAATATTCTCTTAGAAAAACTAGAATACTATGGATTGTGGGGTATTGGGATCAACATCATATCATCTTATCTGTCAGGTCGTGAGCAAACAGTGTTTCACAATGATGAATATAGTAGTCAACTGTTAACAAATAATGGAGTCCCGCAAGGCAGTGTTCTAGGTCTCTTGCTGTTATAATCTGAATAAATGATTTTCATCATTCATGAATATTAATACCATTCAATTTGCGGATGAGAATAGATAGAAACGAAGCCGATAAAACTGCTGAAAAAATTATTGAAACGGCTTCAGATCGGTTCCATGCTAATAAATTGAGTCTCAACAAAAATAAAACGGCATCGATGATATTTACAACCAAAAGTGTGATTCACAATCAATCAAATTCCTAGGCATACACTTAGATGATAACTCTCTTGGAAGATCATATAAAGACTCGCAAATAGGTTATGGACTACAATCTATGTAATAAGATATGTGAGACTGATTATAGGTATAGAAGCTGCACTTCTAACATACCATGCATTATTTTATAATGTTATGACTTATGAATTACTTAACTGGGGACACTCCTGTTACTTGAAGAATATATTCATACTCCAAAAACGGGCAATCAGAGCTGTAGTGGGAATAACTCGGGTAGAAAGTTGTAAGTAAGCCATGATTTGTTAAACTTGGAATTCTCACTCTACCATCAGCTGTAATATTTATCAATTCACTATATGTAAGGGAGAACATCACACAGGTCCAAGAAGTGGGCTCTAAGCATAACCATGCTACTCGAAACACACAAAAAATCTTCTTATTCCCAAACATAGTTTGACCAGTACAAATCGTACCCAACTAGGCATAAAATTGTTTAATAAACTTCCATCACCTTTGAGAGAAGCTAATCTGGACACATTAAAAAACAATTGAAAATTAAATTACTGCAAGACGCCCATTATGACGTGAATGATTTTACCCTCTTTTGATTTTATAATTTTCAAAGCTTATTACGAGGCTTATTCATATTTTGTTGTGTAGATACAGTTGCAATGTCTAATTTGTATATTCATATCTGTATAGTTGTGTAGTATGTCATAGTTTTTATTTGTACTTTTTTATACATTTTATTTATATTTTCGACTTATCCAGACACCAAGGTGTAATTGTGACCAATATATAATTATTCAAAAAAAAAATAATGATTGCATGTCATCGACAAAAGGAAGTAAAATACAAGTTTAACGTATAACTACCTACCAATAGATAAAACAGTAATGAGAAGCTGATAAGCTGAATGAAACAAATGAGCATTATTTTTAAAAATTGTAAGGCATGTATTCCTTACCGATGTTGATACATTTGATAATGAACTAAAAAACACTAGATATTATACAGTGTGTTCCTAGACCAGTGGGACAGATGAATATCTCTTGAAACAATAAGAATTTTCAAAATGTCACACCGCATTATGAGAGTTATCTTCAGGTATGACTTCTTTTACTCGAGAGGCGAGAAAGGCTCACAAAATCGAACATCAGTTTTTTTTTTCAATATAGCTCAACAGATATGAGGAATTCTCATTCATTTTGGCTCTTTAATAGTTTTTCAGTTTTTAAAATCCGACAAGGCGTTGCCTGCCAAGTTATACCAATTTTTCAATAAATTCAGACATTTCTAAGGAAAGCCCCTTCATCTACAGTGTCCGCTATGAAGTTGCCTACATATGGGATATTTTTTTTTGATATTTCTGAGAAACTCTAATGTCGGTTCGTTACTGCTTGTATAACAACTGAAAAATCCGTGGAGCCGAAAAAATAATAAAATTGACACGATATCGAAAAAATTTAATGAGAAAGTGTGTTTGGAATCCATATACCAAATTGAAGCAGATGAAAAAAACAAAAATACTGTTTTTTTCCTCTACCCATGCTAAGAAACATTAACCATTCTTGTTTAATCTGCAAACAGCTTCATTAACCTAAATCTCATAATTTTGGGTCAAACCTTATCAAATATTTCTGGAATAGTAAATTTAAACTTCAAAATCTCAGCTAAGGTGGCTTTGAAAAAAGAACTACTTTTTTGTAACAATAACAAATGTAACAATAACTTGTTGACAATTTTGTTGAAGTTTTTGTTCTTTATCAGTTTTTGTGGTTTTCAATTTATCAATAGAAATGTCTCCAAAACTGAGGATACAAGAAAAAATGTAAATAGTATTGCTATATGGCGAAAATGATCATAGCTCAAGAGATGTAACTGATATTTTCAATGGAAGGCATTCAGACAAAAATTTGCATTTTACGAATCCATTATGTACGTGTGGACTTCCAACTCTTGTTATCCTAATGAATTGTCCGTAATTTCCTTTGCAAAGAGAACGGAAATTCATGATCCTTGATATGGAAAATAGATCATTAACATAAGTGATAAGTGATAGACGTCCAAGAACTAAACCTTGAGGCACTGTAGTAACTACAGTTTCAAAATCAAAGAATATTTTCATTATAAAGAACATATTGGAAAATGTCACTTACAAAATGAATATTTAACACAGTCGAGATCGGCTGAATTTTATATCAGTTATAATTGTTTAGTATTGAGTTATAGGAACCACATACGGATCATTCTAAATTTTCTATTTTTCGAATTTCAGACCTAGTTTTGAAAAAAGCTTCATCAATAAATTTGTAAAAAATCTTATTCTTGAGAATACAAATTGTTGGAATGGGTAAAACTGCCAACTGAATTCTCCAATTTCAAAGAAACTATCGCTTTCAATGGTAATTTAATTGGATCTAATCAATGGTTTCAAGTTTTGCTGACAAAGTTGATATTACCACTGACAATGTATTTGAACTAAAGGCCAATAAGCAAAAAATAGAGCAATATGCTGAATACAGTTGCAACATGATCTACTGTCTTCCTGAACTATGAAACCTCTGGATACTCTCATTCCTATGTCTGACAAGAAGCCAGAGGAATGACGCCAGAGGAATGACGCCAGAGGAATGACGCCAGAGGAATGACGCCAGAGGAATGACGCCAGAGGAATGACGCAAGAGGAATGACGCCAGAGGAATTACTATTCTCAATGTTTCCGTGAAATAGTTCAACACGCCCTAATTCCATAGCCTTACATTTTGCATAAGGAAATGCACGAGAATAATATGAATTTCTCTATAATGTCTGAATGGAAACTGTGCAATTAATGTTCCTGAAATAACTATCGGAGGAATGATATTTTTTAGTGTGACTCACCATGATTTCCTTCTAAATCCACCAGTAACTACGAAGGCGTAGAAGGGCCACGAGCAAATTTTTTTTGGAATCCCGACTTTAATCTAGGGGGTCCGACTTTAATCTCGGACCCCCGACTTTAATCTCGGACCCCCGGCTTTAATCTCGGACCCCCGGCTTTAATCTCGGACCCCCGACTTTAATCTCGGACCCTCGACTTTAATCTCGGACCCCCGACTTTAATCACGGGGGTCCGACTTTAATCTCGGACCCCCGACTTTGATCTCGGGGTTCCGACTTTAATCTCGGACCCCCGACTTAAATCTCGGACCCCCCGACTTTAATCTCGGAGATCCGGCTTTAATCTCGGACCCCCGAGTTTAATCTCGGACCCCCGAGTTTAATCTCGGACCCCCGACTTTAATCTCGGGGGTCCGACTTTAATCTCGGGGGTCCGACTTTAATCTCGGACCCCTGACTTCAATCTCGGAACCCCGACTTTAATCTCGGGGGTCCGACTTTAATCTCGGACCCCCGACTTTAATCTCGTGGGTCCGCGTTTAATCTCTGACCCCCGACTTTAATCTCGTGGGTCCGACTTTAATCTCGGACCCGACAGTGTTGAGGAGAGAATAATGAATATTTTAAACAATAATAAAGGAATTTCACTGAGTTTATCGTGAATCACAGGGTGATTTCTGAAACGTTGATATTTTGTCATTTTTATAATCGAAAATTTTCATGATCACCCTATATATCTCATTGAAATCATGTTTATTCGGTATCAGCTATCTTCGGAGGATGATAATTCACTTGAATATACAGGATATGTATGAAAGAACCGGCCACATATTTCACCAATTTTTCAAATCACCCTGTACAAATGTATGAATTGTGATTAATGATGGAATAAGAATAGTATATTGCATGCGAAAATAATTTTATCAATATTTCATTATTATATCGAATTTTCAGACATTACTAAAAGTTTTTATTTTTCACTCTGTACACAGTGATATAATCTGCACTATCTGAATGATATTTAGTAATATGAAGGTACGTTGATGATAAGAACCAAAAAAAATGCAGTTGGGACTTTCAAATCCCGAGAAAATAATTAAATAAAAATTACTGATTTTTAACTTGAATTGAAAATCTATCCATCAACGAACTTTGCGATTCTGAACGTTCAATCAGTACATCAAATACTAGGATCTACTAAAAATTCAGACAATTTCACCGAGAACCATTTTACCTATTTTACATCGGGAATGTATATCCGAGTAGTATACCTACCTCAATTACTCTTGTCTGAAAGTTACCAATTTTTTTTTATGACGCCGAACATCAAATATCATAATTTCCTAATTTTGACCAAATTGACGTGGAATAAATTTGTTTTGAGTGTTATTATTTTGGAGGTCCTCTCGCTATAAGTATAAGATTCTGGTGTAAACCTACGCTATCAGCTCAATCCATTTGTAACTCCTTAAATGTTAATAGCTATGGTGAAATAACGCTTCGAAATGCCATTAATCAATGGAAAATTTATTGAAGAAACATAAAATTTTATCTGATTGAATTGTTATTGATTTCTTTTAGGAGCGACTATAAGTGCTATAGTAGAAATTAGTGTGGCCATATCAATAATTGATTCAAGAATGTAATTAGAAAGTAAAATATGAGTCAAGGAAAAAATTTCAGTACAGACTCCCATTAACGATAAAACTGCAAAAAATATCACTGAACAATTATTTATATTAGATCGAGATATCGATAACATTCAAGAATAAATGAGTTACGTAAAATCTACTTGAAATAAGATGATAATAGGTGAAGTGAATTGAGATAAGCAAATGTTCTTACTCAAGTGTTTTTAAGACATGTTTGATCAATTATGATAAAGATGAGTCTACCTCACTTGATATATCAATATTGAAAGTATAATTTGAATTATAAAAATGAAACAAAATTTGTATTCCAATGATATTAAACAAAAATACGAAAAATGAACATGTCCCAACCTATTCAAATTTTGTCAGATATCTGATACTTACACTTCTGAAAATAAAAGATCAGATTGAAGTGAAGTAGTCGTGGTGTTAGAGCGTTTGCCTCCCACCCAGACGGCCCAGGTTCGATTCCTTCATCTGCCACCTTTACGTAGGCCGTAGGTCCCGGATCTCCCTTGCTCTCAAAAGCTCTGCTTTTGAGAGGTTTTCTCCGAAAACCTGGAAGATTCGTAAAAAAACAAATACGCTAAAGTTTTATCCCAACACCAAACAACTATTTTCAAACCCTTGACACATTTTCAGGAGAAATATCAAACTAGTTTAAACAGTTTAACAAAATTCCATACCTCTGATTCAAATAATTTTTCAAATGTATCTCAATCCCTAGAAGTATTATCATTTATGTTACATGCATCAAGATTGAAGAATCCAGCAATATTCACTGAATCATTTATATACATCTAGAACAGTATTGGCCCTAAGACTGATGCTTGAAGTACCCCTGCCCTAACCTATACTGTAGTACAGACAGAGTTGTGCTTAGAATAGTTATTTATGTACCAAGGACGAAAAACTGTCTATTATAGTCGAGCCTGCAAATTGATAGCCGATGCGCAGCCGAGGATAGCAAGCAGGCGAGACAGTAGACAGTTTTTCGCCGAGGTGCATATTACATTTTTTCGTCGACCTCTACATACCTTTATGCAGACTCGATCATAATTTTAATGAATATAAACAAAATGTATTTGAAGTGTAACAACTCTCTATTTCAATTATACTACAAAATTAAATCAATCTCGAAGATGAATATTGAACGTACAGTTTGTGCAATTATTGATATTAATTCCTGCTGTCGAAGAAGATGCAAGAGACAAGTTTTGATTTTGGGTACTTGTTGATGCAACTTCAGATGCAGGTGCTCCAACAGCACCATTTCCAAAACTTCTCTCTTGAAGTGCTTTACCTGAAATCTAGCGGATTTCGTAAATAATTAATTTGACAACAGCAAATGACAGTTATTGTCACAGGCGCCTATGTATTAATTAAAACGTGGATTTACGAAAATGACTCAATCGCCGCTCTCGTACCGTGCCGTATCATAGTGACCACAGCGGACGAAAAGAGTTTGCGGACGAAAAGTGTTTGCGGACGAAAAGTACTTTCCTTCAAAAATAGTCGATTTTTCGTCCGGAAATTAGTACGTAAAATGTCATTTTTTGCAGAGGTCGACGAAAAAACTTTTTATCTATATAAGATAAGACTGTCTCTATTCAAGCAACCATCCTGAATTTCAATATAATGATTTAAAGACCCTTAAAAATTTTGGAAGGGGTAGAACATTGCTGTATTCAAACTTGGGCAAATTTGCTCCCTTGAAAGCAAATCTGATAGTGTTTGAAAATTCTGTTGCAGTTTGAATATCTAACCATTTTACAGATAGTATTGAATACAAAGAAAGAACAAAAAATACAATAATAAGTTGGTAGAGTCGATTAGGAATATTGATTGGGATGAACTGTTCGAGCAGCAACATGATCTCGATACTTTAACAAATACATTTCTTGAAAAAATACTCAAATGTGTATAATTTCTCCAATCTCAGTTGAATATGACTTCATTCAGCTCAATATATAGGGTTAGTTCAAAATAGCACATGGTGTAATAACGAATGAAGGATGAAAGCGGAAAATTAAATAAATGTTATTCCCTATATAAAAAAACAGTAGACCAGATTGAGTATATTTTACGTGTAACCGTTCGAAGCGTGGAAAGCAATCAGTAATGCGCTGACCGCCTGTTGTATAAATTACCGTAAATCACCTCTTAATATTTTTATTGCTGTCCGGCAGCCTGGTGATATTTATGAAAAAACGAACAGTAGCGTACTTAATGAACGATCAAACAGAAATCAATATTTTCTCTCTACTTAATTTGTTTTGCCGTTATACTAGGTATAAATGTAATTAATTATTGACAAACACTATTTGTTATCATAGAGTTATCCGAAAACAGGTATAAAACTGTTCCCAATTTAATTAACATTTTGGGAATATAAAAGAAGGACATAGTAATAGTATAACACCAAATTCTTTCAGACTGTGGTTTCGAACATAAAAAACTAAATTAGCGAATGGCAATAATGGAATCACCCCGGCTCGTTCTGCAAAGACAAGATTACTTGCGACAAATAAAAGAACATCGGGAATCGAAGAGACATATAGTATATCTTGACGAGACTTGGTTCGATAGTCATGATGTGATTCGGTATGGATGGGTAGATAACTCCCAAAACTGTTGTCTCCAAGCACCATGTTCCAGAGGAAAACGTATAATTATTGTACACCGGATAGTGAAGATGGTTTTGTACCGAAGGCGTTGCTGTTGTCAGCAAAACAAATAAAAAAATGTTCAGCAGATTATCATGAGGATATGACTGCAACTTTATTCGAAAAATGGTTCAGTGAACAATTATTACTAAATATACCACCAACTTCTGTTATTGTAATGGATAATGCGACATACCACTCGCGTCAAAAGATAAAAATACCTACGAAAGTAACAAAAAAAGGAGACATTTTGGAATTTATGGCTTATTAAAAATTTAATATTCCCCAAAAAGCCACGAAGGAGGTATTACTACGTATAATTAAAAATGAAAATTTTGAAGAAGAATATATTATTGATGGACTTTGTAAACATTCTGGTCATACGCTTCTGAGGTTACCTCCGTATTATTGTGTTCTCAACCCCATTGAATTGGTTTGGGCATTTATAAAAAAAAACAAATTGAGAAAATTCAATCAGTGTCCAAATCTAAGCGAAGAAGTAGTAGGAGAATCTTAGGAGAGGAATATAAAGATCTTTGGACAGAATGCATTTCACATGTGATTTCAAAAGAACGTGAATATTTCCTTTTGACATCCATTCAACTAGTAATCATAAACATGGGTGATTCGACTGATTCGGAGGATTATGATGATTGAGTCTTGCCACGAATTTGATGTGTATATAAGATAGCCGTACCAGCAAATAAATTATCAATGTTTCCTGATGTTTTCTTATTCTATTTTTTTGAACGACTTGTTTTCGGTGTGTCAGATAACTTGTCAATAAGTTACGAGCAACGTCTCGTATCCATACAAGCGCAATCCTTCAATTATATTCATTATAAGAACAAGACACATTATATTCGCAAATTTCTATAAAGCAAGCAATACGCAACGTTATACCCAAGTAAGAGAAAATATCTCCGCCTACGGTCGGCAAGTACGTTCAAAGAGGCGAAGTCATTGACGTGTTAATCCGGTTTTACAGCTCATTCAACTGAGATTGGATGAACTATAAAAAAATCCAAAAAATATGTCAAAATAAAAACTACGCTAGAAAAAAACTGAATAAACAAAATCTTTGATTACCACCGTTAATAAAATAATTATATATACCACAAGTGGCAAAACACTCCAGACAACAAGAAATTGGAAAATGATTATCTAATATTGAAAAATTAAATTGAATATATTATTAAAGAAGCAGAAACCAAATATTACAAAAATTGCGTGGAAAATGAAAATAATATGTATAAAACGTGGCTAATGACCATAGCAGTCGATGCCAGAACACCAAAGAAAAAAAATGTATAAAAAACTTTGGAACACAGTAAATGAAATAATAAAAATCATTGAACAGAATGAAATTATAAATATTGAGAACAAAAATTGTGATTTGGTAAATGAATCTAAAGAAATAACAAATATGTTTAATACAATTTTTCTGAATGTAGGGAACAACTTAGTATCAATAAATCAACAGAAATCCAAACTATAATGTAACTGTCACCAAATTCAATTTTTCTGGAACCAACAAATGAACTTGTATTAATGAACACGATAGATCAACTGAAAAGCATATCATCATCCCAGTTCAGCTTTCGGGAAAATAAATCTTCACTTTAACAAATGACATTCACGAAAGCTCAGACAAAAAACCATTGTAGATTTAAGTAAGGCTTTCAACACAGTTGACCATACTATGCATGTATTCACGATAGATGATATAGGATTATGAGATATAGCAAACAAATATAAACAGTTAGTAAAAAAAATCCGAAATGAGACAAGCTTGGAGGAAATTATTACTTGTGGTGTACCTCGGGGAACAGTGTAGGGACCAATGTTGTTCATAATACATTTAAATAACTTATCCTTACAAGAAAGTTTGGGAAAAATCCTAAGCTCTACTAGCGACACAGTCATTGTTTATATAGCAAATAATTGTTATGATTTGAAGGCAAAAACTGAAAATGATCTGAATAATTTGAAAGATTGGTTTGATAAAAGACTTCTCTCAATTAATTTCAACAAAACTCACTACCTGCCATTCAGTACTAGAGAAACTCTCTTCCAAATTTTGAGTTAACCATTCAACAGATTTTATATATTAGACCTGTAAAAAGAATTAAATATCTGGGTATTTTCTTGAACTATCACCTGAGAAGGGATCAACATATAATATACCTCACAAAAAAATCTACGCTGTATTCTATATGGATTGAAAACATATCTAGATTTGAAGCAAAAAAATTGTTTATTGAAGTTAAGTAGAGTATCACTTGAATTATGGGATCATAGGATCAGGAGTGGTTTCACGAAGCTACTTGAATATGCTTGGAATCTCGCAAAAAAGGTTTCTAAGAATGATATTGAATGGAGATTACATATACCGCAGCAAAAACAGAAATGTTAGATATAATACAGCTTTATTCCATTCAAGTACTCGTTATGCAACACCTGAATAAAACTTAGCTGTATGTACTGACCCACTCGTATTCTACCAGATAGAAACATTTATGAAAAAGGCAATTTGCCAAAAAACCTGTCTTATATGAATTTCTGAAAACTGAAACTTCCTGCTTGGCATTTTATTTTATCTTCAATTACATTCACTTCATTATCATTAACATTATTATAAGTATGTAACTAAATATTTTATAACTCGTTCTTTGTACATAGATAATATTAATATTTCATATAATGATTTAAACTATTTGTTTACACTACTTGTTATATGTGTTTCCCAAAATATTCACCCACACACAGACACAGGGCTCGCCCTTAGTGGGATAACAATTTGTTTATCTATACCTACTTTTCTGTACTTCATTGTAATGTCATGTTTATTTTCAATGTTATGCTTTCATCATCTGACTTTACCTGTAAATCGTAAATCGAAATGTTGAATGAATATTATTTTTATTACTCATTAATTCGATCTTCATTGAAAAAATTAAACACATTCTCAACAAGTTTTGTTCGTCAGTCACCCTTCTATCGAATTTCTCGGTCTGTGGAATTCCAAAAACGTAACGTAACCATTATTTATTGTGAAATAATGATGATGTATCATACCACACATCCAGCTTTCTATAAAAGTAGGTACCTATATTACTGTTCGAAGTGTTAGATCATTGTTATTAAATGAATTTGAAAGTGTAGAGGAAAACTACAAATATATGAAATCAGATAGAGTTATTGCGTCACATCAGTTTTGTAAGAAATTCATTGCAAAATTTAGGCATCCCCATTGGCAGGTATATTATTTCAAAACAGTGCTGTGCGGTTTCAAAGCAAGTATATTCAATTACAACAATTACAACAATATAAAAAATAGAAGAAATAAAACAAAAAATTCTTATAGAAAAGGAATGTTAAAATGTTTGTGATTTATTGAAAGCTTCATGGAAAATATACACTCATTTTATTATATGATAATCCTACAGTTAATAACAACGATTTCAACAATATATCCTATCCGGGGTTAGGTAAAAACAGCCACGAAAGTTACATGTCCCATAATCCCTAGACAAAAACAACAACGACTGGGCTATGTATTTCAAAACTTATAGTCTAAAACAGTCACGATCATCCTTCTTGAGTGTAAATTTCCCACAATCTATAGCCGTGTTTTGTTGCTGTGATTCAGCTACCGGAATGATGATTCATGTCGTTTTATTGAACTGTTATTCCCATTCTGATAGATGTGATTGGTTCTCGAGCCGTCACTTGTCATTCTGTTGCTACCGGTAGAGAGGAAAAAAACGCAGCTTATGTGTTCAATTCCTTCGCGCCTAAATGTCAACGTAAGGTTAGGTCGTTGTAGTTAGAACAGACTAAAAAATGACTTCTCGGCACTTCTCGCAACATATATGTGTTTCATTTCCTCATTCCCCAAATGTCTACGTAAGGTTATATAGTTCGTTCTGGTTAGAACAGACTAAAAAATTACTCGTCGAAAAATGTGTTTCACTCGTTCCTAGATGTCTACGTTTGGATAGTTATTTTTTCATAGTCCATGAAAGAAAGGCATGGAGTAATAAACCGCTCAGATGCATCGATTCCATAGACGTGCCGTGAGTACGAAAACCAGAATATTTCAAAGAACAGCTCTTTTTGAAAATGTAGGTACTGATAGAAGGGTATAAGAAATGGTTACGAGCAATTGTATTAGTAGGTACTCGGTACCGCTGGTATAGCTATACAGTATACAGTGCGGCTTTTAATACCCCCCCCCTGTTAACTTTTGAACGGTTCGACGTAGAAACATGAAAAAAAACCGTTTCGAGGAGAAAAAAAAAATTGTGATTGCACGATAGGGGGCGCAGGGGAGCCCATCAACTCAAATTTTTTAAATGGCATGTGGGAATTCAATTCTCTTTACAACCATCTAAATATTTTTGAATTTTGGTAATATTTTTTTGTAATTCAAAATCGAAATATCAAATATAAATGCGGATCTGAATACTACTCATACCTCGATAAATTTGAACGGTTGGATGTGGAACAATGATATCAAAAATTTTTAGAAGGGTATTACCGATACTACTTTTTGAGAGAAGAAACATTGCAATTACTCGACAGATGGTGTTGGGGGCACATTAATTTAAAAATTTCGAAAGGTATAAAAATCGAAATTGGGAAAAAAATTATGAACAAAATTCAAAAATATTTAGATGGTTGTAAAGATAATTGAATTCTCTTTTCAACGATGTGACACTTGACCCCACATGCCATTTAAAATTTTTGAGTTGATGCCCCCCCCCCCCTGCAATCACTATTTTTTTTATTTCAAAAAGTAGTATTGGTGAAACCCTCGAAACAATTTTTTTTCATGTTTCTACGTCGACCGTTCAAAAGTTAACAGGGGGGGACTATTAAAAGCCGCACTGTATATAGTGCTTTCTGGAAATTATTTGTGTGTGCTTCTGTGTTTGGCTTGTGTATAAAATATTGTGGATGCTGAACAAGGACCATCAAAACGGCCAAAATTGAGACCATTGTCTATAAATGAAATAAACATACTTAAGAATTATCCACACCTGCAACGGAGTTCTGAAAACGCATTAACCTACAAATTTTGAGGGAGTCCGTAGGCGTGTCCCAATATATGCCAGAGGGATGATCAACGACTAACTATTCGAATGGCATCTTCCAATTTCCTGACGATATTTACAACGCAGAAGGACGAGTACGTCCTAGAGCAATATTCGCCTTATCCTTGCATTTCATAATGATGGTTCATAGGCGGGTATCAGGGTTTTAAGTTATTGCTGTAAATACCTAGGGAATCATATTTCTATCGATAAATATATGCTCAATGGCATGGAAATTGTATCGTCATGGCAAACAGTCGAAAAGGATATTTTTTTTTCTGAAGACAAATTAATATGCATCTATAATTCTTTCAATATTATTTAATTGTCGTAAATTATCGTAAGAAATAACAATAATAAAGAAATAACCTGGAAGTGTAATAATAGGGAGAAGGTTGAAATTTCAACACTACTACCTCTCACGGCTTGATCGATCACATGATCAAGGTGCATATTCATCAGGCTCTTGTGATCCACCATGCTATTTAAAAAAAAATTCTAAAGTGGTGGCCACATGCCATTTTAAAAGATAGTTTATTTTTGTGATGCCAAAAAGTAGCTTATGAACAACCTTTTCACCATAAAGAAAAAATCAGAAAAAATTCGAATTTGTTCAAAAGTTAACAGGGAAGGGGGGTTACTTATATAAAATAAAACTCTGAGTTTCGAAAAATGTCAATAGTATAAAAAACAATGCGAATGTAACGTGAGTTGTATGTTTACTGTCGTGGTGGATTGCGGATTTCCAGTTTCCTCGGGTATCTAGGATCTATCATTTCGGGTAATAGGCAATTCTTGTAAAACATCTCTAATTTAGGTTTCATTTCAGCCGCCCAAAATAAATCGTCTCGAATTATCTAAAAAAAAATGTGTTATATTATGGGATGTAAAACCGAATTCATTCACATGTCCAGCCTAAAATTCCAATATTTATAATCAGAACAAAATTACTTGAATAATGGGGACGAAATAATTGTTGTTGAATTGAAGGCAGGCAAATGAATGAATACCAATTTTTTCGCATGAATGATGGTTTTCCAGGTTTTTACGCCGATGTTTATTTTGAGATAATCTCGACGTTTCGTCAACACGAGTGGTTGGCATTTTCAAGAGATATGTTTACAGCTCCGATCACTGATCAGTGGGAATATCTCAAAATAAAAGTCGGCCTAAAATCCCGGAAAACCATCATTCATTCAACGATGGCCGCGAAAGCCTTTTGCAACCAATTTTTTCATTTAGGTATAACAGATTGTGAGATGTCCCACCTTTTCAACTAACATTCCCAATGGAGTCCAACATACAAAATAACACAAAGAACGCTTAGTTATATGTAGCTGCCCTTGTACTTGATAGTAATAATTATGGTTTCGTTTCAGCTGCATGTGTAGATTTTCGTTTAGGGTACAGAAATTTATAACTTTTTGGTCAATTGCTTCCTTTGGGTGCATTTTTGAGGCAGTTTTGGGACACTTCACCTCAACAATGGCGTCATCTCCTATCAACCCATCAGGACTGGCTCCAAAAATAGGATCTTGTTCATCAACGAAAATTCCGCAAGGTTCAACCTGTGACACAAAAAAAAATATTTTTTTTGTACAACTGTCATTAAAAATGATTACAATGATAATTCTTTGACATATGAACTTAAAAATTGTCGTTTTCTCAAAATCACTTTTAACACTAGCGTTAAAAGTAAAATGACAGATGAGATGATGGATGCTCAGTAATATAGATCTCTCTAATAGAAACACTTCAATCAGATATTGTAATCAGAACACCTACTCAAGAGGAATCATTTATAAAAGTTCACACATGTATTTGGCCGTTTGTGCAATTGGTAATGCTAATTCCTTTTGAAGTTACAAACGAAGTAGAAGGTAGAAGGTCCTCCATTACTGACAAATAATGACATTCATAAATAAAGTGCGATGGGGTTTATCATAGTTGGAGCCTCCGCTTGTTCGAATCCTCATGGATCTTATAATAATTTTTTTTGTTTTTTTCTTACTAGCAGTAACTGCTGTACAAAAAAAATTGTTTGATACATTTGTTAAAAGTGATTTTATTTTGCTCGTGGGGTTGCTTCACTCGCTAATGCTCGTTTCGCAATATTTCCCACTCACAAAATAAAATGTCTCGTTTAACACTTGTATCATAAATAACTATTTTTATTCAAGTATGTTATTAAAATATTACCTTAACATCAAAATCATTCTCCAGTTGTCTAATTGCAAATGGCTCATGTTCTGTTCCGTACTTGGTGTTTGTGTTTCCTCCAAAGGTGGAATAAAGTAAGTTTTTTACCTTATTGGCACAAGATGTTGTTTTTCGCATCTTGCAAATGTCACCAAAATGTGAAGCTGTTAAGCGAATACTTCTCTCCTGTTGCCATAAAGGATTGCCAGATTGACCTCTTGTACTAAGTTCAATCAGTTTTATCTCTTCGGGAGTTTTTTTCAATGAATTGAGAAAATCTTCTTTCTTCCGCTCGAACTGATCAGTAGATAAATCAGGATCAGGGATAGAATCTGGGCCATAATCCTTATCCGGCAGAGCATATTTCTTACTAGATTTCGGTGGAAGGCCTTTATTCTTGAGTCTCATTTTTTTCTGAAGTTCACGTCTCCTTTTCATCCTTTCTACAAATCTTTTGGTATAAAATGGAACTTTGCCTTGTCCAACAGCTTTATAATATTCCCCAGCAGAGTTGAACGATATAGCAGCAGCTTCCAGAAGTTTTTGATGAACACTGCTATCACCATCTCCAATTAACTTGTGGAATATCAAACCATGCATGTCAATGCTTCGTTTGAAACCCTCAACTATGATATCGGATTCCATACTGGTTGATGATTCACTCCAATTTTTGTAGCATTTGTGCTCAGGTAAAGCAATATCTTCATTCACTGCGGAACGCGAGCACACGGCACAAAACTTATTTCTGACGCCCAGGAATAAAATTTTTCTCGTTCTAGCTCCAATTATACAGGCCTGTGGAAAAAGAGCCTAATTATGATTATACAAATGAATTGTGGGGGTACAACTATATTGGGAGGTTATCAAATAAAAACTTACTTTTGAGTAAGCTTTCGGAATGGTTTTATTCCTTCTTCAGTCTCTCTAAAATGGAATTAACAATAATTTCTGAACGAATTAAAACATCAATAATTACTTAGAGTTTTCAGTTGAGACCTTCCCAATATAACTACACCCCCACAATAATTTCATATATATGTTTAGTTCAACTACGAATATATCAAATATGTATGTTTTATATTCGGTGCACGCAGCAACTGGCCACCTACCACTCCTGAAGATGCATTATAATTCACAGAGTATGATCTTTTGCTCCAAGCCCCATCAGCTACAACGGTAATCATTGGTATACCGCTTCCATCGACCTGTCCTAACTCCTGAGCTATTCTAGCCTCTTCTTGGCCTGCTTCCTCCATGACCTTCCAAGAAATCTCTTCAATGATTTCAGCAACAATTTCGTGATGTTGCTGATACGTAGAGTTACTCATGAACGGTACATTCAAAACAGAAAGCATTTCGTTCACTGTAGAGTAGCCACTTCCGGTTGAAACTGTGGCCAACGCCAAAACGCTATTTATGTCCATTTCTCCGTCGGTTTCTTCTATAAGTTTAATGGTTTTTTCGATATTGCACATTTTGCATACCAAAATAATGTTGGTTTTCAAACCCATTCTATATTCATGAATTGGATACATATCACTGAATGTACAATCGAATGGTGGGTGCTTGGATATTTCTGCTAACTGCTTCATTAAATATCCGATATCTACCAAACGTCGCCCCTGAAGAGATATTCCAGTATACAGGTTACTGAAAAAAAAACATGTAGGTTTATACAAGAAATATCAGAATAAATAAATTTCTACCTCTGAGAAATATTGTCAGCCGTTTCCACATTTTGAACGGGTGAAGATGCGGCAGGGACATCTTTGCTACACATTGGATGAACATCGTCACTGAAATTGTCACTGAAAAATAAATGTTCAATTTATCTTCTGTTCGTATGCTAACGTATCCTCAAAATAGTACTACTAGGTAGGTATGTTTTATAAAATAATGGATTACCTTTCCGAAACTTGAACAGATGCAGTTGGAAAAGTGGAAATGTTCTCTTCGCTGTCAACAGTGGCTGACTTTGTCCTAAACAAAAAGAAATAATTATTTGTCTACGACCTCCTAGAAAATATACAATTTATTGTAAATAATTTTTTTTGGATGGAAAATTCGAGAAAAAAAAATCACCCCTCCGAAGAGTATTTTGCATGAAAATCTGATAACTGATTCAGAAACTAGAAGTAGAATCAAAATATAATTCATACACAACTCACCTTTTCAGTAATGCATCCTTCAGAGCTTTCCTACGGCTACGTCTTCTTTCACTTGGATACAAATGTTTTCTCTCCTCAGCACCCTTCATTTGTTTTAATTTTCCCATGGTTTAAAATCACACAATAGCACTCAATTCGAACTAGACCGAACTAACAATAAACAAACATCCATATCGAAAGCGAATTTATACGAGAACAGGTAACTATTTCAGGTCATAAGAAGTTCGTCAACATCATCAAATACCTACATACCTACACTACCTGCACCAGTAGGTATAACCGAACCATAATCACTCATTCATACTTCATATAATGACCTATTGCTACAAATACCTGAAAACGCATTAAAATAAAATATTTCCTAATTGTAAGCCGCACGCCCTTGGAATATTTGCCGTGGCGATTACAAACCGCAATGCCATCGATCTCTATGGGAAAGGGTCTGTTAGAGGGCGACACTAATCGAGTGCCTTATTATGCACTTTTAACTTTCGCTTTCCTTGGTTCAATTTTCAATATTTGGAAATAAAACAGATATCAGTGTCCTTTATTCAAATGTACAGTTACGGGAAAATCAATGATTTTTATACTGGAACATATGAATGTTGTTATTATTTCCGAAATTCAAATTTAAAAAAAAACTAACCATTTTCCCGGAAAATACATTTTTTTCTGAAACGGTCAGTGAAAATTGCAACTAAATTGGTTAACTAATGTGGATACTAGAACGAAAGTCGTTTCAAGTGGGTATGGATCCCTCTTAAACTATTTAAGTTCGTTGCAAAATAACAAAAGTGTCAGTGTATGTGAGACTGTTACAAAAGCATCTTATATGTTGTGCATACCGAAGCACACGAACTTTATATTAATGAGAGAAAGGAAAGTGGAGCTCTTCAATCACCGAAAACATCTCCGGGTCGACCACAGGTCACGATAGACGAATCGTTAAAGCAGAGGTTAAGGTGATGCGTTTTACCTAAAAAGTGAAATTCTCACACTGGATATAATTATTGTGTAGTTCAGGCTGATCCGGATTACCCAACTTTCTCTAAAATGACATTTTCGAAAATTTTAAAACAAATCGGCTTCATCTAAACCAAGCTTGAGAGACAATCTGTACTGATAGATAAACCAGATATTGCGATGTGGAGAACAGACTATTTACGCAATACTAAACAATCGCGGAACGAAGATCGATGCATTTCTAACCTGGACTAAACGTAGATAAACGAAGGATATACTGTATCTCAGTATTGGCAGGATAGCAATAGTAAGAGCAGAAGGATTGTCGACGGGTGTGCATCCACCATCAGGCAAGGGTTGATAATTGTCCTTATAGGTAGTTCAGAAGGGTTTGTGGAAAGAGGACTTTTGACTTTTGTATCGAAACGAACCGGTGACTTCATACAAGTTATTTGTTGTAATAATTCATTCTATTATTTCTTGATTATTTTAACTAATGATTGTTGCATTTCACGTTTTTAACTTCCATAATACTATAATCAATGAAAAGACATCATACTATTTTTTTTTTTCAAATTTAGTACCAATTTATTGTTGAGAAATACCTTTCTAAAGCAATGCTTGACGTTAACCTAATTATTTTCATACAATTATATTTTTAAACAAAACTTATACCCCAAGATACACCACTGAAAGGTGGCTGGTCAGAATTTGAAATCCCTTAACATTGGCCTTAAGGTGCATTTAGTCAACATCATTTTAAAATTGTGCTTAAATATATGCTAAAAACGAAAGTTGAATATGTTGAATCAAATGGCACCATTTATACAACAATATTAAGTTTATGCTAAAAACATGTCACTTTGAAAATCAAAACTTCATAAGAATCTTACTTTTACGATAAAAATATTGACCATAATTCACGTGTACCTAAAGTTTCATGTCATAAAATGTAGGTACCTATCATTCTCAAATATATGCCTAAATGTAAAACTCGTATAATATCAGGGTAGGGATCACGAGACTCGACTCGATCAAATCGACTTAACTCGTTATGGCGTCTATGAAGTTCTTCACAAACGTCGATCGAATATGGAAATTAGGACTCGATTATGCTCTCTAGTTAAGATAGCATATTCCATATTCGATTGACGTTCGTGAACAACTTCATAGACACGATAACGAGTCAAGTCGATTTGATCGAGTCGAGTCTCGTGATCCTTATGCAGGTCTCATACAAAATTATTCTCAAGGTTATGTTTATGTCAGTGCTTGTGCTAAAGTCAGGGTTCCTTGATAGGGGGGTTATGAAATGTCATCGATTTTGTCGGGCATATTGTTTTCGTCATTGGAGGGAAATTAAGGTGGCTATCCTGAAATTGGAGGCGCCAAATTTGAATTACACTAAAATATCCCACTTTGTTGGATTGAACTCGAAACCAATCGGTGGGAGTAAATTGAAAAACGTGCGAGTGATTAAAACATATTTGTTATTAATATATTCCCTAGTTCGCGCAAGTATCTCGAAGACTTCTGAGAGTTTCAAAGTTGATGAAAATAACAAATTTTTAACATTTTTTATAGATTCTGAATGTTGGGCGTAGTTGATAATAATTATCAAATTGAATGAACTGATGAGAAAGTAAATTGTATACAAAGTATTGAGACTTTAAAAAAAGAAAACATGGAATAATCACATAATCTGAGATTTGAAATATATTTCAAAGATTCAAAGACTAATCTCAATTTATCTGTTGTAACACTAGTTGAATAAATTGCACCATTCAAAGAGAAATTCTTTTCATGTCTAATGAAAAAAATCAAAACAACTCTCTTATGTTGACATAATTCCAGAGCCTCAGATGCAAGAAGAAAGTGTGATTTGTTATATAATTGATCTCTATTTCTTCTAAAATGCATGAATGTGAAATGGGGTAAATGATTAAAATGATAGATAAATATTTATTCGTCCTTGAAGTTTACTCAAATATAAAAACTTATTAGACTATAGTCACTGTCATTCACCCTGCCTTGTTCACAAAACTAATTCATATTCAGAAATTATTTGAGTACTGTAATTTATGATATGAGTCAATGTTTTATTTTATAAATTTCAGTATCATTTACACATTGTTTCATAAATAGTAATTTACAATTTCTTTATGTAGAAAAAATTTAACATTTCTATATATCTACCTAAAATCCTAATTAAATGGCAAGTACTAAAATTGTGCATATCTAATATTTTAAATAAAGCTGAACATATCATTTGTATTTGCAACGTTCCATAATAATTTTGAGTTTGGATAGTTCTTACACTTGGTAATGGGAACTTTTCTTTTAATTTTATTTCTTCCTTCTGATAATTGTTGTACAATAGTGTTATTGCACAGAACTGTTCAATGAGTTTCTCTCGTTCTTTGTAACATTGTTGTAAACAAGGGGTGGAAGGAGACGGTGAATCCTCATCTGAAATGGCATAAAGACCTATCAATATCAATCATTTTGTAGCACCAGGAATAGAATATAATGAACAAACCATTATTTGATAGTAAACGATCAGCAATTGGTACAGATTCTAGCAAGTATCTCTCTATCTCCAATGGAACTCCAACAGATTGATACAATATCACAGTGGAGAGACCAGATTTTGACCAACACGTATTGGTAGGAATAACTAAAAAGAAACACAAACATTATATCATATTTTCGTAGCAGAAATATAGGCTTTCAACAGTTTCTATCCCAAACCAAATTGAGTTCTGTTTATCATTAGAACAGTTTGAACTCACCGTTGTTCTAAGCATTTGTCTTGACTTCTCATGTAGGAGAGATTCTTGAAGATTGGTTTCAAAATCTCTTTTATTAAAATCAATGGGTACCCATACTACAGAAATTGATCCATTGCTGCTTTACTGTTCTTGGAGAATATATGGAACGACAATTTATCATCATGGTATGATGTAGGAGTATTGTTACAATATTAAACAAGTAATTAACAACTAGCAATACAAAATACAAGAAATAGGCATAATATTTTATTTTCATTTATCTGAGCCATAGACAAGACTTATATACTATCTGAGCCACGGGCTTTAGTAACTTTATTTATTCGCAAATTGACGTAAATATAACCAAAGTTACCAATTTCAGGATAGCCACCTTAATTTCCCTCCAATGACGTATTCTCTCCCTTTCCGCAGTCTTCCCCTTGTCTAAATGCTCAATTATTTCATATCCCCTTCCTATCATAAGAACCCTGTGCTAAAGTTACGTTTATGTTGACTAAATGCACCTTTACAATGGCATAATGCGATAAATAGATATCGCACTACCTAGCGAATGAAGAAAACAGTTTTTTGCTGTTTTTATAAACGTTCCACATCAAAATTTGCACTGTATGGATGTTGCTTACTGAACATACTGAAAAATTACTCCTCATAAGATTTATGTGTTTAATTTCCTCACTCCAAAATATCTACCTCAGGTTAGTTCGTTCACGTTAGAACAGACCAAAATTACTGCACACAAAATAATTATTGTTCTTTGCTACATTTGGGTGCCTGGTGGAGGTTTCAAAGAATTTTTCATTTCTGAAATCAAATTTGGGTGCGAGAATGGCCAGAATGCTAACATTCCCTCTTGAGATTGAAGAAATAATATTCCACAGCACTTCTATTCCCATGCAATCTAAAGTTATGTCTTTCTCTCTCTGTAGAAATTAGAAAAATGTTATCTCCCTGTTTGCTTGGTGGTTGTTTTCGAGTATACTGTTTACTATGAAAAAAACTTTTTTCTACGACAACCTCGATAAATGTTCATTTTATAACAGTAACTTCAATCATATACAAGCACATTTTGTACAGAATTTCATTTTTGCATCGGTTGCTAGGCATGTTGCTAAGCAACAAATGTGAAATGGAATATTTCGTGTTAGGTCTAGGTTCACTCTAAAATCACGACGACTACGGCTTGTCAAATTATGACGTCCAGCGACAAATTGATGAAATGTCAGCAGATCGTTTCTGTCGAAGTTTTAGTAGGTAACTAGTAATTTCATATTGTGTTTGCTATAGAAATTATTGATTAAAATGGAAAGTGATAGTGATATCGACTTAGATTTAACACCTCCGAACGTAAGAGAAGCAGCGAAGGTAACAACACTGAATTTATTACCGGAAAAGTCGAAGAGTATGTATATCAACGCGCCTATAACCTTTTTTTGGAATGGAAGGTAGATCAAAAGACAAAATCGTTTTCCGAGAACGTTTTAATGGATTATTTTGGCGACTTAGCCAAAAAATTTTAAAGTTAAAGAAAATATTTACATATTTCTTCAATTTATATTTTAATTCCGACAGAAAGCCCATTAGCGGCGAATTCGGAGTAATGAAATATCATCAGTTTATTTCTTTCAAAGTTTTTGCAATGTATGCATGTATTAAACGTGAACGATATGTTGTCATAGAAAAAGTATAGTATGCAACTCGCAACAAAATGGCCATTTTGCACTCGTATGAATTGCAGCACTTGCCATCGGCTCGTGCTGTAAATTTCATACTCGTGCAAAATGAGCATCATTTTGTGCTCATTGCATAATATACTATTTATAGACAGGTAATACGTGGTCCTTTTTGACCATCCCTATCCAAAGAGAACTATCAAACAAAAAAGACCATGTCAAAATGATTAGAGACACATTCGACAATGTTAATTATTACGAAATTATTGCTAATTTACATTTTAATCGCGATTCATAATAATGATAATGATAATAATAAATCGTCTTTATTACTTTCAAACATTTTTAAAGATAAAGCATAACACAAATTAATTAAAGTTTATAATTTGAAAGCAAATGGCAAAGTTTCTTTTTTGCTGTGTAAACACACCGAAAAATATTCTTCCACTTAACCCTCAACAGCCTGTGCATTCATACAATAGAGTATAGGTACTGGGCATAATACAATGGTACTCTTGGTAGTTCATAATAATTCATATAAATTTTCAGATTTCATCTTTGGATGTCCAATAAATGTTTTCTTAAAAATCATTTAAATTTAGACACTCTCAATAATCTTTTTTTTTTTCAAAACCGGGTTGCCTATAGAAAGCAGATTTGGTAACTAAAGGACCGTTTGAAATGTTCAGTCTTGAAAGTCTTGAAAGGCTATGAGGAATATGAGGGCTTCGCAGAACAATCAGAAGTAATGAAAAAATAAACTGATTATCCTAGTTCACAAACGGGTACCTAACTGATCTTTTACTCAAATTGGTGATTATAATCAAACTTAGACGTCATATCATTACATATTATTAGAAGGGGTCGCAGATAAAGTATAGTATTATAGTACGGAAATCATGGAACGTTCTGACATTTCAAAGGGTGATTTTAGAGAAGTATTAAATTAATTGAATTTTTCTGATCTGAAACACTTAATGAAGGTGTTCAAAGAAAGAAAAATTAACTAAATATTTGAAGATAACTTTTAAGATGTCTAAAGACCATGCATGGCATGTCGACTCATTCCTGCAAAACTGTGGGATAAAACGGGAGACAATTCGCCAGCTTGAATAAGAGAAAACAAATGAAACCGTGACCTGTTTCCCAAATATTCCGCATTTGCGTGCACCGCCACGGTCGGTTTTCCTGTTAGGGTAAATTTACAAGCACAGAAGTTTCCAAGTATTGTCGACGGATGAACTGAATAAATTGAAATTTACTGAATCACTATCACCAATCAGTTTTATTTGTTACAATTTCGACTTATTTTTATAATTTTTTACTGAAATGCAATTAACTACAATAATAACCACGCATTTCATTTGGAAGTATCGAAATTAAGCTTCATGAAAATTCACCATTAGAACCTGTCGATCTTGTGCTAATATAATCAGGAATGGCGGGATTCCGTGAGATATATTCGTGCCATTATTTTCATTAAAATGTTTTCTAATAACACAAGATACTATGTGATAATATTCATAATATGGTGGTTCTCACTTTCGGTACTGGATATAGATGAATTATTTTGTTCGTCTCTCTGGATTGCCCACAAATGATACAAAAACGGAACATGATCAAATTATTATTGTACAGACTACACAGAAAACGATTAGATATTCACAAATTTTATTCAATGTTTCGCCAACACAGCAGCTTCTTCACTGTCTGATTGAATAAAGTTTGTGGAGATCGAATCGTTTTTCTGTGTATTTTATACAATTACTATGGATCTTCATCAAGTAACGGCCGAGTCAATCAGACAAATTGAATTATTATTGAATGAATGATGAATTTCTAAGAAAATATGCAGCAAAATTGACAAACACATTAATAATAGTCATAAATACAGGGAAATTGCACTATGAAATTTAGATTCCCTCACAATTATTCATTTTTGAACAGTATTTGAAGTTTGCTGAAATTCCATAAAATTGACAACAGTCGTCAATCACCATATCCCTGGAATATTGACATGACTAAAATTCTATAAAGGTGCCATCTCTGGGACCGACTGAAGAAGCAGACCACTATTTCATTTGTTTATTTGTCTTCTGAAAAATCAAAACAAAATCGAATCACTCGACACACCAGGGTTTTTATACATCTTAATCACTTTTTATAGAAATAATGCTAATATATTCGTATACTGCTTACTCACTTGTAAATGTTACTCATTAACTTGATGTTACATATCCAATCTCAAAATATCGAATTATACATACCGAATTCTAATTGAAATATAAACAAAATCGCCAGACTATAAATTTGTTTGAAAATTGATAAGTATATAAATGAACTTTCACTTGCTCGTTCTTTTGTCCTTGACCTAACCTTTCATTAAGATGTTGTTTCAAATCACTTGCCAAGTTTGTGATTCCGCAATTAAGTCAACAAATAATAAATTAAATGATTACTAGCAATGTGTGGGAACTTATTCTATAGACCAAAGTTCACAATTTGATAATATCCGAGAATTAAATCATGTCCTTATGGAATCAATTCAAAATTTAATAGAACCAGCGTTTGTTCAAGAAAACACATAGGTAACACAAAGCTGGTTTCAAGTATTGAAGAAATCACGAAATTTCCTTTTCACTTCTACGTTTGATTTAGTTTCTATAGTCTATAGGTAAAGGTAATATTCTCCGGAGCAAAATAGATTCCTGTTACCCATGAAAATGCCAACATTGAAAAATATAGGTGCAAATGTCCCCTACCACATCGCTTTGTTTTTTGAAAACGTTGTTGCCTCGGCGTTATTACACAGATGCGTTTTCAATAATACATCATTATTTATATGTAGTTATCGGGCTTCTGGATGCATTTTAAATGCAAAACAAATTATGTTATTTCCTTGGCACTCAACGATATAATTAGAGGAACTGAATAAAATATATCTATTGACCTCGTTATGGCAGAGCTTGACTCTGAATGTTTTTCAAAGCCATTGAACAGCCTCGAATAGTGTCACGATACAATGGCATTGCAACGGGTTTGGTTAGAAAAATTAATGGCAGGAGAAAAAAAATTTCATCTGATCTGATTTCAACAACATTCTAGTTTTAGTTTACTCATAATCTTACTAATAATAATAATTACTTGACTGAGGTAAATTCGTTTTTTTCAGCCGGTAAAATTATGTAACTACATTCTGACGATAACGAAATCATATTTATGTACTTGCTGATGAAAACACTGTAATATGAAGACTTATATTAGAGTTAGAATTTTTAATAGTGTGAATTCATTTCTACAAATACCAAGATGTGGTATAATACCAAGTGCTTTCTGGTGGAGTTTAAATACCACCTCCTCAGATAGCACAAATACATCTTATGGACGTTTAAAAAACGTCTCGTCTGGACATCCAGGATACGCTTTAAAACATCTACTTCACGGTCTTGGACTCCTTGGAATGTCTATTGTTAATAATAATCAGGATGTCTTCAGGACGTCTAATACAGAACATTTTAGGTGTTGAAGTGGACGTTTACAGGATGTCTTTTGGAAGTCCATTTTAGAACATTTATGGTCCTAATTAGGAGCTAAAATGGGCATTCACTAGATGTTTTATATTTTTCAGAGAGTTGGCTGAATCGTTCATGACTATGAAAACATTTCAGCACATAAGTCATTTGAAGAAAGCATTCACATGTAGTAATATACAGTGCGCGTCAAAATTATGGAACAAATTCATTATTTCTGAATATAAAGATATTTCGGAAAAATCCTCGGACAGGTCGATTTTCTTTTCCGATGGGCCAATTTTTGAACCCCACCCAAAATATATAGGGTTATCCGCAATTGAGTAAAAATGACTTTGGTGATATTTTTAAATTTGACACCCAGTATATTTTTCCATATTTGGTTAGGGATCGTCATTACAAATCCAGTGATACCAAGTTTGATGGGATTATGTCAAACGGCTGCGGAGATATGGCCAAAAAACTTCCTCGTATGTCTAATGAGTATGACTGCTAGACTCCACACGATTCAGAAGGTTAAAGTCTCTGTCGCACTCATTGGGTATATGGAGAAGTTTTTTGGCCATATCTCCGCAGCCGTTTGAAATAATCCCATCAAACTTGGTATCACTGGATTTGTAATGACGATCCCTAACCAAATATGGACGAATATACTGGGTGTCCCATTTGAAAATATCACCAAAGTCGCTTTTCCTCAAATGCGGATAACCCAATTTTTTTGTGAGGTTCAAAAATTTGCCCATCGGAAAAGAAAATCTTTATATTCAGAAATAATAAATTTGTTCCATAATTTTGACGCGCACTATATAACTAACCAGTATTGAACAAAATATTTGTAACATCAAGTGATTTAATCATCTTTCGTCAAGTAGTGCCCATTTTCTCTTGAGACAAAATGGATTCTGAGAATTCTGCACTGCACCATATATAACAATCATATCACAATATTCGCTAGAGGTGAACGCTGGCATATTGAACAGTACCGATTTACGAAAGACTTCAAAATACGATCACTGTTGCAGTCAAACTACGATGCTTTGACTTTGAGTTTTGACGGGTGACATACATACATCCACCAGTGCCGGGTATTCTCAAATTTCTGTACCTTTACTATAACGGTTCATAATTGAATCATCTGGAGGAAACGGGTTTTGTCGAGGGATGATTTTGGTTGTTTTCTAAACAACGTGGGCATTCGTTCTGTAATAAGTGTACAACCAAGACAAATTGGGGACAAGTAGAGATAAACCATCCGCAATGGACGATTCCAGTACTGTTACGGTTTGTAATTAGAGATGAGTTCTTTTTCTTTACTTTATTGGAAATACAGCACTTCTTGTCAATTACAATTCTAAAAAGGTAAATAATTTTGAGTTTGACTTATGACTATCAACAAATTATTTAAATAATACACATAATTTATATGGTAACAACTTACCTAATACCAGGGATTATCCTCAAATCAGTTGAGCTGAACTGTAGAAGAATAATTAGCCCCAAAAGCTATTAGAATTTAAAAGCAAATCAGTTTTGAATTTCTCGTTGGAGTAAACAAATGGTAGTTGTTTATTTTTCCTAGTCACTAATATGACCTAAAGTTGATCTTACAGGATGATTCCTAATATTCTGCTACAACTTGCCCCCCTCGAGCTTACAATAATTTAATTTAAATATTGGAAGTTTCTGAATTATAGTGAAATTTTTTTAAATGACTAGCATGGAACGATCCCCTTTCTTGGCCATTTTTTGGATCAATCAGAACGAACGTAGCCGGTGCTATAGCCTTTTTTATTTCATAGGGACCTTCGAATAAAAGGAGAAACTTTTTTGTTTCTGATTTTATTGCTGAAGAATAAGGATGGGCCTTTAGGAGAACCAATTCACCCGTTTTGAATTCCTCATATCTCCTTACTGAACATTTCACCCGCCGACGAGCTGCTTTGCTTATTAAAGTTTCCTTAGCCAAAATTAGTTTCCTGTTATTTGAAATGACATTGTTATCAGTAACAGAAACTTTTAATTTTTCTGGTAAAAATCGTGTTCGATATTTATCCAGTTGAAGTTCATCAGGGCTAAATCCTGTAGACTCATGTACCACCCCATTCAGAAACTCTGTGAACTGTGGTAGTTCAACTGCCCAACGCGTATGTTGCTCATTACAATATGTTCGACATAGCCTACCTAGTTCTCTCATCACTCGCTCAACTGGATTCGACTGAGGATGTCTTACCGAAGAAAATATAACTTTTATTCCTCTTTCACTCAGAAATGCTTTCCATTTCGCAGAAGTGAACTGGCTACCATGATCAGTTAAAATGTTTTTCGGGATTCCATGTTTTAAAAAATAGTCTTTTTTCAATCTATTTAAAATAGTTAAGGTAGTTGCTTTTTTCAAAGGATAGCAAGTTACATATTTTGTGAAAATGTCTAAAATAACACATATAAAAGTAACGCCACCTCTACTACTCGGTAATGGACCATATAAATCAAGTGATATAATATCATTTTTTCCCTCCGGAATGATTGCTTGAAGTGGTGGATGAGGTAATATTGAGCACTTTGCTTTCTGGCATATTTCACATTCCTTGACTATGCGCTTGATTAATTTCGACATATTATTCCACCAAACCTCTCGTTTCAATGCTTGCCAAGTTTTGTAAGAACCAAAATGGCCTATAGTCACATGATAACTCTCCGTCAGTTTTCGTTGTAGGCATTTTGGAATACAAAGTAAATAAAATTCATCATTATAATTACGCGTATACAAGATTCTATTATGTACCACGAATCTTGTTTGTAGTTTAGGATCAATAGGAAGATGTTGAATAATGTCCGACAATTTTTCATCACTGTTTTGATACTCTTCAATGTTTTTCAAATCGGAAATGATTTCGTGAGGTAATTTATTTATTGGAAAAACCTTGAACATTTTATCTGATGGTACTGGTGGACGAATGGCAGCATGTCGCGAAAGAGCGTCAGCTATTATGTTTCGTGTACCTGGAATGTATTGTAATTTGAAATTATATTCTTGAACAGCCAGAGCATATCTAGCAATACGAGCTGACAACAATCTACATGTTTGTAAATATGACACTGAACTGTTATCCGTGTAAACTATGAATTCACGACCGAGCAAATAAATTCGAAATTTTTCTAGTGCCCAAACTAAAGCCAAAGCTTCCCGTTCATTGATATGGTACCTTTTCTCTCTATCCAAAAGTACTCTGCTGGCCCAAGCAATGGCAAACCGTTTACCATCTATTTCCTGGAAAAGTTGAGCCCCAAGACCTGTATCTGAAGCGTCTACTTGCAAACAAAAGGGAATGTCATCACGTGGATGATAACATAACGTACTCTCCTTAAGTATCATTTTTATTTTTTCAAATGCATTCTGTTCAGTTTCTCCCCAGTGCCATTTAACATTTTTTTTCAATAGTACCGTTAAAGGAGCGGAAAACATAGCAAAATTTTCGCAAAAAACTCTATCAAAATTAGCCATTCCCAAAAACCGTTGTAATTCCTTAACATTTCTTGGTATTTTATAATCAACTATGGCTTGTACCCGATCAGGATTTGGTCGATATCCATTTTTATCTAAAATGTATCCTAGAAACGGTATTTCCTGTCGAAAAAATGCACATTTACGTAGCCGTAATGTGAATCCAGCTTTTTCTAATTTACATATAACTTTTTCTAAATGATCAATGTGTTCTACGAATGATTGGCTTGTTATGAGAATATCGTCAACGTAAACGGTTACGAATGAGTCAAATTCAGTTCCTAAAATACTACTCATGCTTCGGCAAAACGCAGAAACGCTGGTACTCAAGCCAAACGGAAGTTTTTTGAAACAATACGTTTTTCCATCAAAACGAAATCCTGTATATTGTTGAGATTCGTTTGATAATGGAATTGCCCAGTAACCATGAGTACAGTCAAGTGAAGACATATATTTACATTTTCTCATTGAATGTAGGATTTCTTCCACGGGTCGAGGATTATCATATTCTCTTTCCATCATTCTATTCAAATGTCTAGCATCTAAACAAATTCTAACACTATTGTCTTTTTTCAAAGTTGTCATAATAGGTGAAATATATGAAGTGGCTGTTCGTTTTATAACACCCCATTTTTCCATTAAATCTAGTTGTTTTTGTACCGCTAACTTATAACTGATGGGAACCGGATATTGTTTCAAACAGAAACCATTTTTATCTTTTAGTTTTATTTCATGAACGTAACAGTTTACATGACCTGGTTTTTCTGAAAAAATGTTTTTATGTTTTTGTAAAAATATAGTGAAAATTCGTTTTTGTTCATCATTTAAAACACAATTTCTGACCGAGTTTTCAAAATCTTCGACAGTTGCTGAATATTGATCACATAATTCGTTCAGAATAAGCAATTTTCTATTATTTGATATTTTCATTTGAAATGAATCCTCATTTTGATGCTTTGAATCAATTTCTGGAATATCTACCCATTTGGAACCGATTTTGATAAAAACACTTTCTTGGCCTAAATCAAGTCTTGCCGAGTATTTCCTCAATAAATCAGTTCCTATTATGACTGGTTGAGCTAAATCAGATATTAATAAAAATTCATGAGTAATATCAACACCATTGACAGAAAATGTTAACATACATTGTTGTTGAATTCTCCTTTGTTTGTTTTTGAAAGCAGCAACTACCCTTATACCTGTACATTGAAATGTTGGTATTATATGATGGAAATCTATCAATTGAGACCAAACGTCATCACTAATAGCACAAATTTCTGAACCACTATCTACGAGTGCCGGAAATGTGAAGTTAAAAATTTTGATTAAAATAATAGGTGTTTTTGCATTGACAGTTGAATGTTCATAATCACATTCCTCAAGTAGTTCTTCTCGAGGATTATTTGATACTGACTTAGCCCTATTAATGATTGCTCCCACGACAGGGCCTAAAATTCGTGGTGTCCATCCCAGTTTTCCTGAAACTCATCTGAATTTTCATTTTCACCTTGTATTTTGGTGACAGTTGCCACTTTTTTATCTTTGTAGTCTACACCCGTACCTCTTCCGTAATTATTATTTTTTGTTGAGTCATTTGTACGGAACTGATAATTATTTCCAGTAACTTTTTCATAAGTCTGATTATTAGGATAACGTTCATTCTGATTATTCCTATCGTAATATTTATGGGAACTGAAACCCCCCGATTTCTTATATTTATCTTCCACAGATGTGCTTTGTTTCAATTTTGTTCCATTCCTATAAATATCTACTTGTCTCAGTTTTTCTACAGTACCTTCTATATTTTTCGTTCCTATCAACATAACTGAAATGTATTCTGGAAAATGTCTACCAATTATTTTGATTAATTTTTGTTCTGGTATTGAGGGTTCCAGGTGTTTTGCTAAAGCTATATATTTAATGAAATGCTCTACTAAAGAACCCTCTTTTTCGTTATACCTATCACCTTGTAAACGTTCACGAACACTATCCTGAATATCATCATTCCAAAAATATTCAATGAATGCCTTTTTAAAAGTTCCAAATTCAAAAAATGTATGTAAAAATGCTTGGCCCCAAACCAATGCTTCACCTTGTAGATAGTTTTTCAATATGAATACGAAATTTTGGAAAGAACATTTCTCTTGATTGTAGAAATACTCAATTTGACCTAAAAAATCAATAGGATGTAGGCTAGAAGTATTATCAAATACCTTCATATTTTTGTAAAAAAAATTCAACCCTTTCGGACTATCATTTACCAAAACTGATTTTTCCTTTGTATTCAGTAAGTTGTTTTGCACCAGATTCGAGACAATTTCTGTAACTAAATTAGCTATATCTACATGTTTTTCTTGATTAAGAGCCAAATTGTTTCTTTCATATGACAATGGATTGTTAAAACTGATATCATTCAGTATACTTTCTCTAGGTAAATTATTTATAGGTGGTGAATACTGCTTTTCACAATCCATTCTCATAGACACACCCTGTCTTACGAATGGATTCGAAGAGTTCCTTGTCAAAAATGACAGTTGTCTGTCCGCCTTTGACATTTCCAAATTTTCATTCATCATTTGACTCGGAGATTGAATATCCAACGGCGAAAACCTTTCTGAGCTTTGTTTAGTTTCTTCTTTATCATACCTTATGGCTCCGAGTTGATCCGACGAAGGAAGATATTCTGTATGACCAGGTGTTTGTTGGACTTCTTCACGATCATTTGCTTGATGTCCCGTCAATTGATTTACAACGTTCCTAGATTGATGATGCGTTTTGCTTCTCAGATTATATCCTGATGCTTGGTTTGATTCCATTATGATAAATTCTCCGTAGAAAAGAACCACTAGTTGGGCGCCAGTTGTTACGGTTTGTAATTAGAGATGAGTTCTTTTTCTTTACTTTATTGGAAATACAGCACTTCTTGTCAATTACAATTCTAAAAAGGTAAATAATTTTGAGTTTGACTTATGACTATCAACAAATTATTTAAATAATACACATAATTTATATGGTAACAACTTACCTAATACCAGGGATTATCCTCAAATCAGTTTAGCTGAACTGTAGAAGAATAATTAGCCCCAAAAGCTATTAGAATTTAAAAGCAAATCAGTTTTGAATTTCTCGTTGGAGTAAACAAATGGTAGTTGTTTATTTTTCCTAGTCACTAATATGACCTAAAGTTGATCTTACAGGATGATTCCTAATATTCTGCTACAGTACCCCTATTCAGTGTTGCCACAAATGATTTTCTGGTTGAAACCTCTGACATTTTTTAGATCTTTTCTGATATTAGTAGTAGTAACATTGATGAAATGGACAAAATAAAAATATCCTAGGGAATTTTATCTGTCATATTGAAAATCGTACTAGCGTGAAATTCCCTAGAATATTTTATTTTTGACAATGTCAGCATTAGCACCTACTTTGATTCGCATATCCGGGAACATCCAGGAGTCTTTCTAAGTAAAAATTGTATCCATTCCACTGAACCATATCAGAAAAGGCCTGGAAAATGTCACGTCAATTCAACCAGAAAATCAATTCTGGCTACACTGAATATGGGTACTGGAATCGTCCATTTGGCACTCGGAGATAGTAATATTGCACAGATGCACGATTGTGTTTTCACTTAGATGGTTCCTAATATTCAAAGATGCAGTGGCGTATCCATTGTGGTTGACGTAGAAAAAAATTCGTTAAATCATCACGGATAACTCTCTAATTTTACAGGTGCTTTCGCATATGATTGACCATCAGTACCCCATTTAATTTTGTGTGAGTTATTAATTTCAAAACCAATGACTGTGCAAGACAAATAGCACGACAATTTACTGAAAGACATCAGTATAAAAATATTTCGCATACTTACGTTAGACAACTGATGAAGACTGGGACAGTGCAGGACCAAAAAAATAGTCCGGTTCTTGTCGTTAGGAATGCAAATCGTAGTATTAGGGCACTTTACCATGGATTACCATTGGGTACCAAGCGTTAGGAGACTTTTGAAGGCTCACAAATGTCACCCCTACAAGATAAAATTGCTTCATGAATTTAATGGGGATGATTATGATAGACGGTTACAATATATAGAAGCAATGAGTTAACGCTATATTGGCAATTTCCAGATGACCAACCATGAAGAGAAAAGGAGCCTCTTCATGGATTGGTCAATCGACACAATTGTCGGTACTGGAGCGATTCAAATCCATATTTATTTAGCGAGTGCGTTACTTATTCTGGTTTTTTCAATTGGAAATTTACGTTATTTTCAAGATGAAGTAAATACCAAGTGTGATATATTATTCGAAAGGAAATTTTATGACCTTTCCAATACTGAAATTGAATATATGGGTTTCCATTTGAAAAAAACAAGATATATTTCAATTTGCGTTTCGATCTATCCGGTACACAAAAGGTAATGAAATTTCAACTGTGTGTCATGTTATAGAAACTAGACCATACTGGAGTCATTTCGCCTCCCAAAAGTTTTTAGAATAATTTTTCCACGAGGAGTTACAGAGTGTTGAATAGCTTATGTTTTTTGGAGTAATATCGATATATCTCCAGAAATAACGTTGATGAACATACAGGACCCTAAATTTTTTTAATGTTCAAAGTAATCTCTATTCAACCATGTGATGAAATATAGGGTATTCCATTACAAAAAACATAAGTTTGGTTTGGTGAACTTTTCTGGGTCACCTTGTATACTTCGGAATATTTTCCAAAGATACTCTCTCAAGAAGGAAACATGCTTGCATTCGAAAGAAATTTTTAAGTTGCGCCGTTTAGAAACTATGGACCACCGGAGCGCAGTGGCAGGACCCTGTATACAATATATATATATATATATATATATATATATATATATATATATATATATGTTCGGAAAGGTTTCCGCGGTCAGAAATATGTACATTACTAAGTTCATGGGTTGAACCGCGTTGAGAGTTTATAACTCGACGTTTCGGCTCCTGCTTTGGATCATCCCTCACAACTCAACTCAGTCGTAAATACTCTGATATCTCGCTCCATCCGACTAACCGACGACCACAACAGACAATCCGAACTTCACAACGTAAAACAAGCTCTCCTACAAAACGGATACAGACCAGACCACATAGACAGAAACATCCAAAAACAGCTTCAGAAACCATTAGTAACCAAAAACGAACCACAAGTCGACTTTTCAGAAAAGCAAATATCAAAACCATCTTTACCACAGAACAAAAACTATCACACCTCATCAGACCAACAAAAGACAAAATTCCCAACGAAGACCATGGTATTTACGAAATTCCCTGTTCTATCTGCCCCCACTCTTATATAGGAGAAACTTCGAAACAGATCCATTTTCGATCCTATCAACACTCCCTTTCAGTTAGAAATCGAGACACCAGCTCCGCATTAGCTCTTCATTTCATCCAAACGGGTCACCCCATAGATTTCGAGAAAACGAAAACCATCGCCCCAGTACGTTCAAGAACTTCTCGTTTTATCAGAGAAGCCATCGAAATCGAAAAACGGCCTGATTGCCTGAACATTAAAGATGATAGCCGTAAATTGAACCCCATTTGGAAGCCCCTTCTTCCAACCTTAATTAACAGGCCACGTGAAACTTATGAAACTTATCCGCAATCAATTATTATCCCATTAACTCCAACTACACAGCAGGCACCAGCAGACAAGACAAACGAGAAAACCCGTAAGACCCGCCCACCTCCAGGTAGCCAACCACCTATAAATACTACAGTGCAACCAACATCGGATCGTCTTTTGAGATCAAGGAGTAGGCAGGTTGAGACCTTGATATCTCTCAAGACCACGACTCGAGGAGTAGGCAGATAGAGGCCAACGCGGTTCAACCCATGAACTTAGTAATGTACATATATATATATATATATATATATATATATATATATAAGGATGGATTTAGCGAGGGGCAATATATAAAAATATAAATAGAAAAGTTATTGGGTATAACCCTCAAAATGTTCTGCAACTGTAGACACGTGTTTCGAGCTTAAGCTCTCATCAGTACGGTAAAATCAAGTGCGAAGATGTACAACACTTGGATGTAAAAATAGAAACAAAGGAAGTCAACAACAGGAAGCCAACAAATGTGTGGTTGGCTTCCTGTTGTTGACTTCCAGATAATTGCCGCGAAACAAGCGGCAGTAAAAATTGTGCTTAGAATGTGACTTTGTGTTGACCGCAGCTCGAAATGTAAATAATGGAGTCTGAAGGTAATATGTCATTGGTTTAGCTGTAGAGGATCTATTGAGTGGCCTGCCAGATCTCCTGATCTTTCCTCTCTAGACTCTTTTCTTAGGGGTCATTTGAAGTCTACAGTTTATTGAACATAGCCTTCAAGTTCTACAAGAACACATAACTGTATAAAGTGACAAAGAATAGCTCCGATATGTTGCAGAATATTAGAGAAGAGATAGAGAATCAATTTTTATTATTGCATGAATGTTGAGGACATTTTGAACAGTTTGTAAGATAAATTTGACGTGTACACCTGATTATTAAAATCGAAACTTTAATCATTTGGTATTTTTGTTAAGAAAACACTAGTCCATTTCTAATATGCCTCTGTCGAGTGATTCGATTTTGTTTAGATTTTTCAGAAGACAAATAAACAAATGAAATAGTGTTCTGCTTCTTTAGTCGGTTTCAGAGATGGCGCCCTTATAGAATTCTTGTCTTGTCAATATTCCAGGGATATGGTGATTGATGACTGTTGTCAATTTTATGGAATTTCAACAAACTTTAATACAATTCAAAAGTGAATGATTGTGATGGAATCTAAAATTCATAGTGCAATTTCCTTGTATTGATGACTATTATTAACTTGTTTTTTTTTATTTTGCTGTATATTTTCTTAGACATTCATTCAATAATAATTTAATTTTTCTGATTAACTCGGCATTTACTTGATGAAGATCCATAATAAATGTGCAAACTACACTGAAAACGATTCGATCTCCACAAACTTTTTTTAATCAGACAGTGAAAAAGCTAGTGCGTGCAGGCGAAACATGTCTGATTAAATAAAATTTGTGAATATCTAATCGTTTCCTGTGTAGTTTGTACAATAATAATTTGATCATGTTCCGTTTTTGTATCATTTGTGTATCATGTGTGAGTAGTTATTACCACCATATTATGAAGATTATCACAGAGCAGCTTGTATTATTAGAAAACATTTTAATGAAAATCATGGCACGAATATATCACTCACGGAATCCTTTTTGCTTATATTATATTAGCACAAGATTGGCAGGTTCTAATGGTGAATTTTCATGAAGAATATAATTTCCATATTTCTAAATGAAATGCGTGGTTATTATTGTAGTTAATTGCACTTCACTTAAAAAATTATATAAATAAGTCGAAAATGTAACAAATAAAACTGATTGGTGATAGTGATCCAGTAAATTCCAATAATTACGTTTCTTTATTCATTTCATTCGTCGGCAATACTTAAAATCTTTTGTTCTAACAAGAAAACCGACCGTGGCGGTACACGTAAATGTTTGTGAATATTTGGAAAACAGACCACCATTTAATTTTTCTCTTAATCAAGCTGGCGAATTGTCTCCCGTTTTATCCCACAGTTTTGCACGTATGAGTCGATACGTATGAGTCGATACACAGGGTTTTTAGACATCTTATCAATTTAAAAGATTTTGACAAGCTGTCATTACGTTGTCGATGAAAACGATGAGGAGAAATTGTAGGGTCATAAAGAGAGGTATGACACGACCCCTTTCCCTAATCAGATATTTAGGTTTTTTACCCCACACCTGAGTGTTAAAGCTTTGGGAGTGAAAAAAGCTGAAAATTGGTTGCCCCTCAAATAAAAAATTTACGTGTTCGATCGTTTTTCCAAATATTGGTTTGAAATCCTAAAAATTGGGGTGCAAAGTTTCCATTGGTCCACCCAGTATATGAAGCAATTGGCTGAACTGCCAATCAATCAGTTCAAATCTAGCTGTGTAAGAGGAAGAAATAAATTACGTTATAATGGGAATCCCTAGTAGCATTTTTATATGACAATATGACGAGTGAATTATGAGGACCTACGGGATATTTTTAATAATGTTTTGGTTCTTGAGAACCGACATATCAGCGCGGACTCATAATAATTAATTATTATTATCGATTAATATGTTATTATTGAAATTAGTTAACAACGCATTGATTATGACAATACATCATAGCGCAAGATAACAGCTGACTCTTATCATAAAAGTTATTAGGAAGACAATTTCACACCACTATTGTATTGTTTGATCTTTAGTTCTGCAAATATTTGACCAATGATAATATTTACATTTACATATTTACATTAATTTGATCTTTAGACAAAATCTAGTAAACCGATGTGATGTGAATGAACCCATTTTAAACATTCACGTTGTAAATCACCTGAAATGTAAATTCAACCTATCATTACAACAACATGTGAATATTTTGCCTTGAATAAATATACAGATTCAGAGCAGTCGTCTGCGATGTTGAAAATTATGTCCGCGAATATGTTATGAAAACTGAAAAGATTTCAGATAATTTATTTCCTTGTTCAACATTACAGAATATAAGAACATTACACAGTACGATGTGAAAAAGAAAACATTACAATACAGAGCAGAACATAATGCAATATTACAAAATTGATAGATGACAAATATTAAAGATATGTATCGTTTATTTATATAAACATTTAAAACAACATCGAATAAAAGGTAAAATAGCACTATAGTACAGGCTAAATAGGATAAGACCCAAAAAAAATTGGGCCCTTTTGATTTTCTAGATTCTGGGAAGTTTTGGGGTACCGAATAAGTCTAGCAACTCTTCATGAAAGTACGGGCACGGATTTTCGAAATTTTGGGACTTGAAACTCAAAAATATGTTGAATCCTGAATAACTCGAATACCATGAGGAATTCAAAAAAAACTGCCGTGACAAAAAATGTAAAGCACAAAATTTTCTACAAAAAAGGTCTTCAGTCATTTTTTCGTTGGAGCCACTATTTCTGAGTAATTCTCTCTCAAAGTCGAAAGCCGGAGCACCCGCTCGCGAATTCCCGCCAGTGCGAATTCAAGCAAATTTACATCCCAAGCGCAAATTAAAATAGCTCTAACACGTTGAAAACTAATCCGTTTTCAAAGAATCAAAATGCATAATGATGGGTAAGTTTTCTATTTTGTACTCCGGCGGTAAGGTAGCATAATTTTCGACTTAGGAAATTTTCGAAAATTTTGCGAGATGAAGAGGTTATTGGCCACACAAGCACTTGAAGTTTCAATGAATATATTCCATCACTCGCAATATAAACAAGCAAATCCAACGAGAGATTTGTCGTTCGTATTATTATCAATATTTTCATGTATATAACATACATGAGTTACTTCTTGGTTTCAAATGAACTAACTTTCAAATACGCGATCATGAACACGATCTTCGTTCTCGATTGATTATTATTTCGATATTCACAGACTTTTTAATAGTTTCTCTTATCCAAAGATGAGGGTATTCATTTTGAAGCGTAGAATCTCAGCTTCAAGTTCATATAAAAACATTCTTAGTATGATGTATCCTCATTATGAAGATTTTGAAAATGCATAGAAAGGTCAAAATGTCCCATTTTTCCGTAAATATTTCCTTAATTATCCAAGAGTGAGTTTCTTCGAAAAATTCATGTTGTATGTGAAAACACGTTACAAAAAATCGATTGCGGGTCGTTACATTGTATTCAATTACTTGGTTTAAGAATACGAAGGCTTTCTTTTCGTCTATTTCCCGCGAAGAATTCGGCAACCACAGCCATTATCACCGATAAGCACGCACGTGTGCAGACCACAGAACTCATAATTATATCTTAAGATATAATTCTGAGTTCTGTGGTGCAGACGACGTGTTTTGTGTAGTAAATATTTGTCAAGTGCGTACTGCTTTGTTCACTGGGGCTAGTGCAAAAATTGTGGATCATAAATCTAATTGAATCAAAATATTTTCCTAGGTTAGGACAAAGAGAAACCTCTCTTGTACTGAATTTTGAGCTCTAAATTTTTTGTGCCGGCATTTTGTGTTGAAATCCACATAGTTTTCGAGTTATCCGCAATTCAAAGTGTTTTTGAGTACATGAACCCATTCTACGATAAAAATTTTGAGGTTAGGAAAAATTTTTAGGGACCAATTTGTAGAGAATTTTGTGCTCTACATTTTGTGTCTTTTTTTTCGAATTCCTCGTAGTTTTCGAGTTATTCGCGATTCAAACTATTATTGAGTACTTAAACCCGTTTTAAGGTGAAAATTTTGAGGTTAGGAAAAAATACCTAGGATACTTTTTTGTAGAGAATTTTGTGCTTTACATTTTTTGTTCCTGCCATTTTTTTCAAATTCCTCATAGTTTTCGAGTTATTCGCGATTCAAAATATTTTTGAGTTTCAAGTCCCAAAATTTCGAAAATCCGTGCCCGTACTTTTATGAAGAGTTGCTAGACTTATTCGGTACCCCAAAACCTCCTAGAATCTAAAAAATCAAAAGTGCCCAATTTAATTTGAGGTTTTAGCTCAACATCTCCTAATACCTATACTTCTAGTTGTCAGCAATGAAGTCCCTATATAATGAATCTTGCAGGGGATCATTCTGATAAGAATTTTTCGTACTGTTTTTTTTAAAAGATTCCAATGGTAGTTCCTTATATCACTAAGAAGCAAATTAAAAAGAGAATTACCAATAGATTTGCTTTTTTCCCATCTCTATGAGGGGCACAATGTTGGGTGTGCTGCGAGTATGGAATGTGTGAACATTAGAGTGTGTTGTAAAGATTTGTATATTTTTCTGTTACCTACTCGACCGCTTACGAGTGCTCGGCCGTTTTCAGTCATGTTTGCAAGCATTTTTCACTCATTTCGCAGCATTGTAGCGCAAAATGTGAATATACGTTTTGTGGTACTATACTTCTACTTTCAAAATCTGTTTAAGAAATTGAAATATCAAGGCACGCTGCAAGATGATGCAAAAAAAATTCAAGTTGCAATTGTGCCAAAACTAATGGACCGACAGCGCCTGTTTTGTGCACACATAAAGTACAGATTCCATACATTCTTGAGAAGGGCCAGCCCTACAAAATGGCGGAGTTATGAATTTAAAAAAAAAATCGCAAAATTTTCCGGTTTTTCCAGTTTTTCTCCGTTACTAATGATCCGATCGGGTCGTGAAAAATAGTATTTTTTTCGACTATACTTCTCTAAATTATTTCTCGTCGAAGAGACCAAATTACTGTATTAGTTTTCATTTTATAATAAAAAAACTCTTTTTTGTATGTAACAAATTAATAAATGACAATTGTCCAAAACAACAGAATATAGCTAAGGACTGTCTTTTATGTGATGGTACAGTCGGTTTTCCACTAGTATTTTTGTTAAAAAAATCACTCATTTTATGCTCTATTGATTGGTGTATATCGGCAATAATATTCAACCACGTGATGTCCCTTGCCTGTAACATAAAGCCTGTCCTGCGCGCAGTTTTCTCATGACTACCTACATGTCGTCTGATGCGTACATTTTTTAATATTTTGTGGTTTTATTCCAGGGTATGGCCTTTACATTCGAAGAACGTCAAACACTTGGCATTCATGGACTTTTACCTCCAAAGGTCAAGACACAGGAAGAGCAAATTTTCCATTGTAAAATGTGTTTGGACAGACTGGACGACAGCCTGAACAAATATTTGTATTTAATGGGCTTACTTGTGAGTATCTAATTTTATGTCACGATTAACATATGAACTCGAAGTGTTTCAGAATAGTATATTCTATAACAAGGTTAGATTGAAAATTCGATGCGAGTGGAAAGTTCCGAGCGCGAGCCGAAGGCGAGCGTGAGGAACCACGAGCATCACGAATTTTCATTCTAACCGAGTAGCAGACTATACTTTCTCCACGATCAAAGATAGGAAACGTGACAGCAATAATTTTGCCACTACGATGACAATCAACTGCGTCAAGGCTAATGTTATTATTGCTAACCAGTATGAGAATATTATTCTATCACAAGAGAGAGAATGTAATAGTTATTTATCCACAATCACCTTATAATTGAAGTTTTATCCACACTTATGAACCGTATAAAGTACCACTTTATCCACTAGTGGAATAATACTTTATTCCACTAGTGGAATAATGAAAAATACAATCTTGAATATCAATCACATTTTACTTATTTTCACCAACTTCACAAATTTTTACAAATGGAGTCCATAAACAATCGAAAATACATAGCAACCATTCAACACCTCCCGATATTTTTGTATGTTATTTCAATGATTTTAGAGGAGGTGACAGCCGCTGTCAGAGCAAAACGTCAAATAATTTTGTGATGAAAAATTTCAGCGATTCTGATTCTAAATGAATGTGATTGTGAATAAAACGTTGTATTGCATGCATGTTTTAGATACATTTTATTTGCTTAAGAAATTTAAACGCTCGAGCTTCGCTCTCGCGTTTAAACATTCTTGCGCAAATAAAATGATATCTATAACACTTATACAATAAATACATTTAAATTGCATGGGGGCAGAGGTGTTGCAGAATATTTCTTCAATCTCAAGAGAGAGAATTCCAGCATTCTGTAATCAAATTTGATTTCAGAATTGGCAAATTCTGTGATGATCATGGAGAAAAGAATATTTTGTTATTAGGTATTATTGTAACGATTATTAAGAAGTATGAATATACCGAAAATATCCCGAAAATTATGTAGCGGAAAATGTCAGCCAAAAACTTATGATGGATATGCACAGAATAGCGAAAGAAAAATTTTATTTTTCAAAAATAATGAAAGGAAACTGTAAATAACCGTAAAAAAATCTGGTCAGATTTGAAAGAAATACCAAACTTTTTGTTAATATTGCTGACCATATCAACTCAAAGACAATGAATAGTCTGGTTCACAAGTGCCATTTTGTCAAAAAGCTGACCTAGACCAATGGACAAAATGTGTTTCCATTTTTCATATAATTTTTATAAAAATACACATGATTGTTTTTAGTATTTATTCAGTGTTTAAAAAAAATATATAGCGCAAAAATTCATTTGTTTCATTGGTTTATTTGACAAACAAATGAAAAGTAAATATTTTTTCATAATATGAAAGAACGTGATAAATAATGAGTAATACGAAAAAATGGTTCCTTAATAATAATATTTAGTAACAAAAAAAATCGTTAATTAGCAAATGCGTTTTTACTCGATAAATTTTTTCAAGAAACGATTTTTTTCTTAAAAATAACTATTTTTATCAAGGAATAGATTCCCATAGTAAATTTCAAAGAAATCTTATGAACAATGCATTTGTTTCTAACAATTATTTAAACTATGGAAATATTTTTTTTTTTTAATTATTGATATGTAGCTTTTAACAATGATGAAACAAAATAATGAGGATAATTGAAAAAAATCTTAATGCTTCATTTACGTTTTTCATTTTCAAAGCCTAAGATTGTTATTAAAAAAGTGAAAATTCAAATTTTCTCATTTTGTTTCAACGGGGATCTTTTCTGAATCCTTTCAAGAATAGCTCCAAAAAAGTGAACATAAAAACCCTGATTATTTCTAAACCAAAAATCTAGAATATTTTATTTCTTGGAGCTATTCTTGAAAGGATTTAGAAAACATCCCTGTTGGAAAAATTAAGAAATTTTGATGTCTTTCACTTTTTTATAAAGAATCTAAGGCATTGAAAAATGAAATTGTCCCTATTTTTTGTTTCTGTGTTGCTAAAAACTACACAAAAATCTTGCCCTTGTTGAAAACAATGAAAACTAAGAAAAATATCCTTCCTTAAGAAAAAAACTATTGCTAAAAACGCATTTTCATTCAAGACAACAGTCTTGATGTAACGCAGTAACTTTTTGGAGCAAACTGATTCATTTGCCAATCTACACATGTATAGATTTCTTTGAATTTACATTCTTCAATTTTCAGACTACCGGAGGTATCCAAAAAACCGTGTCAAAAAAGTCAACTTTTGAACTAAAAATTTCACTTAAAACTAAATAACTAAACATCATACTTGAACATTAATTTATATTTTCCGTTCAGCGCCATTCTGTATCAGTAATGAAATATTCTGAGAAATCTACATCTCAAAAATTCTTCTATTCTTAACCAATACGAAATTTGTATGTTCAAAACTATTATCTCCAGAAAATTGAATATTTTTTAAACCAGACTCGTGTGAGGTCCATTTTCAGGTCATATTTTTCATCAATAGCTGTATGTTTTGCACTTAACTGAATTCTTATTCTGAATTAAAGTAATTTTGAAATTTTCAGGACCGCAACGAAAAACTATTCTACAGTTTGGTACGAAAGTATGTTCAAGATATTATGCCCCTGGTATACACGCCAGTTGTAGGGTTGGCCTGTCAAAACTTTGGATTAGTGTACAGAAGGCCCAGAGGTCTTTTTATAACCATTTATGACAAAGGGCATGTTTATGATGTTCTCAAAAATTGGTAAGTAACAATATTCTTAAAACTCACAAAACTCTCTCATTATGTGAAAAGGGCTAATGGTATAGTTTTAAAGAAATTGGCTACTAGGAAATCTTGTCATAAGTTCCATTCATACTTTACTGACACATTATTTCCAAAACATTTTTCGTAAATCTCGTGAAAATTTTTTCATCATTTTCTGAGAATGGAATTCAGAATGAACAAGAGAAAAATATCCATTTTATTATCATTCTAATCTTTTTACTTAGACTTGGATCATTTTCATTCTTTTATCTTCATTGAGATGGTAAATTTAGAACAAACATTTCATTTTTACGGGCAATAGAATTTGAACAGATTGATCCTCAAACCATATAGGATAACGATAAGGTGCTCTTACCGATGAGTGGATACCAATTTATTTTCACTAAATTAGTGGGAAATTGAGATAGAGTTTTATTTATTGATATTTTCTTCAAACTGAGGTTGGATTATAAATTCTAATGAGTTATCACATAATTTTGACCAGATCTTTATCTTTCAATGCCGAAAACAATCAATCACTGTCACAACAAAACGTTTGTGGTGTATTGAATATTTTAACGAACTATTTTAAAATTCATTATGCAAATTTTTATGAGTTTGAAAGCTATGTTTATAGTTTCCTCTGTGACCAACTTACAGTCGTCAACAATAACGCGTAGGTCATAGGACAAATTCTAAACGAATAGGTCGAGATCATGGACGTATAATACTTTATAGGTCCATGGTCGAGATTACTCCCAGAGAGTCAAGGGAGGGATTAGACCCTCCCCGAAATAGAAAATCAAAAATCACTAAAAACTTACCAGTTGCAGAAAATTACTGAATCCAGCAAAAATATTATTACTTTACTTATTGAGTAAATACCTTCCAGACAGAACAAGTTCTGGTATGAGGAAGTTGTACATTATAATAATAATAAAAATGATTAACAATTGCATCTTGCAATTGAAACAAATAAATTATAAATCACTGATAAACATAATTAACATAATATACAATAATGATGAAACCATAATAAAATTATGAATTAGTGAACTGAATGATCATTATTAGCAGTATATCAATTTCGTAACGAAAAAATGTGTTTTTTCACAGATATTTTGAATTTTGAAAAACTTCTGCAATTTGTTATATCATAATAATGTGATTTGTTAAATTCATCTAGAGCAACTGTAGAGGTAGCAGAATCGAGGTGGAACAAATTATATTGCCTAAGATTTCCTATACAATTCTAATATTTTATTAAAATTATTTTTGGATCAAGATTCCCAAATGTTTATAAAATAGGTAATACGACTTAGTATGTGAGAATATAGAATCATATTTACAAATTTTTTTATCATGTTAAGGACATATTCTCAAAGCACAAATGAATGGTGACATTTTTTTTTAGTCAAGACCTCAAAATGTTTCTTCCATTTAAATTTTTCATCGATGCAAATACCAAGAAACTTTATTTGTTCACTTCTTTTCAATAATCAATTCTTTATATTGAGGTTAAGGGAAATATTCTGTTGGTTTTTGATGGAAAATTATATACTCAGTTTTATCAGTATTTATTGTTTTCTAGAATGAGAAAGTTTTTGTTTTCATATAAAAGTACTGTATCGTCTGCGTATGTGGTATAACTTCCTGCTAATCCAATTTTAGAGATATGTTGAAAATATAATAGATGCAAGATGGGTCCCAAAACAGATCCTTGTTGAACCACCGTATTTATTGGTAGTCTGATAGACTCAGAGTTGTTACATTTGGTACTGATTGTTCTATTCTCAAGATAAGATTCCAAAAGATTTTTTACGGTACCCCTCTGAATCCCACTGTTTCCAAGTTTTCCAAAAGTATTTTGTGATCAACTGTATCAATTGCCTTCTTAAGATCAATGGAAACAGTTACCACATAGTTTCCTGCATCAAGTCCATTTTGAATTGCTTGCATTACTTGTAGTACTGCCGCGTGTGTGCCACTATTTTCTTGGAAACCAAACTGATTACTATCAAAGCCATATTTTCTGTTTATAAAATCAACAAGACGTTTTTTCAAAAAAATTCAGAGAAAATACTCAGTAGGGCTATTGGTCTATAATTTGATGGATCTTTAGCATCTCCACTTTTGTCTATAGCTTTTAGTAAAGCATGTTTCAATTCAAGTAGGAAAATACCCAAGGTAAAATATTTATTGATTAATTTTGTTAAGGACAATATGATATGGGCAACTACCTGAACGAAACTATAGATGACATAGTATTGAATGAAGTCAAATTGAATTTCGTGTTGTATGGAATATTTTTTAGGCTCAATAAATTGCTTCGCTTCACCAGTAAAGGGTCTGCAACAGTTCGAGCACAAAATCCATCAGTACAACATGTAAATCTCCACAAGAGATTTTAAGTTCGATTTTGCACATTTCTGTACATTACAAGGTCACGCGTCGACTGGCTCGACATCAATATATCCGTTTCGAGATGTATGTTAAGTAACAAACACAGATATAGGGTTCATCAAAATGAATCGGCGAAGAAGAAAAAATACTTACTGGACGTCCCAAAATTGATTATTAAAAAATATAGATGCTGCTTGTCAAATGTCGTTCAGTGAAATGAGCATACAGGTTGCTCCAAAAGCATCATTAATGGAAAAAAAATTATGGCCACTGCTTGCCAAATCTCGTTCATTGAAGAAAAAAACTCGGCGGCTGATAATCAAAATTCTTCACTCGATTTATGTGAATAGCAGTTTGAATATCAACTCAATTGGTGAGCATTTTTTCTTTTGCAGATGATACTGTGCTCTATCACAAATCTGAAAATGTTCAAACCCTAAAAACAAATTTGGAAAATATATTAAAACAATTGATATATGGTTAAGTGAACTTAATTTAACTATTAATTCAGAAAAAAACTGTCTATATGATATAAAAAAAGAATATGAAAAATATTAAATTAATAATAATATCATTTTTTATATAGAAGTAAAATAGTTAGCCAACCTTATGGGATTTATATTGGATTCGAATGGATGCGACATGTAGATCAGTGATCTCAGTGATCTCGCATCCAAGTCATGTCGTAACTTCAGTGATCTGGCCTCCTAGTCATGTCGTAACTTGATTGAAACAATGGGGCAGCATTAAAATCACGGTTTTTTGAAGAAACCTGTATTTAAATGACGTCAAATATTCATGTTTGTAACTAATCACGCTAAATGACACTCGCATTTGGGTCCAACGCCTTTTCCACAGGCATTGACTAACTATCTTCTATTTAAATAATGATAATATTAAAAACAGAACTATTGCTGAAGTTGAAAAACACAAGTATTTGGGTCTGATGATTGACAAAAATTTAAATTTTGAGAGTCATATACAGGGTGTTTCTTAAGTACGTGTAGAAAATTTAAGAGCATATTGCTGACATCAAAATAAGATGAAAAGTTCCCATAAACATATGTCCACAAGTTATCCGTTTCTGAGATACAGAGTGTCAAAGTTGAATTCTTATTTTTATTTTTTGTGAATAATTTCAGAATAATTTTAATATTTGGGGGAAGTTTGATATCTGAGAATATTCATTATTTATTTTGTGTAAAAAATATATTCTTGGTAGAGGTCACTGTTTTCGAGTTATTGAGATTTGAAATAATCGATGCAAGTGATTTTGAGTGACAAGATTTTTTGATTCAAAATAAATTCAATTAGAAATTAGTTTTTTTCACAATTAACACAAAATTTGATTTTGTCATTGAAAAATCATCCCAGATACCAAACTTCACAAGAATATCACAAATATTTTGGCATTTATTCACAAAAAAACAAATATAATAATTAAACTTTGACACTCTGTATCTTAGAAACGAATAACTTGCGGACATGTGTTTATGGGAACTTTTTTTTCCTATTTCGACGTCAGCAACATGCTCTTGAAGTTTCTACACGTACTTAAGAAACACCCTGTATAGAAAATCAAAAATTCTATTATTTCTCTGGTAGGAGCTATCCCAGAATACCAAAAATATTCTAAAGACTAATACACTAATTCAGAAAAAGGTACATAGTCATAATACTCGGATTTTGAACCACTTTCACTTGAACAATATATATTCCAACGAAGCAAATACAATGTTCAGCTCCATAGAGACGTTTCATGAATTACCAGAATAAATAAAAAATTCAAAAACTGTAATTTAATTTTCCAAAAATTTTAAAGAAAGTTGACTTACTATCGAATTGATGTTTATAACAATATTACAAAACTTCATGAATTATTTGTCATTTGATAAAATTAAATTTTTTTTAGTGTATTTGATCATTGATGTAGAGTTGTGTGCATAAAAAAGTCGTACAGCAGTTATAGGCTATTGTGAGTCAGGCTTCTCAATCTTAATTATTAAACTTCTTATCCACTTTGACAAATAGTGTCAAAATTAGAAATATTTTTGTGAGCAACGTGCTTCTAACATTTTTCTAGTGCAGTCAGTACAGTGCCTCAATTAGTGTTGTACCTTGTACGACTTTTTTATGCACACAACTGTACATTCAAGCTTCCTTATACCAGAACTTGTTTTGACTGGAAGTTATTTCTATAATAAATAAAATATTTTCCTTGAGGAACACCCAATCGCTGACCGTTCAGCTTGCGTCCTTGTCACATGGCTTGTTCCATAGTGTGTTCAATACAAACCTTACTCTTGTCTCAAAACAGTTCTACAAGACCCAAATGCGATTAATTCAAGTGCGCAAACTCCTAACAGATCTATATCAGTAATTCAAACTACTGAATTTTTGTTTTCATTTACGATCGTTCAGACAACTAGAATACTCCTTATGGTCACTTGTATTAAAATAAAATAAGTTAAGTCGCCCTGAAGCGCTTATATATGGTGGTGGTACTCTCTTTCGTCTGCACTTATGTTCGGATCGCAAAGATTATCCCCAGTCTACACAGACTGGTCTCAGAGATGGTATTGGGATTAACTTTCATGTTTCAGATCACGCCAGTGAGTCGCAAAGTGACATCCATTATTATAGCATAATCGTCTATTCGGTGCTCCGTTGGTCATGTCGATACATCAAAATGTGATGCAAAATGTGACTCGAAATTAGCCCAATGTGACATTCCATTTATATTTCGGAATCGAATGCACATTGAGACCCTTTCGATGTAACAATGTGAAATCGAATGGACTGGTACTTATTTAAAAATGCGCTTCACTTTCTGATTCTCCTGTATGTCATGAATAAAACAAATCTTACCGTTTTAAAGAGAAACATTCTCAATTGAAAATTGAATCAATACATGACTCCTCTGGAAATGGATTAAAGCTTACCGTGTTTCAACATAAATAGAAATTATACCCCAATATTATCATTCTCATTGATGGATTACAGGTCATATGGAATGGAATGCTAGAAAACAAATGATATAAAAGTATATTTTGAGTTTGACCTGTAAATTATATGACACAAATCAGATTAATGCACCGATGGAATATTGTTGAATCTCCTTGTACAACAACAACAATATTTTTTTACTTCCAGGCCTGAGACAGACGTACGGGTCATAGTCGTAACAGACGGCGAGCGCATCCTAGGACTCGGAGACCAAGGCGCTTGCGGAATGGGCATCCCCATCGGCAAACTATCCCTCTACACCGCCCTGGCAGGAATCAAACCCCACCAGTGCCTCCCCATCACGATCGACGTCGGAACGAACAACGAAAGCCACCTTAAAGACCCCCTCTACATAGGCCTGAAACAAAACCGAGTCAGAGGCCAGGACTACGACGACTTGATCGAAGAGTTCATGAAAGCCGTGGTCCAGAGATACGGCCAAAACACCCTCATACAGTTCGAGGACTTCGGGAACGCCAACGCCTTCCGTTTGCTGGAGAAGTATCGCAACTCGTACTGCACGTTCAACGACGACATCCAAGGCACGGCCAGCGTGGCCGTGGCCGGACTCCTGGCCTCGCTGAGGATCACCAGGACGAAACTCTCCGATCACGTCATGGTGTTCCAGGGCGCCGGTGAGGCTAATCTGGGAATTGCGCAACTTTGCACCATGGCCATGGTGGCGGAAGGGATGAGCGAAGAGAAGGCCAGGCAGAAGATTTGGATGGTGGATTCTAAAGGTTTGTTGTTCGAAAGTTTTCGGTCTTTGAACAGTATAGATTTGAAAGAAAATGACAATAATGTGAGAAGAACTAATGAATTCGAGTGAGTAAGAACATTTTCTTCTATAATTCTACTAGGAAGGATATGAGATAAAAGTCTGACATAGTGAACAATCTGCGGGTGGTCACCCAGTCCAAATCAAATGCGAAACTATCAAATTTTACAGCATTGCAAAAGTATTCTTCACATGTAGTTAAGTTATTGTATCAGCCAGAGTATTAGATATTCGCCTCATATCGTACCTTGGAGGATTATCATGGAGGAGGATATGGATAAAAAAAGAGGTTTAGGTATACTGTCTACTTTGATATCGGAAAAATTTGCCTTGAAATACTCTATGTTAAATAGCAGACATAGTTCTTGAAATCGTGATATTCAATGATTTGTGTTTATATAGTGTAGAAATCAGGAATCAGGGTGATCATTGTTGAGTGCTATTTGTTTTAAAACACTAACAATAATCTTGTAACCAACCTAATTGATAACAAAGATAAGATCCCTATAATGGATAAATCAAGTGTTAGCAAAATTTCTTGTTTATATCATGATTTTAATGCTACCTATATTAGTCAAACTGGCCTTAAATGTTTTCAAAGAATCCATGAACATAAGACGTTTTTGATCAAATTAATTCTTCTAGTTCGCCATGGCATCACACATTAGTAGGTAACGGCTGCGTCTTTCCTTGCTCGCACAAGTCTCTCGAATACTTCTGAGGGTTGCGCGTAGGGGTGCAACAGGTTGACGGAAATAACAATTTTAACAAACAATAACAATAGTTCCTTTGGAATCAATTTGGAATAATAAGTTATCCTAGTATGATAACTATAGGTATTTCTGAATTTCTAGTTATTTTGAAGGTTGAATTATAGGTTCACAATATTGAAAGCTTTCAATTGTATAGAGTTCTTTCAACAAAAAAATATATATGGAGCTGACTTGTTGCTGTGACATATGGAAGGCGATAAGCCTTTCAAGGCTCTCTTATATTAAGTTATTTCTAAAAATGTTACCCAAATGTTTATCAGATACGTAATTCTACTTTTTCTTGTAGGTTTGATTGTTAAGGACAGACCTGAAGGTGGAGTGTCTGGTCACAAATTACACTACGCACATCCTCACGCACCCATCAAAACTCTCACAGAAGTCGTTAAAACCATCAAGCCATCCATCTTGATTGGAGCCGCAGCAGTTGGAGGGGCATTCACTACAGAAATCTTGGAGGAGATGGCCAAAAACAACAAGCGGCCTGTTATTTTTGCACTGAGCAACCCTACAAGCAAAGCGGAATGTACCGCAGAGCAGGCTTACAAGGCTACCAATGTAAGAAATAAGCATGAAAATCTTATCATGATTTCAATGACTACCTGTTCATAGTAGAAATTTTTTCAAAGTTTACCTTACATAGTAAAGAACGGGGTATTGCCATAATTTTGTTGGAGAGTTATGCAACTCCGGTGACCCCACCTTCACCCTAGTTGCATGCCGACCCTTTATGCTATCCCTGCCAAAAATGTCTCATAGAGACTGATAAAAAAATATTTAAGAGAATTTGGGGGATCCAAGTTGGATAGTGAAACCGCAAATCCGTATAGAGCCATATTCGATATTCATCAGTATTTAAAAGACATTACAGATACATATTCCTTTGATTTCTAATGTGTTCTTAGACATAACTGTTATCCGTTTCTATCAGCGATTACTGAGATGGATGCTACATGTTTGTATGAGGTCCTGCAGTTTGAAAATAAATTAAAACGTATGAGATTTCATCGCAGTAACTTGATTGTATAAAAAAAAATCATTGATATTCTGCGAGGTCTGCCAGATTGTTCCTGGCATGTTCCATATGAAGATTGAATAAATAATCCAATGGATTTTATAATTTTATATGCACTTATGCATATAAAGAATAAAGTAATTTTCAAATTTGAAAAAATATGTAAATTACACATTCATTTCTAACAGAAACGAAAAGGAGATAGATCGGGTAGATCTGTGCAGCCAGTTATCAACATCTGTTCCTGGTCTGTATTTTCACAACTCTTATCTTACCGTGGTTGTTATTTACTTACTCTGATCCCGCTCTATGAAACGTGGTTTAGGCCACATCTTCCGAGTAGAGGAAGAAGCTCTCCGAGTAGCCGGTTAGAGATTCATTCATTACATACATGTAGACAAGGTATGAGGATTACCCCTCATACAACGATTCAGACATTCACAGCTCACGACTCGTGAAAGAACTACGCAGTTCATTGGAAAATAAACGAAAACTGTTTATCAGCGAATACATTTGACGTACGAGGGATATAATAAGTAAGTAAATTCATTCTCGATTATCCGATTATGATAAAAAAAATTGATCATTTGCAATTGAAGTCATTTTGAAACATATATCATTATTTGTAGGCGTAGATAAAATAACCTAGGGTACATTATGATTCTTCTCATATGTTTAGAAAATCTGGAGTGAAATAATAATAATAATCTATTCGAATATTTCAGCAATATTCTAGAAAGATTTTCCTGGAATGTTTCATGTCGTTGATCTTGTGTTGATCTTTCTGAAATATTTTTGAAATATTCCGGCATGATATGATAATAATAATCTATTCGAATATTCTTAAGAATATTTTGTTTAGAATTTTCCACTTGGTTTCGTAATGTTCCTACTGTTGGATCTCATGAAATCTCAAAGGATTCGCATAAAATTGGATACGGAACACACTTTTTTTAAACGATACCGAATGAGAATAAAACTTTGAATGAGAATAAAACATTATTTTGTTTGAAATTGGAATACCTCATCGAATCGTGTATATAGTCTTTTTGCACCACCATTGCCTAAAACAAACTCTTATACTCTGTATCCTTGTATTCTTATCGACACTTGTGAATTCTCAGTGACTTTGAGTTGTATGAAAACTTATAGGAATCGCATATACTTAGATAACTTATTCCTGATCCAAACCATCACATCGTGATCCCACTTTTTCCACAAGATACACAATAAAATTGGATACGGAATTTCTGATACAGATCATCGAATACTGAATCCACTTTCTTCATACGATACCAAATAAGATTAGTAATTGTGAATTTACACACATTTCTCATACGTTGACAAGCTTTTTGTGAATGAGCATATAATGTCGTTGTGATTGAAAGTGGAATACCTCATCGAATCTCATAGTTCCCTCAAACAACCACTGCCTGATACAAACTCGTATGACATGTATTCAGGTATGCTTATAAATAACACCTACTTATAAATCCTCATACATACTTCCAAAACGTGTGTGTGCCAGGGATAACGTACGTGTAGGTTACAGACTTTCCACGTAGATCCTTATAAATTCTCATAATTCGTCTATATTTTTTTATGAGATTGTTTGGAAGTGCGTCAACTTACCTAAAATAGGTTCAAAACTTAGTAATCCGGCAGAAGGATCAGCGAATTATCCTTTTTTGCCTTTTTATTCTTTTTTGAAATTAGACACAATATGATCCTTTTCTTTTTTTTTTAATCAACAACTTAACATTCAACTCTTTTTACATGTCAGTCAAAAAAAAATATTACAATACAGAGATATTCACTAAACTTTTATATATAGGGTAAATCACACTTAAATCTAAACAGAGATTATATGTGATAGTTTTGGCAGGGATATGTTTTCAATAAAATCCTAATTGCTCAAGGATCGACGAAAATCGGGTATATTAAAGAGTGCTAGGTACTTAAAGAACGAAACATTCCCTGAAATAACCTAATTTGTTTCCTAGTGTATTTCTTATAAATCACAAATTGTTTCCCAATTAAATATATCAGTAAATAGTGCATGAAACATACATAACACGAATACATTTACGGTGATGAAATTTTCGAAAATAACTATTGAACGTAGCTCTAAAAATTTCTTCCGGCAATCAACAAATGTCAAATATTTTTATAAGCAATGTGACAAACCTATCTGAGTTGCGTATTTGACTGAATTTCGAGCACACGTTCCAACATGCTGTAACAGATATGGCGCAGCGTATTTTTGCAGTAAAATGTCTGTAGGTAGTATTACCTTTCTGGCCGGTATTCCCCTCCTTCATCCTACCTAATTGCCTTCATTAATACAATATTTGATTAAATAACTATCACCTTTGATAACAAGGAAATAATAGCCAAAGAAACGTTCCCAATATAATACGATGGTGATAATAGTCAGTGACGTATTCTTAGCTTTAGGGTTTATGAACTAGTGACTGACGTCACTGACTATTATTTCCGTCTTATAGCATATTTCCTACATTATTTATTATCTCATTTCAATCTTTTGATATTTCAGGGTACAGCAATATTTGCAAGTGGGAGTCCATTTGATCCTGTAACTATTAATTGTAAAACTCTAGTACCTGGACAAGGAAATAACTCGTATATATTCCCTGGTGTCGGTTTAGCCGCTACTTGTGCAGGAATTAGAAATATTGGTGAAGACCATTTCTTGATTGCTGCTGAGGTAAGAATGCTAATCACATTTTTTTAAAACGGTTTTCGAATTGGTGGTAAACTGCTGTCAGAATAAAGATATACAACAGTCTCCTCCATAATATACAGTACGATGCAAATGTATGGAATAAATTCATTATTTCTGAATATAAACATATTTTGGAAAATTCCTCGAATACGTCGATTTTCTTTTCCGATTGGCCAATTTTTTAATCCCATCCTAAATATATAGGGTTATCCGCAATCGAGTAAAAATGACTATAGTGATATTTTTAAATGGGACACCCAGTGTATTTTTCCATATTTGGTTAGGGGTCTTCATTACAAATCCTGTGATACCAGGTTTGATGGGATTATGTCGAACGGATGCGGAGATATGGGCAAAAAACTTCCTCGTATGTCCAATGAGTATGACTGAGAGACTCCACACGATTTGGAAGGTCAAAAGTCTCTGTCGCACTCATTGAGCATATGGAGAAGTTTTTTGCCCATATCTCCGCAGCCGTTGGACCTAATCCCATCAGACCTGGTATTACCGGATTTGTAATGAAGATCTCTAACCAAATATGGAAAAATACACTGGGTGTCCCATTTAAAAATTTCACTAAACTCATTTTTACTCGAATGCGGATAAACCTATATATTTTGGGTGGTGTTTAGAAATTGGCCAATCGGAAAAGAAAATCGATGTGTTCGAGGAATTTTCCAAAATATGTTTATATTCAGAAATAATGAATTTATTCCATACATTTGCATCGTACTGTATACATGTATAGATAAAATATCATAGGAAAAAGTTTATTATTGAAATAGATGTTCGGAAAACAAAAAACGCGATTTTGACGCCTGTGGGAAGGCGAAAAATTGAAAAATTACTATGAAGAGGCATAAAGTGGGGTGGTCTCGAAAAAAGTTATTTGAAAAATTGCTTGTAATTTAATTTTATGTCATTTTACTGTTAAATCCCCTCTTTCTTGTATCTAAGTCTCTCTGGATTTTTCCTGCCGTTGAAATAGCAAATGCGCTAATTATTTTGTTCTTTTTACAAATATCTAACCCATTTCTTCTGAATAGCTTGACTGTATTGAAACTTTTGTATTTTAACGATAACTATATGATACTTTCTCAATTTTCCGACACCAAATGGCTCTAAATTGAAAAAATAGGTTTTTGTCAGAACCTGTGATGTGCCGTTATATGGGTTCAAATCTAACAATTATATCAGAATTCCACGGATATTGTAATGATATGGCACTCCAAACACAGTTTCTTTATGATAATCGTACATAAGCGTTTCACTTCGAACACAAACTTAAAAAAAAAACTTCTTTAATTTGATGTACTATATATTTTCAAGTTTGTGTGAAATGTTCGTGCGCGATTATCATCGAAACATGTTTAAAATCAGGAAAACACTGTATTTTTGCAGCCGCTTTGTTTCCACAATAGTGGTAAAATTCTTATATAACAGTTACATTTGAAGAAAGTTCTCTGTCATCGAAATACTTATATTTGTAAAGATAGTTGTTGATCGGAAAATACCAATTTTCCCGAACTATTGCTTGAAACTACGTACACGAATATAAAATAAAATTCTTTCAGCAAGTTTTTTGCCTCTTCGTAGTAATTTTTTTCCCATCATACCAGCGATCACGTGACATGTCAAGTATCCTGTAGTATGTGAAAAATTCTAGAGTATATTGCTCTTTGATTTTCTTTCAATATCGAAATACCAAATATTTTTTTCATTAGTCTACCTCCGCAACCTTGCGGTATATTTTTGATAACAGTAAACAAATCCGAAACATATTCAAAGATTTGAACACCTCTTTTACTTAATTTCCAGGCACTGTGCGATCTGGTAACACAAAAAGATTTGGACCAAGGAAGTATATATCCCCCCCTAGATGAAATCCTCAACTGCTCAGTGAAAATTGCCGTAAAGATTATTGAATATGCCTACAGAAAAGGTAATTTTGAAAAACCATTTAACTTTTTTTTTACTTAGATTCTATATTTCAAAAGTTAGTACATATATAAGTTCTTGTAATCATAGAACAATTAAAGATTCAAAATCAATAATAATACAGAAATTGCCAATTGTATAGATTCCAGCTAGACTTAGCAAGGGTTTATAGATGTGAACCTTGAAACATAATTTAATGAGTGTCATTCATATTCCTATAAACCTATAAAAAGGGCTCTTAGAACACAATTACCTACTGTTGAATGAAATTAAGAATATTGTAGTTTGCATTAATGACTTCATTTTATTTTTTAGGTAATGTCTCTGTATTCCCAGAACCAGAAGATAAAGAAGCATTTGTCAAGGCTCAAATGTACAACACTGACTATCAAGCAGCTTTTCCTTCAACATACTCTTTTCCAAAGTTGTAATTTGTTGAAATAAATAGATATTTTATCCATGTTCGATCTCAAAATTGAGTAAAATGTAAATTTTGTTGACCAAATATGTATATTATTGGAGATATATATTATTTAATTTTGTATAATAGATGGTACAATTAGCTCTTACCCGTTATTTATTTTGAATGTATTATTATAGTTTGCAAAACTGTATATTTTAATTGGTATCAATAAAAAGTTGCAAAACCCTAGAACAAGTTTTTGCAAATGCTTCTATTTAATGAGTGTATCAGTGTTTGCATGTTAAAAGACAAATGGTTGACAACAAGATACATAAGGCGTGTTCGGTAAATGCAGATCTGACAGCTCCATTCAATTTGTCTGCTCCGTTTTCCACTACAAGTATAGGGAAACCATGCCTACAGACTGAATCGAGCTGTCAGATTTGCATTTACCGGACGCGCATATAAAAACCCTGGTGTGATCTCTTATAGCTGTGAAACCGACATACAAAAGTGTTAAGGTACGGCCTACTTGATTCGTGATATTTTTACTGCGTTGATACCGTTTCACCTCTTTAGCACACAGATGGCGGCTGCATTACAGATCCATGATGACGCTTGGACAAGTGTCATGTTATGTAATTTTCAACATTGAATTTTATTTGTTGTAATATTCATTAACCATAATTTGTAAACATTCAAATTTCAATCAAATAATTATGTCTCAGTACTTCGGAATATTAGAAACTCGGCTATTTTCGACTTATACGCCATCCATCGACGAATGAAGCCAACGGTATCAGTGCAATTACAGTCTCAACAACTTTGTTGAAACAAAAGCGAATCTGTGATAACACCATGGTTTCTATACATCTTGGTTGATCGATCTTATTTTCCATCCTTTATTTCCACGATTTCATAACTGGATAACCTATAAATCATTATAATTTAAAAATTATGACCATTTCCTATGACTAAAATGAGAAAGATGAACAGCACTGCTCTCTATATGTACTCCAGGGTGACTTTTCAAAAGAAGTGGTTTTATGAATTATTTTTGATATTTTCACATGAATTTGCTAGTAAACCTGGCTTTACAATCCTTGTAAAATGCACTAAAAAGCATGCGAAATCTTCAAGATTTGAACGCACCGTGCTTGAAACGTTATTGCTAGGTAACAACGCGATTAAAGTTCTCAATTTTATCATTAAACCCATGAAAAAATTAACGGCATGGTTAAAAATTCTGAAAAAAATTCGAGTCATTCTGGCATTCAGATTGAATAATTAGAGAGATGTAGAAGAAAATCTGATGAACAGTTTTCGATGAAAAAAATAAAAACCTAATTTTTAGAGGTTTTTTAAGTTTTCCCAAAAACCATTCATCAGATTCCATTTCAAATATCATGACATATCAATGTCAAAGTAAAAGATAATCACGATTTTTTTCAGAATTTTTAAATTCAACGTTCCCTCACAATTTAAAAATAAATATTCTGAAAATCTTATTATTAAATAAAAGACAGTTGAGAAGAATCGCTTTTGCAAGTGATATTTATATGAAATTTAGGAGACTGAACATTGAGGAACTATTCACACTATTGTTCAGACATAAAATCAAACGATTTATATTTTTAACAATTAATGATTTTTAAAGCCTCAGACAAAAAACGGTAAATCGCTCCATTAAATGATTCATTCCTCTGTAGTACATGAACGAAAAGACAGAAATAGTTCTGCTACTGTCCACAAGGTATTGCACTGTATTATTGTCACTGTCATATTTACTGTACAGCGTTGCCAATAGTTCTAGACAACGGTACCCGATGTAATTTGTTTAAATTTTCGAAAATGAAAGTTACGACGATTGGGGTTTGTCAGTTTATCAGTTGGATGTTGGATTGGTCCGCCTAAAGCCTTGGACACAATTGAAGAAGTATGTAAGTAATAAGTTTTATGTTTTGCGAAATGCCAACAAAAAGTGAAGACACTACAAATTCAACCAAATTCGTAGACATGACTCAGCAGAGGTATTCAGAAAACGAGGTCCCCGAGGTCCCCACCCAAAAAATTATGAAGGCACTGTGAATTCCACCAAATTCACCCAACAAAAAAGTAGAGGTCCTGTTAGTTTCACTAAATTCACTGACAAGGCTCTGTAGAGGTCGCTAATCAACAGTAATGAGGCCCGCGAAGTCTACATTCACAAAAAACCGGAGATACTGCAAAACTGAAAGATTTTGTAGACCACTGAACAATAAACCTATCCGAAGAACTGGAAAAGAGAAGAAAAGAAATAACCTTGAAAACGTGGCCCAAAAACATAACAATGAACTCATAATTCCGAAAAACAATGGAATAAACCACCAAATTACAAAGAGTAGAGAAGATATGGACACAATCGTTACTAGTCCTCTTCAAAGTGGAAGGAATAATAGAAGAGAAAAGATGGCGGCTCACCTTTTCTCTCACAACCCCCTTGACAATATAATTACATAATGTATTGAACCACATTACCACAATTAATACCAGATAATAATTAATAATCCTGTGAGCTATTTCGCAGTACTCCGATTAATGTTGAGATTTGACAACAATGCATTAGTAGTAGGGTTGACCCAAGGAGTCTAAACATTATTTAACAGGAGAGTCTAATCCCCATAAGGCAATGGGGACACTAATAGAAAGAAATGAAAGAACATTTGTGACGAAATGTGACGTAATTGGACATGTCATTGCCGCCGTTCTCTATAGACAGTGACGGACTAGCTCTTGGTAAATGAGAGTTACTGCTGACAGTTTTGTTGCTTGGTTCGAGTTCGACTCTGTACTCATAACCAAGTACGTCACTATAACGCGTTGATGCTACAAGATTCTGATTGGCTAGAGCTTATCAAACCCTCCTGCTAGTTTAGTCTCTTTGGGGTTGACCGTTGGATATTCGGTAGATACTCCAGCAGAGAACTGGGGTGGGATTATGAACACTCGATAAGAGAGCTGTCACGATACGTAGGCTAAAACGATGGTTGTTCCCGAGTCGAAACGAAGTCGAAATCATGAAATTTCTTTGAATAGAGATAGAATGGAATTATATCTACCATATCGACCATTGATATCGACTCAAGTTGCAATATATTTTGAATTGTTTTCGATTTCATATTTGCTAAAATCTGACATATGTCAAACTTGCTACGGATCGAGTGTTCGTAATTGCACCCCTGTAATTTATTTGGAAATATTATAAAAGATCGCTGTCACTATGGTATGAAAAACATATCTCGTCACTTGTCAGTGCCATCTCACAGTTCAGAAACGCGAAATATTTGACTTTATATGAACCTTCAATATAATCTATTTATACAATGGTTTTATCACATGAAATGTCAAATATGTCAACAATACGTGACATCACATGTCCATTATTACTGACTTGAATAGATGCAGTAAAATATAAGGGACATTATCCTGGTCTAAAATGCAGGCATAATAAAAAATAGCGTATGATAAATGTAAGGCACTCCCCTTCGCGTCGTGCCCTCAACCTCGTATGCCTACTGTAAAGGCTCACTCTTGTATCATAATAATATATACTATTGTATTATTACAGTTTTACTAAACTGTTGTATGTATAAAGTGAGTGTCAAGTCCAGAATGATATTGTGATAACATCTGTAGTTGCATCAGTTCTCATCTAGAGTATACAGGGTGTTAATTAACTACGTGGGCAAACTTTAAGTGTTGATTCTTCGAGAGATTTCATGATGAAAAGTTTATTTAAAAACATATGCCCTGGTCAGCTTGGTTTTCGAAATACAGGGTGATCAAAATACATTTTTTTCAAGTTTTTTTGGAATAATCAGATCAGATTGCGCAACTATAATCTATTCAAAAGTGCGCACGAAACAAAATCATTCATTTCTCAAATAATCCACAGTTTACAAGTGAAAATCTCGACAGATGCTACTACGGCCAGCAAATCACGATATGCACCGACACCCAAGCGGCGATAGATACATCAAAAATCAACAAATTGACTTAGTAGGGACCATTTCAAATGATATACACTGCACGCCAGCAGCGATGGAACCATCGACTTTTCCGAAAAATTATAGTAATCAGAACAACCATTTCAATACTAATTCTCTTTGTTCATGATAAGAAGTTCTGAAAAATCAAAATTTGTCTGACTTCTCAAGGAAACACTTCTAATTACGAATCCGAAAATATTTTCCGACCTATATCTTGTATACTACTATAATTTTTAGGAAAAGTCGGTTTTTTCATCGCTGCTGTCCATGTTTGAGACACACTGATGCACAGAGCAAAAATGCTCATACACTATGAAAAAAAGAAAACTTTACATGACAGTATTCTTTCAAAAAGTTAATGAGAAACCAGGTTAGTCAGATGTCGGTGGATTATCGAGCAATGATTTTAATGAATATGATTCATAATGATCGAAAATCTCTTTAAAAAATACCTAAATCTCGTAGTGGGGATTTGCTGTAATTGTACAAAAAATGTGTGAATCAAGCAAATGAGAAAGAAGGAGAGGAAATGTTTAATAATATAATAAAACTCATTGAAGGAATCTTGAACAAACCAGTCACACTCCTAGTCAATTCTTTTATGGAAAAGGGGGGCTGTTTTTCATGTCATCTAAAACTTGGCATACGTCATAGTTTAAATGTCTAATTCTAAATAGGGGTGATTCTAACGATGCTGAGACGTATCTATAACACCATTACTTTCAATAATAAAGGGAGCATTGTAAACGATAGATTGAACATAGTTTTAGTTTGCTTAGATCATCTACTTAACATGTTTACAAAGATAATGGCAACATTTTTTATTTCATCTGTTTGGTAATGGAAGGACCAAAGAATCGGAAACATTATGTGACAACCAATTCCGGTTGTACCAATATTATTGTTATTATTATTGGTTGTGCCGTTATTATGGTTGACATCACCATTGTATCCAACTCCAGTGCAGTGTGGAAGCGCCCTGTTCATATTCATTTCGGATTAGGTACGAGCAGGTACAGATAAAAGAGTTACTACAGTATTATTCATAGCTTGAATCTGACTATGTGAATTATTGTAAAAGACAGTATAGAATAAATCGTTGAACCGTTCGTATGTGCATTATTTTCGAGTCGTTACAATTAGAATATTTCCATTTTCCCCTTTAATTATTTATTATTGTAGATTTCTTTTACTTTCCTTCACAAAGAAAATCAAGATTGTCCCACAACGAAACCAATGTCATTCTAGAAAACAATAGAAGGTTTGTTAGTCTGTGAATGAATTTATGGTGGTGCATGCACCATTTCTTGAGATTGAAATTAATATTAACAAAAAAAAAATATGTTTTATAATTTTTATTATTCAATAAGTGCAAATCAGTACAACCTTATTGTACAAAATAAAATCTCAAATTTGTCTTAAAATTAGGTGAATGTTTCTGGACTAGAATATGTAGGTACGCATAATTTCTTAGTTTTTTGACTCGCAGTCAAATCAACAGTTACAGCTTGTTGAGCTACGTTGAAAACCAGCATGCCATGAAAAAGAATATTGAACCATTTGAAGATACAACATATTGAGATTTTTTCATACATCCAATCAACACACCAAACATTTTACTGCCTTTGTATGCCAGTATGTGTATCTCCATTGATTCATGTGGTTTATTCTTAATTTGAAAACTTTCAACTGATTTTTTCTACTGGAAGATATACCGGGTCTCTTACATGAATGAAATAATGAGATAGGAAACTAAATTGAAACAATCATCAAACTGGTAGAGCATTAGAATTTGGAGTACCTATTTCAACTGATTGGATTATAAACTAGTAACAATGAAATATGTATCACTCATTGAGATTATAGTAATACCTCTAATTTCCAAAATACCTTTGATATTTCCATATACTTCTTTTAGACAATTCTTTGTTTCTCATCCACTGAACAAAAACCTTCAATACATTTCTTTTAATCTTGTCAAAAAAATGTATGTGAAAAAGTCACAATCGTGATCCTATGAAGTTGATCCGCACAGGCTCGAGGCTACAAAATAGAACAATATATCTTAAGATTTGATCAGTCTGTTGATGGAGTCAACGTCATGACGTAGAGCTTATTACTAATATTGTGTCCCTTTTTCTTTGTTGATTATGCATACTCATCATAAATGGTTACTCTGCTTGCAATTTTATTTTTGATTATTAATACAGTTCTGTTCTCATCGTACTATTTTGAACATTGTGTAGCGTTATGTTTCAACTAAATATTTTGGTCATGATGATGAGTGATACCTATTTCCTTGTAATTAGTTTATAGTAAATCCACTCAAGTTAGCTGCACGTTTATCACAAACTGCTATATTCATTATTTGAACTACGATTATCTTCATTGCCATGGACAAGTTACAAAATTTTTCAATTCAAGAAATAGAAACTACCCAAACAGGATAGCTTCTTGAATTGCATTCATATTAAAGGTTTCAAATATTCATTTATGCGAACATAAAATGTGTTGAATTCATTTAAATTTTCAACCAAAATAGATTTTTAAATCGTAATTGTTCAGTATTGATTTTGAAAAATTAATATTATATGAAAAAATAAAATAAAAATAAAATGTAGTTTGTTCCATATCAATACTCAATTGTATTTTGACATTTTTATATCAAAGTTATAGGATAATTTATTAGTAGGATCCGTCAGAAATGTATAAGTAATTTGGAACTCATCCATGTCTTCATAACATAAGCTTGAATCTGACAACTCCAAGATATTTGACAATCGCAGATATTAAAATGTTTTCATTTTGGAGTTCAAAAGGACTTAGATTCTCTGTATTCCTCCTAATGTTGAATGCTACTATGTTTTCTAAAGATCTTACTCATTGGTCTAAGACATTCCTCAAGTGGAAAGGTTGCTCGAAGAACATACAATAATGAAGAGGATTTACAGAAATGGTGCATTTTGTTTATATATGAAGAAGTACGGGTACACTTGAAGAGCAAGTTGACTGCCGATAAAGAAAATTCACTTAGGATGGTAAAAGAGATCAACAAAATTCTCAGAATAGATATGCCTGTCATGGAGATACGGATATTGAAAACGTATATTTAACGATGCTCAATAATTATCATTTTTACTCCAATCCACCTAAAGTGCAAGCTTTTATGGCAAATACCTGTCAGAAAACAAATACTTCCCTGACTTATACCACGACGGGTATTGAATTGCATTGTGCACGGATACTTGAACAATGTTCCTCAATGTAGTAACCAAAAATAATTTTGTTTCAATTTTTGTATAGGGAGACCACCTGCAGACTAGTCTCGAGGTTTTTGCCTCTCATTGCTGCAAGGGTAGGTCAATGTAGACAGCTTAAGACCATCTGTTTATTTATATAAGCTAGATAAAATAAAGAAGTAAGTGGTAGGAATAGTGTAACACTCCGGTGAAACAAGAACTGTTAGCTAATGAATGGAAGTTTGATTTTGTGGAGGAAAATTTGTGGAAATTTTTGTGTTTTTTTGAGATTTCAATCTTTTACAGTCCACAGAAAATGAAAGAATGTAAAATCAAGGAAATCTTGACTATTGTGGAAGGGCAAATTAATCAATTTGCCTCGAAAAATTACTATGACAAGACTGTGTATCACACTTATCGTCTTGAAAAATAGGTTTAAAATAACTATAAACTCATCTTTAAAAAACGTTGACGTTTCGGAGACTACATCTGCCTCCGTTGTCAATTAAAACTTGTTGAAAACTCTCTTTGGCGAAAGTCGAATGAAATGTGCCAAACATTCTTAGGATTGACCTTTGCTTTGATACGTAGAGTGTCCGATATCAGTATAGATTTCCTTGATTTTATATTTTTTTCATTTTCATAAAATGAAATGTCAAAATCCCCCCCCCAAAAAAAACAGGCCATGAAAAGAAAACCTTATTTGAACGAGTTTGGAAAGAGCAGTCGGAGCTCTAAAAACCCTGGGAAGGGGACAAAGTGTCATTAATGACAACCCTCTTCAGGCATCTAACCCTCTTCTGTCATCTGATGAAACCACACATACTTTTTTTAATGTTTTAGTTAATATGAAAGGGAAAATCCTTAATGTTCACAGAACATCGTAGGTGCCGGGGAAAGTAGGTAGGAATTGAATTTCTGCAAGCTGTATGCCTCAGGGAGCACCTCCCGAGGCAGTGAGCTCCAAAGCTTTGCCGCTCGTTGGAAAAACGAGCCCTGGGAAAGAGATGTTCGGCAGGTCTCCAAAGTGACGACAAAGGGATGGAAAGACTGAGTTCGACGGGTCAGTCTCGATGGGACCGCTAACGGTGGAACGATTGATGATAATTCAGAACAGCATCGGCTATGAAAATATCTATTAGGCAGATACTGATCGCCAACCATTCTGCGGGGTTCCAGAGAAGAGAGCGAGCTTGTAAGCGAAGCATCACCGACGAGACGAATGACTGTTTCTGACAAAATCTCAAAGTTTCAGTTTGTGCATTCCATATATGGAGAATATTCCATAAGAAATTTCTGATTCAAGAACCGAAAGTACTTATTGGTCAAAAGACATTAATTTACTGAAAACTTTATACACATATAAAACATGATGAAGTTGGAAGTAAGGGGTTGAAGAGATCAGAAGAAGACAAGGTATTTGAGGAATGAACAGAGTACAGCTTGGGAACAAGGAATATCATCATGTCATCATAAAAGAATCAAGCTTATTTTCCCTCAGAATGATTTTTCTTCTTTACACATAATAGCCATCATTATCAATTATGATCTATGGAAATATTCAAGATGAAGCATCTGAAATTAATCCATTTTCTAAAAAATAAAAAATATATAAACATGGCAACGTTAATAAACACTCTAGAGAATTATGTGGTCTTTGTATAAACACTTCTTTCAAATACAAAAACAGTAAATCGTCCTATCACCAGAAACTCTTCCTTTGGCTATGAGCCACAACAGGTATTATTTCAAATTGAAATTTTACATCAAACATGGGAAATCAAACATAGATTATCACACAACCATACATTTTTCACACCGATTCCTAAGGGTTAGTATCAAAGTAGATTGACTTCATTTTGAATATATTTCAAATCTCTTCTTGCTCTAGACCAGAAAATAGACTAGATCTGACAATTAAAATAATTTGGGAGAGATGTGCATCAAAATCATACAGTTCATTTGAAAATTATGTTATTATGCTGTATGAAAATGTCTTACGAATATTATCTGATTGAATTCCAATCATGCCAGATCCCTTACATTATTATTCATTAATATATTTGAAAGAATTGTCCATGAAGGCTTCACATATTTTCATATCAAATTAAAAGAGTTCTTCAGAACATTCTTCACAAAAGAGAAAAAATTCATGTATTTGATACATATTGTCTAAAATTTCATAAATAAATATAAGTATGTTTCAGTACATTTTATGTGTAGGGTTCCGAGTCAACAGTTCAACTTACTATTATAATATGTAGGCTAGTCTTGAGCATAATATTTCTGTTCTCATGGTAACATTCTAATTTTGACTGAACTGTAAAATAGAACAATGAAATGATACTAATAAGAGAATCAATATAAAAAAATCCCACAATTTGTAACAACATTAGATAACTTTTACAGTAACTGCTAGCCCCAAAAGCTTCAACTTCCAAATGTAATTAATTGAAGTTACAACTTGAAAAATTCTGGACATGGATAAATATAATCTATTCTAAGGTTTCCATATAGATTTCCTTCAATAAATATATTCTAGTTCAATAAAAGTGTATGTTTCTCAATTATCATTGAAACTATTTAATCATTGTATAACTACTTACAGATACAGCATCCATCAAAAAGTCTGCAAAGGTCAAAAATGTTTCAGTAATTATTTTTTCAATACCTAGTGTTTTGAAACCTGAATTGGTGGCCGCATTTTACATCAGGCCACAATTTAACAACCATTTCAAATTAACCACAACAAATTTTAACTGCTTTTATATCGTATGTATAACATGGGTACTTTAGAAACAAACTGGACAATGATAATTTATGATAAAAAACATTTTCATTCAATGAGGACTTTTTGATAGGCATTTATGAACAGTTCTAAAAATATTTTTTCAGATTCAGTACTTCATACCAGTGTACTTTGCTATACTATCACCAAATTGAATATCTTAAAACCAATATTTACACAATCACCACTTTCAAACCGATTTAACAACAGGATGACTTTGCTGGCTCAGCTTCAACTAGGTTATAATCTAAGCCATTAGGTCTGGCAAAGCCAGTTTTAATACCATCCCAACCATCCTCTACTTTATATTCACCTGTCTGAATTCTATTATATACTTCTTGGGTTACAGATTTGAAAGCTTCTTCTACATTCATCCCGTTTTTAGCTGATGTTTCCATGTGAAACAACCCATTCTGTTCTGCAAAAGCTTTCGCTTCCTCTTTTGATACCTCTCGTTGCGCACCGTTGTTAACAAGGTCCACCTTGCATCCCACAAGTGCAAAAACTGGTCGATGGGGCTCGATATGTCTCCTCGCCTCCGACATCCAGACGGGGATGTGTTCGAAACTGGCTCTGTTACATATATCATACACTAGAAGAGCGCCAACTGAGTTTCTGTAGTATGATTTCGTTATGGAGCGAAACCTCTCCTGTCCTGCCGTATCCCATAATTGAAGTTTGATTCTGGTGCCATCCTTCACCTCAATGAGCCTTGCGAAAAAGTCTACTCCTACGGTGGGATCTGAAACCTGAACAAAATTTACAATAAGGTAAAAATAGAATTGTTTACCTTCATACCTCTGCGAATTTTCCGTCCGTGAAATATTTCAACAAAGAACTTTTACCCACGGTACTGTCACCTATCAATATTAACCGGAATTGGTAATCGAATATTGGTTCTACCATTTTAATACATTACTTCTTTTCACGATAGTAAAAAATTACGCTGAGCGACTGCTAACAATAATAATATATTCTCCTGTCTATTTTTTGTTATTGAAGAAAAAATTGACAAACCTGTTTGAAGGATGACAGTACTGACAATTAACACTTGACACTGACACTGATATTTTTGTCCTTGATATTGGTTTGTGCGTCTGTGCCAACAAAGTTATGCAAATTTTTTCCTACGGAAATAACGCCAGCGATTGGTTGCGACTTTCGGTTGGTTTCGCACAAAGAGACTAAACTAACAAGGTGGGTTCAATAAGCTCTAGCCAATCAGAATCTTGTAGCATCAACGCGTCATAGTGACGTACTTGGATATGAGTACAGAGTCGAACTCGAACCAAGCAACAAAACTGTCAGCAGTAACTCTCATATACCAAGAGCTGGTCCGTTACTGTCTATAGAGAACGGCGGCCATGACACGTCCAACTACGTCACATTTCGTGACAAGTGTTCTTTCATCTCTTTCTACTAGTGTCCCCATTGTCTTATGGGAATTAAACTCTCCTTGTTAAATTTTAGTTTCCTTGGGTTTCGCATGCAAACGAAAGACCTTATGGTGTTTGTATTTTAAAGGCTACTTCACATAAGATAAGATAACCAATGGCAAACATGTTTAGACAAAGCTGAAAATTCAAGGTCACGCTGCTGAAATTGATTCATTTTAACTTTTTGCAGTAAAATCTAGCAGTGTTCGCATTTCTAACCTTAAGATAGGTAGATAGAACAAGGTATGTGGGCGGACGAAGCCATAAGCATGTAGGCCTCTCAATCGGGCCCGTTATGCACTCACTACTGCTGGGAGATGGTTCAGTTTTGAAGGTAGCCTATCTCGCGAGCGAAAGAGGCCAGCCTTCTGACCGATACCACCCTCACACTCTCCGGGTTCAGTACGATGCTCCCGAGGTGTGCTTCCCGTATTGCTGCCACTGCCGGGCATTCCGTGAGGATGTGAGTGGCTGACTCCTCATCCTCCAAGCACCACCTGCATTCGGTATCATCCGTGAAACCTAAAATGTTGAGGTGCCTGTTTAGGTGGCAGTGTCCCGTCAGGAGCCCTGTCACTAATCTGATTTCCTTTCTGCTCAGTGTGAGCAGAGTCTTGGTCCTCCTGGTAGAAGGGCCTCCGATGTGGAGTTTCGATTGCCTCATGCCTGGTGTATCTTTCCATGTATCCTGGAATTTTACTTCCAGAATTTCCTTTATGGTTGTGACGCACCATGATCTTGAGACTCCTATGATAGGTTCTGGTCCCATCGCTGGGCTTTTCGCACCTTGTCTGGCCAAATAATCAGCCCGTTCGTTTCCAGGCACTCCGGTATGACCAGGGACCCAAAGTAGCTTTACTTTATTGGCGGAAGATAGCCTTTGCAGATCATCGATGCATTCAGACACCAGCAACGAAGTGACTCTATATGATGTAAGAGCCTTGATCGCCGCTTGGCTGTCGGTGCATATCGTGATTTGCTGGCCGCGGTAGCCTCTGTTGAGATTTTCTCTTACACAGGCGAGTATGGCAAACATTTCTGCCTGAAATACAGTAGCAAAAGTTCCTAGAGCGTAACTAAGTTCTGCTTTCGGAGACTGCCCGTATACCCCGGCGCCGGCTGACTTACCCATTCTGGAGCCATCTGTGTACCAAATGATCCCCTTGGTGGGAAGCAGGCGGTGCCCGATCCGCTCCCAGTCTTCCCTTTTGGGAATTACTGTCAGCGGCCTTTTACTGAATCGTATGACAGGTAACGAACTGTCACCCGGCATTTCAAGAAGGGGACAATCCCTTACCGTCTGATTCCATAATCGAGAATGTCCATACATTCCCTCGCTCCGCCATTGGTTAGAACTTCTTAGGCGAGCTGCTGCTTTGCGTGCCTCATGTTCGATAAGAAGGTATAAGGGGGGCAGTCCTACGAGCGTCTCCAGCGCCCTGGTAGGTGCCGTCCTCATTGCACTTGTTATCGCAAGGCAGACAAGCCTTTGTACCCTATCTAATTGGGTTCTCGACTTGCCGGATGTTGCACTTTGCCACCACACGATGGCTCCGTACGTAATCTATTTCTAACCTTAAAAATATCTTGGATATATTATTATTCCTATCAACGGCTTGTAACAAACAATTAGTTGAAAATTTCTATTCCAATGTAATTCATTCAGATAACAGCGTCAAAAGGGGCGGAGTCACTGCCACTAGTACCACTGCTACTGCCTTTATGTGGAATAGCCTTAACAGTGGCGGTGTAAAACAGTTTAAAGTTATCATAAACGGTTCAGAGTTACCTGTAATGGGGTGAATTTTGTATTTATGAAATATGTATGCACCTATATTGCGATAGATAAAATTCTAGTATTTTCAAAACAAATTTAAATATCATTACTCCTTTTCAAGTCACCGCCGATGGCGCTGCCATAAGCTAGTGAGGTGATGTTCTAAAGTTGCATAGATTACGTGGATTGTTTGCATTATTATAGAGCCAAACAAAGCTTTCACGTTTGATTGATCTAGTGTTCATAAAATCGTTGGTCTGCGCCAAGGAGACTAAACATTATTAAACAGGAGAGTATAATCCCCATAAGACAATGCGGACACTAATAGAAAGAGATGAAAGAACATTTGTGACGAAATGTGACGTAGTAGGACATGTCATGGCCGCCGTTCCCTATGGACAGTGACGGACTAGCTCTTGGTTATGAGGTTACTGCTGACAGTTTTGTTGCTTGGTTCGAGTTCGACTCTGTACTCATGTCCAAGTACTTCACTATGACGCGTTGATGCTACAAGTTTCTGATTGGCTAGAGCTTATTAAACCCTCCTTGTTTAATTTTAGTGTCCTTGGGGTCCAAGAAGACTAAAAACAAGGAGTGTTTGATTCCCATTAGACAATGGGGACATTAGTAGAAAGAGATGAAAGAACATTTGTGACGAAATGTGACGTAGTTATACATGTCATGGCCGCCGTTCTCTATAGACAGTGACGGACTAGCTCTTGGTAAATGAGAGTTACTGCTGACAGTTTTGTTGCTTAATTCGAGTTCGACTCTGTACTCATACCCAAGTACGTAACTATGACGCGTTGATGATACAAGTTTATGATTGGCTAGAGCTTATTAAACCCTCCTTGTTTTTAGTCTTCTTGCTTGAGGTCTACTTACAGATGAGTTCTGTGGGTCTACTGCCCTTGAAACACTTTATATCAATTCAACCTAATAATTATAGATGGCGCACCCTCTGCGCAGAATACGAGTACAATACAGAGAAGAAGAATTTAACAAATTTCAAATTTATGGATTTTTTTGTTAAATTTGTGAATATATATCAATATATCCCAATTTTTAAGTAAAACCAAAAACCACAGTGATAGTATGTAAAACATTGTACTATGGCAGCTTCTATTGAAATACCTCTTCGTGATACGGATGAGGTAAGCGTAAAACCTGATAAGCTTGTAATACCAAATAAATTATTTTGCTCGTATTCACGACATTGATGACTGTCATAATAGAATGGAAAATCTGCAGAAGATATTCAAAAATATCTTCGGTTTTGTTGCAATACTGTTTTGGAACAGTTTTAAATACAGTATTTTGAAAGCTTTATTGCCATAACTTGAGATCACTATAACAAGACTTGTTAGTGACATCAACAAGGAACATTATAAAAAAAAAACAACTTACCTACCAAATCTAAAAAACTGAATTGTGAATTTGTGAACAACAATTTCCCTTTTATGCCGAAAATAAGAAAATTTTGCAAGTTACACAAAAATTGATGTTTTTTACTAAAACCATTTCCTCACCAGTGATGTTGATTGGTGTTTTATAATACCAGGTCTTCTGACTTCTATATAGGGGGGACTGATGCGATCAATAGGTATATGGAAAACTATAAGTGGGGCGAATTTGGAAATTTGGTAATGTTATTGTTAATGGGGGCATCCCTATAACCCAATAACCCAATAATTTGGTAGGTACTTCCGGTTGTACCGGAAGTGGGCCGCAACTTCCGGTTGTACCGGAAGCGGGGGCCACAACCAAGGAGTTGGTGTACTCTTTGGCCACAACATCCGGTTGTGCCGGAAGTGATCCCAACTTCCGGTTGTACCGGAAGTGGACCCAAGATATCGTATTTTGAATTTGGTATATTATCATATTTTTAGATTCTATACTAAATTCTGAGAATATTTTATCTTCCCTTTACCCACGTCTACCGTTTTCGAAATATTTCAAATTTCAAGTTGAAAATTGCGCATTAGACTGGTGCCTATAATTTTTACGAAAAAGTAAAAAAGTAACAGGCACGGACCAGGGGGAAAATGTTGAGGTTCCATCAACTTTAGGAAAAAAAAAATTGAACACAAAAACACTCAAAATGGTGAAATGGGGATGCAGTTTAGGGGTTGAAAACGGATTTTGCGATTTGCGGCAAAACGTAACCTCTTAGCGGAAAATCTTCCTCAGAAATGTTGTAGATAATAGAAAAATCAAAAACTTTTGTAACTTGGTATTTAATTTTATTTTGTCTTTTTTGGTGTCGAATAAGCTTGATTTTTTCGCAATTCAGAAGACGACTAGTTTTCCAGTTAGGTAAATTTTTCGATAAAAGTACCCTTATCTTCCACGAACAATTGTCTTGGTGTTTTTTTTTGTATTTCGAAGGTCTATAAGTGATTATATTTTAATTTTTGAAATGATCTCTGTAACTTACTGGTTTATTGATTGATGAACCGCTAAAATTGAGAAAAACCGACAAGTCTCTCTGAATCATGAATTTCTCAATATTTTCAATATTTGTAGAAAAGAATAAAAATTATATTATTAAATTAATTTTGTAGTGTAATTATGTATTCCAATATTTTATTATAATTGATTCAATATAAACTACTTTTTGTTATGAAAATAATGAAGAAAGAACTTATAAGCGAGAAAAAAAATACTGAAAAATTGTTTTTTTGCCATTTTGGCGGTTAATTTGAGGTTATGTCAAAATGTGTTGGAAAAAAGAAGATTTCGGTTTTTTTGTTATCTACAACTTTTTCATTGAACACATTTCGCTAGGTCACGTCTCGCCGCAAATCGCAAAAAAAAATTTCAACCCCTAAATAACTGCATCCCCATTTTGAGTGCTTTCGTCTTAAATTTTTTTTTCTATGAATTTGAATCCTTAACTACATTCTCCACCTGGTCCATGCCTGTTACTTTTTTCTTATTTTAAGCATTTAGAATTCGTTTTGACCAGCCCATATGCATGCAAACAACCGAACACTATTTTTTTTTAATTACACAATATAATTTATTTTTGATTGTGCATGAACTTATTCATAAAAGAGGATCTAATTCAGCAGAATTCTGATATCTGTTCGATTAGAGTTATACAGGGCTTTCGCCAGATAATGATATATAAATGTGGTTGAAAAAATATTGAGAGTCAATTTTTTTCAAATGGAACCCATCAATTTTTTAATCTTGTTCGATTCAGTAATCAAAAATGGGGCTAACTGAATACGGTTATATATGCCAACATTCAACAGTTTTCGAAATATTGGCGAATTAACTTATTTCTCTGTTCTAAAAAATCAGTTAGTCTCAGTTGGCCGTAGCACCCGCCATCGAGTTAGCACAGCTTATATACCACTGAGTTAGTATACAAGCGAGTAGTAGTATCCTTGGAATACGTCATTCTGAAGACTCCTTCAAGTTTCTTTCTTATTTCATCTCCAATTTTTCTTGGGACTGGGACGCGCTCCTTGATGACCAGTGGGGGAACCTACCTTTCTGTTGCTGCACCGCATTTTCCAGTTCTTGGAAAGTGTTGTGAATGCTCACATCCTTTTGTACCGTCCTTTCCATTTTTTTTAGAAAGTATGATAAAGCTCGTTCATGTGTCTTTTTATTGTTCTCAACACTTTTCAATACTTGGGAAGTGTTGCAAATTGGATCAATATATGGAAAACTTCAAGTGGGGCGAATTTGAAAATTTGGTAATGTTTTTGTGGACCTCAACATCCGCTTGTAACGGACGTGGGCCACAACATCCGGTTGTACCGGAAGTGGCACCCACCTTCCCCACGTTTTGTAAATATCGTTTACCTACTACCAATATGTAATATCAAACATTACGATACTGATATGAGTTTCGTAATGATATACTTTACCGCACTAGTGCGGTAAACCGGTAAAGTAAAATTCATTTGTTTCTCTTTTTAAATAATAATTTATTTACCATGAAATTACAAAATTTTCGATTGTGCGTTACATCAATTATATAGCACATGGTGAATAAATGGGAGAAAGCCCACAAAAGTAAAACTTGTGCGTGGGCTGATTTTTCCATCTATATGTTTGTGCGCTAGTTGGAGCTTGGTTCAAGTTTTCATAAATATAATTCATTCAAGTAAATGATGTGAATAAAACTGTATAATATAGCTATAGACTAGTAAAATTTGTAGGGTATTATTTTATGTGCATGTTGATATACAAGGACTCGCGCATATACATATACATGTAGACATTAATTTGTATTAGTAAAAATAGTAAAAAAATAGTAAAAATTGTAAAAATTGTAAACATTATAAAAATAGTAAAAATAGTATTAGTTATAAAATAGTAAAAATTGTGGAATGTTATTTTATGTACAACATGTAAACACATAAGGACTTACGCATGTACATGTACATACGGTTACAGGGACTTATATACATTACATCAGAATAAGAATAAAAGATTAAACACTGTTACAAATGGAAACTTGTTTTATTACTAATGTAAGTTGAGTGATGTATTTTATGACCTATTTTTGTATAAAATATTAGATATGTAATTGTAGGGGAGAGTCAGTAGCCAATTTGTAATCAGCTTTTTAAAAAAGTTATATGAATGTATTTTTTTTATATCTGGTGGTAGTTTATTGAATAGTGTAGGGCCAAGGTAGGTAAAACATTTTTGACCAATTGTCTGTTCTGCTCGGGGTATAGTAACGGCATTTATTCTGTATCTAGTATTATAGGGATGGTTGATTGAAATCAATTCTTCTTTATGTTTGTATTGTTTCAACAGAATTGTTTTGGCGAATAACTGACTCATACTCAATACTTCTAATTCAGAAAATAAGGCTTCAGAAGAATATCTTCTTGGTTTTTTATAAATATTTTTCAATACGCTTTTTTGTATTTTTTCCACTCTGCTGAAGTTGGTTGCCGACGTAGAACCCCAGGCAATAAGTCCGTATGTCAGGTGAGATTCCACCAAAGCATGGTATAATATTTTCAGATATTTCAAGTCGATAAAATTTGCCAGATTTTTGAATTTATAGACCATAAACCGGAGTTTTTTTATTACGAAATGTGCCTGTTCGTCCCATTTCATGTGGCAGTCTATGATTATTCCTAGATATTTAATTTTCAGTGTTGACTTTATACTTGTTTGTGTATTGGTGGTATCATTGATTTTTATGTCCTGATATGAAGGTAGGTTATTACTGTATGAGGTGAAGGGGATGAAGAATGTTTTTTTGAAGTTTATTGTGAGTAATTTATAGTTGAAAAAATTTGTGATGGTCGAGAAATCCATTTCTATGGTATTTTTAAGTGAAACCCAGTTCGAGTCTTCATAAAAAATTGCCGTATCATCAGCAAAGCTGATGATTTCTCCTTTAGTTTCTTGTTCAAAAAGGTCGTTGAGGAACACGTTAAAGAGAAGTGGGCCTAGTACGGTTCCCTGTGGTACGCCAATTCCAATATTTCTTGGGTCGCTTAGAGTTCCATTTATATTAACACGTTGCGTTCTGTTATATAAGTAACTTTTCATTAGGTTATACGAGATTCCCCGAAGACCAACATTCTCGAGGGCCAGAAGAAGCTGTTCATGGTTTACTGTGTCGAATGCTTTTGCGAGATCGACAAAAATACATATAGAAGTTTGTTTCTTATCTATGGCATTGTTTATCATTTTTGTCAAGCTCGCAATCGCATCCGCTGTAGAGCGGTTTTGTCGGAATCCGTACTGTTTTTCTGAGATGACTTCGTATTTGTTGAAGAAAGAGTTTATTCTTTTCTGGATAATTTTTTCGAATATTTTGCATATGCTGGAAATGAGCGATATTGGGCGATAATTCGACATGTCTAACTGATCTCCGTTTTTTTTAAAAATAGGTGTTATGACTGCAGTATGTCAGGGAACTTTCCGTCATTGATGGATTTATTTATAAGGAAGGTTAATATGGGTGCTACTTCACGACTTACTACCTTGAGAGTTTCCGCTCTTATACCATCTAAACCAGGTGCTTTGTTATTTTTTAGGGTCATAATCATTTCTATAACTTCTTTCTCGTCGGTATTTGTGAGGAATATTGAATGTTCTATTTTTTTCTTTTTTATATCGTTCAGTTGGTGATTTATTTTCATAGCCATTTTGTCACCTATTTCAGAAAAGTATTTGCAAAATTTATTTGATATTATTTTAGGATCGCTTATTATTTCACCACCGGTAGTTTTGATTTTGTCAATGGGGGATTTAGGTTCTTCGCTATTTGACATTTCTTTAATGCAGTTCCAGAGATTTTTACTGACATTCTTATTTTTTTCAATTTTATTTTTATAATATTTATTTTTTGCTGTTTTGATTAAGTTGTTTAATTGGTTTCTACATATTTTGAATTGTAATTTATTATAGTCTGTGTTTTCGTTTTTCATTAGTTTATATAGTTTATTTTTTCTATCAATCGATTTGAGAAGTCCTGCAGTTATCCATTCTTTCCGTTTAATTTCTTTCCTCTTCAATTCAATGGTGATTGAAGAACTATTAGTTAATTCTGTTATTGTGTTGATGAATGTAGTGGTGCTCTTATTAATATCATTTTCAGAATATATGTCTGTCCAGTTCTGTTGTTTGAGTTTATCTTTTAACTTTTCTCTGTTTATTATAGTTCTAGTTATTTTTGTTTTTACTTTGTCAACTATTTTCTCTGGTATGATGATATTGTTAATTATAGAAAAATGATCGGTTATATTCGTTTCCAGAACCGTTGGGACATTCGTGAAGTTTTTTATTCTCGTTTTAATGAAGATGTGATCGATACAGGAGCTTTCACGATCTATCATTCTAGTGTTCTTGTTTATTAGGCTAGTAAAACCTTCTGCGCTCATGGTATTGAGATATTCGTGAACAGAGTTTTCCTCGGTATTTAGTATATCCATATTGATATCCCCTGTAATAATGTGGAAATCCACATGATCACACGTTTTAATATAGTTCGCTAGGTTTTCTATAAAGGTATATTCACACGTAGGACCCGGTCTGTATATGCCATTCAATAAAACGGTTTTTTCGTGCAATTGCAAACGTAGTTCTATGATGTTGATCTGATCAAATTTTATAATTTTGAATGAACAATTAATTTTTTCTTATGCAAAGATAATTACCCCATCATTTTGGTTGAATACACCTTCATTGTAAAATAGCTTGTAGCCCTGAATACGAAATAATGATGTGTCAGTTATTCTCCAAGTTTCTGTGAGTATCACAAAATCAAAATTGTTTTGTATTTGGTTAAGCAGAATTTTTAGCTCGTTGTCTGTCTATTCAATGGAAAAGGATAAAAATAATTAATTCATTATAAAGGACCACGCACACATCTTGGAAAAAAGTATTTCGGTGAAAATGGCTGGATTTTGGATATGTTGTAGCTGAAGCCATTCTAAGTAAGAGTCTCCATTGGCCCAACTCGATCGTATGACTAGATTCGGCGCTAGAGGGCGCCAAATCAATAATTTTGTGATTTTTTGAGAAATTTTGCTGATTAAAAATATGTGAATATCTCATTTATATTCAATATTGTGTGCGACTGAGCATTCTTAAAGTCCGCGAGAAATATTTTTCCATAATACAGAATAAAAAAAGCCACTGTTTTTATACAGGGTTGTCAACAATATACTCAATTCTTCAGTAAACGAATTCGCCTACGACGTTATAAGTTTATTGAGTTTATCATTGAGGATCAATCAGAATGGTTTGTTGATCGACCAAAATATAATAATTCTATGAATACAGAGTGTTTGGAATAATATTATATATCCATATAATTACTCCAAATCACTAATTTTATTATTTTTGGGTGAATTCAGATGAATGTAAAACATTACATATTATTTGCAAACTACATTCAACTGTTGTTCAACTGAGCGTTCATTAAATCGTGGATGATTCTTCAATAAAACGAAAAAAAATCTACAGGGTAGTTTCCAATATAATCAATTTCTAGGTGAAAGAATTCGCCTTCGAGACTATGAGTTGATTAAGTTAATCATTATTGATGGTTGATCAGAATGGAATCTGATCTCTCAAAATAAAATGCAAATGAGGATACATAGTGTCTCTTACAAGGAAGGCTCTACTCAATTTGAATAAGTGATTACTCTTTTCGAGGATTCAATCATGACTCAACACCTAAATGTTCGGCGGTAGAGGGCACCAAATAATTTATTTTATGTTTTTGTAGGATTTAGCAAGCTATAAAATATAAATATATATTGTGAGTCACTCAAAGAAATATATACTTATGATGTTCTGAGGATATTGAGTATATTTCCATCGATTATACAGAGTGACTCAGGGTTAAACCGCCAAACGTTTAGGATCGGTTTGTTAGGCAAAAATAAGATTTTTGTTTCCTGTAAACTTGCTTCGTTTTCGAGAGACAGGGTGTCAAAGTTCCTTGGCCTGTACGCTCTCCTGACTCAACCCCTATGGATTTTTGTATGGAGTACGACGGAGGTATTTTCCTGGAAAGGATTGTTCAAACCAGCAGAAAAAATCGGCATGGTGTCGTGCAGCTGCAGTTCGTAGGTGCGAACTTTGCATTTAAAAAAGTGGTGGTTATTTTGAGTAGATTTTAGTTTTTTTCGTTTTCCACTAAAATACAATGAATACATTTTTTCTAATATCAACTTCTTATGTACTTTTTTTCTTGTTACCAGGAGTCAGTTTTGAATTGTTTTTCAAAAGTGATACTGAAAAAATTAAATTGATAAAAAAGTTGTATTTTTCATTGTTTAATCTAGAAAAAATTTAAAATTCATAAAAACAATGAGTCGTTCTGATATTAATTTGATTACCATTTGGGACGCCACTGGGATCAATAATATTGCCATAAGTATATTGAGAGAAACTCCTTATTACCGCATATAAGCATGTTAAAATCAGTCAAAAGGTTTTTGAATAATAAACAAAAACTGTTTTTTTCTAAAAACGTTGGAAACGAAGCAAGTTAGAACACATTATTATAGGAAAAAATAGTTTCCTTTTTACCTAAAAACTCGATCCTCAGCGTTTGGCGGTTTAACTGTGGGTCACCCTGTATATTTGAACTGAATGAACTGAGTTTACTCATCTGAATCCAAGGAGAATTCAATCATATAGGCACGAAGTTATTAAACTTAGCCCTTGATTTAGAAAACTAGAGGAAAGTTCATAATTTGTGCATGACATAAATTTTTCTGCCTGAATTATATTCATGAAGTATTTATGATGGTATTTTTTGTAAGGGTCTGTTTTTTCCGAAGATTTTATTTCTTTCAGCAATAACTTGACAACTCCGCAAAATTAAAAAAAAGAAATATTTTCGTATGCAAAATATTTTGCTCAGTTCAATGGTGAGAAAATTTACAGGGTAGTTTAAAGTAATACTTTGTGTTGCCCTGCTTTAAAGAAACACTCTGTGTATTTTGAAATATTTTCATTAAACGCAACAAAGTGAACTATATAACTTTCAACTGAAACATTTTTCACACTCCTCATGATAGGCAAAATACTGTACCTCCTCATACTAATGGGCCACCCTGTGTATAATATGCACCCTTACTTATTTCAAACACTCTGTATTCATATCTTCATTAAATTTTGGTCGATCAACAAATCATTCTGATTGATCCTCAATTATGAACTCAATCAACTTATAACCTCGTAGGCGAATTCATTCACTGAATAGTATATTGTTGACAACCCTGTAGTAAAACAATGGCGTTTTTTTATTCTACATTATGAAAAAATATCTCTAGAATATTTTAGGAATGCTCAGTCGCACACTATATTGAATATAAATGAGATATTGATATTTATTTATTCAGCTGAATTTCTCAAAAAATCACAACATTCATGATTTGGCGCCCTCTACCGCCGAATCTAGTCATACGATCGAGTTGGGCCAATGAAGACTTTTACTCGGAATGGCTCCAGCTACAACATATCAAAAATCCAGCCATTTTCACCGAAAGACTTATTCCCATAAGATGTGTGCGTGGTCCTTTGAGGATCTATCCAGGGATTTATCAGTTAATAAGGTCTGAATTTTTCAAATTCCCAGCAAAATAAGCTGATAAAGTTACGGACTTTTTTTGAACTGCACCAGTCTTCGAATCGCTTATTTTCTTTTCCGTATCGCGGGATTTAGCGGGTACTAGGGTTTGTACACTTTCATAGTCGGAACTCATGTCGATACTTATTATACCAAACTGAAGTGAACGCTTCAAAATTGACAGTTTGCAAAATAAATCAACAATGGGCGCAACGCTTGCTTGTTACATGATTCTAATATCATTAATTTCAGGAATATTGAATAATTTTGAGCCTCGTTTGACAAATTTCCCATCTCATTTCGTAATATGAATCTTTACGACACTTATATCGTAAATATCTACTACTGCACTTACCATTTTACTGTTCAAAACAATTACTATATACTTGTCTTTGAAAGTGTGTTGATCTTAACTCAGCTTCCTTTCCATTTTTCAAGGTTTCACCACACTTTCAGTTATTTTTGGGAAGTGTGGTGATCCGTCTTCGCCTTACTTTCCATATTATGTTTCACCATACTTTCCGATTAGGGAAGTTGTATGCCACACTTTCCATTTCTGGTTTCGTGACACTTTTTCCATTTCTGGTTTCGTGACACTTTTTCCATTAATTTGAAGGGGTCGTGCATGAACGGCGTTCACCTGAGTTTCCATAGCTGTTTTTACCACACTTTCCATTATTTGAGAAGTGTGATGATTCACATGACTTTCAATTTTTCCGTCGTTGTTCGCAACACTTTCCGTGGACTGAACGTCGGTCACCAGACTTCAGATTCTTCTGGAAATCCCATGTTATTTTTAAAATTCTCAGAGAATATTCAGGATATTTTGGAAAGTCCGTTTTCGGGTTTTTCACCACACTTTCCATTTCCGTCGGTTCAGCCGTGGCTTCCACCACACTCTCTGTGGTAGTTGGTAGTGGGCGTTGGTTATTCCTAATGACATATTACGGCTAGACTCTGTTATTTGTTATTTACATTTCGATCCGCAGTCACATTCTTAGAACAATTTTTATTGCCGCTTGTTTCGCAGAAAATAGTTGCCAGTCAATCCAAAAATCGGCAAACCTGAGTTTCCGCTAAATTATCTGCCTATATACAAATAATTGACGCCAAACAAGCGGCAGTAAAAATTGTGCTTAGAATGTGACTTCATGGTTGGCCTATGATTTTCTTCTAGTCTGGGGACTCTGAGGAAGAGTTTGAAGTAAACTGAATGAGCAGACTATGGTTAACAGATTCCTGTGGCAGCATGTTTTTACTGTTTATGGAATTTTAGTGATACATGGTTACAAAATTGATAAGTTTTCTATAAAGAACCTCACATCCGTGAAATCTAATGTATTTTGGATTTATTTTGAAATGATATACATGGCTTTAAAATGAAAATATATAAATTTTTTGATTCTTTGAACTTTATTTTCCAGGTTATCGAACTCTATGCAGATCAGTTGCCTGATGGGGATGAAGTTCTTGGTATTTTACGCCAAGAAAACACCCAATTATCGATATGGGTTAATCTTGCGGTGAGTTAACAAGATGTTTGAAATTGGTTCAGCATCATATTTCAAGTTGTCACATACCTACAAATGGATGTACAACTATCGCCTACAAACTATTCAACTATTAGTTATTTATTTTTAGCTGGAGTACTATAAGCAGGAAAAGATTGAAGATTTTATTAAAATCTTAGAAGCTTCCAGAGTAGACGCAAACAAAGACTACAGAGACTATGAAAAGGACCAAATGCGAGCATTGGATATGCTTGCTGCATATTATGTGCAGGAAGCTAATAGGGAAAAGAATAAGGATAAAAAGAGAGACTTATTCACTAAAGCCACGCTCCTTTATACTACTGCTGACAAAATTATCATGTATGACCAGGTTAGTATTCTTTGCAGATATCACGAACCTTGTAAATGTTCAGTTTTAAAGAAATAAAATTTCTTTCCACAAATTATCAAACACAAACGATAATTTTTTTCAGAATCATTTATTGGGACGTGCCTACTTTTGTCTCCTTGAAGGGGATAAAATGGAGCAAGCAGACGCTCAGTTCAATTTTGTTCTGAATCAGTCACCAAACAACATACCATCATTATTGGGAAAAGCTTGTATTGCATATAACAAGAAAGATTATAGAGGAGCTCTAGCTTTTTATAAGAAAGCACTGCGAATGAACCCCAACTGTCCAGCTGCTGTTAGATTAGGTAATAACTATGTTCAAAACCTTCTGTGTCATATTCTATTTATATCAAAACAGTTAAAAACATTTCACGCCTGGTTTGGATGGATATCAAGGCTATAAAAGCTGCCCACTCTCCATACACCAAAACATCTTGCACGCATTATAAACTGAGTATTTGCCTCTGGAAACGTATTTCAAAACTCCCTTTGCATAAAATAATGAATAATTACCTTTTTCAAAATAAGTACATATAATTCATGATTACTATTGTTGGTTTATGGAGGGAAAAAAGTACATCTGATGCGATGTTAGGATTCATAAAAAAAATCGCAAACTTATAGCATAGTTTATATAGAAGTAAGATAGTTAGCCAACCTTAGGGGATTCATATTGGATTCAAATGGATGCGACATGTAGATGGCGACAGTGATCTCGCATCCAAGTCATGTCATAACTTCAGTGATCTGGCCTCCAAGTCATGTCGTAACTTGATTGAAACAAGGGGACAGCATTAAAATCAGGGTTTTTTGAAGAAACCTGCATTCAAATGATATCAAATATTCATGTTTGTAACTAATCACGCTAGATGACACTCGCGTTTGGATCCAATACCTTTTCCACAGGCATTGCGACTAACTATCTTACTTCTATATAAACAATGCTTATAGGTAAATTAATTGATATAATAGTGAATCATCTGAAACTACTTACTTTTAATATTATAAAGTGTCATGGAATTCGTGATACTCTGCATTGGACCTGTTAGACAGTTATCTTCGTGAACGTGAACAGTATTCAAAAACAAATGGATATCAGTGACACACAACTAGTAAAAAATGGGATTCACACAAGGGACAGTATACTTGAATAGAAAAACTGTCCTATGCAGACAATACAGTGGTGAATCTTCAGAATGATGCACATACCACTAGGTAGTTTTCAACATTGTAAATCTACTTGAAGAAATTAGTAATGCTAGATCATTATACTTTTGCTTATCCGTTACATATTCGTTTACAAACACATCAACCTACTGCCTTTGGTATCTACAGTCGTATAGTTTGATAAACTGCCTTGAAGTTATGTCATTCATATGGGTTCATTTCAAACAATGAAAAATTAGAAATCGCGGTCCCACGACTTGAAAACGATTGTTGAAACTTGACAGTAGTTGATAAATGTTTTTTTGAACATTTATGATGGCCATCTTGTTCAGACCGTAGGTACCTACCTATGAAATTCAATGAAATCTGAAAACAAGATCTCAGTATTTGTTTGAAAGTGGTTGACAATGTTTCACTTTGAGTAAGGTTATTCTGGACTTTCATTGTCTAAAAAAGAACAAAGAAAAATTCAATTCTCTGCAATTTTTAATCACGACGTTTCAACTGTTGAAATCTACAGTCGTTATCAAGTGTATAATGCGACAATCTCAAGGATACTTCTTATATATGCTGTGGATAATTTTGTGTCCTTAGCCTAGGCGTAATTTGGCGGTATTCAGGTAAGCTTGTTAAATACTGTGCCAGGTCCCTCCGGTACAGCATTGTTAATTCTTATCGCAATTTCAATTGATCCATGCCACTAATTAAGGGTTTCCACACATTACGGATTTCTATGCTGGCCTGACTAAAGACTTTGTTGTTCATAATATACGAAAGAAAGAAAGGTGTACCATACGCTAAAAAAGTACGAACAATTTTTCTCAGATAGAGAAAGATCAATGTTGACACCACACCACAGCAAGCCACCGCACCTTTATGGACTACCAAAAATCCACAAGGCAGAAGTTCCTTTGAGACCGATAACCAGCTCCAGAGACTCAGCTACCTACAATCTAGCCAAGTTCCTACTGCCGATTATCCAACCACTGCAAGGCAATACCTCGACGTTCGTGAAGAACTCCAGGCACTTTGTAGAGATCCTGGAAGAGGTCAGAGTAGCACCAGGAGACCAATTCGTCAGTTTTGACGTGGAAAGTCTCTACACCAACGTCCCGGTAGAAGAGGCCTTGCAAATTATTCGGAAAAATCTGCAAGAAGACACAGAGCTGAAGAACAGGACGAACCTACCAGTACGTGGCATTATGGACCTGCTAGAATGTTGCCTGCGAAATTGTTATTTTCAAGAAAAAGACCGCTTTTTCTCCCAGGAAGACGGACTACCGATGGGATCCCCATTATCACCCTTGGTAGCAAACATCTATATGGAATGGTTTGAAACTTTTGCCACAGAGACAGCCCATAAGAAACCTCAGTTGTGGTTGAGATATGTTGACGACACGTTTATGGAACCACGGAGACGAGGACCTTGACGTCTTTTTGGAACATCTGAATAACATCAGAAAGTCCATAAACTTCACGATGGAAAAGGAGACGCAAGACGGTTTACCTTTTCTAGACGTGAAAGTTCAAAGGAACAATGATAAGTGCCAAACATCAGTATACAGAAAGCCGACTCATACCGGACAATACCTGAACTTCGAATCGAACCATCATGGTGCTACAAAGAGAGGGGTTGTTCGATCGCTGGTGGACCGTGCCTACAACCTATGTAACACAGATAAAAGTCTTACCATCGAATTGGACAATATCAATAATGATCTGCGACGAAATGGGTACCCCAAAAAACATATAGAAGAGGTTCTAGCTCGCAGGGGGGATAAGAACAAGAAACCAGATGAGCCGACACAAACCACCCTGTGCGTTCCGTATGTTAGAGGTCTATCGGAAAGAATAAAGCGAATTGGGTCGAAATACAAAATACGGACATGTTTCAAGGCAGGTAACACTATTCGCAGCCATCTCACAAAGACCAGACCACGTAACGCTGACATTGACTCCAAAAACTGCATCTACCGCATCCCTTGTGAATGCGGCGAAGCTTATCTTGGAGAAACTAAGAGACCACTTAGCGTTAGACTCGCTGAACACAAGAGAAACACTCAACGAGGAGAAACATCAAAGTCAGGAATAGCGGATCATGTCTGGACGACCCAACACAACATAAAATGGACTGAAGCCGAAGTCATCCATAAAGAAGAGGGCTGGTATAGAAGGAAGTTTAAAGAGAGTGCATATATTATGAACAACAAAGTCTTTAGTCAGACCAGCATAGAAATCCGTAATGTGTGGAAACCCTTAATTAGTGGCATGGATCAATTGAAATTGCGATAAGAATTAACAATGCTGTACCGGAGAGACCTGGCACATTAATTAACAAGCTTACCTGAATACCGCCAAATTACCCCTAGTCTAATGACACAAAATTATCCACAGCATATATAAGAAGTATCCTTGAGATTGTCGCATTATACACTTGATAACGACTGTAGATTTCAACAGTTGAAACGTCGTGATTAAAAATTGCAGAGAATTGAATTTTTCTTTGTTCTTTTTTAGACAATGAAAGTCCAGAATAACCTTACTCAAGATCTCAGTAGCTACCAAAACTATCTAAGAATATGACATATATTTGAAAAGTATATTGAATCAACAGTGGACAAGAAGCAAAATTGAGTTCGCACTGCACTGCTTCATTTCAATTATTTCTATTTTGCTACTTCCTATAAGCGCTCATTCCATTTCATCACCGAGACCGCAAATTGAAACAGTGCCGTGTCCATTCTTAAGAACGCTGACTGAATAGAAAAATACAAATGTTCGTGAAAGCTGCAGACATGCTGTCCCTCTTGTTGATTTGACGGTGTACATTTCTTCATTTCTGTATACGTAAAAAAAATCGGAGGTAAACAGTCTCTCTTCTCACTTTCCCATCAACCTTAGAAAAAGAAAGTAGCCCACTTTCAGCTTTGTTTACATTGGAGAGTACACAACATTTTTACCGATTTTGGTGAAAATTTAGTTAATGCATGTTAGTTATAGTTTTAGTGCTGTTATGAAATGCTCAAAAATGGGAAAGTGAGTTTTCTTTTTACCTCCAGAGCTGTTTTGTCATTTAAACATCTCGCAAGTCCACGAAGTTTACCGAATATATTGGTCAAAAACGGTCTATCTCCAGACGCTAGTAAATTATCATGGGTCGTCAGAACTTATTTATTTTCAAATGCTTGTTTGTAGCTCACGCAACAAAAACCTCTTTAAAGAAAGTTGCTTCTCTTGATCAGTAGAAGATTAATAAATTCTGATGACCCATTGAATGGCATATATGCAGTGTCAAGTGTGTGGACATTTCCTAAATCTGATAAATAGGGAGGAAATAAATACTTCCAATAATTTACACTTGAAAAGATAAATGTAAATATATATGCAGACAATATTGTTTCGACACACAGTGTCATCTTCTGAGCGAGTTATAAACTGCTATTCTTCGACACTTCCTCTTCTTAAATATAAATTCAGGTACAAATATTGTTGATGTCGAATAATTAAAATCAGGGAACAATAGGGTTGTTAGAAATAAGGTAGTTAATTATTGGGGAGCTGTACAGATATACCAGGTCGTTAAGTACTAAATTATTATTGTTATGCAGGTGCTTCTTAATTTCTAAGGATTCCAATATGTTTAATTTCAGACCTTTAGGTTGAATATGCAAAATTTCAGGATTCTGTGTGAAGTTATGTTTACTTTCAATGAGATATAAAGTGAACATAACTTCACACAGAATCCTGAAATTTTGCATATTCAACCTAAAGGTCTGCAATTAAACATATTGGAATCCTTAGAAATTAAGAAGCACCTGCAAAACAATAATAATTTAGTACTTAACGAAAAGGTAAATCTGTACAGCTCCCCAATAATTAACTACCTTATTTCTAACAACCCTATTGTTCCCTGATTTTAATTATTCGACATCAACAATATTTGTACCTGAATTTATATTTAAGAAGAGGAAGTGTCGAAGAATAGCAGTTTATAACTCGCTCAGAAGATGACACTGTGTGTCGAAACAATATTGTCAGCATATATATTTACATGTATTTTTTCAAGTGTAAATTATTGGAAGTATTTATTTCCTCCCTATTTATCAGTCATGATGAATTTACACATATTAGATGCCAACACCATAGAATATTTCCTAAATCCATCCGCTGTTTGACCTGACGTCATTGATGTTGGATGATGTTGGACTAACTTGATAATTCTTTTCGGCTTGTTCGCTCTCTATAAAAATGTTGAGCACGCCACTGCTTCCAGGATATCATAATAATAACTGGTTTCTCGTCACTGCCCCTCACCGACAAACTCTTATAAAGGATATCGTTATGTTGTTTTCACAACAATGTGTGTAATGCATCTTTATATCTTTTATTGCTCGGAGCATGAAGCTGCATTTTTTGACAACTTCCGCCTACTTACGGTTTAAACGGAAGTGACCTAAACTTCTGGTTTCGTCGGAAGTGATGCCAATTTCCGGTTTAAGCGGAAGTGACACCACCTTCCGATTTTTCGATGGGAAACCTACATAACACCTACATATGACTTTCCTCATTTTCTAGTGATAAATTTAAAATGTTTTTCTCAAAAAGATAAATTAAATGTGGACATTAATTTTCCTTTAGAAGGACTTTATCTGAGCAACTATGCAACGGACATAGTAGTCCCATATCGATACAACCTATATGCATTGTTCAATCACAGCAGGACTACCAATATTGGACACTACACGGCTTACTGTAGACACCCTTACATATATATGTGGCACGAGTACAATGATTCTTGTGTGTCACCAATAACATCCAAAATTCTTGTGTGCAGAGAGGCATATATGTTCTTTTCTAGGAGCCGTGCTCATAGAATATCTAAATTCTACTGTTTATTACTGTTATTAAATTTATTCATGTTCTTGAAAACAATTATTATAAACGAATATACCAAACAATATACTTTAAAATTCTAGTACATTTTTTTATTTAGAAATTAATATTAAATCTAGAGGCCATGGATACGTTCAACTCACCAATTTCAGTCCTTATAACTTTACTGTCCTCGGTCAAAATGAAAATATCCTATAGAAAACTACTACTTCTCTAGCTAAAACCACGACGGACAGATGTTTGTGGAGTGCGCACAAGTACTTCTTGTAGTCTGAATTCAGAGTTTATGCTTTAATAAGGCCACCTGCTGATCGGTTTTGAAGTATCTACTGCCATCTTCTCGACAAACAAAATTCCGCTGCTAATTTGCAAGCAGACAATCAATCATTCAGTAGCAAGGGTAATTTGCAATTTCAGGTATGGGTCACTGTTTCATGAAGCTTGGAAACCAAGAAAAAGCCAAGCATGCATTCGAAAGAGCTTTGCAACTCGACCCAAAGTGTGTTGGTGCTCTGGTGGGGATAGCGATATTGAAATTGAATTTACAACAGCCGGACTCCATAAGAACAGGTGTGCAAATGTTGTCTAAGGCCTATACCATTGACTCTTCGAATCCTATGGTGCTGAACCATTTGGCTAACCATTTTTTCTTCAAAAAGGTAAGTTTGGGAACCGAACCTACTGGTTTAGTAGGTTGTTCAATTAATTTATGCCATCAACACTTGATGTTTTCCCTAGTTGAACTTCCAAGGCGTGAATGTGAATGAATCCTCTAAAACTTAAAAATTTCGAATTAGTTAAGTTTGCATATTATTCAATTAATTATTCTGATCTATTATCTTGAATTTAACTAATTATTATTTAATATACTATACACCTCAAGGTAGCATTTTAGATCTTCTCTTTTTTGTTACCAACATGTACCTACATGCACAGTGTGCAAATGAAGGCCAACATACGACAACCAATATACTGAGGCGAGTGATGGTTGCGAACATCTTGGCGTTCGGCCTCTAATAATAACAATAATAATAAATATTCTTTATTGTCAAAAAAAGTCTTCTTGTCGACAAAGCATGAATTCAGTATAAAAATATTGGATACAAAATAATATTGTATATAATATAAATTTAAAACCAATAATGATATAATGCTCAATGAAAATTATTTTGTCAAAACATAAAGATTAACAAACATTATATAACTATAAACACTCACATGAATATGTAAACGAAACTTAACAATAAAATTCAAAATTAAAACATAAAATATTCAATAAATATTATTTTGTCATAACAAAAATAGATTAACACATATATTGTAAAACAATTCAGAATTCACACACATTTGAATGGAATATTTGCACGAATGAATACCGACCAACACAGTGAGGTAAAGAATGAGTCGTCATAAAATTCTTGTAGGCTGTAATATGGACTAGAGTTCAACAGTTCCTTTATAGTTTCCTGAAAATTTTTGTATCTATGTGTGCACCCATAAAACATAGTTTGGCAAGTGGTTATACATTTCAATACCATTGTAATACTAGGAATCCCCTACAAAAGACGTTCTTGGTATAGGTAGTTTCAAACTATTATATTACTGTGGCGTGTGGCATAATTGGACTGAGTACTTTCGAATTTGGAAAAGTATTTCGCCTGTATCACTATTGTAACGAAGCGTTTCTGAGGCTAATTTTTTTATTCCTAAACAGTATCACAGAAATGATTCGTACACCTTTCAAAATGTATTGTAAACGTAAAGCATTCTTTCAAGTCAGAAAATAGTAGATTCCATCCATATTTCCTAATTTTTGATGCCGACCACTTTTTGCTAGTCTTGACTTCTTATGCCGAAAATATCTACTTCTACATGAAGTTTTGTTCCCATTTCACTTTTTATGATAGGGAATACTTCTTGCTGAAATCAAATAGCTTTTGTGCCTTCTGCTACGACGGTCACCGTTCTTCATGTGTTTTGCTACATGTGAATCTTGCTCTTTTTTGGTGCCGACTAGTATAAAATATGAGACGAGAGAATTTGACATATTTACTCAGAGACCGCAAATCAATAACCACCTTCCTGATAATCAAAGTACCCCGTTATTTATCTCCGAAGGTTAGGTCTCCCAGTCGGAAGGGGCAATTACGTTTTAATTTAGGTACCAAAACCTTTCAGTTAAATTACTGGTTCCAAAAGGGTCTGGCCGATACGACCTTTTGGAATTTAGTTTGTGTACTAGAATCGAGCAAGTTTCTAAGGAGGAAAATTGAATTCCGAGACAACTCAACCGAGTAAAGTCCATACAGTAAAAGTGTCGAGTATGTTGGACACCCTCCATCCAAGTCAATCTAGCACCACGTCATACAGTTATCCACAAAGGTGCTTTTCACAGGAATGGAGATTGTTTCGTTTGAAATCAGGCAAAAAAAGCCGTTTGTTGAAGTTCCTAAGCATCTGAAAAGTACGATCTTCTTGCTTATCGGAACTAGCTGAACTCAACGAGCCTATTTGTTGGAGGAGGCGTATTCAATTTTAGGTCCTCGAGACATCCGGTATCGCGTACCCACTCTCCTGTATCTCTACCAACGACGTACAGTGATATCTAACCCTAAAGGAACGGAGTTACGACCAGAAGGGACAGATTTTACTTACAACTAGTATGTAGATCGAGATAATTAAATTACGCATTCCGAAGGGACCGACCGATAGGTGTCTCCGGAATTCATTTGGTATTTATATTCGATATTCGGTGAGCCAGAAGTTGGTAAAACTACTACGCGAAATCCTAGTTCCCTGAAAGCTGTTCTCAGTGATTCAGAACTAACCGTTAAGATTGATATACTGCGTCGTGCAAAAGTTTCAAAGCACGACCGTTATACAGGGAAACCCATTCGCTTCCAACGCCCCGTAAGACGATTCCGTAAAATCAGTTGTCAGAGGCCGTATACATATTATATTCAATTCATTACCCTGAGCTGGTACGATTGCTTTCCGGTACGCCTGTCTAATTTAACTATCTTTAGTGTACCGAGTGCTCATTATTTATGGGAATAAATTTATTTTATACTATTAATCCCTATACTTTCATTCAGGGTATAGGGGAAAGTAGGGTTATATTCTGAAAACCTTTCATAGAAGGTTAAGAGGGTATAGCCGGTATTCTGACAGTGGTGAGAACAATTAAATTTTACCATAATCCGAAACGGGGTCGTTACAATTGACAGTTTCTTCACTGTAGCTGTCCTGGGCCTCCCATTAGTGCCACCGGGTAGAAAGTGGGGCACACCACTATAATCTTACTGGCGCCTGATGATAGTATTTGGATGCTGCACCGAGTCTGATTCATCCAGCAGTACCCATAAGCGCCATAGTAACGTACTTTACATCAGTATATTGGATTTCACATTCTGGTTATCTCTGCTAGACGAAACCTATAATCCCGTGTTGAGGGATATATTCCTTTTTAACGCCAGATAAAAATATGCCTACAGTTGATGTTTTACGATGTTCAGATCTGGTCCTTTTGACCTCAATGTCGATAGCACTAACAAATATTAGGTTCCATTTTCTGCTCAAAACTAAACTTGGAATTGATTCCATATTCTAAAAAAATAACATATATTTTGTTATATAGGTAATGCGGTGTTGCATTGTTCACGATTCAATCTTCCTCTACCTTTCTCTTTAACTATAGAGCCACTTATATGACTGATACATATTCTGCAACCCAAACGAAAGTCCAACTGAAATTCTGAATATTTCGTTATCTAATAACAATCCAAGAGATTTAAACCATGCACCAGATCATTTTGTATAGCTACTGTCTTGAGGCGAGCCATTTTAAATGTATGATTGATTGCTTGATTTTCTCTCAAATTTGATCACTTACTTTCATTGAATATAACCTTTAAACGAGGTGAAATACTTTTTAGGACTATAACAAGGTCCAGCATTTAGCCTTACATGCTTTTCACAATACTGAAAACGAAGCGATGCGAGCGGAGAGCTGTTATCAGTTGGCAAGGGCTTTCCATGTACAAGGAGACTTTGATCAAGCTTTCCAGTACTACTATCAAGCAACTCAATTCGCCCCTGCTGCGTTTGTTCTGCCCCATTTTGGATTGGGACAAATGTACATTTATAGGGGTGATACAGAAAATGTGAGTAGATATCCTCGCGCAGGTTAGCCTTTGTGGATCTTCTCTGTGTTTATTTACATTCTTTGATATTCAACTGAAATTTTATGTATTAATTCTGTGGTAAATAAACATTAATATTATTATATGCCAAAACACCAAAATAGTTTATTATCTTGAAAGAGGTGATTTTCTAGGCTGCTCAATGTTTTGAGAAGGTTTTGAAAGCTCAGCCGGGGAATTACGAGACCATGAAGATCTTGGGTTCTCTTTATGCTAACTCCTCGTCTCAGTCCAAGCGAGACATAGCCAAAAATCACTTGAAGAAGGTAACAGAACAATTTCCTGATGACATTGAGGCATGGATAGAATTGGCGCAAATTTTAGAACAGTCTGACTTACACGGATCTCTGAGTGCTTATGGCACGGCTATTCAGATTTTGAAGAAGGATGTCCAGGCTGAAATTCCAACGGAAATCTTGAATAATGTGGGTGCTTTGCATTATAGGTAATGTTTCAATCTTTGCATTGCTTTGCAATGAATCATTAGTTTTTCCATCCTTATAATCAGTATATCTCACCCTATGTTTCATTCGCTTTTTTTTAGTTGCTCCATACTCCACATACATGATTTTTGAGTGTTCTCTAACTTGAAGCTTTTTCAAGGTTGTGTAATTTAGAGGACGCAAAGAAAAATTTAGAAGAGGCTCTTGGCAGGGCTAATCTAGAAGCTGAGCACGACGCTCAGTACTACAATTCTATTTCCGTCACCATAACTTACAATTTAGCCAGACTCAATGAAGCGCTTTGTCTGTTTGATAAATCTGAGAAGCTGTACAAGGATATTCTGAAAGAACATCCCAACTACGTTGATTGCTACTTGCGTTTAGGGTGCATGGCGAGGGATAAAGGGCATATTTACGAAGCTTCTGATTGGTTCAAAGAAGCCCTAAGGATCAATACTGAACATCCGGATGCATGGTCGTTGCTGGGAAATCTTCATTTGGCCAAGTCTGAGTGGGGACCTGGCCAGAAAAAATATGAACGAATTTTGAAGGTAATGTCACACTTTATTATAATAAAGGCATATCCTGTGCGGATAGAAAACACTGAAATATAACCTATAACTGAAACGTCAATAGAGGTATATGCGCGAAGAATTTTTGTCCCATCATGGACACTGAACTTTGAAGTTATGCGCCGACGCAGTTACCGGAAATCATGTCTTTGATCATTACAGAGACCGATTAACGGATATATGTGTGATTATGATTGAAGTAGAAGATGAAAAAAAAAACTTTTGTGTAATTTCCACTAATACTTTATTAATTACGACCTGTTTCAGCTTTTTACACCATTCTCAAGTAACTATTAAGTAAGTACAAATAACCTTGGATTTATCAATATATACCAAAAAAAGCAATAATACATAATTATGTTTAAATTACAAGTATTTGTCCCTAATTATCTGATGTTCCAAATCAACATGGGAAATTACCTCCACCTTATATGTCCAACTATAGAAAAATACAAAAGGAAGGTCTCCCAATACCAGTGGGTCCAACCTTGTTATGAAAACTCAAAAATTCAAAAGAGGAGAGTTACATAAATCTAATTGGTCATTAAGGGTTTCAAAATGAGGGTTTTTACTCAGTTTCTTTATTTCCAACGCTTTGTACAAGTTCATTTCTTTTCTTTTATTGCTGTATGAAGGATTTTCATGTTATTTTTGTTTATTGTATGATTCTTTTTTGTAAATGTCTTTACATAGCTGATTTTTTATCTGAAAATACATGCTCACGGTACCTATTTCCAAATTTCTACCCGTTTGGCCTGTATAAGCTGCTGGACAATCACTACATTCCAGTCTGTATATACCTGATTTTTTCTTCTTATCTTTTTTGGGTTTTCCGTTGAATAGCATGTTCCCTAAATTACTCTTCCTAATGAATGAAGTCAATATGTTTAATTTGGAAAAATAGTTTTTAATATTGTCCAATAGTCTTCCCGAGTAACTTATACTAGCATATTTATCTCCTTTGGGTTCTACTAGATTTGGATATTTAGACTGAGAGCCAGCGTTCCGCAGACTTACGGTATAGTAGCAAAGTCCATATTAATTCTAGGTATGCTATTTCACTTGCCGTAGGTGAAGTGGGGATTCACTATTTCCATCATGGGTTCCTTGGTGCGTGCCCAGAAGTCGAAAAGCATCAAAATTGAATCCGAAAACGTGATCGCAGATTGTCTGCTCTTTTAACATGTTGAATAAAATATTTTACTTTTATTGAAATATACAATGGCAGACACCTATTCCGGTTCCTTCTATAATTTATATAATTTCAAAGGTGCGAAAATTTTATACAAATTTACGTTATTTTAGCAAAGCTGCAAATTATATATGTTATTCATATTATCATTACATACACATATTTGAAAGAGCAGACAGATAGATCGGTTCTAACATGCAGGCAGACCACATAATACTTTCGCAGTCGTACTAATAAGGCTTACGATTTTTACTCTCTTATTCTTTCTGGGAATGAGAGCAAATCAATTATATTAATTATTTTTTCAAATGTTACTAGTTATCATCTTCGTTACTGCAATGTCATCCAACTATAAAAAAGTATTCTTCGATATTCTATTGCATCACGACAAATGTTTTGTTGGAATCATTGTTTTTGACGATTATTTTCAATATTCTTGGTGGCGCAAATTGTCAAGGCACGGACAAATACAAATTTCAGATTTGTGTGGTAGTGTGGCGTAGGATCGAATCCTCGAGCCAACTTTTTTTTTTTCATCTTTACTGTTTTAATGTTTCATAATTGAAGAGTAATCAGTTATAAAATCATTTTAAAGTAGATATACAAATTATCCAAATTATATATTTTTTTTGTCAAGATACAGTTCTCACTACAATAGAAATAACAAATGTCCTTCTAGGTTGCCTTAGCATTCGCTATAAGCGAAGCTCTGACAAGATAATGATGAACCACTCGCCTACGGCTCGTGGTTCATCATCTTGTCAAACTCGTATGAAATATCCTATTTTCCGCACTAGTTGCACAATATACTATTTCCTAGGGAGGGTAAACTAATGGAGTAAGGTCAGGTAAAATTCCACTTAAATTGTAGAGGAAGCATCCAAAGAAGCTTCAAAATGAACAGTGTATATTCATTAAACCTGCTCCATTGTTTCACATAGGTGCTTCAATACAGGTTACTTGCGAGATGTAGAGTGAGAGAGTCAAAATCGTACGCCTTCATTAGTACGACTGCGAAAGCATGTTAGAACCGATCTATCTGTCTGCTCTTTCAAATATGTGTATGTAATGATAATATGAATAACATATATAATTTTCAGGTTTGCTAAAATAACGTAAATTTGTATAAAATTTTCGCACCTTTGAAATTATATAAATTATAGAAGGAACCGGAATAGGTGTCTGCCATTGTATATTTCAATAAAAGTAAAATATTTTATTCAACATGTTAAAAGAGCAGACAATCTGCGATCACGTTTTCGGAGTCAGTTTTGATGCTTTTCGACTTCTGGGCACGCCCCAAGGAACCCATGATGGGAATAGTGAATCCCCACTTCACCTACGACAGGTGAAATAGCATACCTAGCATTAATATGGACTTTGCTACTATACCGTAAGTCTGCGGAACGCTGGCTCTTAGACTAATTTGTTGCTATTTCCTTTTTATTTCTTCTTGAAAAGCGCTATCTGATGAAGGAATCATAAATGCCCTGTGTATCATTGATCTGAATGCCGATAATTTGTGTGATAATGGACTAAAGGAATCTAAGGGTATTGTACAATCTGTAAAAGTATTTTTCTTATAAATGTTGAATTATAAATTTTTGTAATAGTGAGATCCAGAAAATTAATTTTTTCTCCTATTGTTCATAATGATATAGGAGGATATTGTATTTGCAAATTATTACAATTCCCACAATCTCTTTATTTTTCCTGTAGTGTTCAATTAAAATAAAATTTGATAGAAATCGCAGTTGTTGGAATGGTTGGTTGCTATGGAAATGTCCATAATAATTATAGTTTGACAATTCATGAAATTTCTGACAGTTGTGCGAAAAAATATCGGTATATTTAAATTATTATATAATGGACAGTGATAGCGACCTGGAAGTACTTACTCCTCCAGAAATGAGGGAGGTGGCAAAAAATATAGAGTTGAATTTGTTGCCGGAGAAGTCTCGGATGAAATATGAAGGAAATTATAAACGATTTATGGATTATTGCATGGAGAAAAATGCCAAGACTTTTTTGGAGAATGTATGTTATGTAATAATTGCTAATAAATGTTTACGTCAAATGTTTTATTCCCATTGAGTATAATCACTTTGCTGCCTAGGCAGGAAAAGTAATACTTTGCTGATTGATATGTGTCAGCAAAATTAATATTTGCAGCCAATCGGAGAAAAAATTATATGTTCAACTCGGCAGCAAAGTAGATTGACTGCCTTAGCTGAATTCCTAGCCTCGCTACGCTCGGCTATGAATTCAGCCTCGGCAGTCAATCTACTACTTTGCTGCCTAGTTAAACAAATAACTATTATTATTTTGTTCGATTTCGACTGTGAATTTTATCTTTTTATGGAGAGTGTTGAGGAAAGTTGAATATTGATTTATCTGTCTCGTTGAGCCATCAAAATCTACGAGGATATCATCGACATATCTGAACCAGAATACGATATATTTATGGGGTAAGGCGTTATTTAGGATGCGGGTGTTTTCTAAGTTATTCATAAAAATATCTGCTAGTAAAGGACTCAGCGGTGAGCCCATTGGAAGACCCGAATTTTGCAGATAAAAATCACCTTTGAATTTGAAATAATTCTGTTCGAGACATATATTAAAGAGGTTGTATAATTCCTCAGTGATATATGGATTAGTATTGTGTTTGTCCAGTATGTCTTTTAAGAGAAGGCATTCGTTTGTTGGGACGTTTGGAAACATGTTCTTTACATCAAAAGATACTAATTTAATGTTATTTTTGTTGTTAATATTCGATAGCTTATTAGCTAGGTCTATAGATTAAATATTACAGACTGAGCCGGTCCTGTTTGGGATATTAGTGCGCATGCTCACGAGGTTACTTTCTTGACATCTGCGTGGGGTTCAAATTGGTACACTTTTGAGAAATTGCTTTGGCGTTCCAGTTATAAATAGTCAAAGTCAAAATATGCTTTATAGTCAGAGGTTTTTCAACTTATCGACAAAGCATTTCAAGTATGAATAAAAATGTAAATTGAAATAGTGATGTATTATAGTATCTAATGGATCTAAGGATCTTGATACGAAAGCAACTAGCCTCTCTGACTCATCTTCCATTATGTTTTACAATACAGCACCTAACACAACTGGTGACGCATCCGTAGCGAGTGTAACAGGAAAATGTACGTTGAACGGTATAAGAACTTTCGAACTTGTATATTCTATCTTCTGCTAAATTTGGTATGAACCGATGGTAATATAATAATAATAATAAATGGTCTTTATTTTCCCTGGCGGAGTTTAGCTGAGCTATTCTTCCACTCAACCATTGAGGTGTAATCTTTTCTGACACAAGCGTTGATATACTATTCAGAGTCTTTGTTAGAGTTGAGATGGCGTACTACCTTGTACAATGACATTTTCGAAGAAACACGCGACAACTTGTTGATCCTGTATAGTTTGGTCCATGAATGATTGTCATATATTTGGAGCTACTTTGATGCTGAAAATCAATTTACTTTCGTAGTACTTGGTGCTTGTAACAGTGTAACATAGCACTATTTTTATCGATTCACATATGTTAATATGCTTGGTTGATATTGGCTAATTTCAGCAAAAATGTCTTCAGTTCGTGGAATAGGGTATTTATTATCGACCATCAATAAGTTGGTTGACTTATACTTGGAAGCCAGGAAGCAGATTTGTTGAACCTAAATATTATATTATCTGAATAATAAATTCTGAGACCGTACCATTTCTGGGGATGTTGCTTTATACAGGTTATTCTCGACGGGTCATCACAGTTGCTGGATTGAACATGCTTCCGTTCGATGGGATAATAATATTGTTCTTCCAACCTGATACAAAACAGTAGGTTCATATGTCTAACTACTTGAGTCCGTATTAGAATTAACATTAGGTGAACTTTTGAAGCTGATGATTGATAAATTTCTGTATTTTTAGAACCCTGCTACGTCGCAAGACTCATATTCACTGATAGCCCTTGGCAACGTTTGGTTGCAAACGCTCCACCAGCCGACGAGAGACAAAGATAGAGAGAAACGCCACCAAGAGAGAGCGCTGTCGATGTTCAAGCAGGTTTTGAAAATCGACCCAAAAAACATCTGGGCAGCTAATGGTATCGGTGCGGTCTTGGCACACAAAGGAACTGTGAACGAGGCCAGAGATATATTCGCTCAGGTTAGAGAGGCAACAGCGGATTTTTGCGATGTTTGGTTGAATATCGCGCATGTGTACGTGGAACAGAAGCAGTTCGTCAGCGCTATTCAGATGGTGAGTTGGAAAATAATTAGTTTTTGACTACTTCACATATACACGATATTTGAAGACTATCGCAATTTTCAAACATAGTAGACATGGTGTTGTAGTATGACATATCGTCATCAATGTGATAGACATTATTGAAGTTATGGGGCAATAGTAAAGTGGTATTTGCTCGGTTGGTACAATCTTTACTGATTTAGATGTAAATTTAAAAAAAAATAAACTCCGCGTTGGTTTCATTCTCTCCAAAGGGGACATTAATTGATTTTTTATATTCCTTGAAGGCCAACCTGTTGGTTCTGCTATCATCTATACATTCAAAATATAGTTTTTGTCTGAAGATTCGCATCTTGTTGACAAAGTTGTGTAAAATATAAAATTAATTGTAAAATAAAGAATCTGAATTCAAAAGTCACATTTTTCGCAACTTTTTTTAGGTGAAATATCACCGAAGAACATGGAAAAGTAAATGTATGCGTTCGGATTATTAGATAATATAGTATAAGATGTTACATATATGTAACTCAAGGAGCTGTTGGGTGCAAAAATCAAGACGGTTTTTATTGAGAACAATAAATCTGACATACAAAAGAAGCGATTTCAAAGTTCGTTTACGAATCATTTTTATGATAGGTAACAAACCAATCAATGCGCAGACCTACGTCATATTTTATGCATTGCATTACAAAACCTTCTAGCACAACGCCTACTGTTATTTGGAGTTTTTTCTACAAGGCGATCTATGCTATCATATCTAATTTCATCTACTACTTGTACAGTGCTGACCGGTTGCTCAGCGGTTCGATGTGTTGGACGTTAGCTTCTATGGTAGCATCTGGCCCGGTAAGATTCCGGAGTTTGACAGAATTTTTCTCAAGTGCATCGGTATTGATAGGCGCCGACCGCATTCCTTGTTTTAACGCAAGTGCGATGTGAGTTGCCTATATGTCAATGCCGACGTCTGGTGTTTACTTGAAGTGTGCACTGACCACCCGGGGTGGTGTTAAAGATTTTCCGGGTTTTTCTGCAGCTGATAAGTGAATACGACATCATAAAATCAGTAAGTCGCCTCGGAGCGCCACGGAAAACATAATAATAATTATAGCTGTCCTCCACCCGCACAGGCTATGCCTTTGGGTACACTCTTCGAGTGTTTATGAGGAATTATTATTATTATATTATAGTAGAAGATGGAAATGGACAAATGTTGTCTTATTTATTTTATTAGTTTATCAATCTGATACACCATCTTCTCGTTTCCGGAATCTTCATCCGTCAAGATAGCCGGATCCGGTGGTGCAATATAAACTGATTCTGTAAATGATTTATCTTGCCGATTTCTCCTTAGGCTAATCAATTGCTTCTCGAACAGTCAGCCCCTTTTGGAGAACTGCTTCTGCTTACTAATACTTAGAAATGAGGCTTACTGAAAATGATCTAGAATACTAGATTGAAATAAAGCAACGCGAGAATATGCTTACACTATATCCTAGTGTTATATAAACGTAACAACAACATTTCTAACCTAACAACTCTTTCATACGAGGAAATATCAACGCTAGTGTGCTCAAAAAATACGTATTTAGATATATTCATACTATTTTTATACTCTCACCAACTTTATTCTTCAAAACATGATGAGAATCCTTACACTTTATCGACAAAGATACATAGATACAGATTTTTCTTTTATTCATATTTTATCAATTCACAATTTCAACACAGTGCAATAAAATTGCACTACCCGACTAATCTAAACATTTAACACTTTCTTATAGGAACTGGTCTGTTGCCAAGTGAAAATTCACGCGTTATGGGTCCAATACAGAAAAAAAAATTATTTGAGAATACTATTTGCAAAAATTCTGTAAAATATGTAGGGACCCCGCACACTTTAGGATGCTGCCCGACATCTATAAGCACTCAAAAATGTTGTCGAACAATGTTACCACTAAATTTTATTTATTTTTCTGAAAAAAATCAGCTGTGAGAGTCTAACATTTATGATGCACAGACCTCATGAGGTCTGTGTTATGATGTCATAAAATTCACAATCTCAATGTCGTACGTCAACCGGTAGACGGCAGCACCCTGTAATCTGTGGGCCATCTCTGGTATTAATTCTTTGAACAGTTCGGTGATTTGTAAAGTTTGATGCTTCAGTATTTACAATTTTTTTTGTTATTGTCATGTGATGTTTTGGATATTTTTAATCTAGGTTTTGTGTTGCATCATGGTCCTTGATTTCCTGACAGTCGTTGAAAAGCTTGTTTTTTATTTATTATATAAATTTTTTATGGTTTTTTCGGGTTGATAGGCCGACGAGTATTGCGAGATGTGCTCGACGTTTCGCCAACACAAGTGGTTGGCATTTTCAAGAGAGAGAGAGAGATGTTTAGTCGGCCTAACAACCCGAAAAACCACCATTCAAGCAACGACGGCCGCGAAAGCCTTCCACAATTATTTAAATTTTGTCAAGATTTTTAATAATTTACTTTGTCTGGATATTGATTTACAAATTACTCTACAGCGTAGGTTTAGCGCAAATTTGCTATTTGTGTGACAAATAATTGCCTTGTACTGCTAATAGAACAATCTTGTCCATTGCAAAAGAGATGTCACAAAGCTTTAGAAAGAACGAAAGAAAATTTCCATGTTTTCATGTAAATTTACATTCATGTTATACTCTGCTATAACTTCATAATTTACTACCTTACCGTCATTTTGTTATAAGAGAAAATACAAGAAGGTAGTAACTTCAAAGAAGGGACATTACAGTTTGAGTGTGAATAATTATTGTTTGTGGGTTATTCAAATCGAAAAGCAATAAATAACTCAGCTCTATCAAAAACATGTAACTTGAAAGGAGCAATACTTACCTCCAATACTTTTTGTTACAGTATGAAAACTGCTTGAGAAAATTTTTCAAATACAATAACGTAGAAGTGCTTCAGTATCTAGCTAGAGCCTACTTCAAAGCTGGCAAGTTGAAAGAAGCTAAGATGGTACTGCTCAAAGCTCGAAGAGTTGCACCCCAAGACACGATTCTTCTGTTCAACATTGCTCTGGTTTTACAAAGACTGGCGACTGTCATATTAAAGGACGAGAAGTCTACACTGCAAACAGTTTTGCAAGCTGTGCATGAACTTGGATTGTCACTGAAGTAAGAAAATAGTCTTACTATTAGAGAATTGCTAATTAACGATGCTACAGGTAGATGAACTCTAGTAAGGTCATTCTTTGTGTTTCAATTGATGTGTCTGAGTAAATATCACGTTACTTCGTATGAACCACATTTTGATATTCGAGAATGACTGCATTAGTCGGTTCTTTCTAATACAGGGTCTTTCACCTCAAGTGTTCGTTAGGAATAGGAATATATGGGGAACCATTCAAAATAAAAATTTTGAAATTTTGTGGTAGTGGGTTTTACAATATGGCCTTCTCATCTGAAATATTTTCAACTTCTGGCCTATTTCCGTTATACCGGAAGTAGGTGGCAACTTCCTTATTTCAAATTTCCCAGCAGATTTTAGGCTCACTTTGTGTAACAATTCCTATACCAAAACTTGGTAGTTTTCGAGATATTAATTTTTTTCTGAAAAAATTTACAGTTACACCACTACTCCGAAAAAAAATAACTCATAGACAGTAACAGTTCGAAACGTGAAATTTCACAGAATCACATCTGAAGGTTCAAGTCATGAAAAGGTCAATAAAATATTCAAAAATTATTTACAGCTGGTCAAAATTCCATAAAAAACACAACATCAAGAAAACTGATGGAAGACGATTTATTCAAATAGAAATCACACACTATTATATTATGTTTGGATATTTCGGAAAAAAATATATCAAATTCATGATTAATAACCTACATGTAAAATACACCCCTGGCAAGAAATATCTGTCACAACTCAGATATATGTTACCAGGCAAATGGTGTTCATGAATTTGATATCATCTTCTGTCGTATCCAAAAATAGTGGAATATTGTATGGTTTCCATTTGAAGAAATCGTGTTTCATTTGTTTTCACGATGTTGCTTCAGTTGGAAATTTTGACCACCCTGTAAATTATTTCTTAAAAATTCAATGAACCTTTTCATGACTTGATCCTTCAGGTGCGATTCTGTGGAATATCACGTTTCCAACTGTTACTGTCTATATCTCCAAAACTAACATATTTGGGTTTAGGCATTGTAACACAAAATGGGCCTAATATCTGCTGTAAAATTGAAAATTTTTATAGAATACAGGGTGTTCCATTTGAAATAAGGAAGTTGCGCCTTCTACCGGTATGAGGGAAAGAGACCGAAAGTTAAAAATATTTTAGTTGAGAAGGTCATATAGTGAAACCCACTACCATAAAATTTCAAGTGTTTATTTTGAATACATAGTTCTCCATATATTTCTAACGAACGCTCAGTATTCAGTATGCATACATCAGATTAGCTTCTCTTTTAATGAATCGATTTTTTGACACTTGCGTAACTGCAACCTCTCAGCCGTTTGTTATGTTATAACTGTTACTATTTCTAGTATGCTTCGTTAGGCCTCTTCGACCAACCACTTATTCATAGTTGAATGTTGTATTATTTACATATTCAGTACCCTGTATAATGCGGCTCAAATAGTTCCGAAGAAGCAAACTCATTTGATTAATTCCTTTCTTCATTTGGGATGGTAAATATCCTGCCTTGTTTTACACAACGTGTATGAACACTTCTTGTGCCAAATATTTTTACTTTTCTATAGTTTTCGAGCTATCATTTTTGAGGGCCATGTTTTTGGGCTGTTAAAAGTCAAGACAGACTGCAATTAAAGCCTGCAATATTATTTTGTGTCATGAAATACCGTATCTCCATCTGTAGTTGCCCTGGGCCTCCCATCGTCTTTAATATAAATTGCGCCCGATGATCTATTGGGTTTTGATTGGTTCCCGGTGTGAGGAAATCATCAAGACCCAAAAGCCGAAATCGTCTTAGTAACGTATGTCTGTAGAAATACCGAAATAATGTTACAAATTGGCGCCCGAGCAGGGACTTCTGTTCTCTGTGTGCTTCCTTTTTTTCAAGGGCATTTGCTTTTTATTGCAGATACTTCAGTTATCTGTCGGAAGTTGGCGACAAACTAAGATACGATGTTACCCTGGCAAACATGGAATCTAGACAGTGCAGAGATTTATTATCCCAAGCTCAGTATCATGTGGCCAGAGCCAGACGGGTAGACGAAGAGGAAAGGGTTCTCAGAAGAAAACAAGACGAAGAACGCACGGCCTTCAAAATGAGGCAAATAGATGAAATGGTAAGTGAAAACATTGTGATTATCCTATCTTCTGATAATATTTTTTCAGAAAAAAATGGAAGAAGAAAAACGAGTGTCCCAAGAACAGATGCTACAGAAACGTCAAGAGTACAAAGATAAAACAAGAAACGCAGTTCTTTTCTTGGACATGCCCTCGGAAAAGAAAAAAATGAAAGGCCGCCGTGAGCCTCAGTATTTATCGGATTCGGGGAGCGAGCCGGAACGCCAAACAGGGGAGGCTGCGGAGAGCAAGGACAGGAGCCGTAAGAGAAAGAGAAGCGGCGATCGAAAAAAGAAATCTGGAGGCCGGCGAGAAAAGAAAGAATTCGGCAAAAGCAAGAAAAAGATCAAGGAACCCAAGCCGAAAGCCAAAGACGATGGTCTCAGTGCGAAGCAAAAAAGCAGGATCGTGTCCAAGGCTACCATATCTACCAGCGAAGATGATAGTGACGAAAATAAACTCAAAATTGCTAGCGACGACAGTGACAGAGAGCGCCGTAAGAAAAAACGAAGAATACCTTCTGGCTCAGACTCCAGCCGGTCTAAATCTGGCAGCAGATCAAGATCGAGGTCTAAGAGCGGCTCAAGGTCTAGATCAAAATCCGAAAGCAAATCAAGGTCAGTATTATTAACTCTCCTATTGTTGGTGTTTCAATTCATGATTTTTCCTCAGGTCAAGATCGAAATCAAATTCCAGAAGCAAGTCACGATCTAGAAGTAGATCTGTCTCTAAGTTTAGAAACAGATCGAGGTCTAGAAGTGCATCTAAGAATTCACTGTCAAGATCTAGACCAAAGTCTAGAAAACTGTCAAAATCTAGAAGCAGATCTAGCAGCAAGTCAATGACTAGGAAGAGATCCAAATCAAATTCGAAGTCCAGAAGCAAGTCAGGATCCAAAAGTAGATCCAGGTCCAGATCGAAGAGTGCATCTAAGAATTTACCATCAAGATCTAGGTCGATGTCTAGAAAACATACCAAGTCTCGATCTAGAAGCAGATCTGTCAAGAAGTCCAAGTCTAAAAGCCCATCCAAGTCGAAGTCAAGGTCTAGGAGTAGATCTAAGTCGATTTCTAGATCTAAAAGTAGATCAAAGTCTAGATCTAAAAGTAGATCAAAGTCTAGATCTAAAAGTAGATCAAAGTCTAGATCTAAAAGTATGTCAAAGTCTAGATCTAAAAGTAGATCAAAGTCTAGATCTGAAGGTAGATCAAAGTCTAGATCTAAAAGTAGATCAAAGTCTAGATCTAAAAGTAGATCAAAGTCCAAATCTAAGTCTAGATCCAGAAGCAGATCCAAGAAGTCGAGGTCAAAATCAAGGTCCAAGTCATTATCCAGAAGCAGATCAAGGAGTAGATCCCATTCAACAAGCAAAAAGGGTTCCAGAGCTGCTTCTGCTGAAAAAAGTGGCTGAAAGGTTACAGCTGTTGTTATATTATGTTTTAATGAATGTTTTTATCATTGGAGAGGCCATATTTCATAAGTTGATATACTAGTGAGTAGTTGCTGTGTTTTTCTAAATTTATTGAATTGTGACTGATGAAAACCAAAGAATTATGAATCTGAATTGCTAGTCAATATAAACAAACTTTCATCCATTGAAAGTTTTTTGTTGCTTGTTAATGTTTTTGTTTTTAGTTTGTAGTTGAATTATAATATTTTAAGCATGTTTTGATGGTTAATAAAAATTCTATATCGAGTCGTGTTTATTTCTGAACACAGTTTTTTCAGGTAGTAAATCAATTCCCAGTCAGTGAAAGTTGCTTTAAAAATATATACAGGGTGTCCCAGAATAAAGGGGACAAACTCCGATGGTAGAATCCTCACTTCATTTTAGGACTAAAAGTTCCAATAAACGTATATCCTAAGATGAGTATTAACCGAGTTACAGGGTGTTGAAAGTGGCAAAAAAAAATTTTTCCTAAATAACTCCGTAACGGCTCAACTTTTCTTAATGAAATTTGGTTTTGTCACTTGACAGCAATCCGTTCCAAATTGCAATGCAAATCACGTGTTTGTAACTCAAAACAGGGGCGTACGGCAGATGGGTACCCCCAATTGTCCCTCCCTAACTTCCACGACACTGGATTAATATCGATTTCGTCTTCTTTTTCTTAATTCTCAATATTTCCCATACGAAAAAGGAATAGGTTTCGTTTTCGAAATATCAACGATTTTCGAGATATTTGAAGTGGAATAAGTGCGAGCGTATGCGGTACGAAACCTCATTGTTGTTTATTTTGTTAAAAGTTGCTATGTAATTTGTTTTGAATATCAGGAAATTTTTTTAAAAAATCCTTCATAAATGCTAACAACTTTCGAAATATTTCAATTTGTAATCATGTTATTAAATATGTTGGTTATTTTGTCATAAGCAGTTATCATTCCTTCAAGAAATCAGGAGATTTTGATTAAATTTTAAATGTTATTTTGTTAGTTGCACTATAGTTTTGCAGAAAAACTACTTCAATAATTTGGTGGATATTGCGTTTCAGAGAAACGAACAGGATGGTAAATCGTTAAAATAACTTCAAACGAAAGCATATCGTAGTACATCGGGCAGTGTCTGTCAAGCAATAAATTTGGAAATAATTTCGAAATAATGTTCATAATTTTACTTCGAGTTTGAAATAACATACAATGACCCGAGTGAAATGAAGAGTCAAGAAATGGAGAAGTTCATTCAAAAGCATGTTTTAATGGGTCACTAAAAAAATACATTTCTCAACAAAAAATAAACAAACTGAACAGAAAAATGACAAGATAACAATAAATCAAAAACGTACATAAACTATCAAATCATAAATATTGTTCAAACGGGCCGCCTTGGTGGTCAATACAAATATTGCAACGATGTAATAGAGACTGACGTACTCTCTCGAAAATTCCAGGCATATTTTGAATATGGCTACAAGCTGCTAAAATTCTAGCAACCAAATCGTCTTCACTTTCCACTGGAGTTTCATATACCATTGACTTGAGGTATCCCCAGAGGAAAAAATCCAATGGGGTTAGATCGGGTGAGCGTGCCGGCCAGTGTATTGGACCACCTCTTCCAATCCATCTGTTAGGGAAAGTGTTGTTCAATTGGTCGCGCACAGTTCTTTGGAAATGGGCGGGTGCACCATCATATTGGTACCACATTCTCTGGCGAACCCAAATTGGCACATCTTCCAATAATTCCTGCAGGGTGTATCGTAAAAATGTGGTGTAAATATCTCCATTCAGTCGTTGAGGAAACAAATATGGATTAATACGGTTAGGTTTATTCGATTTTTGAGTATTTAGATTTTTTGATTTTGTTGTAATTAGTTGAGCTGACAATAGTGACAATGCATAAACAAAAAAGAAGCGGATTTCATTGAATGTACAAAAACTGCGGATGACGTTCATCTTCTGATACAACAGAAATATTAAAATTTCATAGGGTTCCTAAAGATGCAACGATGTAAGTATTCATTCTATTAGTAGGTGATATCTATTCTATAAATTAATGAAATTGATCAAATAGTTGAGTAGAGCTTTAGCAAGAAAATGTATAGAATAATTGATTACTGCATTGTGATGAAAACATGTCAGTTTTCCATATTGAATAATGGTATTTTTACATTTCAGGTGCACCCTTCAGGTACAAGCTTGTGTAAAAAAGAACTTCTGGATGAGATACCTATAAGCAATGTCTATAGAAAGTTTAGAGTTTGTAGCCTGCATTTTAAAAATTGTATGAATAATAATCCTTCTGAAATGTCACGTTTACTTCCTGATACAGTGCCTATCGATTATGAAGCATGTCAAATACAATGTGGGTACCTACTTATTTTCTTTTATTTAATTGAAAACTATTTTAATATAAACAGCAGAAACATTGTTTTGGTATTGTAATTACATACTAAACTTTTTTACAGCTTATATTGTTGTTGCAAGTGTACCAAGCACTTCGAGAAGAGAGCTTGATACAAATTTTGAAAGTCCTGTACCATCCAAGAAGATAAAAGTATTGCAGGTTATCACAATTCTTTTCATCTGTGATACTGGCACACTTTCAACAGTAGAATGCCTTGATGTGCAGCAGCCAGTCGAAACCCCCAGAATGGGGAAACTCAAGCTGAAAAATGAAAGGTCTTCAAACCGAAAATAAGAAATTGAAAAAAGAATTTAGACCAAGTTGTAGAGCCATCTGAAGAAAACTTTCTTCAACTTGGGGATAAGTATTTGAATCCTGAGAAATTTAAACAAAACTAATAAATTTGGCAGGCGATATACAGATGAATTCAAACGATTCGCCCATACTATTTATTTTTTGGGCCCTTGTTATAAATATTTACAGAATATTTTGTAATGAAAAATAGCAATGCTAGGTTCAGAACTGTGCATAAAAAATACAAAGTTTACTATTTTAATGAATTTGTAATAGGAACCCACGTATAAAATTGTGATTGATTTTGAAATAATAAAGAAATTATTTTTGCCAATATCTTTTACTACATAAAAAATGGTCCACCAAATTGTAGAAAACTGCTTTTCTCCAGATTTAGTTTTTGTAAGTCATTTAATGATATCTGAAGTCTGCGCACTTTGATGAGTACCAATCATGTTTATTTTTTGAATGATTCCGATGAAATCAAATAGCTAAATTTTGAAGAACTACAAATGCATTCACTCGAAAAACAAATGCTTTCCTTACTTTAGTGTTTCACAAACTTTTGACTGATTCATAAAATCTTCGTATTAACCTTCCGTTAGTCGCATGTATCCACCAGATACATGAAGGAATTAGATTTTCCCCCACTCGATAGTTTACGCGCCGACAACTCCCACCATCCAAGTACCTTTCTATCTCAGACGATTCAGTTAAACAGTGCACTAATCAAGTTTGTACAGGAAAGTGATTTCGAAATATTGAAGTTTTGTATCTCACAGATACACGCGACTCTTGCGGTAAGTTTTTCAAATGTGTTTTTTTCGCATGATTTTGATATTTTCTAAGGTAAATTGAACGATACTAGGGTGTGTGAAATTACGCCGTTCAAACCGCATTGGCTGGTAATAAAAAGATTACATGTATCTGGGAGATACATATGCGACCAATGATGTAATTTCTATTTTTTCAGGCAATACATTGGAATTCAGACGTGAAAAGTTTGATTTGAATAATGAAGAGCACTGCGAGGAGCTGAGAAATCTATTGTTGGAACAGGAAAGTGATGACGAACATCAAATATTAGATATAGAAGACGAAAACAGTGATACTGACGCGTCTGTTTGTGTTGAGGAACGGGAAGGAAATTCTGATAGCGAACAAAGTGATTTTTCTGCAAGTGAAGAAGACGATGAAGAAAATGTTACGTATTTCATTGCTGTTCAAAAGAAAAAAAATGTTGTAATAAATGAATGGAAATGGCAAAAACTTCCCCTTTCACAAAGAAGAAGAAAACCCGCTCAAAATATTCTTATGCAACTACCTGGGGTCCTTAGATATGCAAAACAAGCTAATGGGATATACGAATCATGGAACTTATTGTTTGACGATACAATGCTACAAAACATTGTTGAATGTACCAATAAATATATTGAAAGTATTCAAGTACAATTTAGTCGACCTAGAGATGCTAAAATAACCGATATCGTTGAAATCAAGGCAGGTATAGGCTTGTTGTATTTAGCTGGCGTTTACCATGCGAATCGGTTGAGTTTAGATGAACTATGGAGCGAGGATGGCGTACAGAGATTCAGGAAGACCATGACTTTGAGAAGATTTCGTTTTATAATGCGCTGTTTGAGGTTTGATGACATGGACTCGAGAAATGAGAGGAAAAAAATTGATCGTTTGGCAGCAATAAGGAATATTTTTGAGGCATTTGTAACTAATTGTCAAAAATCGTACTCTTTGGGTCAAAATGTAACTATTGACGAAAAATTGGAAGCGTTTCGAGGACGTTGTTCGTTTCGCCAGTATATACCATCTAAGCCAGCGAAGTATGGCATAAAAATATTTGCTCTTGTAGACGCAAGAATATCTTCACATACAATATGGAGATATATGCTGGACAACAACCAGAAGGACCCTACGCCATAAGCAATAAACCAGTTGATGTTGTCAAGAGACTTGTTACTCCCATTTTGAATTCTGGTCGCAACATCACAATTGACAACTGGTTTACGAGCTATGATTTAGTAGAAGACCTCAGGCAGAAAAAGCTCTCTCTTGTAGGCACACTGAAAAAAAATAAGCCACAGATACCTAGTGCGATGAAAGATATCAAATGTCGAAATGTTCCATCTAGTTTGTTCGGTTTTCAGAAAGAGTGTACTCTCGTCTCGTATGTACCAAAACCAAATAAAAATGTTATTTTATTATCAAGTATGCATTTTGATAATAACATAGATCCATCAACAGGTGACCAACAAAAACCAGAGATAATAACTTTTTATAACGAAACTAAAGGTGGAGTAGATACTGTTGACAGAATGTGTGCCAGCTATAACGTTGCCCGGAACACAAAACGCTGGCCGATGGTGGTGTTTTTTTCTGTGTTGAATATTTGCGGAATTAATTCCCAAATACTTTTTGTTGGAAACCAAAATGAAGAGAAAAGTAGAAAAAGTTATTTACATGAACTGGCCAAGCAGTTAACGGAACCACAGATCCAGAGGCGACAAGTGACAAATTTAGCAGTTTTACCGAATGCCTCTCATGAAAATGATCTAGCTACTGTGATACCCAGTGAGAACTTAGCTAGAAAAAGAAAGAGATGTAGTAAATGCTATACACAAACGAAAAAATCTCGTCTCAAAAAATGTTCAACGCCTCTATGCCTTGAACATTGTGAAAATATTTGTAAAGATTGTGTCTCACGGTGAATGACGTAAATATTTTTGGTTAATTGAAATATTCTGAAGTTTTTTTTTGTTTGATGTTTGCAAAGCTAGTATGTTGAAATAAAGCAGTTTTTGAATTTTTGTATTTTTTTCAAACCTAAAAATGGCAATGTATCTATCAGATACATGCGCGACCATCAAGGAAACTTTTAAGATGCGACTAACGGAAGGTTAACAGTGATAAAACTAATAATTTTACTAGTTCTGTTAAAACAGAAGAGAAACATTAACTGATATGAAGCTCCAAACAATTTCTCAATACAAATCTACCACTACACTGCTTATTGTATACATCTTTAGGCTGGATTCCCACAGATCCGTTGTCCGATGATCCGATGGTACGAAAATGTTCTGATTGGTTGAATTGGTAGGTGTGACAACAAATCAACCAATCAGGACATTTTTCCAACCAATCAGAACATTTTCGTACCATCGTATCATCGGACGTCGGATCTGTGGGAATTCAGCCTAACGCTGGCTCATGGTACTCTTACATTGATTCTCTACTGAAACCACTATCATCTGAATCCCTTGTGAGAGGAGAGGTACATGTTCTCTTCTACGAGCTGGAGTGCTCGAAGCAGTGCTGCCAGAATGAAAATGCAATGATGTACTAAATCATGAAACAAAAAGTACTAAATCCGGAGAAAATGTACTAAAAAGAATAAATATCAATATGTACCAAAACGGACTAAAAAGCACCAACACCGAACACAAAAAGTACTAAATAAATGGCGGGAACTTTAAATAAATGGAGGGAATTTTAAATAAATGGCGGGAATTTTAAATTAATGATTTATTTATTATAACAAAGGGACAAAACTTCACATTAATTATTACTGTAGACCTATCCTATCCTATCTTCTGAAATACATACAGATATAAATACTAAAAACAATGATAATAAAAAAATTTATTTGAACATATATTATATTGCCTCGTACAGCAACTAAAAAAAATTATAAATAGATAAAAATGTAACAAAAAAAACTTATTCACATGTCAACAAAACAAATGGATCTATACCATACCTCTTGTATAGAAACTAGAAAGGAAAATTAGTATATACATAAAAACAACAAAAAAATAAATTCTTATCTAGAAACAAACTAAACCTATATCACCTTTATAGAAATTAAAAGAAAAATTTGTCATATTTGTCTCAAAAGACAGTGGAGTGTTAAAAAATATACATTAATTAGTTTAGATATCAATATCAGAATACCTAACTGACTTTAGTTTTTAATAATGTATCTGATGGAGTCCATGTTATACCTACAGTTATCGTTTTTCAACAGTGCCTTGCAGTGTAGTAAAGAGCTGCAATTTTCCACTGATAAAGAATTTCTTGTTTTTGTTTTGATTAAATTTAACTGAGAAAATATTCTCTCCACAGTAGTACTAGAATGGGGAAAACACAGTATAGCACTAATAAATTTAGATAGGTGAGGAAACATGACTTCATCAGCTGCATTTCTTGTGTTTAAAATATGAAACCAAAATTTTTCGAAGTGGACTTGTGACAATTGACGATTTTGACAAGAGCTTCGAGCTTCTCATTTGTACTAAAAATTGTACTAAATATAAATTATTTGCTAAAATGTACTAGAAATATTAAATGTAACACTAACGTACTAAACATTGGACGTAATCACTAGATCTAGTACGAAAACACTAGTTCTGGCAGCTCTGGCTCGAAGTTTCATCTTTGCTGGGTTACATATTTTTATTTTACTCTTTCTTCTACATATTTACATTTAAACATTGTATTTCAGTTTGAATCAAGAAATTATTTGGATATTAATGAAATTTTCTAATTGTATGAAAGGGTTAACCAAATGTTGGAACACAGTGGTGTATTTTAGATTAGCAATATTAGCACAACATTTAAATTATTTTAAGCTAACTAATGTTCTCTCTCTCTCTCTCTCTCTCTGTATTTGGTTGGTCGTTGCTTCCTTCAAACAGGCGCATTTGACCAAGCCCTGCTGCGGAAAATCCGTTCCCATCCGGCCTTTAACCGGCGTAGACAGCAAGGTTTCATCAGGGGAATGCAGTTGTCTTGCTCTAGGCAATACTGCATCCCATATTTTACACTTTTTAATTTTTATTTATCAAAACACTTCTATATAATCTGTCAAATGCACGTCTTTAAGACTGCGGACATCACACACATTAACCTGACTTCCAACACAAGACCGCCGTCTGATCTCAACCACTGCCGGAAGTCGAATCCCAAGCTAACTAATGTTAATTTCTGCAAAAAATATCTGTAAGATTCTCACATTCTTGACACTAATGACAATTGACAAATCAAATGTATACGTTCCATGCAATGGCAACACTGCCCGGGATGTTCGTTATAGATCTGGCAACATTGCTGCACACCAATTTAAAGGGCCAAGGTCATAGAGTTGGAAATCGAAACATCAAAGGAAATGGGCGGAGCTTCCTATCTGTATGTTTTCTAATCTGTGGTAACGAGAGCTGGATTTCCCGACTAGGGACCTCCCACCGTCACTATAATTGCGGAAAGCCGCATTCACACGGACTTGAACATTTGTAGTTTATTAGCCAATATATCCTGACTAACCTTACCTAGACATAATTACAATCCAAAATTGGTGTTTTTCGCTTTGGCCTCCGACGGCGAATTTACACTCAATCCTAACCGAGCAAGCTAACCTGGTAGAGAACATAGTCATTAAGCCACACCTCTTCGGGATTTTTACTTTTTCAAGCGAATCCCGCGTTCGGGACTCTAGACACTTTCTTAATTCAATGCATGATTTATTCTAATAACACCAGCTTTCTAAAGCCTTTAAATAAGGTAATAAGACATATGAGTAGGCCCAAAACTTTTCTTTGAGGTACTCCTGTGGAAATTTCAGCTACAGACTATTTTCAATTTTTTGTAGGGTTGTGATTGGAGAAAATAGATTATTGTTTAAATCAAAAGCAATTCAATAATACAATAGTTTATTCATACTTGTGTAAAATATTACAGAATCATAACAGTAGTGTTCACTAAACCTAGTTTTGAAGTGTGAATTATTAAAAGTAGAAAACCTATGTTTATTTCTTTTGAAGGAAGTATAAATGGTAGAAAATTTTATATCTCAAGATGACAACAACTATCAGGTCTACATTTAGATTTACAGAGTTTATAGGTTGTGGCTATAAGAATAAAAGAATACAATAACAAATTTATAGGCAGTGAAAATTTAATTTTTTAAATTTATGTACCAAAAGGGGTACAAAAAAATTCTCTTGGAGAGTCACAAATGTAAGGTATTTTGAATCAAGTAGATTATATCTGACAGAAAGCAACTAGTTTCCTGACTGATACCTGGCGACCTTTAAATAACATTTGACAGATTTTATTAGGTACGCAATGTTCCTCGTTGAGGACGTTTTTTTGTAAGAGCTTGTTTTAAACCCCTTCAGATCAGTTTCATTGTTTTGAGTTAGGAACATTGTACAAATGATGCTATTCGATAGTGGTTGCGATATAAACCAAGGAAGCGATTTTTTTGTCAGATATTTATTCTATATTTGACCTTATCGGATAACTGGAAAGAAGGATGTGCAGATTTAATTGGTAATTATTTCTTTTTTTTACGTACGATTCCTAGCACTTTCTCGGGCCATCAGAAAAAAGTCTGCAGTCGGCATGGTTTGAACCATCACCAACTGGCAGCCAAAGTAATTGAAACAGTGTCGCTTTAACCACTCGGCTACCTGGCCGAATACATTGTGCCAACAGATACTATACTGAATATAGTGAATATTGAACAAGGTAAGGTATTGAAAAATGATTCAATTTGGCACGCAAATCATGTGCGTCAAACACAATATTTATTACAAATAGTGAAATGCGAGGTTGTCCCGACGTGTTGTGGTGTGCGACGATCTAGCCTTTGGCGACTATTACGAGAGGAGTTTTTACCACCTCCTGTTTTAATTAAACAGACGTCAAACGGGTATGTAACCATAGAATAAGATGACTCCGGAGGTAAATTGGCTCCACTGTAACTCAGCTATCTTTGGATCTCCGAGCGTCATCACATTTGAAGCAAGTTCCGTATGATAGCATTGCCCTAGTGTCGAGGCATACTTGTTTAAACGATCGTATGGCATCAGTGGTCTATATTTTGCGTCATACAAAGCGACTTACCAACACAAGCAATCACTAACGAGGCAACAAGAAGTTTAGCCAATCGTGAAGAATCATCCTCAGAGAATTGCAGCTAGACGTGCCAGAGAAATTCTTTGTCTAGATGATGAAGATGATACTATGGTTGGATGAAAAAGATGTTACCACAACGAATGTTCCTGGCAATACCAACCCAAACGAGAACGAAGTGACTGACTGCTATGCCAGTTATATAGGTAATTTAAAGGAGTGGATACAGAGTCCGTGGATGACCAAGTTTGCATCTGTCATTAATATAATTATTCGTTTTTTGTTTTTTTTAATTTTTGCAAATGTTTGATTTGATGTTGATTTCTTAAAAATAATTTAAATGGAAATAAAACTCATTTCGAATTGCAAAATATGTGACTTGAACACACTATGGAGGGGTGATTCTCACAAATGTGACCAGCTGTGACAAGGACGGATGAAATTCGTGTCACGTAATTTATGGATGGTCCTTATACGCATAATCGAGCCCTTTGACTAAAATCAAAACCGTAAATCTATCACTATCGACCGTTCTATTATGTCTTGTTCGCGGAGATACAATAATGAAAAAAAAAAAAAATTAAATATCTGTTTGTGCGAGGTTTACAGAAAATATAAACAATTTGTGTATAAAAATTGTGTATAACGAAGGAAGATATTTTATTTTAATGTTTTGTAACCATAGCTGGTCAGAATCCAGCGAATCTTGGTGTTGACTGCAATCATCTCATAGGTCAATGTTATACCTTTGCAATGAAAGGGCTGTTCAAAGAAGTTCAGGCAGCATCAGAAAAACCTATCCCTAAGTATTTCATATTTTCTCAATTTAGCTCTGTGCCATTTTTGCAAGTTGTCCAGTATCAGAAATTGCTGTTAACTGTATTTGGCAATCCCTCGCCCCTGTCACAAAGAACTGGAGAGCAATAGAGTGTCGTTTTGCATGAAATGATGTCTTTATTTGCTCTGTCCTCAGGACGTCGCTTGTTTTTGTTGAATACGTTGAGGACAGCCTCTTATGGACCACTGTGGAATATCTACCGTGTTCAAGAGAGTTCCTTGCATCAGTTTGTCCCAAAGATGACTTGCCATCCAATTTCGTAAGCGTGCAAACGCTAGAGGTGTTGTTGCCAAGCCAAATGGGAGACAAGTCATCTAATATTTCTTGTCTTTTGGTTTCATTGATATTTACATTTATTCCCTAGCTGCATTAAAAGTTAAATACGACGAAACAGGCCAAGTTGAGTATTTGATCTGACAAATCAAAATGTGAATCTAGTTACTTTTGATTCCTTCCGGCATCGGCAGTGCAAAAATCTATCGTTTGATGATACTGAACACTTAATAATGAAAATTATCAACATAATGGCTTTCACTGACTGAATTATTTCAATCTTAGTTGCAATGAATACAAATGTACATAATTTGGTGTAATGATGAATGTTAGTGTTGGTATTTTTATTCTCGTATAGTTGCATGCGCTTATTGACTCATCTGTTGGTACTGTAGGTTTTTCCTGCAGTAGGAATAGCCACCTTTTTTGTTAATTCGCCCAGGAGCAAAAATGGTGATATTCTCTTTCATCTTGACTTATGTTTAGAAGGGGGAGACTATCACCAGTATAGTTTATAATACTTAATAATTACAATTTAAATTTTCATTTAGAGTTCAAAAGCTTTGTCGATAAGTTGAAAAACTTCTGACATTAAAGTATATTTTGAATTTGACTACTTCTTCGAATTGAGACAAAACCAGTACCTACTTCTACTAAAAAACCAATTTGGTAAAATTTTCAGAAAAAATCTCTTACAAAATAAGAATATTGCAAGTATCCATTACCATCTTGTTTCTCCCGAAGATGAACTTTCTAATTCGTGATGAATGTTGAAGAATGAAACACATTTTAATAAAATTAATCTAATGACGCACACAATTTTTTTTATCATGAAACTGCTATCTTGAAAAGTATTTTGAAGAACTTATTTGCAGAATTCAGTAAACTGAATACCTTCGAAAAAAATTATGAAGAAGTGAAACATACTATTTTCTCAACAACCTTTAGTGAAAATTTTATGTTTATATTCTTGAAAAAACTAGTTTGGGGTACTTAAAGCAAGTTGATTTTATACATTTTGAACAAAAAACCCAAAACTTGATTGTTTTCTTTCTTTATGGTAGACCATTTTTCTACAAGAAGTATTTTTTCAATACCAACACTATCAAAAACATCATAACAATAACGTTGTGTTTTCAGAATAAATGTGAAAAAAATAAAATTTGAAGTCAACTCACTCACCATACGAGGATGTATTGATATCTAGTTAGCCTAGACCAGCCTAGAACAAAATATTGCGTTACCATAGCAACGAACAATAACTTATTAGAAGTATCAGTGTAAAGTTTGACGTCAAAAAAGTAAAACAGAGTTACGAAATAAATTAAAAGAAAGAATATGTCCACCGAAATTGTGAAAATCGAAAAATTGGAGTATCGAGCCATCATCAAGTACCTGTATTTAAAATGGTCAAAAGGTAAGCAGATTTACGAAGATGTGCCTAATACCCTTGGTGATCAATGTCCTTCGTATGCGACCGTGAAAAATTGGACTGCAAGCTTCAAAAGAGGTGAATTTTCCATTGAAGATGATGACCGATCGGGAAGGCCAGTTTCTGTGTCAGTCCCCGTAAATATAGATGCAGCTCATGACATGATTTTAACAGACCGTCGAATTGGGCTAAAACGGATATCTGAAGCACTGAATATTTCATACGAACGCGTTCATCATATAGTTCACGTCAATTTGGACATGAGAAAAATTGCTGCAAAATGGATCCCCAAATGTTTGAATGTTGACCAAAAGCGTGCAAGGGTAGTAGTATCGCGTTCGATCTGTGCTCGATTTCAAAACGATGTAGACTTCTTTAACCGAATTGTTAGTATGGATGAGACTTGGGTACATTTCTACGATCCAGAAACAAGGTAACAATCGATGGAATGGCTACACTCCGGTTCTCCAAGACCTAAAAAGTTTCGTGTCCAAAAATCTGCTGGAAAAGTTCTTGCTTCAGTTTTTTGGGATCACTGAACTTATAGCAAATAATCAGTTAATTGTAGGTTACTTCGTAGTAGTTGGAAGTACATATATTTTTCTATAAATCATAATGTTGATAAAATAAACTTGGATCTGTATTATTCAATAGCTTGTAATTTTTAGGGAATTCTGTATTGGTTTTCATTTTCACTGGGTTGAGTGGAAGAGCGCGTCCTCTCGGTAACTTATCTTACCGTCAAGACCGAACTCTGCCTTTTGTCGTCAAACTCCATAACCTCTGAATCTCACAATTGTGTAAAATGTAATACATGTAGTTTGAGGCAATAAAATCAATTATTATTATTATTATTATTGCCATGGAGTATTGATGATTGATTTTTTGGATAAGGGTAGAACAATAACTGGAGATTACTATTCGACATTACTGACCACTCTACGGGAAAAAATTAAAGAGAAAAAACGCGGAAAGCTATCCAAAGGTGTTTTGTTTTTGCAGGACAACGCCCCTGCACACGAATCTCATGTTGCCACTCAAAAAATTCGTGATTTATGGTTTGAATTACTAGAACACCCCCCTTATTCACCAGATTTGGCTCCGTCCGACTATCATCTCTTTCCTCAACTGAAAAAAAGTTTAAAAGGTCGTAAATTTTCTTCCAACGAGGAGGTATTAGAAGCTTTGGAGGTCTGGTTTTCAGAGCAAGAAGAAACATTTTTTTTGGAAGGTCTATAGACGTTGCAGGTTTGCTGAAATAAATGTACCCAATTAAGAGGAGAATATGTTGAGTAATAAAATATTTTGACATTGAAATTTTGTTTGGTTCTATAGTAGGCTAATAATTTTTCAATATATCCTCGTACGCTGATACTGCATCTGCTTGATACTTTCACTATCCAAAGGGGTAAAAGAGGAGGATCTTCGTTTGAAATATTTCTTGTATTGTACGAGTCTTTTTTTGAACTACCCGAAAATGTGACCCACTAAGAACAATTTCAAAAGCAAAATCGTACTGAGTTTGTTTAATATCTATAAACCTAGGTACCTATACCTGTTTGTACCTGTTGCCACACTTAGCCAAGTTAGCTAATATTACCTAATATTTCTAAATGACTTGAATAAACATATTTGTATGTAGGTAAAAATTCTACTATAATTCCAAAAAACAGGTTCTTGATTCCTGCTTTTTAGACACTGTATTCACACTTCAACTTGGGAAGAGGTTCCAATCGATTTTTGTATCACAGAAAACTAAAAGTTCGTTGGGGAAACTTACGTTAAGAGTCCTCTACAAAATGCTTATGCACTAGTTGTCTGAGTATTGAGTACATCGTGACTACCATAAAACGAAGTAAAAGTGGTGTTTGTACTGTGACTGAGAGGAAAGGTATCATTGCTGTTCAGGGTTCCAAACGCTGAAAGTATTTCATTTGTGGTGTGTTCTGGGCTGTCCGTTATCATGTGTTCCGGCAACTGACATTCAGATCTAGAAAATAGATGGTCATTTACAGCATACAATAATAATAATAATAATAAATAATTTTCGGAATGGAATATGGGATTGACAAACGTGCCAGGGTTCATCTCAAGAGAGGACAATGCGAGGAATACGGAGAGGATGTTCAGCTTGTAGAAGGAACCATCCTACATCATCTGGATGCCAGAGAGACGTATACTTAACTAGGGGTGGAGCAACGCCGCTTACAAGAGGTAATATCAGTTAAAAACTCTCTTAGCGGCAAGTATCAGTATAAACTCCGACAGATCTGGTCATCAGAACTGTCGGGGAAGAACAAAGTTGCTGCAACTAATATGCTTGCCGTTCCGATCCTTCTCTACTCCTTTGGAGTGATGAAGTGGACTCAGGAAGAGCTGTGACAACTTGCAATGATTCGTTAGTCTGAATAGTGATTATTGAAAGAATACTCTGTATTAGAAAGGTATCTCACATCCAAGTAAATAGAATATCGAGATGAATAACTCATCTACAAAGGAGATGGTTCATTTCTGAAAATATTACAACTGAGAGCAGGTAGGAGAAAACATATTTCAATTTTCGACATAAAAGAAGGGCCGTTCCAAATACGGAAACTTGAGTTGGTTCGTTCCGGGCAACTTCCGCAGCCAGAATCATTCATAATTATTATCATTAGACAAAAATCAATTCAATTTGTAAACGGTTCTGGCCAGAATTTCTGTTTAAAAATAACTTGACAAATTTCTATCTTGTTTTGACAGATGTCATTTTGATAGCGCATTGACAATTGTAATTGCCGTACTACATACAGAGTGTTCATTGTATTATAGTATTGTTGGTGAAGTGAATTTGTTTTATTGGAGTGACTTAAATGAAAATACCCTGAGATTGTTACAAACTCGACGTTTAAACTCGCAAAATGATGCATCTTAACAAAAGCTTGCTTCCTAAATCGACCGTTCCACGGAAATACTCCCCAGACAACGGGAAAGTCGTGGACTTTTGAGTTTAGAGTGTCTGCAAAACAGAATGGTACCTAATGGAGTCTGTAAAGTCATCAGGAGTTCAGATTCCCTTCTCTGCATGGTCCGCGTCCATGAAAAAGCAGGGATTGGAGCATTTCTTTTTAAGGCAACAACGTGCAGCCGATGAACTTGGTCTCCACTGAACTGTGGAGACCGAGATCCTCCTACATCTACATGAGAATAAGCCAATGCTGGGGTCTTCTTCAAGAGCATAGAAAATCTTGGCTTATCGCAAAATTTTCCTTTTTTTGTCGGTCTCAGGTCAAGTTAGCTGAAGTCGGAGACCGAGGGATTCCTAATGGCCTACCAGGGCTGTGTGTGTCTTTAAAATTTCAGTCTACGGTAGTCGCGTGATGGGTATATAGGTCTCTGATACCAGATTCTCCAGCAGATGAGTATTCTGGTCTTTTCTGATTTTAACAAATTTGAATTAGTCGAAAAAAGGTTAAGTAAACGAGAAAAAAAATCAGAGTTATTCAAACTGGTTCAAATTTGGTGAGTAAGTAGGAAACCGACAAATAAACAACTTTTTCGTATAATGTTTTTCAAAATAATGAGAAATAACCTAACATTTAGTAATTTTTCAGAAAAAATATGTCAAATTTTAGCGGATGATGGAAAAAAATAGTAAACGTCATTTTACATTATTTTCAAAACATGAACTCTAAATTTGTAATTACTGAATAATTTAAAAAAAAAACTTATAATGCGGGTATTAACGTTGACACTATTTAAAGACGAGAATGGAAGAGGTTGCACATCTGGTTTTAGTAAGAAATCAGAAAATTCATGAGACTTTCTTTGATTACAATTCCAGTGATTTTATCCAACATAGGTATAATAGTAATAATAGAGATAGGGTCTATACTCGGAGAAGGAAATGATTCCTTTATTTATTTAGTTGTATAAATTAATACATTTAAAAACTACACATTAAAAATTTAGTTTTAAAACATACAGATTAAAATTTGGTCCTATAAACAGATTCGTATCAACATCAGATACCAATACAACACAGATAAAAACAACACAAAATCATTTGGAGAAGAAAACAACCTGTGCAGAATAATAAAACAATAAAATTTCTATTTTTGCCTCAAACTACATTCCTAGAAGAATGAAGAAAAAGTTTTAAATTATATTTAAATTTGATAAATAAATGTCAGGCTTTGATTTCTAGGGACAGCTGGCAATCTGTTCCAAGACTTTAAAGAATACAGATGCTTGTGTTTCTTTGCAACCCGTGGGATGTGGAAATCACTTCGTGATCTTGTATTGTAGGCATGTTCATTAACAATATTCCTCAAGTAAGTTGGAGCACTACCTGATTTTATTTTGAATATAAATATCAGAGAATTGTACTGAAAAAAGTCATCTGTTGATAATCACTACATTTTCTTCAACATATACTCAACAGATGTTCTTCTACTTCTTCTTGAGCATGTCAATATTATTCTCATGGCTCGATTTTGAAGTTTTCTAAATCGGAATAGTTCATTTTGATTTAGCAGATAAAGTATTGTGGAACAGTAGGTGAAATGAGGTAATATTAGGGCGTTGAAAATAACAGTTTTGGCCCATCTTGTCAAAAAATCAGCACAGCTATGCAAGTAATTGATTTTATATAAAATAATGTTGATTGAATTATTTGCATGTTCTTTAAATTTGAGCTGTCTATCTATAATTACTCCTAAACATTTGAATTCATGTACCATTTCAATTTACTCGTCACATTAATATCTATTTTTGTTGCTGATTAACATGAATTTGTTTTTTTTTGTATTTATTTTCAACTGGTTAGAGAAACACGACTTGTTGATATTGCTGATATTGTCAGTAACGTCAGTAAGAGCGGATGGAATTGATCTTCCTCTTCCCTTGTCTCGCTTGGGCACCAATGGCACCATGAAGCTAATAATACGTCACTGACTATTATTTCTGTCTACGATGAATATGTGTCTTCAGCATAGTTTGTGATCTGGCAAGAATTATTGCCCTTGTAAAGATATTATACTTGTTGTTTAAAAAAGGAAAGTCTTTTTCACAATAAAATCATATATTTCTGGTAGTTTAGTCGTTTTGTGAGTGTCTGGAGATAGCATTAAGGTAGCTTGTCCAAAATGCATGTCCCAGAAATAAATGCTTTCAGAAGTTTTTTCCTTTTTTCTAATTAGTTAGAACTCCTGGATACGGACTATTTTTTAAATTTATTGCATCTGGTAGCCAGCAACATGAGAGTTAATGACAAATAAAAACGAAGTGTGAAGAAATTACAGATCGACAAGCGTAAGGATGCCTCTGAGATGCGCAAACGATAGAAAGCGTGAGTAGATGTGCGACAAAGATCGACTACTGTTTAATAAGGCAGAGCGATTGAGCTCAAGCAATACAAGAATTCATAATGAACATAAAGAAGTATAAACAAATAAAACAACTTGGTGACTGAAAAATAATAATTTTAAATTATTTTATTATAAAGGTCAGTTATACCTAATTTTCATTCCAATAGTTTAGTGCACAATTGACAACTCTGGAGAGAATAAAATCACTTTTTCCATTTTTGATGCATTTCATAACAACACAATACAAAAACATCATGTATTTATTTATGAATTGAACATTAACTCAAGTAACTAATTAACAAGTAATGACTGAATTTTCTCCGAAATCGGTAAAAATGTTAAACTATCCAACGTAAACAAAGCGGAAAAGTGAGATTCTTTCTTCTTATTTCAATGGGAAAGTTAGAAGTTTGATATTTTTACCTTCAGACCCGTCAATTTGTTCACTAAACCAATGTACTTGATGTAGAAAAAATTTGTTGCTCACCTGGATGAATTATTGAGTTCACCGGATGCGGGCATACTTCGGGTTGCTACTGGTGTCTGCTTGATGGCATATATGTATACCCCCGTCATCGCCAGTGTGTAGGATAAAAAATATAAGGCGTGGAACTAAAACAAAAAATAATATTCAGTCATTAAAATATATGTTTACTATGCACATCATTATATAATCGATGCTACTATAACTATAAAGTTATTTATTTTTAATTGGTTTCACCCACTACTTATTTTATGGCATCAAAGAGTTTACCTTATAGTTAAATAGAACTATTCCTATGATGAGAGTATAAAAATTTCCTGACAGAAGGGACAAGTGTAAGGCTGTTGTACCCATATTCAGCAGAAATACCGAAGAGAATGTACAGAACATGAATTGACACGCTGAAAATGAACTCAAGAGGGCGCTAGAATTCCTCCACGTTGATGTGATTAGGGTTTGCTTCTCCAAAACCAACCTGAAACCAAAAGACACATATTTTATATTCGGTCAAAATCAGATAAACTTTTGCAGTGCTAGAACTATGAAAAATACACCCTCAAGTAACTTTCAGAATGTACGATGAAAGATGGCTCTTTCAGAATGTAGGACGAAATATATATTATACTCACATTTGTAAACCACTTACAATGCTACCAAAGAGACCAAGAAGTCCTAAATATTCAACAATATCTGTATGTTTCACAGACAATTCCTGCAACACAGTTACAATGGCAAACAATACTGCACCTCCAAGACACAGCATGTCCCCCACCAACTGATTTGTACCTGAAAATGGGAAATAATGATACATTGTCGTTGAGGATTCAAAAACCTCATAGTAGATAGATAGATAGATAGTTATATACTCTATTGTCCAAGAGTAAATTCTCATTGACAAAGAGTGATAAATAAAAAGGGAGTCAATCATAATCTTATTATAAATACATATACATATATAAAACGATATTCGTCAAGAAAAAATAAAAGAGTAATAGTATAGAGCTGAAACAATAATATGACTACAACAATGTCATGGGAAAGTCATCTAGAAGAACTCACTAAAATATGAAACTCAGTCTGCTATACATTGAGGGTAATGTCACAGTACTTGAGTGAGGATGGTCTGAGAGTCACTTATTTTTCAAATACTCAACACAGTAGGAAAATTATTTATTTTCAAGAAAAGAGCACTGAGAACTATTAAAGAACTTTGTTTTAGATTTTCTTGCAGAAGCATTTTTAAGTAATAAAATTCTAACTGATGTAGCAATATACATTGTAGAATGTCCAATGATTCTATTTAATAACAAGGATTATTTTAACTCAAATTTACCAACATATTCGTACAATAGTAGAGACAGGTATTACATATATCCTATTCACAGACAGACCGAAATTGTTCAATAAATTACCTCAGAATATTAAACTGTTAGAAAGTCGAAACCATTTCAAAAATGCAAAACACAAAATTCTGGTAGATATTGAACCTAAACAGTTCAAGATTACTGAAATGCCTCTTTGTTGAATACTTAGATATTATATTTTTATGACAAACATTTCATTCTGAATGTGTATGTAATCTTTTTCATGTATATGTGATTTTCGAAATAAATGTTATTAGAGTTAGGTACTTTAAAATAAACAGATAAATTTAAAAATATTATACATACATGGATTTATTTTTATGTTATAATTAAATTAAAAACACAACGTAAAAACATTAAAAATAAAATTGGTGTAAATATAAAAATTTGTCAAAGAAAACTAAATCAAATTAGCGTAAATATACAATTTCGTCAAAGAAAAATAAAAACCAATTGTCAAAATTACTTTGCTTATATAAATCAGTTATTTAATCAGTATCCTCTCATCATGATATTCCTGCAGACTATAGTAAGCCTTTTCAAATCTTTTACCAATTTCCTTATTTTTTTGGATTAAGGATATTTCTAAGAATAATTGGTGAATGGTTTAATATTCTTTTGTACATGAGTGTTTTATTAAGGTTGATCGTGGTATTGGTAGACGAATATCTTAGTACTGTCTGGTATTGTGGGGTCTGTCTTGTGGTGAATTGGTAGCATATCTTTTATGTTTTAGGCATACCACCTCAAGAATAAAGATGCTGATCACAGTTGAAATTCTATACTGAATAAAAAGTGGCCTCGAGCTTTCTCTATAATTAGCCCTAGATAAATATCTCGCACACCTAGTTGTAGTATGATGACTTCATTCAAGAGTTGTGACTACAAAATCCCCAAAATGCTAGGCCATATCTTATAATGGACTCTACTAGTGAAAAGGAAGTTACCCTAGCTGTTGCTATATCAAGTTCATTTGATAAAACTCTGACAGCAAATGAACCTGAAGCTAACTTCTTATATAAAGATGTAATGTAAAGAATTTTAATTTATTGTCAATGTGCATACTAAGAAATCTAGTGCATTGTATTTCTTCGATTTTACTGCCATCTACTACCAGATTGTCATAACAAGATTTGAAATTAACAATTTTGGTTTTGTCTACATTGAAACAGAAGAAGTTTGACTTGCACCATTGCCTAACCTTTGCATGACCTCTAGAAACTATTTGCTTTAGGTTTTCAGTGTTTTTTCATGCCACAATAGTGTGGTATCATATGCACATATTGGAAAATGTCTATCAATATTAATTTGGGTATAGCTCACCATACATATTTTTAGCCAAAAGAGGATTTCTATTTGATTTTGCATAAGCAAATAGCATATCAGTCCTTTCGTCATTTGAATACATCTTTGATATGACTGAGTGTATAAACGACTGACAGTTCTTAACACATATCAACAACTCATTTATTTGTCGTGCCATAGAAACCAAGCAAAGCCTACTTGTTTAAGAATGGTAAATGAAGTGAGATGCTATTTAATTGTACCATATCACACAATAGTCGTATTTTGACCAAAAACTAATATTTTTGTTACCTCCAGGATTGAGAATTATAGAAATATTCAGTATGATAATTGATTCAGAAGAAATCAGCCTTGAAACAAGGATTTCTGTAATACAAAAATGCCCAAGAAGGAAAAATACGAATGTTCGTTGTGTTGGGGTATCTTCTTATCGAAATTATTGGGTGAAGTCTGAAGTATGCCAATAGTTGAATAGGTTTTGAAGAAATCAAAATAATTTACAAATGAACTAACGACAGGACCGTAATTAAAAATTGTTGTCACTGATGATGTTCGTTATTTTAAATGAAAGGTTATAAAAATATCAAGTGTGATGTACCACTGAATTGTGATTTTATCGCTTTATCAATATTTGTACTAAAACAGACAGGTCCGTATTTGAAAGGAAATGTTGATGGTGGCCGTGTTGACACGAAACGTTTAATCAAAGATTCATTGTTACATTTTTATAGTACATTTAGAATACATTAAAACTTTCCTTTTCCATTTTTTTATATTTTCAGAAATAACAATTCTATTCGTAAAAAACAAATAATAGCATTTTTAGTTTTCCCTGTATAACTCGAGAACGGCGAGACTCCCTGTAAATTTTCTTCGACCATTGTTTTGTTCTCCACAATAGTTACCTTTTCTCCCATTTAATCGTCTTCGTATCTGTTACGGTTTAGAATATAGCAATGTTACCACATGATAAAAGAAACGCCCTGTATATTTTCACAGAACACAAATATTTTTTGAAATGAATATTTAACTTCCTCCCTATAGGAAACTATGCGATAATAAAATAACGTGAATACATTACCATCAGTCTTTGAATCATCAATATTAGCCCAAACTAAACAGCCTACTCCCATGAGAGATACCGATACAGCAATAATATGCACCATTCTATAACGTACACCAAGTACTAAACAACTCAATGCAAGCGCTACAGGAATAGCCACACAACCAAGTAGCTAGAAAAATAAGCCACTTTGAGTAAATTTTCTGCAACAATATGAGTTGAATGAATTACAAACCTGTATGCTTGCCAGTGTTGTATATTGATGTGCAGTGCTCATCAGAGTATTAGCTTGTACATCTATCAAGCACAGCAGGAGATATCGCCACCCTCTTGCTTTTATTATTGATATCAAGCCCTTGTCACCTCTTCGAAATGCCAACCAGCTGGTATAAATGGCACAGAGAAACATATAATGTGGGAATGACTGGCCTGTAGGTAAAACACTGGTTGTGGTTGAATTTATGTAATGGGAGAGTGTGTTCAAAGCACAAAGAACCAAAGACAAAAACTGACCCAGAATAATGTTCTGCCAAACTCTCCTGAAAACAAACAAAAATATTCAAGAAGTTTGTGTTTATGTTTATAGTGTTCTACCCTTACCATTTTCCCAGCTCTGATAGATTATTTCCTAGTTCATCGCAAAAATCAAGGGCATCTCCCATGGTTTATTGCCCAAACCATTAAAATATTAAATATTCCACTTCGGAATTCAATGATACAGAAGGGCGGGGCACCCTTTCAAACTTGCAGATCCACCCTTATTTTGAAAATTGTGCGCAAGTGACGTTCTCCTAGTTTTTATTTGAAACCGCAGATACATCTGCCATCTCTGTTCGGGTAGTTATACCTATGCCCCAATTTGAAATAGAAGTTTCTTTACAATTCGCTTTTCGCGCAGAAGGGTCGTCATCTCTAGTTATTTGATTGAACTAATATAAAGTATCAGGTCTTTCTTGCCTAAAGCGGTAATGTATCTATTTCGCATTATTAATCAACTTTTTGACCAAGGTCAGAACACTACAAATAGTGTTAAAAGTGTTTGCTTTTGGACAAAAAATTTAGTACAGTGATATTCTCTAGTATTCACAGTTTCGGACTTGAAAAGGACACAGAACAAGTGTGTGTGTGTGTTCTGCTGTGGAAATAGCGACAGAGTTCAAAAGTTCCATACGCGACGTATTTGCTCAGTGCCCCAATGCTGAATGTCAATATTACCGTTGTATGAGGATTACCCTTCATACAACGATATTGCCATTGTTTAAATAGAAGTAAGATAGTCAGCCAACCTTATGGGATTGATATTGGATTTAAATGGATGCGACACGTAGATGGCGACAGTGATCTCCCATCTAAGTCATGTTGTAACTTCAGTAATCTGGGGCCCTATTCTCAAATATCGACTACCATTGTTAAATTTTAGTCTCCTTGGACTACCATATGTCGCATGCGACAAATTATGTCCATCGCCTTTCTCGAATATGAATTGAAAAAAGATGGAGATATTTTGTCGCATGCGACAAAGGCTAGTAGACATTTGAGAATCGCACCCCTGGAGCCACCAGTCATGTTGTAACTTGATTGACACAAAGGAACCCTTGTTTAAAGAGAACTTTGAACCATTTTTTAGTAGACAATGTTAAAACAATGATGGTACAGCATTAAAATCAGGGTTTCTTGAAGAACCCTGCATTAAAATGACGTCAAGTATTTATGTTTCTAACTAATTACGCTAGATGACACTCGCGTTTCTACCGGCATTGACTATCTTACTTCTATCGTTGTATGAGGATTACATAGTAATATCACCTTATGGACGTTTCATTGGAGCCAAAAGGAGACTGCGTGTAGATGGCAGCATCGTCGAGGGAGACTATGGAGTTTCATTGGTCAGCTCGAACAGCCATTTAAGTCGAGATTCGCTTGCCACGACTCACCGCGCTTGGGTAAAATTATTGTTTTGCAGGTCCGCTGTCACAGATTTTCATGTTTCACTTCCAGTCGTATTTATTTACTTGTTGGACGAATTCGCAGTATTCATGGTAATTGGTGTGATCAGGCGTTTGTGTTTATACAGTTCAATAGTGACGATTGTGTAGATTTCAAACTGATTGCAAATCTTTGCTGAATTATTTATAGGGACGATCTAAGCGCCATTTTTAGTTTAAGTTGTTATTGAAAGTGCCAAAGTATAACTGAAAGCAATTTGTTTTGATGATGAATTATTTCTATAAAAACTTAGATTTGGATAATGAAAACAGGATTAAAACCCCTACAGAATTAATGACAAATTTCATCAAAAGTTGTGTGCACAGTTGTGTTCATAAAAAGGTCGTACAGCAGTAATATGCTATTATGAGTCAGGCTTGTCAATATTAATTATTAAACTTCTTATCGACTTTGACAAGTAGTAACAAAATTCAAACAATTTTTGTCGGTAACGCGCATTTATCATGTTTCTAGTGCAATTAGTGCAATGCCTCTATTAGTGATCGTACCTATTTTACTGACTGAACAATCCCTGGCGGAATGGGTAGTGAATGATGAAATATTTTTCTCAAATTACTATTTGATTTGAACTAAGGACAACAAATATGCCTATATAATTTTTTTTTTCGAAAAAACTTCCTTTGACCCCACTCTACTCTTGTGATTTTTCTGAGAAATTTGCGGAATGGGTAGTAAATGACAAAATATTTTTCTCAAATTGCATAGTTGATTCAAACTAAGGACAACAAATATTCTTTTATATTTTTTTTCCGAAAAAACCCCCTTGACCCCATTTTACTCCTGTGATTTTTCCTAAAAATTTGCGGAATTGGTAGTAAATGACAAAATATTTCCTTCAAATTGCATATTTGATCCATACTGAGGACAACAAATATGCCTATATAATTTTTTTTTCAAAAAAATAAACCACGTTACTATTGTGATTTTTCGGAGAAATTTGCGGAATTGGTAGTAAATGACAAAATATTTTCCTCAAATTGCATATTTGATTCAAACTAAGGAACTAAGAAATTTTTCCGAAAAATCACAGGAGTAAAGTGGAGTCAAGGGTTTTTTTGGGAAAAAATTAAAAGGCATATTCGTTGTCCTTGGTTTGAATCAAATATGCATTTGAGAAAAATATTTTGTCATTTACTACCCATTCAGCAAATTTTTCCGAAAAATCATAAGTGTAAAGTAGGGTCAAGGGGGCTTTTTTGAAAAAAAAATTATATCGTCATATTCGTTGTCCTTAGTTTGAATCAAATATGCAAGTTGAGGAGGATATTTTGTCATTTACTACCCATTCCGCAAATTTTTACGAAAAATCACAAGAGTAAAAGGGTGTCAAGGGGTTTTTTTTCGGAAAAAAATTATAAGCATATTCGTTGTCCTTGGTTGGAATCAAATATGCATTAAAGAAAATTGCAAAGGCACATTCGTTGTCCTTAGTTTGAATCAAATATGCAAGTTGAGGAAAATATTTTGTTATTTACAACCCATTCCACAAATTTTTCCGAAAAATCACAAGAGTAAAGTGGTGTCAAGGGGGGTTTTTTCGGGAAAAAATCGAATAGGCGTATTTGTTGCCCTTGGTTTGAATCAAATATGTAATTTTAGGAAAATATTTTGTCATTTACTACCCATTCCGCAAATTTTTCCGAAAAATCACAAGAGTAGAGTGGGGTCAAGAGGTTTTTTTCTAGAAAGAGTAATTATGTAGGCATATTCCTTGTTCTTAGTTTGAATCAAATATGCAATTCGAGAAAAATATTTTGTCATTTACTACCTATTCCGCAAATTTTTCCGAAAAATCACAGGAATAAAGAGGGGTCAAGGGGGGTTTTTCCGAAAAAAAAATTATATAGGCATATTTGTTGTTCCTAGTTTGAATCAAATATGCAATTTGAGAAACATATTGTGTCATTTACTACTCATTCCGCAAATTTTTCCGAAAAATCACAAGAGTAAAAGGGTGTCAAGGGGGTTTTTTTCGGAAAAAAATTATAAGCATATTCGTTGTCCTTGGTTGGAATCAAATATGCATTAGAGAAAAATGATAACGCACGTTCTTTCCCAAGTGATTTTCTGCAGTTGATTTTTTAAAGTTGTTTTCACTTCCACGTGGTCAGTATGTTTAAGGGAGAAACCAAATTCATCAAAATATACGAAATTATTCTGTATCCATTCGCAAATAATGTTCGAAATCCATTGGAAATTTATCACGCAACTCATTCATCAAAGACATATGCCCATATTTGTTCCGATTTTCCATCCATGCTTTTAACCGATAACTCATTTTTAGACGATTATTCAAAGTATTCAGATAGGCCAGGCACAGTGCTACCTGAATCTTTCGTTTTCGGTCTTTAATTTTGTTCATTTTGGTGAAACCGTCTATAAAACTGTTGAACTTTTTAACACCCCACGAGCCACGACTAGCACGAGTGAAACTTGACACTTTTTGAGTTACACTAGCATTTTTATCCTCTACGATTAACGGTACAGGCCAAAATCACGCGATTGAAATGTTGCAATTTTAAGGAAACAAATTGGACAACGCGACACTCTTAGCCACGCGAAAACACGAGCGATTGGAACTTGGTGCCAATCGCGTGTAAATGTAAAGATACCTAATGTAACAGCGAGTGTTCTGGCAAAAACCAATTTTTTCAATTTTGTGTCATATCTGGTGCGGAGAACATGAGACAGTTTTGTCATTATCATTGAAATATAAATATTCCATTAGTCAAGTCATTCAGAAAAAAAACTTTTATTTTCGTAAAGAGGTCAGAAAATATTAAAGAAAATAGCAATTTTCGAATTTTTCGATTTATTGCTTGAAACTCTGTGTAGAATTAAATTCCTAGTAACTTTTTCAAATTACTTTCATCGATATCTTGCCATCTTACTCCACTTTTGGCCCCTACATGGCATTTTTTCCCAATTTGCCGCCATACTAGTGGTCGCGTGACATTTGTCAAAATTAATTTTGCACAAACTTTTTCCCAGAAATGTTTTTTCAATACTCTGGTAACAAACTTTTTTCCATATGGTACATTCTTTTTGGCGGTCACTGTACTTCGAAATTTGTGTCTGGTGGCGTAGAAGAATTACTATATAGATGTTTCTTGAACAAAATTTTATAAGGCAGCATTCGCTGTGAGGATTTTTCTCTCTTGTCACTCGAATGCTTGAAAATGGAAATATGTTTCAACAAGTTGATATCTTTAGCAGCTGAATAAATGCTATCAAAAAAGGACTGAGTCACATATACAGGGTAGGGCACCGAAAACGAAACAGATCGAATATCTTCAAAATGCATGTGTTGTGAAAAAAATGCAAAAACATGTCGATTTTTAAATCAAAGGGGACATCTTCCTATCATAACCTCAACTGTCATACCTCTCCTCCCACCCCTTGGTCACTATCACCCAAACAATTTGAATTGGGAAAGTAGTAAGTGTGACACATCATTGAAGAGGTAATTTCAGGAGGAATTCAGCCATGTCAATTTTTGCTACCTAACTTTTCATTTTGGCGCCCTCTTGCGGGAAAAACAACTGTTCCGTATTCCAAATTATGATACTTCATTTGCAAGGTAATTTGTCATAAATTTGGTGACAATGCATTATGGAATTTTTCTAACGGAAAAAACAAAATGGCGACTCCAAAATGGCGGACAAGATTTACAATTATGGTCCGATTCGATTCACAATTGATATATGTTGGTTTTCATGGTCATAAATTATGATTTGTTCGTCAATGCAAAAAAAACAAGATGGTGGCTCCAAGTTGGCGGACGAAATTTGTAATTATGGTCCGATTCGAATCAAAATCAGTATGTGAGGATTTTTAGGGTCGGAAATTATGATTATTTTGTCAATGCAAAAAAACAAGACGTCGGACGGAATTTGTAATTGTGGTTTGATTCGATTCAAAATTGACATATAAAGATTTTACAGGTTTGTTTTGTCCCACACATACATACATACTAACTAACTAACAGGGCAAGTTGAATGAAAGCTTTTGAAAAATAAAAAAATTGAACATTGAATAAACTTGAATCCAATCATTCTAAACTGCATCAATGACTGTAGATGCTCAAAGACTTTGCCATAGACTGCCATGGACTGCCATACATGAGTAAAAGTTAGTCTCGAAACGCTGTCTGACGTTTTTGAGTAATGAATGAAAAAAATTCCAATTTCTAAGTTCATACAATGTTAATTTTTTTAATTTTTGTTGTTTTCGTGAATTGCTTACATAAGCTTTCAAATTGAATATCTTAGGTTCAATATCTATCAGATGTAGTTCAATGTCCAGCGTGGCTTTTGCCGGGGAAGTAGTTGTTTTCTGTTAGATATTACAAAAAAGTAACTTCAATTTTATCGTAGGGTTTTTCCATTTCCAGAGGAGTCATGTATTGATTCAATTTTCAATTGAGAATGTTTCTCTTTAAAACACGAAACAGTTGTTTTTCCCGAAAGAGGGTGCCAAAATGAAGATAGCGAACACTCATATGTCTGAATTCCTTATTCAAATTCAATGCGGTGTCACACTTAGTACTTTCCCTATTCAAATTGTATGAGTGAGGAAGGGGTGGGGGGAGTGATGTGAAAGTTGAGGTTATGATAGGAAGATTTCCCCCTTGGATTAAAAATCTACGTGTTTTTGCAATTTTTTATTTATTTATTTATTACACGGGGAGAAATAGCCATTTACAATACAATACAATTTAAAACACTAAGAAAAATATGTAAAAAGATTTAAAAAAAATTATAACCACCTATATCTAACAGTTTTGCACAGTAACTAGACAAAAACAAAACAAATTAAAATGAAATGAGCAATCAAAGCTATAGAATTTGAACTACATAGTAGCTCTCTTCATTTGCCAAAGCGAAGATGAGAAAATATCCATAGCCCTTCAGTGAAAATTTGCCTGTCGCAGTAATCTACTAATCCCTATGTTTGCACCATAATTCGATACATGTGTTTTGAAGAATTCGTTTTCGATGCCTGGTCGAATCGAACCACAATTACAAATTTCGCCCACTATCTTGGTTTTTGCATCAACAAAAAAAATCATAATTTCCGACCCTGAAAATCCACAGATACTAATTTTGATTCAAATCGGATCATAATTACAAATTCCGTCCGCCATCTTGGAGCGACCATCTTGTTTCTTTGCAATGACAGAAATATCGTAATTTCTGACCATGGAATCCACCACATATCAATTTTGAATCGATTCGAACCATAATTGCAAATCTTTTCCACCATTTTGGAGCCGCCATTTTGTTTTTTCTCTTAGAAAAATAACATAATGCATTGTCACCGAATTTATGTCGAATTAGCTTGCAAATGAAGTATCATAATTTGGAATACGGAACAGTTGTTTTTCCCGCAAGAGGGCACCAAAATAAAAAGTGAGGTAGCAAAAATTGACATGGCCGAATTCCTCCTGAAATTACCTCTTCAATGATGTGTCACACTTACTACTTTCCCAATTCAAATTGTTTGGTGATAGTGACCAAGGGGTGGGGGGGTAGGTATGACAGTTGAGGTTATGATAGGAATATGTCCCCCTTGGATTCAAAATCGACGTGTTTTTGCATTTCATTCACAACGCATGCGTTTTGAAGATATTCACTCTGTTTCGTTTTCGGTGCTCCACCCTGTATACTTCCTTAAAAAACTACTGCTGCCGTATGATTGATATTGTATTGTATTATTATTATTGTATCATGTACTTTATTGGGTATTTATCTATTCTTAGTTTTAAGATGTTATACATTCATTTTTATTGCAACAAATTGTAATTGGGATTACCCGTTGAATAAATATATAAAATACTTGTATTATCGATTTCATTAAAATGGTCACTGTGAAATTATAGTTTATCATTTGTAGAGCTAGAGGAACTTTATGGCTATATTCAAACCAAGATTGCGGCAAGGGAAACTCGTCCGCTATTTTGATGTTATGAATTTACATTTTCGCCCGAAATATAAACACCTGCCAAATTTTGAGTTAATTCGAAAACTGCTAGTGAGTCAAATTCCACTTCCAAGATTTGACGCAGACATACATACAGTCTTATTTGAATAAATGCGCGTAAAATATGCATTTTCTCATCATCTACCATATCGATTTTGGGACCACCATCCCAAATTTTATCAAAAAACACATTTCCGACCCCAAAAACCCCCACATACCAATTTCGAATTGATCGCCCGCCATCTTTTTCTCTTATAAAAATGTCATAAAGCATCCTCACCTGAATGACTATTAACTGTCATATTTTAAGTCCATTGAAAGATTTGCTTCTGTCAGATTCTGTTAGATATTACAAAAACTAGCTTAATTTTTATCGTAGGTTTGTGTCCATTTCATCATATCCACAATTTCTTTAAAAATCATCATTCCCGAATGTGTTGGTGACAGAAAATTTTATCGACTATAGTTTATACAGCTCGACCATGTTCGACTAGTAAATCTCTTGGATGTCAGTCAGTTCATATTTGTTTAAATGAACGGATACGTCAATAGGACAGCAGCGACAATTTTGTCGTTGGAGCAAATTGATATTCCACAAGACAACTCAGGGAGTTTCCAATCACGTATAATATCAAAATATTATCACCTAATGCGATTTATCGAAATTTTGAACCCAAGTATCCGAATATGAAATTTTGTTAGCTATTTCATACGTCTGAACGTGAATAATGTTCAACCCCTCAATCCGTCCCTGTTTTAATTACGATTCATCAAGTTAGAATTAGGACAGTGTAGGGGTCACTACTGCACGGATTGAAAAATTCGAAGTTTCCTCATGTTTCTGGCAGATGGCGCTGAAAATCGGCTCCAATAGATGATACACAGGCGTTATCCTACTATGTAATCCTCATACAACGCTTAACGCTTCTATCATTGTTTAAATAGAAGCATTGTTTGAATGGAAGCATTGTTTGAATAGAAGCATTATTTGAATAGAAGTAAGATAGTTAGCCAACCTCATGGGATAAATATTGGATTGAAATGGATGCGACATGTAGATGGCGACAGTGATCTCGCATCCAAGTCATGTCGTAACTTCAGTAATCTGGCCTCCAAGTAATATCGTAACTTGATTGAAACCATGGTGCAGTCTTGAAACATGCCTTAGACAATGGTATGACCATTGGGTGCCTTCTGGCATGACATGAAATACTTCATGTTAGTTCAATCAAATGATTGTAGATGTCATCCTCTCTGCACAGAATGCAGCCGACAGTAAAGTGCACGGCATAAGCGCTCTGTGATTGGTCGCTGTAATGGCGGTAGGTTTAAACGACAAGTCAAGAAGAAGGCGAACCGAGTTGAAAACCCTATCTTGACTAACATTACGTAGACAAAATAACCATACGATACTGTTAGCGATTTAACGATTATTCAACCAAAATTCTTATAAAACCAGTTAATATTATTGGTCGTTGGTCGGAGCGCCAATGTCGTGAATTTTACTGTATCGTAATAACCACGTAAGATGTCTTGGATGAATTGAGACCTCTGGTGACACCTAGATTATGCTTTTTTAGAAGAGAGTTTTACCAAGAACATAGGTATATACCTCTATGCCTATTTTCAAAGCAAATTACAAAAAAAACGATTCTAGGTTACCTATATATGGTTCATAATAAATGATTGATCTTCCGAAAAACGTTTAAAAGTCTCTTCAATTTTTGAGATGCTATCTAAAAAATAAACGTAGGCTGCTGTTGTCACATTTGTCCACTCTCTGTCTCTCTGCCTATGCGATTCTAATTTCAAAATAAGCTATTGCTGAAATATATTGGTGTGCCGTGTCAAACATATATGTCATTTGTTTTTTACACAATCATTCGATCATTCCATATTGTCAAATTCATTTCATTACTCATTTTCATTGTTGAAAATTAGCTTTTGCTTCTGTTTATAGTGCGTGATTTCGTGAAATCATTTAATTTTTATTCTCGTTATTTACCGGTTGTGACTATACAATAGTGAAATTAGTTTATGAATTGCTTTGTGTCGTGAATTCTTCGAAGAGCTTCCCCGTTTCAGGTGAGTCTAAATAAAAAACATGCAAGCATATATTTGCGAATTCATGGCAGTATAGCAGAGTGGACAGTCGAATAGAAATGAAATTGCAATCTACTTAAATAAAGAATCCTCCATGCAATAAAGGATTTGAGTTTGTATAGTCTGCCAACAATCCAACAGCTTGGTTTAAAAATTAAAATGAAAGTTGATTTCAAAATGTCGTATTTTATCATTTTTATCGCCGACATTTGAATACCTATGCCCTTTTGAATCTTGAAAATTAATCATTTTTAAAACGAAATTTTCGTTCAAATATCACACAAACCTACAACAAATGTAACCTGCATTTCTCAGAGATAAATTAACTAGTTATTTTCATTGTTGCGTATAGGCTGGTCCAGATATAATGTCTTATCGAACGACTTGTCGAATTCGACAAGTCATATCAAGTGTGTGGACCACAAAACGTACCTACTTCATGCATGATCAAAATTAAGTTGTACGGATATCGAAAATCTGAGCCACCAGGCAAGACGAGTGCTTATAATATAATTTTTGTGAAAAAGTAAGAAAGTAACTGGCCAGGACCAGGTGGAAAATGTTGTTCACTCATAACGGATGCAGTTTAGGGGTTGAAAACGGTTTTTTGCGATTTGCGGTGAATCGTGGCCTCTTCGTAGAAAATGAAAAGTTGTAGATAATAAAAAAAATTGAAAACTTATGAGTTCAACACTTTTCGACATAACCTCAATTTAACCTTCAAACCGGCTAAATCGATTTTTCAGTGTTTATTTTTTTCTTGCGTATAAATGATTTGATTCAAATGAAAATTTGTGAGAATATGTCTTTTTTGATGTCGAATGAGCACGATTTTTTCGCAATTGAGAAGACTACTAATTTTCGAGGTAAGTACATTTTTCAAAAAATATATCCTTATCCATTGGACATTTCCACGAGATATGAGAAAACACTATAATGAGAAAGTATATACGCTAATATAACTCGAGATTTCTTCTATTTTTTTTTTCTGTCCGCTAGTTTCTCTATAATCAGAAGAAAAGTGATTCGTGACGTCACGTTCATCAAAACTAGACTTGGCAACGTTGTTAAAGTTCTGCAGCATGGAATTTCAAATTTTCATTCAAATGTGTCGTATATGACAGTTGTCATTTGGTACCAGACGGGTTCGTTCGTCTGTTTCACGGAGCAAACCAATAAGAATCGTTTGTCTTTGTTTAACTCTTATGCTTACATTAAAATTGGACACAAGTGAAGCAGTTCCATGAAATATTTATGCTGCACACGAACAGGCCGTACGTGATTTCTTATTTTAGGTTAATGCGGTTTTCAAAGTTTTGAAAGTTTTTGTTGTTTGTATTCTACAATTTTTTTAATTCCTATATCTGTATCCCTGCAATAAAGTGAAGATGTCGAAAAAGTGCTTTGTACCCAAGGAGACTTAACGTTGTTAGTTTACTATCTTTGCTTTGTACCCGGTTGTCTGAACTCCCGGGAAAATTCTAATACACAATATTTTATGAGCGTCGTAAAATGTGTTTCGAAGCAGTGAATAAACCCTGTGTAAAAAGCCGATAAGCGGAAATACCGGGTGATTCTCCAAGGTGGCTCACCCCTATAACTTTTTTATTATTGAAGATAGAAAAACGAAATTTGGGGGTTGTGTATTATAGTTCAATTTACATTTTTTGACATATTAACTTGCTTTATCGTACTTCCGGTTCGACCGGAAATGAGCATAACTTTCGATTTTTAAATGGGACATCCTATATATTTTTACTTATTTCGATCGAGAATGACATTCTAAATCCAACAACACCTCACTTGTCAATATTTGACAAATGAAGTAATTTTTATTTCAATTTTCATTTTTTGATCTAGAATGCCATGGATCGTGTAAATCGCTTCATTCTTGATCAAGTAACATGGGAAAAATACGACTTTGAGGCTTTTGACTTCACAGTCGTTGAAAGAATTATTCAAAAGTCTCAAATATGAATTTTTCCAGTTAACGTGAATTTTTCAAATGGAAAGGGGGTGGCTCGTCGGCTTTTTGTGAAAGATCATTTTCTTACGAATAATTTGATACCACACACTTTCACTTTATTTTCACTATTTCTGTGAGCGATTGCAAGAAGCGACCATACCCAATTACAAATAATACGTATTCGGTATGCACTGAGTCCTGTTATTCTAGTTATTCGTGACAAACAATTGAAGCTGTTGCTAGGACTATACCTAAACAAATAGGCCAATGAATATGCTGTCACTTTCAAAAATTCTTTTGTTGCATAGTTCATAATTTGATATGGAAAATTATACTAGAAACGAGAAAATTGACATGTTGCTAATTTACGGAGAAGCAAAAAAGAATGCATCTGATGCAGCTCGAATTAGTGAAAATAAAGTGAAAGTGTGGGGTATCAAATTATTCGTAAGAAAATGATCTTTCACAAAAAGCCGACGAGCCACCCCCTTTCCATTTGAAAAATTCACGTTAACTGGAAAAATTCATATTTGAGACTTTTGAATAATTCTTACAGCGACTGTGAATTCAAAAGCCTCAAAGTCGTACTTTTCCCATGTTACTTGATCAAGAATGAGGCGATTCACACGATCCATGGCATTCTAGATCGAAAAATAAAAATTGAAATAAAAATTACTTCATTTGTCAAATATTGACAAGTGAGGTGTTGTTGGATTTAGAATGTCATTCTCGATCGAAATAAGTAAAAATATATAGGATGTCCCATTTAAAAATCGAAAGTTATGCTCATTTCCGGTCGAACCGGAAGTACGATAAAGCAAGTTAATATGTCAAAAAATGTAAATTGAACTATAATACACAACCCCCAAATTTCGTTTTTCTATCTTCAATAATAAAAAAGTTATAGGGGTGAGCCACCTTGGAGAATCACCCGGTATAATATGTTATTGTGAAGAACATTTCTAAGTGACGTAAAGACGTTATGTTATTATTGTATTCAAAGCATGCAGAGTGCATAGAAATATTTAAAATTTTAGTCATTGCAAAATAGACCTTGTACTATCAAAAAATGTCAGGTATTTGTGAAGATTCAGAAAAATATACTTGAAAAACCAAATTCAAAAACATGAAAGTCACAATGAAATCATAGACATTGCTTTATCTGATTTGATTTCGCCTGATAAATAATGAGCACATTATTACGGTATTGCCAATGCTCGTTTCTTATCAAAAGAATGGTCCGTTCAGAAAATTTGAAAACTATAAAAACAATTAAAATAGGTAATATGTGGATTTTTTTTCTCTGAGTTGATCTAGTGACAAAGTTTTAATTATTTCAAAATGGCTTATATCAAGCTAGAAGCTATATTTTTAAGGAGAACGGTATTGCCTGTTTCGGAACGTGGATTATGGTGGGGGGTGTTTCGGATGAACGTGACGTCAGCTACACACTTTCAAATGTGATATTTCTTCAAAATGAAAGAAATATGGTGGAACTCTTTCTTAAATGGACGTTTCAGACTAGAAACTATCGATTTAAACGAGTTTTGAAATTTATTTTTCGTAAATGTAAAGGTCCATTGTCTTGGTGTTTTTTTGTATTTTGAAGGTCTATAAGTGATCATTTTAATTGTTGAAATGTCTACTTTCAAATCGTCTAGTAACTTGGTGGTTTATTGATCGTTTAACCTCTTAAAATTGAGAAAGAAAGTTTCTCTCAATCATGATTTTCTCAATATTTTTGATGATTATCGACTTTCTTCATTATTTTTATAACAAAAAGTAGTTTATATTGAATCATTTATAATAAAATGATTCAATACATGATTTCACTATAAAATTAACTCATTGATATCATTTTTATAAATTTTTACAACTATGGAAATTCTTGAAAATACTTATTGAGAAAATTGATTCAGAGAGACTTGTTGTCGGTTTTTCTCAATTTTGAGTGGTTTAACAATCAATAAACCACCAAGGTACATTTTCAAAGTAGACATTCAACAATTGAAATAATCACTTGCGAAGACCTTAGAAATACAAAAAAACACCAAGACAATTGATCGTGGAAAATAAGGGTATTTTTTCGAAAAATGTACATTACTGGATAATTAATTATCCGTCTTCTGAATTGCAAAAAATTTGCTAATTTTACACCAAAAAAGACATATTTCTACAAATTTTTTTTCTCGCCATTTTAACGGTTAATTTGAGGTTATGTCGAAAAGTGTTGAATATAAAAACTTTTTATTTTTTTATTATCTATAACTTATTTTCGAAACAATTTTTGCTAGAAGGTCACGTTTCACCGCAAATCACAAAAAGCCGTTTTAACCCCCTTAACTGCATCCCCATTTCACAATTTTGAATGTTTAAATATTTGTTTTCCTTTAAGTAGGAACCTCAACAACATTTTCCACCTGATCCTTGCCTCTTGTAATAGATTTATACTCTAGTTAACTGACTAAAATAATTTATTTAACGAAATACAATGATTCACAGTACTCTAATTTACATTACAATCACTACTATTTATATTCGACTTTCACTTCACTGACTGACTGTCCGTCTGCTGCGTAGTTCTTTTTATATCGAACGCCCACTTCTCCGAAAGCTTATGAAATTTCTCGTGAAGCCTCGAATCTTCCAGATTCTTCTCGGTGCATAGCGCCGAGTGCCGGCTACGTAAGAGTTCAGGTCCGGCATCGCCCGCAGATTCGCCACATTACCCCCTTCTTAGAGATATTTCGTCCCGAAATGTCTTCCTTGGAGTGTGTCGATATTTGCAGAATTCCCCATATCTGCATCGTGAAGTTAGATGGAAATAACACTCCACAGTCTTCATGTTAGGTCGTGGAATAGGATTACAGCAAACCAAAATCTGGATGCCGCTGGATCAGAATATCGTCTCCAACATACTTCTTATAACTCTCCAATCCAGCCCATCAATACCACAGGATAATTTTGGGATTGCCAAGTCCACCAGATTCTGGTCCACCATCATATCTCTCAGTTGAGTGAGGCTCCTCCAGACATCTTCATATGACGGTTTATCTTGGGAATGCTTCTTGGTCACCAGGTAGTAAATGTTCCTCTGGCCCTTCTTCAGCTGTAGCACACCTCCAATTTCTGGATTCTGTTTCCGTAGTGTTTGGAGTTGGCCAAATTTCTTGGAGAACACTACAGCGATGCCCCTGGACATTCGAAGATCTTCTGCGACGCAGTGTGCTAGGGCGTAATCGACTGGCACTTTGAAAAGGTCCCGTGGCTCCTCCCGAGTTACCCCGTGTGACACTTTCTGTCCATTTGAGTATAAGGACATGAATTTCTGGAACGTCATCGCATCCTCTGGTGGTCTGAGGGTGCGGACTTGGTCATGATTTCCAGCGTAAGGGGTCAACCTGTTGAAATGAACGACCCTGGGTTTACCTCTGGGTGGCTTGTGGATTCGGTAAAGCAGGTCGTTTATCCTCTTGATGATCTTGTACGGACCTTCCCATGAATTCCGTAATTTCGGTGACAGGCCCCGGCGACGCATCGGGTTGTACAGCCAAACTAGGTCACCAACCTGAAATTCTCCAGCATCGGCATTGATGTCATAAGTCGCTTTCATTCGGTCGCTGGCACTCTGGATGTTCAAACGGACTCGTTCGTGGATGTCCTCCATTCGCTGCCGGAGTTTGCTGACGTAGTCCTCTCCCGCGGTATCCTGTCCTGGTGGCATCCCAAACTTTAGGTCACAGGGAAGTCGCAGCTCTCGGCCCATTATGATACTTGCAGGGGTTTGGCCGATCGACTCGTGTACTGCGGAACGGTAGGCCATCAGGAACAAATGGAGATACTGGTCCCAGTCTTTTTGATGGTCAGAGACTACCTTGGACAAGTGGCGATTGATAGTCCTGTTCATCCTCTCAACCATTCCATCGGACTGTGGATGTAGAGCTGTGGTTCTCGTCTTTCGGATGTTCAGCATCTGGCACATTTCTTGGAACAAATTGGATTCAAAATTTCTGCCTTGGTCCGAGTGCAGCTCCAAGGGGACGCCGAATCGACATATCCACTCTTTCACCAAGACGTCCGCGACGGTGATGGCTTCCTGGTTGGGCAGGGCATAGGCTTCGGCCCACTTGCTGAAATAGTCCATTGCCACAAGGATGTATTTATTTCCGTGATCTGATACGGTGAACGGGCCGGCAATGTCAATGGCGATTCTTTCGAGTGGACTACCTACGTTATACTGACGCATCGGGGCCTTGGGTCGTGTCCGAGGTCCATTGCTGGCAGCGCAAACAGCACACTTTCTGCATCAGTCATTGACATTAACTTGACAATTGACCCAGTAAAACCGTTGCCTTACTTTCTGCAGGGTCTTCGTCACACCCAGATGTCCTCCAGCAACTCCATCATGGATCTCTCGGAGTACTTCCTGCCTTCTGTTCTTGGGCACCACTATCTGACGTCTGTCTTCCCCACCATCTTCGGACTCCAATACACAGAGCATCTGCGTTCTTGTGGCCACTCCCTGCTCGATGTTCGATCTCGAAGTCGAATTCTTGGAGTCTTTCGATCCAACGTGCTACTTGGCCCTTGGGGTTTTTGAACTGTAGAAGCCACTTAAGGGCTGCGTGGTCGGTTCTTAACAGGAATCTTCTCCCGTACACGTATTTATAAAAGTGTTCTACTCCCTTGACAACAGCCAACAGTTCTCGTCTGGTGACACAGTAGTTACGCTCCGGTTTACTGAGAGTTTTACTGAAGTATCCGATGACCTTCTCTTGCCCATCCTGGATCTGGGACAAGACAGCTCCAAGTCCCACGTTGCTGGCGTCCGTGTCCAAAATGAATTTTCCATTCGGAAGGGGATAACTTAAAATTGGTGCGTTGATCAATGCCCCCTTCAGCTTCCTGAACGAGTCTTGGCATTCTTCGGACCATTGGAACTTTGTTTGACCTTCCGTGAGCCTGGTCAGTGGTTTAGCGATGTTGGCGAACCCCAGCACATATCGGCGATAGTATGTGCACAAACCAAGGAAACTACGTAGTTGGTGTATGTCTCTCGGAATAGGCCACTCCTTCACTGCTCTGATCTTCTCGTCATCCACTGCTACTCCGTGCCCAGAGACAACATGGCCAAGGTAACGTACTTCTTTTTGGAACAGGTGGCATTTCTTGGGGCTCAGCTTCAATCCAGAATTTCTCAGTCGCAGGAATACCTCCTCCAGGTTTTTAACGTGGTCTTCGAACGATTTGCCAACTACAATAATGTCATCGAGATATACCAGGCACGTCCTCCATGAGAGTCCTTTCAGAACCGTCTCCATCTCGAATGTTGCTCGAGCCATGTCTCGAATGTTGCTGGAGCATTACAAAGCCCGAATGGCATAACGGTGAAATGCCACAGTCCCGAGACGATGGTGAAGGCTGTCTTTTCTCTATCTTCTGGAGCCAGTTCTACCTGCCAGTATCCACTCTTCAGATCAAGGGTCGAGAAAATCGTGGAGCCGGCCAACGTGTCTAGGGTGTCGTCTATTCTCGGAAGAGGGTAACTGTCTTTCTTCGTCACGTTGTTCAGTTGACGATAGTCTACGCAAAAACGTGTTGATCCATCTTTCTTCTTCACCAGCACGACTGGAGAGGACCATGGACTGTCAGATGGTTCAATAACTCCATCTTTCCCCATTTCACTGACTATTTTGTCAGCCTCTTCCTTCTTGGCAATAGGAAGTCTTCTAGCTGATTGTCGGATCGGTCGGGCATCCCCAGTATCAATTTTATGTTGAACTACATTCGTTCGACCCCCTTTTCCTTGTCCGGTATCGAAGATGTCTTGGTACTTCTTGACTAATTCTCTCAATCTGGGCTGTTGGGCTGGTTCAGTGCCCTTGGAAGAGAGGGTAACCAATTTTTCCAGTTCCGCTGTCAGGTTGTTGTCTTGACGAACAGTACTGTGTCCACTCCTGATCACAGAGGAAATTGACGAGCAGTGCCCCAAAACAGTTCCTTTCTTCAAAGTCACTGGGTAATAATTGACATTCATTACCCTTACTGGCACAATTTTATCAGTACGCATCAAAGTCTTGCCTAGTGCAATCCCTCGTCCAATTTTCTCATCATGAAGCTTGGGCTCGAACATAACCACTCTTCCATTGCTCGCACCTCCATCCAAGCGAGCCTCCAGTATGGTCTCAGCCCTCTCGGGTTCACTTACATCTTCAGCCAGCAGAACACGAATCATCTCCTCACTTCTTCCATGTAGCACCAGCTCTTCTCCGTTCACACGTAGGACGCCATCTTTGAAGTTCAATTCAAACCCTCTGGAATTCATGATGTCCATTCCAATAATTGCGTCGTCCTCAATGTCCGCTACTAATGCCCGATGTTTCACTTTTGTGCTGCCTAGAATCAGTTCAATCGGTAGCTCACCATGTACAGTGGCCAGCTCTCCTGTTGCTGTGCGTAGCTTCCAGGATGATGGTTCCATTCTATCTGGTGTTTTAATAAAAGCAGGTCCAAGGATTGTCCTAGTCGCACCTGTATCTAGCAGCATGGTGCAAGGCTCGTTGTTGATGAAACCGTATACGAAGGCTCCTTTGTTCTGTCGTTGGAGGACAGCGACATATGCATTGTTCACCGGGGCTTTCTAAGTAGTGGCCGACGATTGCCCCTTCTCAACAACCTTCGTTGGTCTCGCCCTCTTGAGGGTTGGACATTGACTACGCACGTGTCCAAGTTTCCTACAGTTCCGGCATCTCACTAGTCTTTTCTCAGGCAACATTTCCTTCACGACCTTCCTTATGGCAGCTTTACTTTGGCTTCTGCAGGATTGCTTCGCCGCCTCAAATTCCAAAGCGCGTGCCAGTGCATCCACGAGATGTGTTGGACGAGCTAGTGTCAATGCTTGTCTGGTTTCCTGGTCACGAAGTCCATCTAAGAATGCCTGAACTGCTAGTCGTTCCATTACCTTTTCCGGTGTGGCTGGGTATGCAAGGCGAACCAAACGTGCAATATCTGCTTCAAATTCTTGTAGGGACTCGCTTGATTTTTGGCAGCGGTTCTTGAGCTGTGAGTGGTATACATGTTCTAGATGGGTCTGTCCATACCGTAACTCGAGATGTTTAATCAGCTGCTCGTAGTCCTCTTGTTCTTGTGCCGTGAGGGTTTGTAAGATATTTGTTGCTTCTCCACGCAACGCCAGTGTTAATGCTACAGCTCTTTCTCCTGCATTCCATCCATTCGCCTTTCTGCAGCTTCAAACTGTCGGCGGTAGTTTGCCCATGGTGTTTTTCCATCAAACTGAGGTGATTTCATGGAGATCTTTCCTGTTTCCGAACTGATCTGTACATCTTTCAAACCCTTTTGAACATCATCTAAGTTCAAACTCAGTTCCAGCATTGAATTTTCATTGACAGATTCTGTGGTGTGGGTAGTGTCATTAAGGTTTTCCAACTTACTGATTTTTTCCTTCAATTTGTTGATTTCTTCCTCGATTCCGCCTCTGATTTCATCGCTGATTGTTTCCTTCAATTTTCCCATCTCTTCCTCGACAGTCCCTATTCTTTCTTCTAACCGGTTCGCCACGCCACAAAGTTCTTCTTTCACGTTCTTCGAATTTTCTAGAAGCTCTTCCCTCAAACCTTTCGAATTTTCTAGAATCTCTTCTCTCAAATTCCTCGAACTTTCTAGAAATTCTTCTTTCAGACCATTCGAATTTTCTAGAAGTTTTGCTTGAAGTTCTTCCTTCAGAGTATTCGAATATTCAAGCAGCTTTTCTTCCAGATTTTTCGAGTTTTCTTGCAGCTTTTCTTCCAGATTTTTGGAATTTTCTACAAGTTTATCTTGAAGTTTTTCTTGCAGACTTTTCGAATTTTCTTGAAGTTCTTCTTTCAAAGTACTCATTATGGAAGTCATATCCATTCCAGAAACTTCGAATAGAAATGTTTCTGGGTCCTCGCCCTCCTGAACTAATCCCTCGGCAAGTCTTGTTTGAAGCACGGCCTTTTTACCACTTGTGTCAAGTTCCCTCTCCTCCAGTTCTTGCTTCAATTCCGCAACCTTCAATTCAACCAGGCGAACTTTCCTCGAACACATTTTGTCTTAGTCTATGTCTATTTCACGGGTCACCAGTCTATTATTATTATTATTGTCTATTTCACACAGTCTATTTCCCGGACACCACTCTATTATGATTATTATTGTCTATTTCACACGCGAGAAGTGTCACTTCACGAAAAATGTTTATCAGTCACTGTCTATTTTCGCGAAAATAATTGTCCGAAATACACAAGCTGTCTACTTACACGAACACTGTATTTTATCTCTAACAATCGCACTTCTGATCACCACTGTAATAGATTTATACTCTAGTTAACTGACTAAAATAATTTATTTAACGAAATACAATGATTCACAGTACTCTAATTTACATTACAATCACTCTACTATTTATATTCGACTTTCACTTCACTGACTGACTGTCCGTCTGCTGCGTAGTTCTTTTTATATCGAACGCCCACTTCTCCGAAAGCTTATGAAATTTCTCGTGAAGCCTCGAATCTTCCAGATTCTTCTCGGTGCATAGCGCAACAACAGTTAGCCGCGGCCGAGTGCCGGCTACGTAAGAGTTCAGGTCCGGCATCGCCCGCAGCTTCGCCACACTCTGTTACATTTTTTTTCACGAAAATAATAGGTACCAGTTTATTTTCCTGTTATATGATTTTTATTCTGATCCAAAATGAATAGAAACGAAATTAATCGATTTAATGTTGGGAAAATCAATAATTGTCCAATTTTGTATTACATTATTTCATTGAAAATGAGAAATAAACAAAAAAAAAGCCAAAGGATATTTCGTACGAAAGGACCCCGCACAAATTTTATTGAAAACCGGTTTCGGTGAAAATCGCTGAAATTTTAATATGAACAAAAGTTACTCTTGCCCCAACTCTCTGAATGCCGGCGTTTGGATTCTACAGGGGGTCGCATTTTGATATTTTGACGATTTTTAAAAAAATCCGGAATTTCATCGTATCGATCTGAATTTCTATAGTGGAATAATCCACAATATGTACATAAAAAAGTTCAAATGACAAAAGTTTCTAGAATCAAACTGGCGGGTATACGGAGGGTTGTAACCTTAGTTTTTGGTCATTTTTGTCGAACTTTTTTCGAGAAAATATTCGTTTTTCTGCAGATCCATATGCAACTGATGTTACTTTACAGTACATGAGAGGGCGATCATATTCTGCATTTGAACCAATCATCAAACTTTAAGTATTTGGAAGATACGGGACGATCAAAAATATTAGTAGAATTCTTCTGGACTTCCATTGTCTAGAAACAAAGAAAATAAATTCTTTGCATGTGTTTGAGTCACGACTTTTCAACAGTTAACATCTACTGTCGTTATCAAGTGTGTGAATGCGACAAGATATCTCGGATACTTATTATATAGCCTGCAACTGATGTACCTGCTATAACGGTAATTATAATCTTCGTGGGGTCTCTCTCAGGTCATCAATATTAATTAATGTGTTACAAAGACCTTTTTTTTTGGTTAGTGTTGTTATTGATGACCGATTTTGATAGGTCTTGACACAGAGTTTTTATTGAAATCTCAATCGATCTAGCTGAGAGATAAGTGGCTTCCACACATTCTGAATCTCTATGCTCGGCTGACTGAACACGTCATTATTCTGAATATAAGCCGACTCTATGAACTTTATCTTATACCAATGCTGTTCTTTGTGAATAACTTCGGCTTCCGACCAGGCATTTCGTTGAGATCCTGGAGGACATCGACGTAGTGCCGGAAGACCAATTAGTTAGCTTTGATGTGGAAAGTCTATATAACAACGTTCCGGTTGAAGATTCTTTACAGGTTATTCGCGAAAAACTACAAGAGGACGAAGCATTGAAGAACAGAACGAGCCACCAGTAACTGGTATTATGGAACTACTGGAATATTGCCTTCGGAACTGTTACTTTCAGGAAAAAGACCGTTTTTTCGCCCAGGAGGATGGACTACCGATGGGATCCTCACTGTCACCTGTCATAGCAAATATATATATGGAATGGTTCGAGGCTTTTGCTATAGACAAAGCCGACAAGAAATCTAGGATGTGGCTAAGATATGTTGATGATACCTTTGTCATATGGAACCACGGAGACGAAGAACTCGAGGCCTTCCTGCGGCTCCTAAACAACATTAGACCGTCCATAAATTTCACAATGGTAAAGGAGACCCAGGAGGGGTTACCCTTTCTTGATATGAAAGTCCAAAAAACGAATGGCAAGTTTCAAACATCACTGTACAGGAAACCAACTCACACCGGACAATACCTGAATTTTGAGTCGAACCATCATGGAGCGACGAAGAGAGGAAATATCCGCTCGTTGGTTGACCGGGTACAGCCTCTGTAACACCGATGAGAGTCTGACCAACGAATTGAACATCATCAAGAAAGATCTGCGACGAAATGGGTACTCTGACAAACATGTAACAGCGGTCCTTAACCGCAGAAGAGGCAACACCGAGAAATCAGATGAACCAACACAGCCTACCCTATGTCTTCCCTATGTGAGAGGTTTATCGGATAAGATAAGGCGAATTGGATCAAGGTACAACATCCGAACATGCTTCCGATCAAGTAACACCATTCGTAGCCAACTAACAAAAACGAGACCATCCAACGAGAATAGTGACTCCAAGAACTGTATTTACCGTGTTCCGTGTGAATGTGGGATGGATGATGTTGGAGAAACTAAGAGGCCACTAAGGGCCAGTCTTTTCAGTCCCAGTTAAACTCGAGATAACTAACTAATAGTTTAGATGGTGAATGACATTCTTTGAATGACGTTTGAAGGATCACAATCTAACCATTAGATAATTAATCTGGAGTTTAACTGAAACTGAAAAGACTGACCCTAAATGTAAACGAGAAGAAACAGAGAAGTCGGAAATAGCAGATCACGTATGGACTAATCAGCACAGCATCGCATGGTCGGAAGCCGAAGTTATCCACAAAGAACAGCATTGGTATAAAAATAGAGTCGGCTTATATTCAGAATAATGACGTGTTCAGTCAGCCGAGCATAGAGATTCGGAATGTGTGGAAGCCACTTATCTCTCAGCTAGATCGATTGAGATCTTTCAAAATCGGTCATCAATAACAACACTCACCAAAAAAAGGTCTTTGTAACACATTAATTGACATTGATGACCTGAGAGAGACCCCACGAAGATCCTAATTACCGTTTTAGCAGGTACATCAGTTGCAGGCTATATAATAAGTATCCGAGATATCTTGTCGCATTCACACACTTGAGAACGACAGTAGATGTTAACTGTTGAAACGTCGTGACTCAAACACATGCAAAGAATTTATTTTCTTAGTTTCTAGACAATGGAAGTCCAGAAGAATTCTACTAAGAATAATACATTGTCAACCACTTTCAAACAAAGATCAAAAATATGTTTTCAACTTCGAAAAAATGTATCCCTTTGTATAGTCAGCTTCCATCAATATATTTAATTGATTTTCTGAAACTATGTAGCTAATATATATATATATATATATATATATAAATGTGTCAACGTCTGTGCTCATTATACTGAATTCAAATAAATTTGCGGTGATGGTCCAAAAAATATGGAGAAGGGATGTTTCGGAATAATTTTGAAATGATTACTAATATCATACGTGAATTTTTTTAATTTTCATAATGTAGATGAGTTATTCTTGATCAATAAGTTCCAAAGTGCCTACCTCGCGAATGCCACGGTTTGAATTATACAGGGGTTTGAAGTATAGTATTTTATCGATTTCTCGAATAATCAAGAATTCCCAAAATATCTGAAATGGGAATTCATGAATATACAAAGGTTGCAAGTCAGTCTCATTCTGTGAGAATTCATGAATATACAAAGGTTGCCACTCAGTCTCATTCTGTAAATATATTTTCGGGCATATGCATGAGCATACGAATACGATTCATGTTTCAGACAGTGTATAAAAATATAATACAAATTTTATAAGGACCATCGTTTTCATTTTATGTTCCAAGAAAATACAGGGCGAAAACAATTTTCGGAAAAGTTCCGATGCCAAGTACGGCCACGGTACTGCAGAGTTTTTCAAGTGGAAGGGGTGTACATCTCCCTGCAATCCCAGAACTACTTAATTTTTCAAAACTTAATTGTCTTTTGATATAGTATTTTCAAGTTTAAGTAGTCTGGTTTTATATATTCTGGAATTGCGTACAGTTGCTTGCATAGAAAAGTAGTACACTTAATTTCAGCAGTGTAAACATGACTTGCCTAGATTGATAACTACCATATTTCGTTTGTGCCTCTCCAACATTTTTTAAAAAGCCAAAGGCTATTTTAAAAAATTAGATTAACATAACACAATTTCGAGAAATCGATGAAATACTATACTTCAAACCCCTGTATGAGTCAAACCGTGGCATTCGTGGAACTTTTTGATGAAGAATGAATCTACATTATGTCAGAAAAAAAAAATTCAAGGATGGTTTAAGAAATCATTTAAAAATTATTCCGAAACATTCCTTTTCCATATTTTTTGGACCATCGCCGCAACTTTATTTGGATTCAGATCAATGAGCACAGACGTTGTCACATCTGTATGTATATTAGCTACATAGTTTCAAAAAATCAGCTAAATATATTGGTGGGAGTTGACTATACAAAGGGATACATTTTTCCGAAATTGAAAACATATTTTTGATCGCCCCGTATCTTCCAAATATTTAAAGTTGGATGGTTGGTTCAAATGCAAAATATGATCGCCCTCTCATGTACTGTAAGTAACATCAATTGCATATGGATTTGCAGGAAAACGAATATTTTCTCGAAAAAAGTTCGATAAAAATACCAAAACAAAGTTTAACCCTCTATATACCCACCAGTTTTGATTCAAGAAACTTTTGTCAATTGAAATTTTTGATGCACATATTGTGGACTATTCCACTATAAAAATTCAGATGGATACGATGAAAATGAAATTGCAGATTTTTTTAAAAATCGTCAAAATATCAAACTTTGACCCCCTGTAGAATCCAAACGCCGGCATTCAGAGAGTTGGCGCAATGGTAACTTTCGTTCTGGATTGTATGGGCTACATCATATTGAAATTTCAGCGATTTTCACCGAAACCGGTTTTCCACAAGATTAGTGCCTGGTCCTTTAACAACATATCGGATTTCGGATTGTCGGTTATCGTATAGGTAGGTACATGAAAATCCGCCCTAAGACGTTGTGTCTGGACCCAGGACCGGCCTTAAGTTGGTCAGTTATAATATGCGCCGCCAACTATTCGAATTAAAATATGAGTACTTAATGAAACTTCAGTTATAGGTAATTTCAGTTGTTCAATTTACGCCATTGCTGAAATCAATAAGCATTAAAAAATTAATAAATGTCAATCTGTAGAAAACCAAATTGAAAAATTCGTTAAAATTCAAAATTTTCCTTCTATAATGAATAAGGCGAAAATTGAACAATTGAATACATAAATGTAGGGGAAGCATCAATTTTTGGCTGTTGCTCATATTTGAATTTGAATAGTTAGCAGCGCATATCCCAAGATTCGTAACAACTTCCCACAAGAACGAAACTTACTAAAAAGAAGGTTAAAATGTTTTTCTGCGCCCATGTCTGTGAACGTCAAAAATCGCACTGTCAACATTACTTGTAAATGACTTATAACAATAACATGCACGTAATGAGATCTCATAACATACACGTGCGTTTTGAGAAGAAAACTTAAACTTCTTGGTTTAATTAAATTACAATCAAATCTTTATCTACGTAAGACTTTATATGGTCTATTTACACAAATTTAGTCAATTAAAAAACATAATTTTTTTAGCATTATCGCGATATATTCAGGATTGAAAGAGTGATGCCCCTAAATGTAGACAGCACGTTATGCAATTTCTTTAAAAATTGGACACGTTTTCTTAAGTGGCATGCTATGAAAATAAATGTCATGTCATTTATATTGCCAATTTCTTGAACAAAATTTAATTGTATCCGGACATTTTCTCAACTTTATCTACGAATATGTCTGATAGTAGTGAAAGTGATGAAATTATGAGCACTCCACCGAAGATTTTAGTAAAAGCTCAAGCTGCCACACATAATTTGTTACCGCTAAAATCCAAAGAATGGTACGAAATTACCTATCAAAAATTTATGGATTGGCGACACAAGCATAACGTTGAAATGAATGGTCGTAGAAAAAGTATAGCACGTTACACGAGTTGTAAGCCCATTACGCACTCATGAAATTTATGCACTCGCTGCTGCGCGGCTTCGTGCATAAACTTTTTCAATTCGTGCGTAATGGGTTACTTACAACTCTTGTTACGTAATATACTATTATTTGTACAGAGCAATCGATTTTTTTGTGTAAAACGTTTGGTTTTGGTGCTTGCAATTGTGTAACATGAGTTATCTAGCGTCGCGTCTGAAAAATGTGTCTACAAAACGGAGACGTGCAATTTTTGACTGAAGAATTTCCGTTTGACAAAGAATATAACTCGAATAGTATTGGAGATCCCTTCAAGTTTTCATTGAATTCATGTTGAGGATATAAGACTAAGTAGGTATAAGTACCTAACACAATTTTTTTCGAGATGTCCACTAACTAGACTGGCAAGGACCAGGTGGGAAATGCTGGTGAGGTTCCAACTTTAAGGAAAAACAAAATAATTAAACACGTAACCACAAAAAATGGTGAAATGGGGATGCAGTTTAGGGGTTGAAAATGGTTTTATGCGATTTGCAGCGAAACGTGGCCTTTTAGGAAAATGTTCAATGGCAAAGTTGTAGATGATAAAAGAATCAAAAACTCTTGCGTCCAACACTTTTTGACATAACCTCAAATTAACCGTCAAACTGTCGAAAAAACGAGTTTTTAGTTTTTAATTTTTTAATTCACATGAAAAGAACCCCGCACCAAATACATGGGAAAATGGCTTTCAGCCAATTTTGATAATTTTTTGGAATATTGTAGTACAAGTCACTAGAAGTTACACATGCAAGTTTAAATTATTTTCTATGTTTCGGTGATACGAATTTTGGAAAATCATAAAAATTGCTTTTTTACCAAAACATAGCAAGGTTCACTCATCCAAAAGTATTACTTTTTAGATGATTAGTTACAAAATAGTAGCATTGCTGGTTTGAAGAAAGTCGAATGACATGTCAGTTAGTCGGTCGTTACGATAGAAGAAGCCACCTATTATACAGGGTGGGTCAAACTTAGGGACAATTTAGGATATTTTGCCAATCTTTATCAACGGTCTCTATGGTGAAACCAATCATTTTTCATTAGGAAAATACCTATTGGAATTCTTTTCTTACGACAAGAAGATTTTCTCTAAAAGTTTAGACTTTTTTACAACACAGTAATTTTTTTTCAAATGTTTGTTTTTTATACTACATATTTTTAACAATAGCCACACAAAATAGCCTCTTTCGTCAATAAATCCGCTTTCGAGCCAAAAGTATTCGAGAAAGGCTTATAGTAATTGCTCAATATGATCAGCTTCATATGATCAGCTTCAAAAAGTTACGATCACATTTTATACGGGTGCTGTTTATAAATATTAGTTGAAATCGGTTTTGTACGTAATATATATGTTAATTGTTTTTCAATGGATCTACCAATTTGAATCATATTCTTCAGTTATATTTTCAAGTCAATTACCTACACTCGGGTGAGTTTCATTCATTTTCTATGTCTGTTTTTTTTAACTATAATTTTCATCAAGAAATAAGATTGGACAATATCTTCTATAGAATATCAATTTTATAGTCAAAAAACCAGACATAGGAAATGAATGAAACTTACCCGACTGTAGGGTAATTTACTTGGAAGTATAACAAAAAAACATAATATAAATTGGGAGATCCATTCAAAAATAATTAACAAACATATATATTACGTACAAAATCGATTTCAACTAATATTTGTAAACAGCCCCCGTATAAAATGTGATCGTAACTTTTTGAAGCTGTTCATATTAAGAAATTACTATGAGTCTTTCTTGAATACTTTTGGCTCCAAAGCGGATTTATTGACTCAAAAAGGCTATTTTGTGTGGCTATTGTTAAAAACATGTAGTATAAAAAACAAACATTTGAAATAAAAAATTACTGTGTTGTAAAAAAGTCTAAACATTCAGAGAAAAATCTTCTTGTCGTAAGAAAAGAGTCCCAATAGGTATTTTCCTAATGAAAAATGCTCGGTCTCACCATAGGGACCGTTGATTAAAATTGGCAAAATATCCTAAATTGTCGCTATTTTTGACCCACCCTGTATAATAGGTGGCTTCTTCTTTCGTAACGACCGACTAACTGACATGACTTTCGACTTTCTTCAAACCAGCAATGTTACTATTTTGTTACTAATCATCTAAAAAGTAATATTTTTGGATGAGTGATCCTAGCTATGTTTTGGTAATTTTTATGATTTTCAAAAATTCGTATCTCCGAAACTGGACATAGAAATTAATTCAAACTTGCATGTGTAACTTCTAGTGACTTGTACTGCAATATCCCAAAAAATTATTAAAATTGGCTGAAAGCCATTTTCCCATGTAGTTGGTGCGGGGTCCTTTGTAAGCATATTTTTTTTGTGTCAAATTAGCACGATTTTTTCGCAATTCTAGTTTTCGACTTATGTACATTTTTCGAAAAAAATACCCTTATCTTCCACAAACAATTGTTCTTGTGTTTTTAGTATTCCGAAGTGATCATTTCAATCATTGAAATTTCTACTTTCAAATGGTTCATGTGACTTGGGGGTTTTATTGATCGTTAAACCTCTTAAAATTGAAAAAACCGATAACAAGACTCTCTGAATCATGATTTTATCAATATTTTCAATGATTCTAAATAGTTGTAGGAAAAAAAGTAACAGGCAAGGACTAGATGGAGAATATTGTTGAGGTTCCAACTTTTAGGAAAAAATATTTAAACTCGAAAACACACACACAAACATATCTATGAAAGAACACACTTCTCTTTTTTTCCATGAACTTTGCCAATACAAAATTACCGACTTGAATCATTTCATATTTTGAAGTTTTTGTTCCCGAAGGGTTTGGTAAATCATCTTCATCTTTTTTTTCATCATCGGAATCAATGATACTAACATCATCCATACTATCGCTACTTTTTTTTCACTCTTCATCATTTTCAGATTCTTTTCTCTTCCTCTTAGTTTCCATTTGTAACTCCATAGCTTTTTCTCCATTGCCTTTCACACTGTTTTCCTTTTCCATAATTTTGCTCACTCTTGCTTCTCTTCAGTTTTCTCTGTTTCTTTCCTTTTATGATACTCTTTCTAAATTTCTGATGTTTTGGCAAAAGGAATTTTCTCTTTGTTCGTTTTTCGACAGCTTTCCTTCTGGTAAAAACAACGCTTTCTTGAATGGAATGGAATGGAGTATTTTCTAGAAGTTGTGGCTACTGGTATCACCTTTGATATATCATCAAACGCGGCATTCAACTTTTCCTTGGCGTGATATTTTTTGGCACCATCTCTGTAAGGAAGATGCTCCAGCAAATGACAGGTGATGTACCAATGATTGACACCCTGTCAATGACTGCTACCAAACGTTTATTTGAACTCATATTTAGATGGAAGCCCATTTGTGATTATTAAAACACTTCAGCATCATCGAATTGACATCAAATGTTGTACCAATCATCGACATGTGTATCAATAACTGGCATATACAGGTTTCACTTTGTCCAGTCATTGACATCCAGGCCGATATGAGATTATGCGATCTAACCCTCTAGAAAGTTACCAGAAAAGGACCAAACATGTCAAATAAACACCCTTGAACAGTGTAAAATTCTTCAACATTAATACAACAAAAATTGAAACAATATCATTGAGTGACCTTAACATCTTGCTTTATATAGAAACACCGATAAACATGACGTGATGCACTTCGCCATTTTATAACCGGAAATTATGTCAACTGATCACTCTGAAATTGTCTACAGAGTTGCTCGACATTCTATTGTTTGAGATTTCTTAGATATATTGATGATATTTGAGCATATGATCTTATTATTCAGGAGAAAGTGAGCTAGTGTCAACCACTGGAACACTGTCAATAACTGGTACTATTAACTTATGAATGACTAAATTTACAAGAAAATTTCACACCTCTACTTTTTAACCAATAAGATGCCTTAATTTTGACTAGTTACCATGGCAACTAAAAAAATTTGCGGAATTTTTTTCGTGGCGCCACGATATTTAAGAGGACATTTTTTGACAGTTGAAAAGGTAAACATATGATGTATAACCATTAAATATTGTAGACATAGCTGTGAATAATGCAAATTTTCTATAAGAATTAACATTATTATTTATTATTCGCTATAAAGTTTCAACAGAAACCACAAATTTGTTTAATTATTATGCATTAACAATTTATATTTCAAAAAACGTAGGATCTACAACCATAGTAAGATTTAAATGTTGCTTGAATTCTAACCCATCCCCTCTTCTTAATGGTGAATAGGAAGGTGACGAATTAATTAGATGTCTGTGTTTTAAGTCATATATGTAATATTTTGAAACAATTTTGTTCAAATCTCTTTTACGCAAAAGGCCATATTTACTTGACATCTGCAGCAAACTTTCTTGGATTTTCGTAAACAAACCATTCGACTCTAACGCTTCCTGGTCGTAATCTTCCATTAAATTCGTTAAATATATTAATTTTGGATGACATATTTGCACTTGACGCAATTCTTTGCAGTATTTACATAAATTGTACTTTTCAAAGCATTTAATTTTTCTCAAATTATTTAACGCAAATGCTTACAAGAAATGTTTTACATAAGAATAACTTTGTTTGCTGGTTTACTATACAGTAACTCAATGTAATTTACCAATATAAACCTCATCTGTCAAAAGCATGGCCGCCTATATCACGGCCACCTACTGCAACAAACCATATTAATATTATATTTTTTACATTAGAGGTGTTATGGATTACTTTAACAAAAAATACATTTTTCTGAAATCGTTCAAGAATGCCCACTTTCTTGGAGCAACCTCAGGCCTCAAAATACGCTAATCTAGTATTTTAGTCCGTTGCTAAGCAACGAACTTTCCCGGACCGTTTTCGGACCTATACGGTACGGGAAAGTACTTTCCCGTACAAAAAATTATACGGGAATATTTTTGACGGCTTGTTTACATTTCAGACTGTTATTGAATTCACGCAAACAATATGTAGAATTCCTTAGTTTTTGATAATGCTGATTGCGATTTCAGAAAAAAATAGTATGTGTACTTCAATGCTTGTTAGCCTCGGCTTAACGCCTTGGCCAACAATTTACATTGTCGTCCGGGAATGTATTGCTTTTACTACTAGATACACAATATACTATTCTACCACCTTTAGTAACCTAAAATTATGAAAGGGCGAAAGACTGATCTAATACCCATCTGAGTTTTGGCATTTGGTGTAACTAAAGTTGGTAATATTTTTTATTTAACGAAACATGGTGGACTTGACAAGCAGTGAAATTAATTTAAAATGTCAGATTGGACTAATAATTTTTTTCCAAATTATGGTGTGAAATTTTCTTACCAAATACCACGCAAGCTTAAATTATTCCTTTCTTTCCGGTACGAATATTTTAAGAAAATTAGTGCCCTCAAATAAATTTCCGGAAATAATTTGAAGTCGAAATTTTATTTTCAATTGAATATTTTGAAACACTTTTGCAAAAAATTGATTTTTCGCACAAAATTTGGAGAACGTGTTTTTTTGAGGTGAAAAATCAAAATTTAGAATTAATTTTTATTTAGCATTTAGAGGGCCTAATTTTTTTCCAGTAAACTTTTGGAATTTTTTCTCTATAGACAGTGAAGGACTAGCTCTTGGTATATGAGAGTTTAGTCTCTTTGGTACACGACTATAAAGAGTATACTACTGCCATCAGCCATACTACACAGGGTGCCTAACTTTTTTATTTGAAGAGGTAGAGTCATAAAACAAAAACGAAAATGATCCTCATCGAAAACGTAGATCAACGCAAAAAATAATGATAATAATGAATATATAACCATCTCAAAATGACAAAATCATTTTTAAAAAGACCATAATTTTGTTATTGAAAGAGATAGAGAAAAAGTTATTGGAAAGAAAATTATCCCATTCAACAAATAGATATAGGTGAGGCAAAAAATAGATGGAAAAAAGAAAAAGAAAGGACCCCGCACAAATCAAATGAGAAATGGATCCCTGTCGAATTGGCTGAAATTTGGATATGTTGTAGTTTATATCCTTCTGATAAAAAGTCTTCACGGGCCCGATACCTAAAAATGGACAGTTTTTCAGGTATCACGCGATCGAAAGAGAATTCCAATCTCTCACTTTGGGGGTCTTCAACCCTTCTCGTCTGCGTATGGCGATTTTACATTTGTGACATTTTCTTCTCTATCTATTCGAGTCATGAGTCTTCAGAACATTAGCTTTTGTAGAAACTCAACATTTATTGACAATTCATAAATTGTTATTATTCCTGTCATCCTGTCAAAACTGAACGAAGTCATCGCCATTATATAGAGTCAAAATCCAATGTGATCGCTTTGCAGATTGCACTAGTTGCAACTTTTGACTTTCGATACCTAAATAACTGTCCATTTTTAGGTCTCGGGCTGATGGAGACTTTTGATCAGAAGGGTATAAACTACAACATATCTAAATGCTAGCCAATTCGACAGTGATCCATTTCCCATTTGATTTGTGCGGGCTCCTTTCGGTCCGTTTGTCTGTCTGTATGTCTGTGGCATTTCAAAACGCTCTCATTTCCGCATCCTTGGAGATATTGCTTTGAAATTTGGACTACGTCAATAACTCGAGGACAATATTGCTTAACTTTTTTTCGATAGGAAGATCTGGAATTTTTTATCGGGGATTTTTCCGTTTTTCTCAATTTCCGTCGATACAGGTAGGGAAAGTGATTTGGTTCCTTTCATATTTTTCGAAAGTATACTCCTATATGCTCCACAAGAGTGTATAGTTTTTGGAAAAGATCGGAGAATACTAACAGGCTTTTCCGGGCGATCGAAAAACAAATACAAATCATAAAAGATCTTTTTTTAAAAAAATCGATCGGAAAATGTTGAAAATTCCTTGATAATGAAAATTAAAATTTGAATTTTCGAAAAAATGAAATATCTCACTAACAGTTGAAACTATCATAATATACCAAGACGCCCTTTTTGCCCGCCCTCAGAAAATCTACAAAAAATGTTTCGGAAAAATCAAAGATGTGAAGAAACAGAAAAGTTGAGACATTGACCGTACTAATGATGAAATAGTAATTCTAAAAATCGTCACGAATACGTCTTCACAAACTCTGCTGATATTTCTCCAACTTGATTGGAAAGTGGAAAAAAAAATTAAAATATTTAAAATCTCTAAAAACTAGAAAATGAAACAAAGTATACATACAGTTTCATTGTTCTTAAACAGGTCTACAAAAAGTTTTTTGAATTTTTTTCCATATTTTGGAAAAAATAGAGAGAAACGAGTTATAATTAACAAGGGGAAACGTATACATATATTATTCAAATTCGTTTCTTAAGAACCGAAGATAGGTTTCCCCGTTCAAAGTATTAGAGAAGAAATGAGGTCCAAGTATTCGGTCGTCATAAATTCCAGCCTACACATTCAAACGAAACCGAACTTGTGGTCTGACTACTCTGAAGTGTCGTGGATTATTTTCATTCCAAATGTGCTCATTATTTTTATTAAAAACACCACAGTTCGAAAAAGTACTTTCGTCGGTCCAAATAATGTTTTCAAGAAGTTTGTAGGGTCTACCCTATTGGAGAGACAGCTACAAAATTCCATCCTTCTCTCAGGATCACCTGGATGTAATTTTTGTGAAATATGTATCTTATAACATTTCAAACCACTTTTTTTGAATTTCCTCCAAACGCTCGTCTGTGGCACATCCATTTCTGCCGAGACTTGATGTGTTGATTTGGAAGGATCTGCATTTATCTAAAAAAGTACCAAACATAATTATACTTCTTCGAATATGGAATGAACAATAATTATTTTACCTCAGCTAATAAGTTACATCTAATATTTTGTTCCATTCTGCTTCCATATTTTATTCTTAGTTTTTGAATCGCACCGTACTCAGCCAAGTGTTTTTCCAAAATTCCGAATGATGTTCTATCCGGCTGTTGTCTTTCCGGATATAATTCAAAATAAATTTGTGCTGTTTTCGTACTATTCCTATCAAATTTATAATAAAGTTTCAACATATCTCGTTTTTCTTCATTTGAGAATGAGGACATTTCGACTGAAGTATTTGTGCAAACTTATGATATTTAATGAGTTCTGACAACTAGTGTTTATTAAACAAAATTTTTCGATGGAGTCATGACCATCTCAGATGAAGTTGTTTTTTTTTTAATATCTGTGGTTTCAGAAGTGCATATCATAACAAATTTTACATCAATGAAATCAGAATGAGAATCACTATTTTTCTGCATAAAAAAACAATATGGCGCCCATACAGGAAAAAAAGTTGATGATGAATGCCAGAAGACGAAACGTCGGATAGTAAATCTGAACATGAAAACGTGTAGCTGAAAAAAGTATCAATGAAAATGTACTTTTGGTTTTGAGCTATGTTGTCAAATAACGATAGAAAAAAATAAAAACAAAAATTCCGATTTTCAGTTTTTTCCCGATATTTCCGGAAATACTCGGAATTTTCCAAGTTTCAAAACAGTATTTTGTTAAGCACCAGAATATGCAACTTTGCCCCAATTTAAGCTTTGACGTATCTCCTGTAGTTTAGGAGATCCCAACGGTGGGGGTCGATTTTGAATTGCCCTGTATAGATCCTAACGCCTGGAGGGTAACATTCACTCGACGGCCTTTGGCCCAAGGTATGAATATTGCCTGATGGGCGTTAGGATCTAGTGACGCTCGTGGTGCATTTTGTTTTTTACGAAAAAATTATCTTAAAAGACGTTGTTTACTTCATAAATTTCTTGTCATCGTATTTACTGCGTTCTGTTCGGCAACTGAGCACAAGTGAGCTTCTGTGCAGTTGCCATGGAAACATTGAAGAGGTTGCTGAGGGTTGTTTATTTGATAAAATGACTCTGCGTTTTTGTAAGAATTGACAAGCCTGTTAGTGGAGGAAACTAAAACGGTTGTGTTCATGATAATTATGAAGATCCCACAGAATGTGACGCTCAAAGCTGAGCAAGCGTTAGGAAATTTATTGCCTGTGAAATCCAAATACTTATACGAGAAGGAGTATGGCCATTTTTTGAAATGGAAAGATGAGAGTGAATACCGTAAATGAAACTGTCTTAATGGCATACTTCCAGGAACTGGTGAGTTTTTCTCATGAAAAATATTAATATTTTTTATTTATTTTACATTATTTCAGTCTGAAAAATATTGTGCAAATAGTCTATGGACCAAATACTTACAGATGAAATCAACATTGATTGTTAAAGAATACATTAATATATATCAGCATTCAGTCAACTGATGGCATTTCTGAAAGTTAAATCAAAAGGATACATTTCTAAAAAATCGAAGGTGTTGGAAAGTGGACAAGTATTACTTTTCATAAGAAAAGCTCCAGATGATACTTTTCTGCCACATAAAGTTGTTCTGGTACGAAAGGTTACACCAGACATTGTCTACGCCGAACGTCGTCAACGCTTCTTGTTCAAGGTGGTGCTTCCTTTGAAACACTAAAATTACATGGAAAATGGAAGAGTAGTGCGGTAGCGGAGAGCTATATTGAAGAAAGTATCTCCTAGAAGAACAAAATTGCTACAATGATAGCCCAGTCCGAATCCGAAAAAGAAAATGTTAACGTTCCGAACGAAACCGAATGCACATTGAGGAGTTCATCATCGGTCAACTCACAGAACTTCAAACTTTGTACTAATTTTTCAGGAACATTTGAAAATTGTAATTTCTATTTGAGAAAAAATAATTAGTCCATTTTTATGTACAGTTATAAATAAAACTTTTCACTTATAATATCACAAGAGCTTAAATTATTTCCGGAAATTTTTTTGAGGGCACGAATATTTTGAAAATTCTGAGTCGCGAAGCGACGAGAGATAATTTTCTTAAAATATTCGTGCCCGAAAGAAAATTTCCAGGAATAATTTAAGCTTGTGTGGTATTCGGTAAGAAAATTTCATACCATAATTTGGAAAAAACTTATTAATCTAATTTGACATTTTAAATTAATTTCACTGCTTGTCAAGTCCACCATGTTTTTTTGTTTTTTTGACTTCTTATTTTAGATTATTTGTCAATGTTTGTGTTCGAAGAAATTAAACTTCACTTTTTATAACAGTTTTTTTATATAGGTACTGTAAAATGTATAATATTTTCACTGCTCACATTCACCCGAATAGTGCGCATATTCACCCCATACGTATGGGTAAATGTGCGAAGTGCAACCGATTTTTCTAAAATATTCGAAATAGCTTAAATATTCGTATTCAATAAATTTGAACGAATCAAATCGTGGAGAAAATATCAAAGTTCACATTGATCTATAGGAATTTATATTTGAAGATGTTTTATACCAAGTTTTACACAAAAAAAGGCAAAACTGCGCACAGTTACCCGACTTTCTCCTATGTCTTGAAACACATACATCTAATTAATTCGTCACCTCCCTATTCACCATTAAGAAGAGAGGATGGGTTAGAATTCAAGCAAGATTTTAATCTTACTATGTTTGTAGATCCTTACGTTTTTTGAAATATAGATTGTTAATGCATAATAATTAAACAAATTTGTGTTTTCTGTTTGATGAAACTTTATAGCGAATAATAAATAATAATGTTATTAATTCTTATAGAAATTTTGCATTATTCACAGGTATATCTACAATATTTAATGGTTGTAGATCATATGTTTACCTTTTCAACTGTCAAAAAAGTTCCACTGAAACATCGTGGCGCCACGAAAAAATTTCCTGAAATTTTTTTAGTTGTCATAGTAGAGGTATGAAATTTTCTGAGTAATTAATTCATCGAACTACAGAAAAAACATTTAGCGGGCGTTATGATTCATAATGTTCTCCATAATGTCCCGGGCGTTATGGGTCTGTTAATAGCAACCGTTGCCATTCTCATCTCTTGCATGTTTGATTCACTCGGCCAATATTCCCTTTAATAGCAAGACACTTTCCCGTGTACCCAATGAAGAGATTAAACGCCTCTAACAAACCTAGACCCATAAAAGAAAAAACAATCTACCTCTAATATCCTTAATCCGGCACCTATTGTTTTTTTACTAGTCAGTCGGCTGTATGGATGCGTCGGGACGGTGAATAATAAGAGAAGGGGAGAACCATCGGCGTTCCACGACGGAGGGTGAGCGTCCCCGCCTGCGACGCCGCCGTCGTGCTTACAGTTCGCGCCGAACACGCGTCCTTTAAACTATCAACTCCCGGACTTTTCGAGAGACCGCTCGTCGCGGACAGTGTTTTGTTTCGGACGATGATTTGATTTCCTGATTGGGACAGTTCAGATTCGTGTTTATGGTGATTGTTCGTTTTTGTTCTGATGAATATTATTATAATAAAATTTTTGGTGCATTCTCGTGAACTTTGAACTGGAAGAAAAAATTTAAAATGTTGGAAGTTGCGCTTGGGACCGCTGTTATATCAGGTAGGGGCATATTCTTTTCTACAACAAAATGAATTGACTCTCCTGATACTTGATAAAATTCCATTGTGAAAACATTAAAAACATACATTACAGTTTCGAAAAAAAAAAAAATCATTGTGAATGTTTGTTCACTTGTCTATAAAGCATTGTTTCTATCTATATCCAAATATTCTCCCTCTCCATAATTGCAACAAAGTTGAAGATGCGGCAACATTATCTATATTGTAGTCATTCAAATCAAATCAAAAAATACTTCAATGTTTTGTTGACAAATATAAACTTCCCAAAACACAAGATCTTGCAGTAACTGCAGTAGTAGAGAACACAATGGGAGATACATTGAAACAACTGTTTCAAGAGGCTAGATTTGGAAAGCCAGGAACATAAAGTGGAGGACGCAAAACAATTATCGGTAGAACCTTGCAAAAGTATTTATCCAGAAGATATTGCAAATACCCATTTATTGAGCATTGTCAACAAAAAATCCGCAATGAAAAATAAAGGAGAAAACACAGGATAAACCAAAGAGAAAGTATAGTCCAGCTCTGAGAGTGACGAAGATATATTACCTACCCATTTACGGAACCAAAAACATATCTGGACTACAAATAATGATGATAGTGATGACGATGTTGAAACTTTTTCAGACTTGGACAATGGTCATATCGATGACTAACCTACTGAACAAGAATTATTTGTGAATGAACCTTCCAGAGAAACACTCTCTAAAGATGAACCTATTGAACACGATCGATGAAAATGTGGTGACTATACAATATTACTGAATTTGAAAACCAAGGATGAAACTAAAAAAAATCAACTACAACTTTGAGGTAAGGGCAGAGAAAATTTGCAGAAAACAGTGAATAAACATAAATAATAAAATAATAAACATAAATAAATTTAGACAGTAAGAGTCTATGGTACAGTGGTCCTTAATTTATATCTAGGATTTATCAATCCTATTGTGTGAGAATGTTTTTCGCGATGTGTAAAAGTTTCAAAGTTAAAACATATATTGAATTAATTATTTTTGAAAAAATCATTTTATCTCTAGTATTCATCGACTGAACTATTCCATTGGGGACCCATATTTTTCGTCTTTCATATTTCCTTTTGATTTGATGTTTGAAAAAGTGCTTTTTACGCGTACTGTATATCAGGTATTTCAGTTATTTCTTCCCCATCAACGAGATGAAGTAGTGATTTCAGCATAGGTATAATAATCAATTTGTTTAATTGTATTATTTATTTTTTCAAATACCAAATGTGAGTTAAGTTTTTATTATAATAGGTAACAATAGGTCAGTTTTGGGTCTAATAAAGATGTGGTCTATACACGATTTTGTAGTTTCAGACTTTTGTATAATCATTTATTAGTGATTGCTTGATGTAAGGGGTAGGGGCGAGGGTGCCCACCAATTTGACAATTTCAAATAGCATGGGGTGTCAAGTGACACATCGTTGAAAACAAAAGTCAGTTATCGTTTCATCTATCTAAATTTTTTCGGATTTTGTTATTTTTTTTACAATATGCACTTGAAATGAGTATCTACCCTTATCCTCCGCCTGCGACGCTGCCGTCGTGCTTACACAACTATAGACTCCCGGACTTTTCGAGAGACCGCTCGTCGCGGAGATTGTTTTGTTTCGGACGATGATTTGATTTTCTGATTGGGACCGTTCAGATTCGTGTTTACGGTGATTGTTCGTTTTTGTTTTGACTGAAGCGGATATTAGGGTAATTGAATTTTTTTGAATTGGTGTGAACTTTGAACTGAAAGAATAAATTTGGAATGTTGGCAGCTGCGTTTGGGACTGCTGTTATATCAGGTAGGGCTACTTTCTTGTCGACAGCAAAGTGAATTGATTCTCCTGATAATTGATGAATTTCCTTTATGAAAATATGAAACAAACCAAAATTACAGTTTCTAAAAAATTCACTATCATCTGTTTTTGGGCGTATCACGTTTTAAAAATTATTTGGCCCATTTTAAAAACTTTTCGTTTAAGTTTTGAATCATTGACGTTGTAGACGGAATGTTTTGAAACGGCATGAAATATTTTGAAACCATGAAATGAGAACGGTTCAAAGCTGTCAATTGTCTATGTTTTGGTATTGAGTTTTCAAGTAAAAGAGGAAGGAATTATATTTTTTTGTCAAACTTGCAATAAAGTATAATAATAATAATAATAATAATAATTCTTTATTTCCATTAAGATCATTGTTACATGATATTGGAAGAGTCAGTATAAAATAGTCAGCATTGTATATATATAAAATAATATTAAAAATTACATTAATGAAATATATAAATAAAATATATAGTGGATATACAAATAAAATAATTTCATTTGGTCATTGTAAAATTATTCATAAAAAAGCAGAAATTTTAATATATGGACAAAAAATATATAAAATGGTTAAAAAATATCACAAGTAGAAGCTAACACAATTATTAAACCAGCAACAAAACAGAAATATACCGATATCATTGTCATTCTCCTAAGAATTCATTTACTTTATAGTAACATTTTCTCACTAGGAGTTTTCTCAATTTATTTTTGAAAATATTGTAATTCTTTTCACTAACAATTTCATCTGGTAATTTATTGTATTCCTGCATAAGAGGGAGCGTTTTCGAAAAATCTTGTTTTATGGCTTGGTATCTGTAGAAGATTGCCGTGTCTTGTATTATAGTTGTGATTATCGCTATTTGTCAATAGATTAGAAAGTTTCCTTTTTATTAGTAGTATAGATCTCATGATGTATATACAAGGTACAGTAAGAAGATTGTTTTCGATGAAATATGACTTGCATGATTCAGTACGTTTCAATCCAAATATTAATCGTATTATCCTTTTTTGTGATATAAGCAGTCTTTGAGATGAAACTGCATTTCCCCAGACCGTTATATTATATGTTAAATGGGAATATATTAATGCATAATAAATGTTAATTAGTTGATGTCTATCAAAAATGTTTTTCATCTGTAGGATGGCATAAAATCCACTATTAACTTTTTTACTGATATGATGTATGCAGGTTTTAAATGATAGATTTGAATCTAGAAACGTTCCTAAGAATTTGGTGTTATGCGAAATGTTCATTTTTGCATTATGAATATTGATATCTGTGGGTATATGATTATTGTTATTAATGGAATATTGCATAACGATGGTTTTCGTATGATTGACTATTAATCGATTGGTGTAGCACCAGTCACTGAACATTAAATTTGTTATCAAGTTCGCGTTGATTTTCACCATGGAATGCTACAGATACATCATCGGCAAGCAGTCAGTTTCTATATAGTCAGGAAGGTCATTGACGTACTAAGAAAAAAGAAAATATTCTAATTAACTTATCGTTGAAGCTAATGGCTCTTCTGTCAAAGATGATTTTAATGATAATGATGACACCAGAAATTCATAGTAATCGCACTAACTGAACGTAGTTTTAACAGTAGGGTACATTGTGTCATACCCAAAACTTCTAAGGAAATCCTGCAGCAACATCTAATTTTCTCTAGAATCTACTAGTCGATAAAAACCGTTTCGAATGAATCAGTAACATTTTCGGGGGTTTTGGGCGATTTTGTGAATTGCATCACGAACATATTGGTTTTACATCAAGAGAGAAGGCAATATGTCAGCTTCCATGGCCACAGATCTATTGGAATCCTTCCTGCCTCTGGTGTACCTGAGGGGTCCAACCTTGGGCCACTATTTTTCATAATTTTCATCAATGATATTGTTGATACTCTCACCGTCCGTCATTTACTGTACGCCGATGATTTTAAGATATACCATAAAATTATCACCAGAGAGGACTGTACTCTTTTCCAAGAAAATCTTGATCGCGTCAATGTATGTACCTCGATAATAACGTATTCCTTAATTTCTCCAAATGTCATGTTTTGTCCTTCACCGCCAAGCTGAATCCAATTCTTCACAATTATGAAATGAACAATATTGTTTTAAACCGTCCTGAAACCCTCCAAGATCTAGGAGTAACATTTGACAAAAAACTTTTCTTCAGAAATCATATAGAGCACGTCATCAAAAAAACTTATAGATCATAAGGATTCATCATCAAAGTGACAAAATAATTTCGAAGAAATAAGAAAACGTTTCTGCAACTATATTTCACATTTGTTATATCAAACGCAGAATATGCTTCAATAGTATGGGCACTGCATTATCAGATACATATATCTAATTTTGAAAATATTTGAAGTATGTATGTTTCAAGCTTGATGGTAACTACCCGACTGTAGGCTTTCCGCATGAACAACTTCTTTCTAGATTTTCAGTGGATTCACTTGATTCTCGACGAAACAGGTCATATGTTATATTCCTTTTCAATCTTATTCACAACAATTTGGACTCTACCTATATTTTGAACATGTTAAACTTTCCAAGGTTCACATTTCGAAGAAATGATTTTACCTCCCTCTTTGTCACACAAACGTAAAGTTATATAAACCTGTATATAAAATGTGCTCTACATATAATAAGATGAATGAAACCATTGATATTTTCTGCTGCAGTGTGGCCTCTATAAAAAAAAAACTGGACTCTTCTGTTTTTACCACCAATTGATATTGTTAAGTAGGTGTTATTAGATTAATGGTTCATCCTGTATAGTCCTAGTCTATAATTGGATCTTTTATCCGTTGGAAAGTGTAATAAAAAAAATAAAAGAAAGAGTGTGGTCAATATTATTGAGCATGAACAACTACAATTCTGTAGATCCATTTTGGGATCTTTCTCTGCCGATATCACAAAAACCAGAGCAACCAGAGTCCACCAGGAAGGACATTTTGGAAGGTTTTGAAGTTGAGTCCATGAAATAGAGATACAAAAATTTGACATGTTAGGACAATGAAATAATATAGAGCAGTTAATTCTGGTAGTGCATATTTGGATGATTTATTTTATCTTTTTTATGAAATATTAAACTATTTTCAATTTATATGCTTTCAAATCCAATTTTCTGAAATGTTGGGCTTGTTTTATTTTATTTCAATGCTCGAACAAGTAGGCGTTCCTTCAAGTATAAGAATTCAGCATTGATGAAACTTTTCGGTTATAACATTTTTGAGTAACCATGTATTCGATAAGTTGAAAGACTTTAATGAAACGAAAAAAACACAATTTTTGTCCCGGGCTTTATCCCATTATCAAGTATAAAAACTAACTAATACAATTGTACTCTAAACCTAGTTATATAGGGAGTTTGCAGGTAAACTGGATGGAGAGGTAATTAAATGAAAATAAATGAAATTAAATGAACATGGGTGAAACGATATAAATTCAATACTGGAGGTTATGGAAATTACCTGGGTTGTCAAAATCACAAATTCAAAAGTGGAGACCTCAACGAGCAACTCGATTTATGTAGGTCTATAATTAGATTTAGAGTACAATTGTATTAGTTAGTTTTTATACTTGATAATGGGATAAAGCCCGAAACCGGTCGTAAATATAAAAAACTAGTGGAAATAAGACAAAAATTGTGTTTCTTTCGTTTCACTAAAGTGATTATGAATTTCCACAAAATAAACAAGTCATCAATTATACAAATTAAGTTGAAAGAGATGATTTTCAGACTGTAGAAGGTTAAATCTATCTATCTATATGTTAAGAAATGATTATCCTCCACAAAAACAAACTTACTGTAAATAAAAAAAAATTGTTTAGCAAAAAAATTATTTTCTGTTAATGAATTGATTATTGAAGCAATATGAAACCTTGAAACCATACTACATAACATTTTAATTTAAAATTAACTTCAAATTGAAAATAACAAAAGATGTTTTTTTGATAACGACACTGTTTCAGAAATATATCGTTTTCGGACGAGCGTGCGTTAAGTAGTACTTTTCCGCACGCATTTGCGTGCATAAAGTTACACTTTTCCGCACTGAGTGCGGAAAAGTAAAACTACTCAAAAATCTCACGATAAGGAAAATTTATTTTAGTTGCTGTAGACTTTTATGCAATATGAGATATGCCGTTGCAAGTGTATTCCCCTTTACCTTTCAATCGTATTTCCCGATATTTGTATTTCAGCTTAAAACAATTTTTTTTAATATTCGTCTGATATGAAGCATATATAGGAAAAATTGTATTCCTAACACGTGCGCAAAGTGCCTTTTCCGCACGCAAAAACTTATACGAACTCCGCTTCGCGTCGTTCGCCTAACTGTATTTGCGTGCGGAAAAGTAACACTTTGCGCACTTGTTAGGAAAATAACTATTTCGCGATTGTCAAAACGATGACGTAAAATTGAATAGGTTTTTAAACCATTACTGAATGTGGTTGAACAACAAAAACCAACTTTATCATGGATAACTTCGCGCTGCAAGACCGGTTTATTAAAAAAATGTACCTACTTATATGGAAATACTTTATTTTGTGAATACTTGCTCCACGTGTACTTTGCGAAAACCATGGTCCAAACAATAGATAACCCTTCTTTGCTTGCTATTCCTGAGATCGTTGAAAAATGTGACAGGAATTTGATTTTTCCACGATATGTGAAGACTCCAACTAGATATCGGATGCTAGAAAAGTGAAGAACTAACCAATGACATGTATTATGTCTATGGAACTAACAGTGCTGCTGTGAAAGCTAGTGTAGGTGAGGTTCCAAATTTATTGACTCCTGTTGTGCTCAAGAATTAGGCCATAAATTATGATAATTTGGCGTATATTGTGTTGAGCCAAGAACTGAAGCTACTGGATCATCGTAAACGACGAGAATTTGCTGCTGAAGCCGCACTATAATTATAATTACCGAACTAGTACTATGGGTAAAGGTAAGCTTATCGGGCTCATTCACGAAACAAAAAGAAAAGTGGTGTTACTTACGTAGTTTTATCTCCTGAACAAGAATTTCGTGGGGGTCTCTTATACTTTTCGAGTTATGACCTTTTGAATCTTGAAAATCGACCATTTTCAAACACGATTTTTTCGGTCAAAATGGCAGAATATGCCTCCTTCTTTTTGTCGACACTTTTTTCATTCCCTAATTAACTCTTATGTCACAATTACAAGCACTAAAACCAAATGTTTGACACTATTTTTAACCTCATTCTCCATTGGCGTTCGTTTTAGAGATGTGGGAAGGGGTATACTTTATAAGAAGGTTGAATTTTGTATAAAACGTTTGGTTTTAGTGCTTGTATATGTGAAATATGAGTTGATTAGGGTCTCAAAAAAGTGTCAACAAAAAGAAGGAGGCATTTTCTTCGATTTTTTATCGAAAAAATCGTGTTTGAAAGTGGTCGATTTTCAAGATTCAAAAGGTAATAACTCGAAAAGTATAAAAGACTACCACGAAATTCTTTCGGATTCGTGTTCAGGAGATAAAACTACGTAAGTAACACCACTTTTCTTTTTGTTTCAAGAATGAGCCCGATAAGCTTACCTTTACCGTACTATGAAGTTATGGATTCCAAACAGTGTCTTACATCGAGCATTTAATTGAACTATAGCATGAAAACAATGACTTCCTGTGGTTTAACGTAACACTGTTTTTGCTTACTGAGAAAATACTCTACAACTCAAATAGTCAAAATTTTATAAGGCAGCGTGGCCGAGCGGTCTAAGGCGCTGGTTTTAGGCACCAGTCCGAAAGGGCGTGGGTTCGAATCCCACCGCTGTCATCTTTTTTTAAACTTTTTCTCAGCCTTGGGTTTGGAAGAGTTGCACGAAAATTATTATCATACCTGTTACGTGAAGCCTATGAGCACATATTTTGGATTAAATTTGAATCTTATAATATCTATTGTTATACAACACTAATGAAACTATTGAAATTGGACAATTTTATAATTAAAAAATTACTAGAGCAGAGCAACATTACAATACTAGTCGCGAATGGTCACTTTATTTTTTATACAGGGTTTATACATTAAACTCCTTATGATCGCGCACAACGATATTTGATGTATTGTAGTCTCAGTTCTCATATTTTCTGCGTCTAACGACCTTATATGAATGATGAGAGAGAAAGTATGACGTAATTTATACAGGGTGTTGCCCGATAAATGCGTGATTTTTTTAAGAGATATTCCTTGCCAACAATTAAAAGGGGTCTATGGACTTTCATGTAAACAAAAGCTCTTAGACGTGTCTTTGAAAAGTTAGAAGCTTCAAAAAATTAAATGGGAAAATGACTCTCATTCAAATTTCTTCAATTTCTAGAATTGATCAGTCTGATGAAATGTTTTAAAGGGCGCAACACGACCCTATGAGTAGTTTTCGAGAAACAGAGTGTTGTAAATGAGAAATATTCACTTTTTATCGCTCCATATCTCCAAAATTATGATTTTATTCTGATTTATCCTATGTGATATTATCATCACATCCTTGTGTAATAAATTCATGGGAAATTAATTTCCAAATCTTTTCGTAGTACAGGGCGATTTCATATGATAATAATATCTACTATTTTAAGACTTTCACAATTTTTTTGTTTTACAGAGTGAAAATGCTATCATATAATATTACATGTTTATTTCATATATCATCACAGTTGATACAATTCATACAAGGTGATTCACGAATGTGGATAAATAACGAATTTTAGTTTTTGGTTCGGATTTTGATTGCAGTAATAAACCGACCAAAAATTACAAAAGTCTCGTGGCACTGGAATAGGTTCTCTATGCGATTGAAGATCGTCCGGAATTAATTACAAGACTAACTGGTAACTCACTAAATGATAGCATTAAACTAATCTGAAAATTTTTGAATGAACACCAAATGTATCCACACCATATTCATCGAGTCTAGGCACTTTTGTCGCGAGATTTTCCCCATCGAGTATACTTTGGCCAATAGACTCTTCAAACCCACATAAAATTCAAGAAGATCAGTACCAATATGAAGTTTAACTCAAAATGTTGGTCGGAATTATAGGCGAAAATACTATTGGAACGTATTTTCTACCTTAAGGCTGAGTGGTTCATCATATACAAATTTTCTTCAGGAGCAGCTTCCCATTTCACTCAAAAATGCTCGACCACGAATGTGGTTTATGAACAATGGTGTGCCCGCCCATTTTAGCATAAATGCTCGTTAGTATACTCGGACGCAGTGTATTCAAATCTTAGCTTCCCAGATCTCCAGACTTAAACTCCTTGGACTTTTTGCATCTGGGGTCACCTAAGGTCCAGGCAAGACAATCCAAAACCAAAACACATCCGGAATATTTCAACGTTTGCGTTTGATTACATGTAATGCAGAAAATAGCGAAAAACCGATTTTTCAGTATATAATTTTTCTCTCTCGTATAAACCATTTCATCTGGATGAAAATTGGTTGAAATATTTTTTTTTGGCGTCGAATAACCATGATATTTTCGCAATCCAGAAGACGAATAATTTTCGAGTTATGTACATTTTTCTAAAAAGAACTCAAATTTTCCATGAACAATTGTTTTGATATTTTTTTGAATTTCGAAGGTCTATGAGTGATCATTTCAATTGTTAAAATGTCTACTTCAACGAAAAGAATAAAATGTTAATAAATATGACAAGGTTCGCGCATTGACAACAATATGCGAAGTGGCCATTTTTTTCATTTCCCTTCGTTACCATGACACCGTGCGCGAAGTAGTGTGCGAAATAATTACTTCGCACACCTCAATCAAGTAAAAATTCAAGAAATCATTTATTGTCAACAAATGCCATTTTATTTCCATATATAGTTACAGTAATTACTTGATTTGGTAAAATATTTTATGCCAGTTCAACACTATTTTTTGTATCAAGCTAATCATATTACTTATTTTCGAACAATATTTTTCGACGTTTGTAGGAAAAATTTTGTTTGCAACTCGTGCGGGAAATACTTTGGTGATCTCGACTGGGTATCGATCACCAAAGTAGCATTTTGTGCAGTTTCTGATTTTTTCATTATCTACAACTTTTTGTAGTACATTTTCAGCTAGGAGGTCACGTTCCGCCGCAAAAAGCAACTGCATTCCCATTTCAGCATTTTGAGTGTTTTTAAATTTTTTTCCTTAAAGTTGGACCCTCAACAGCATTTTCTCTGGTCCTTGCCTTTTCCTGTTTTTCTTATTTTCAACGTTTAAAATTCGTTTTGGCACCAGCTTAACTTCGACTTTGTCGATTTGATTCTTACGCTCATATCAATCAATACCGATTCAGTTGTTTGTGACGTTATCATAATATGCGAAACAAATTGCAAAACTGAGGATAATTATCGGTTTAGAATTATTAAACAAAAACATGCGACTACGGGGAATAATGAAAAATAACATATTATGCACAATGACAAATAATTTGAATAACGTTCATAAAGGGAAGAGAATAATAATTACTCTCGTGAAATTAAAATGTCGTTTGATTTAACATCAAATCTGTAACACTCCATCGGTTCCATCTATCATGAAATTCCGAACAAAATAACACATAAACGAAATTTATGTGAAGCTGTACATAGAGGGTGAGTGAATCCGACGCGAGGGGTGGATTTTGCCCCCGTTGCGTTCAACGCATTGGCGTCCACCCAGGTATTAATTTGTAGATTTGCGGAACGCATTATCATGTGTTTCTGCCACAATTATTGTGTACTTAAACGAATAGTATGCCATATTCAATCAAATAAAAAATGTTCTTTTATTCCATTTCATACATAGAAGTCACCAAACGTCAAAATTACCGACGCTATTTTCAAACAGAAGTAATTTTTTTCTACAACCACACTCCAAAACATGCTTTTCTGCATAGTTTTACGTTCGCAAACATGATTATTTCTCACAATAAATGAAATTTGACATTAGTGTGCCGCAAATTGACATTTCTGTGCCACAAAGTGACATTTCTGTGCCAAAATTTTTCAGTACCTAATTTCTAAGCAATACAGTTTTCGTGGCAGCAAGGTGAAAGTATATTTTGAAAATTCTGCATTTCGAAGGGATATTCGATCAGGCAACTTCAAGAATGAATAGACAAAGTCTATTGGTTTATATAATATGAGGGAAATTGTCGTACAAATTCATAATATTCTGAACAAAAATCATAGACATCACTACTGCTGTCTCAAATATCCACATACACACTATCCATTGCTAGGCAACGGAGCAACATCTATCGAATCATTTGAATGTCAACAAACGTCAAGCATAAAATATTCGTAAAATATTCTTGTCCCGTCATTTTTTAATGAGATTGAACTAAAATGGATAGCGACAGTTCTGAAATTAATTCATTGTCATTGAATATACTACCTTCAACTCCAAGAGGAAAATATGAAAATGCATACAAACAGTTTATGGATTGGAAGGAAAAATTCAAAACTAAAAGTGTTTCTGAAAATATAATTTTGGCATATTTTGAAGAACTATCCAAATCAAGAAAAGCCTCTACTCTCTGGTCAATATATTCAATGCTAAAATCGACTATTGATATTAGAAATATCAGAAAAAACAAGAATGAGAGCGGTTTAAAATCCTCTCCCTCTTCCCTTGCTTCTCTTGGGCATCATAAAGCTAAGAATGAGTCAGTGACATTTCATTTCGTCTTATAGTATAGTCTTATTTTTAGCAAAAAGGGTGTTGTAGAAAAAGTATAGTGTGTAACACGAGCAGAAATGCAATTTCTCACTCGTTTGAATTGCAGCACTCGCTTGCGCTCGTGCCGCAACTTTTTCAAACTCGTGAGAAATTAGCACTTTTCTGCACTTGTTGCACAATATACTATTTTTGTTTTCAAAAAGTAGTTTATGAAGTACAATATGACCAAAAAAAAATGTAATGAAAAAAAATTCCAATCCGTTCAGAAAGTTACTTTTTGGACAGAGTGTACATCATATCAATTAACTTAATCTGTATTAGAGCAAAAAATCAAAAAGAAAGTAACACCTTAGATCATTTATTTAGGAATTGGTATAAACTCACTGTTTTGAGTTACATACTCATAACTTTTCTTTTTGACCTGATGTACTAACTATAGTCAAAAGATAAAATGGACAGATTCGAATGTTTTTCTGCGTTTTGTAGATATTTTATTACTGAAAAGCCTTAGAATTGTCGAGAAAAAATTGTATGCGATGTGGTCCAGTTGATCAGAGCTATACTATTACTGTTCACACCAACTTCAATTTTTATTATGAATGGAAGAAGATTAGCTAAATATCACAATTCAATTTCATTAGTTTAATTGCTCATTCCATATTGATGAAGACAGGTAAAATTAACTACTTATATATGAGTGAAAGATTGATTTGCATTCATAAGATTCATTATTCATAATTATGTTTTGGAAACCAAAAAAAAATTATTCGGTCATGTTATTTACCACTTGTGCGAATTTTTACATTAAATTTCTCTTCTGGAATCGTATGGAAATGTTTCGGAGTATTCCATATTCTCATAAACGGATGAAAAATATAACAGAAAAATCAGTAGATAAAAACTTAAAAATTGTAGATGCATCTGGAGGACATAACAATTAGCAGTATGCAGAAAGCAAAAAAATTATTTTATTCTATTAATCAGTCACATGAAATACTTTATCATTTCATAATATGATAATATGAAAAGGATTATGAGTTACATATTTATAACTGATAAGATCTAAAAAGTGGACGTAAAATAGTTGTCGATAATGTAATGTGCATGCTGTATGAGGATTATTTTTATCTCCCTCGTGAACTGCGTGATACATGTTATCTTCCTTAAGGTTGAGGGAAGATGGTTGTTCTTCTTGAATTCATTATAGATTATTGAGTCTCTACCAATATGGTTTGTAGGTATGGGTAGTCTAAAAAAGTTGTTTCGCCAGGTGTTGTAGTAAGATTCGCTTGTTTCAGGAATATCGTGGTATGATATTGGCATTGGAAGTTCAAGATACTTTTTTCTATTGGGGTATCATGAATGAAATTTAGACATACAATATGGTCTCCCAGATCCCTCTCGCAAACATTCAATTTCTGGGGAGTTAGTGAATGAGGATTTACGTTACTTCAGTATCAGCAGTTGTGTCTGTTTACATGTCTATTTAGATAAAAAGTAGATTCGTTAAAAAAGAAAACGTTATAGAGGTAATAATTATCATCACCAATCAATAACTGACTCATGATTTCACAAAAGTCTGCACGACTGTCAAGATCATCTTCATTTCATGCTTGTTCATTCTTGTGCATTCCATGATGATGGACTTTTGCTTCCTTCAGAATTTGATGTTTGGTGCTTTTAGAAACTCAGAAATAGTCTGAAGTTGTCTTAAAGATTGAATGTTGTCTATCTTTGCATGTTCTACAACTTCATTTCTCATTGGCTATTCTCGTTCTTATTTTTTATGTTGCACTGATCTTCACTCCATGAACTTACTGATATAATTTTTTTTTTCTGTATGAATTCCATTGAAAATTCGAGCCGTAGCTCTAGCACATCGTCTATTTTGAAAGTACTTAGCTACAATTGATATTCTTTCTGTACAGCATAAATCATTTTCGAAAGTTTTCAAATGATTGAATGAAGTGAATCGAATACATCACTATATATACCAATGCTCAACCAAGTATAGGTGTACAAAAACACGAGGACATTTTTTTAAAACGTCTGCCTTCTATTTCTGAAAGCATACTTTATTTCAATGTTATATTTCAATACCATATTTCAATACCCACAGTGATTTGGTACCTAACAAATACCCTAGGAGTTATTAGTGTAGGCAAATGTAGTTCAATAAGTTCAAATTTCAGAAAACAACCAGAAATCGGCCAGCTACTCAGAATAAATCTTCTTGGAATTAGTTGATTTTTCAACGAATTGGAGGTCCTCAACATTTTGTTAGATCGGTACTAAAGTTTCAGATAACAATTTTTCTAGATCTCCGGATTTGTGACAGTCAGAATCTTTTGCAGAGGTTTTTGAAATGATATAAACTTAGATATCATTTGTTAGTAGAAGCGTATGTCGTACAATGATTTCACAAATCTCTTATACTCCTTTATGGTACTGAATAGTTGAAGCTTTCAAATGATGATATCAATAATATCAGTGATTGAATAAAGACCTTGAACAGTGATTTCTGAAAAATCTCTTGTTGTGTAATTTTATTGATTCTCAGATAATTCGTACAATACCAATAACAATATGAATTTATGAAATTGAAATATTCTGAATCAGACTGACTTATATATATCTCGTATATATATATATATATATATATATATATATATATATATATATATATATACAGGGTGGGTCACGGTCGATGGTACAGTTGCGGCCAATAAAAAATGGGATAACTCTTATAGCAGATTTTTGTTTATTTCTAGCTACTTGAATTTGTGTTATGAATATGTCACATGGCAACATTGAATATTTGACATCTATCAAACAATTCCAAATTAGGAAGTAATCATGCCGCATATACATGCAGTGACGAAAGGTGGAATAATCGCAAAAATAGACAACTGTCCCTTTTTTTTTTGGCCGCAACCGTACCTTAGACGTTTACGAAGAACGGGACATAGGATCATTCTGAAAATTTGGTTTCTCAAGTAGTTGCTCTTGGTCTATCAATCTAAAATATTTTCAGTAATACAGCGTTGCCGCTTATACCAGAAAGTAGCAACATCTTTGTTATTTCAAACGGGTCACCCTGCATATTACCGCATTTTTGAATTTGTCATTCCTTTTTGATTATTTCTGTGTCATGCTTTCCTATACCTATCTCTAACGGTTTTTGAGATATTGGTTATTTTCCATATTTTTTATCCAAAACATAGCTCGAATTGAATGTTTATTTCTGCGGTATTTGGCTTCTTAGGAAGTTGCAATTTTGTGTTTAGTTCATCAAGATCATGTACATTGATTCTGTATAGAGAAGTTTGTTCTGCGTTATACAGGGTCGTTGAAAATTCATGATCTTACTGCTAGATAAGAAAAGGGTTGAAAGTGCGTTTTTTAAATGGAACACCCTGTATATTATGAAATATGCTGAAACATGACTAAATCCCCTTCGAATTGATATATCATGTTCCTATACCTAAATAGCCAGAATTCCGAGATAATAGCAATTTTCACTTGTAATCTCCCAAGTGCTTGAATTATTGCCGGAAATTTTTCGAGTAAGTACATGAATTTTTTGAAAATGCTCCTTCCTTCTATTAAAAATTCCTTCTCTTGCAAATTTTGATTCGTCTGTCCAAATAATTTTTTTTAAGAACTTAGGATCTTCTTGGGTGCGAATAAGGATTGTTTCGCAAAATTGTACCCTACTTTGATGATCTTCTGGTTTTAGAACTTGAACATTTCTAAACTTAAATGGGTGCATGTTATGATTATGAAGGATTCTTCGAACAGAAGCACGATCCAAGCCTAAATCATATTCGACACTTCTAGTGGAAGCTTGGGGATTACCATGGAAATAGGCCAAAACATTTATTATGTTGTCTTCATCTGATGTTATAGGCTTCGGTAAATGTCGTTCCGTTTTCAGTTTTAATCCATAATTAATGAAATTATGTTGTAATGTTTTGTTCATTGGTTGTAAATCAGGGTACGTTTCATTGAATTTTCTGCACATTCTTGCTATAATTCCCTCACATTTTCCATGAAGAATAAACAATTTCATCAGAACTTCGTTTGAATAGTAATTTCCCTCCATTTCAATTATTTATTATCAATACCATCATGACATTTAATAGCCACCTTAGATGAATATGAGAAAAATAAATCGATTTTTTGAAAATTTCACACCTCACTTTTGTAGCTAATCCCAAAATTCGTTCTTGTTTAGATACCATGGCAACCCTAAAAATTTCCGGAATTTTTTATCCTCCTGGGTACCCTGGGCGAAATTAATAAGTGGAAATTTTTCTGTCAAACATTTGACATGTGACAAGTTGATATTTTGCTTTAATGTACAAATGAAGGTCTAGTTTTCATATGAAAGGAGATAATTATGTATTTACTAGATATTTGGATATATGTGTCTGAAAACATTTTCTCCACGATTATTGCAGAAATTGTCAATTCTGAAATCATATTTCAGAAAAAGTTCAATACTCCATTTGTCACAAGTTTTTATCACAAGTCCCGCAGCTCAGCGGTAGTGTTGCGGCCTATGGGTCGCTAGGTCGTTCAATCCACGATAAGATCATAACTTTTTTATTTTTTTTTGTTCCAAATTTAAACACATTTATCGATGAAAATTTTGTTAAGTATTTTACATATCAATATTTCAGTGGTTATAAATAGTTCAGGTGAAACCATCGTTAGTTATTTCTTATGAATTGTTGGATGATTTTAATTTCTTGGTGTGAAATTTTCTTACCGAATCCCCCTCGTGCTTGAATTAATTGCCGTAAATTTATCTCGTACATGCATTTTCAAAGAAAATTACCCTCGTCGCTTCGCGACTTGGGTAATTTTCAAAAAAATCATGTACTCGAAAAATTTCCGGCAATAATTCAAGCACTTGGGAGATTACAAGTGAAAATTACTATTATCTCGGAATTCTGGCTATTTAGGTATAGGAACATGATATATCAATTCGAAGGGAATTTAGTCATCTTTCAGGATATTTCATAATATATAGGATGTTCCGTTTGAAAAAACGCACTTTCAACCCTTTTCGTATCTAGCAGTAAGATCATGAATTTTGAACGACCCTGTATAACGCAGAACAAACTTTTCTATACAGAATCAATGTACATGATCTTGATGAACTAAACACAAAATTGCCAAATACCGCAGAAATAAACATTCAATTCGAGCTATGTTTTGGATAAAAAATATGGAAAATAACCAATATCTCAAAAACCGTTAGAGATAGGTATAGGGGAGTATGATCCAGAAATAATCAGAAAGGAATGACAAGTTCAAACATACGGTAATATACAGGGTGACCCATTTGAAATAACAAAGATGCTGCTACTTTCTGGTATAAGCGGCAACACTGCATTGCTGAAAATATTTTAGATCGATAGACCGAGAGCAACTACTTGAGAAACCAAATTTTCAGAATGATCCTATTTCCCGTTCTTCGTAAACGTCTAAGGTACCATCGACCGTGACCCACCCTGTATAAATTGTTCTATTTATTCGTCCTGACCGATTTATCCAAATGCCTGAAATTCTACTATCATTGATGACGAAGTCTACTCAACAGACACGTTGAAATATACAGGGCGGATCTCTCCCATTATTATGCCTGTGTTTAATTACTAAGAAGGTTTTGGGCAATGATTATGTGGCCTGATGTTTTCTTGAAATTGTCTGCACAACCCACAGATAATTATTAGATATTGGGAAATACGTATAAAATACCTATGTCAAGTATAATAAAAAATCAGACTGTTTATCTTGAAAAAGAAAAAATTTGGGAAGTCTATTGAAATGGAAAAAAAAACAATTTGTTGATCTTTATACGAAAGCACTTGTATCGTAACTTTTCAAGCTCTTCTGAAATCATAATCAACTTTTATTTTCTTTGATGGACACAAAAATAATTCGTCTCTCACGAGATGGCATTTTCATAAGGGATTGAATAATGTGTCACACTTCATTGTTTTTTTCTATTCAATCGACGTTCTAACTTGAGATTTGTTTCCAAGATACTTATGCTCTGAATTCTTATCTTGTTCACATATTGGACTTCAATCTAGGATTGATTGATGGCTGTAGTATTTGAGAATAAAAAAATTAAATGCCTTATTTCTAAATGAGTATACTAGGTATAAGTACGCGTGAATTCCTGTTGATAATGAAAAACAATTGTTATGATGGAATTCAAGTCATTTGTATACTTACATGAATAGGCTGAAGGATGCGTTTTATGAGAAATATTACATCTTGTATAAAAAATGTCAGTCTGATTCAGGAGGTGCTAATATCATGAATTAAATTAATTAAATTATACAGCGTAATTTCTTGGGTACCTCTGAAAAATTAGCTGTCTTTGGACATACCCTGTACATCATGGTGTGGAAATTATTGTACTCAATAGTTGATATGTATCGGCTGTAAGGACAATAAACATTTCAAATGGCATTGGGGTCACTTGACACATTGTTGAAAAAAGAATTCAATTCTCGTTTCAATCATCTATTTTTTTCGAATTTCGTTTTTTTACCATATACACTCGAAATATCAAGTATAAGTAAGGATAAATTTAACCTAAACATCATTATTTTGTGAAAAAGGCAGCAATAGAGCAATCTTTTTGTGATCATGTTGAGCAATTTCTTTAATTCATGTGAAATTGGTTGTCGCCGACTTACGCCATGAATAAATCACAAACAGAAGTTTTGATTTTTTTTGTCTCGGCATTGGACGGTTGAATAAGGGCCATATAGGTTGTCAGCATAATTAAATATCGACACTATCAATTGATCATACAGTGCGATTTTAAGATTCCTTGGTAAGAGATGAAGGTTTCCATAAATCACTTTCATACTGATGGATGCTGTTTGAATGAATCGGTTAACGTGTTTGTGGAATCTCATTTCACTATCAATGATAACACCAAGATGTTTCACTTCATCAACCGAATCAAGGAAAACGTTATTTATCTGAATATTGAGTCTCTTCAGATTCATTTGCACTGATTATGAGACAGTGTGTTTTTCAGATAATGTTATGTTATGTTCGCTGTTGATTGTTTCGACCTCTTTAGAAGAAAAAGAGAAGTAGAGTTGGGTGTCATCAGCATATAATAGGTGGAACCGACATTGAATTAAACTTTTTGTCATATCAGATGTATACAGATTGAATAGCAATGGACCCAAAACATAACCTTGAGGCACACCAGCTATATCCATGATTTGAAGTTTTTCTTCAAGGTACTCCATTTGACTCCTTACCTTGATATAGTGTCCCAATAATCTACAAGTTTCTGATGAACCCAAGTAACTCAAGATAGCAATCAACTGTTCATGATTCAGCATGTCAAATGCCTTCAGTATGCTTTCAGTATGAAAATTTAATACTTTTTTCAACGATTTATAATGTGAACCCCCATCCAATTTGAAATTTTTATGTTGATGTTGCCCCTGCACCCTTTATCTGGCAATCACAATGTGTTTTATTTTACAAAAAGTAGTATTGTTAATACCAATCAAAATTGTTCTTGTTCCATGTTTGTTCGTCAAACCGTTCAAAAGTAAACAGGGAGGAGGTTAAAAAGCAGGACTGTATAATCGAAAAAGTATCTTCATAATAACTGTCTGAAACTTCTGCACCATGTTTAATCTATACCTACTGTTGAATTTAGAGCGTTAGTGAAATTGAGAGATTTGATCAGCATCACGAGTTTAACAGTATTCTAAAAATTCTAGCAAATTCTCGAGCGGTAATTTCCCATTGATGCAGTGCGGGGTGCTTTGGCACGCCCATGCCTGTTCACTCAGCTTCATCCCCATTGAAGCCTCTACAGTCTGTGTATGACCGAACCTGCCGTAGGTCCTGGAAAAGTGCCTTTTATCTTGTCCTATCTGCCTTATCAGAGCACTTGCTCAAGAACACTTCATTTGTGACGAGGATGGGGCCGATGGGGGAAAGGTATCCCCATTTTATCAAGAACCCTTATTACTTTCGATTAAAGGGCAGAGGCGAACGCAAAGACAGAAATCAAGAGTGAATTGAAATTGTCGAGTAGACGGTAGTTGCTGGCTCGTGGAATGCAATACCATGCATACAAAAGGGGTGTTTGTCTAGACGAGTGAATGCGCAAATTGTGAGTAGAATATGTCAATGAACTTTCCATTTTTCTTGATTTTTTTGAACAATCTTTATATTTCGATATTATCGTACCAATTGAAACTTGGAAAATTCTATATTCTCATTTTGGCTTTGTAAACCTATCCAAATGCTTCCCTACAAATTTCATGTGGTAAATTGAATTTTTCCTCGTTTTGAGTATAGTACCATCATAACATATTGAGTATCTGATCTAACTGAGTAATAGTCAAAAGTACTGATCATGCTTGAATGAAAACTAGAGTACACCGAATGGATAAATCAGTCCTTACAGTTTTTAGTTTTGCTATGATTTTTTCCATTATCTGTTTTGTTGTTTATACTACATAGTAAACAAATCAAATCAAAATATGCTTCATTGTCGGAAAAAATAATTTTTTGTTGACAAAGCGAGTACATAAATCAAAGGTTAATTAACATAAAAAACAAAATATATAAAACATATAAAATATATTATAAATAGTCACAAATTATACTTCATTGTCGAAAGATGAGTATCTTGTAATCTTGTAGACAAAGTCATACTAAATAAATATAAAAACACAAACATAGGTACTATCGACGAACAAACACATCATCAAATACAAATAAAAATATCTCTATCGTTCAACATTCAACAGTAGTAAAATAATTTTAAGTAAAATAAAGCATATATACATATGTATATCCAAGGTCACACGTTAACAGAAAAATGAGAGATTAAAAGATAAAATGATTAAAACATACTTATTGAAAACCATGGCCATTGTTAGGAACTAGTAGATGAACATATAGCAGGAATCTACTTCAAGTCATTATAGTAACCATATCTTTATCGAAGTAGTCTTGAACAATATAAAATACCTGTTCAATGAGTACTTGCTTTACAGACTTCCTGAACTTATCATGTGAATGGATATCTTTGAAACATGTTGGAAGGTGGTTATATATTTTGGCTGCATTATAGACCAGCGATTTTTTTAAATTAAATTTGATGTTGGAATGGGCAGTCTTAGCTTGTCATTTTGGCGACTGCAACCAGCAACAACATTGTGAGATGATCTCTTCTTATGTACTAGGCACACAGTTTCTAGAATGAATAATGAAGGAAGAGTAAGTAATTTTTGCTCCATGAACAGGGGTTTACAAGGCACTCTGGGCTCAACTTTGCACAGATATCGAACGGCGCGCTTTTGAAGAACAAAAACTGTATTGAATTGCTGTTGATTGCAGGTGCCCAAGAAGGCTATGCCATACTTTAAATGTGATTCAACTACAGCGTGGTACACAATTTTTGCTGTCACAATACCCAATTCGTTCGACACCGTTCGTAAAGCATAACATCCCGAAGCAAGTTTTTTGCTCAGTATTTTTATGTGGTTATTAAAATTGAGGTGAGTGTCCAAATTTATTCCAAGAAATTTATTGGAATTGGTATGTGAAATAATATTATTACCCAAGGGAATGTCTGCCAATTTGCAATTAAATGAAATAAGATTGGTTTTGTCTATGTTGAATGTAAGCAGATTGGAGTTGCACCATTCTCTCACACTAACAATATCTTGAGATATTTTGTTATGCAGATTAATTTCATTAGTGTCCTGCCACAGTATGGTTGTATCATCTGCGAAAATAGTGAACACTCCATTTGATTTGATATAAGCGAGATCATTAAAATACAACAAAAACAGTACTGGTCCCAGTACCGAACCTTGAGGTACACCGTGTTTGATAAAACCAGTATCTGACAGCGTGTCAGTTCTCACCACTTGGGTGCGTTGACTTAAATATGATCAACGCACCCAAGTTGATCATTTCATCATTTCATCATTTCTCTTCAATTCACTGTGCTTTTGTTACTTTTGCTGTGCTTTCACCACTTGATATTTTAATGTGTAAATTACTCTACCTGGTTCCAATTTACCAATAACACAGACGAGGACGGTCGTCGAGCTGAGACCTTTGCTATCACGTATGGACTAGAATACATGGTAGAGCTACCTACACGCATTCCTGATGTCATAACAACCAGTTTCCCAATAAACTTCATCTTTTTCTCACCACAAATCCTGATCTATACTGTATAGAAATGTGTGATCCACTTGGGAACTCCGACCAAAACCTCATTTCTACATCATCGAGCAACAAAACACAACGCCGTCTTATATGACACCTCAATTCAGCCGACTGAGATGGTCTTCGCATATTTTTCTCGGCATTCCCATGAGAAAGAGTTTGTTTCACTTTTGGAGATCCAACACAATTTGGGGATGCAAATATATATCAAACACGTCAAGAAGAATATCATCTGATATACCCTGGTTTAGCAGAAACTGCTCTAGAGCTGTCGAATTCAAGCAGACAGCATACTATCGATGGTACACAAATCAGAGCACTGAGACCAGATCAGAACATGTTGAAGCTAGAAACATGTCTAAGGAGACAATCGAATCCTCGATAGAGGACTACAATGCCAAAATACGGTCAAAACTAGAGTGTCCTAACGGGTCCCGCACGTTTTCGTCACTTGCCAAAGCTGAGGGAAGAAACTTCACATCCAGCTCATTTCCTCCCCTAACCAAGGAAGATGTAACACAAGCCACGATCTTTTTGCCAACATGTTTGCTCAAATTCTACTCTGGATTCATTGGGAAAACAACCCCAGAATATCTCTCCCATTGACAGTTATATGCCTGAGATTATCTTTCACCAAAGAACACCAGCAAAGCTAGTGTATCTGATTACTATGGATCTTCATCAAGTAACGAGCCAATGAGAAAAGAAAGTAGCTTCTAGCAACCGCTGTACCGAGTTCATTTGAAATGACTATAGCACTGCTGATACTAATATTGAATAACAATGGCTGTAACGACTTGTTTTGTTCCATCATGCTTGAATAATAGTAATTCATAATCGTTACAGCGTTGCCAAAAATTATGCTTCTCAATATCACACAATAACACAGCTATTTTAATATGAATGTTAATAAACATTAATTCAATACCAGTGAAACTTACCAAATGAACCAACGGTATGTTAATTTATGTTAATTCTATGTATACTTATTATCGTTTTCAAAAGAATAGTTGAGAATTATTTGCTTTGTATTCCCTTTCAATATTACAACTGACAAAGCTGAAATAAGCAGTTAACAGCAGATGTAACGTCATCACCTCTTATGAATGCCAAGCCCGCATGTTTGATTGATCCTTAAATTTGTGTGGTTTTCAACTGGCGTTTGTCATACTATTACAGTTTGGCAAACATAGCTGAGATTGTGAAATCCCCACTTCTTGTGCGAACGTGAATATCACTGGATAGTCCGTCGTACGACTAATGCGCATCACGGGCTTGAATATTTTAGCAACCTGATGCGATCCTTTTTTTTAGGATATACTTAATTTATTGTTAATGTCCATACCAAGAAATTTGGAGCACGTCTTGTTTTGAACTTGGTGTGTATCCAAAATTAGGTGTTCAAGCTCGGAACTTGAAATTTATCATGTTGGTTTTGTCTGAAGCACAGTGAATTTGAATGGCATTTCATTTAGTTCCTACTATATTATAGTTCCTATAATATAATAATGTTTTTAGATTATCCACATTTCATCTTGCCAAATGAGGTTGGTATCGTTAGCAAAAAGTTTGAATTTTCCTGTGTTCTGTAGATAAGTTAGACTGACTACATAAAAAAACAGGGCCGAGTCCTGATCCCTGAGGAATATCTGATCTAATATTCAGTGAGCCTGATCTTTCACTGGAGTTTTTACGATCTGTTTTTTTGTCTACTAGATATAATTTGAATCAACGCAGAGTGCTTGTCCACGCAATCGAACGTCTTAAAAATATCACACAAAACATCTTTGAAGAATGCAAAAATTGCATCACTCGTGCTTTCTGAAGCTTGGGAGCCAGATTTGCGATGAGATAATATGTCGTATTCCTGTAAAAATTTCATCATACTTTCACAGTTTTCTCTATAATTTTTTTAAGGTCACGTAGAAGTTTAGAGACTCTCCGTAACATAATATAAGTGGAGTCATAAGGAGTTTAAATCCGATACATGGTCCGCATGAGAAGATTTTTCGGGGTGTCCCTGAAGATGTTAGAGCCACTTCGCCACCAAATCCCAAAAAAGTCGACCCAGGGCAATGACTTTTTCACTATTAGTTTTTTTTTAAACAAAGAGTCAACCATGCAGTTACTTTTGAAAGTGGCACTTCTTTTTTTTGTTCTCGATTAGCTTGAAGGCAAAAATGAACCTGTCAATGGCCATCATTGATTTTTAATGTTTTATTGATCAATCCGCATCGCCTTCATAGGGTCATTATTCTACTTAGTCTAGAATAGCTTGCCATAGTATTGTTAACTTTGAACAATTTATTGTTGGTTAATGTCTGCCATCTCGCTTACCATATTTTATTCCGTAGTAGTCTTCTTGTGGTATTCTCTCAATTATTTCAGCTTGTGGATTTGCAAAGGTGTTGCGAGCCACAGCATCGGCTATTTCATTTCCAGGAGTTCCTGTATGTGAAGGATTCCATTTTTTACCATCTTCATACAGGCTCATCTTGATTTGTTGCAATATGGGTTGCTTAGGGTAGCGTTGTCGGTATCCTTTTATAGCACTCAAAGAGTCTGTAAATATCACAGTATTTCCGTTCATTTGCCTTGATTTTACAATTGCCTGTGTTATTGCATGGACCTCTCCAGTTTATACGATACTATTTCTTGGTAGTTTGTAGCATTTACTGCCCTGGTCACTAATTACTGCTGATTCTACACCTTCTTCGGATTTTGATATTTTTAGGAGTGTTACAGAAGGGTATAGCTATTATTGTCCAGGAAGGAGAAATATCTGGATTCATAGAATACATAGGTGGAATTAAAATCGATATTAATCGACAAATTTTGGATCCGTGCTTGCACGGCATTTGCTGTGTCAGGATTTTGATGGATTTGAGTGGATTGGTTAGGAAACATTCGTTAATGACTTGGGTTTTTTTTGGTTGGACGAGATTCTTGCAGCGTATGCGAGGCAGATATACTGTCTTCTTACTTCCATAGAAGGTTCTCCTGCTGCGGTATATAAGCTGTCAACTGGACTAAATCGATATGCTTCAAGAGCAGTTCTGATACCGTCATGATGATCTTTGTCGAGTTGTTTGAGTATTATCGTCCGAGCACTAACGTATACTACCGATTCGTAGTCTAGTTTTGATATCATTGTTGTTCGATATATGCACATGAGTGTCGTGGAATCTGCCCCCCAAGAGTCACTCGCTAATATTTTCTCCAAGTTGAGACTATTTTGACATGATTGTTTCAAGTTATTCACATGTTTTCTACACTGAATTCTTGTATAGAAGGGACCAAGAAACTTCATGTCTTTTACGAACTTCAGCTGATCGTTGTCTAGTGTTATGGTGGGGTGTCGGATGTTAAATGTTTTGGTAAACAGTATGCATTTCAATTTTGAGGTGGAGAATTGAAATTCGTTTTGTTGGGACAAATGTTCGAGATTGTGGATGGCGGTTTGGAGGAGTTTGGCTGACGAATGAACATTTTTGCCACTACTGCATAAGACCAGGTCATCTGCGTAAAGGTTGGATTTGAGTGGTGTCCTGATATTATCAACTTATATCGTGAATGGCGGTACCAAAAAGTAACACTAAGGGACGATCTCTGTGGAGTGCCGGTTTCTTGTGTTTTTGTGTCTTGGCTCTTACTCTCGCAGATCTATTCGATAAAAATTTTTGCACGAATGCCAAAAGGTATCCTTTGATCCCCCATTGGAGTAATTGTTTGAGGACGTTGTATTTCCATACCCTGTCGTATGCAAGATCTATGTCGAAAAAAACTGCCACGAGTTTCTGTTCATTTGCAAATGCTTTTTGTATGTCTAATTCGTGGTTGACGAGGTTGTCTAGGGTAGTAATATTTTTCCGAAATTCATTTTGTTCTGGGATGATGCAGTCATTATTTTCCAGAAAATAAACAAGTCTTGCATTTTTTATTTCTCCGAGTGATTTGCACATCGATTGTACAGATGAGAGATATTGGTCGGTACGAGTTTTTATTCAATTTCAATATCGGTATTTTTATAGCCTCTGACCATCTGCTAGAAAATAGCTGGGAAAGGTATATTTCATTGAGAATAAGGAGAAGGTATTATTTTCCATTTCCTTTTAGTTTTCGAAGAAATAAGTAGGGTATTGTATCAAGCCCTGGGCTGGAGTCGTTTGATTTCGATAGTGAATTCTATAATTCCGTTATAGTGATGGGGGGGTATGAAGGGTTGAAGTTATCCCCTATTGGCGATAGCCTTCGTTATCCGAGTGTTTCTGGAAAACTTAGCACAGTATTTCAGAAATTTCAGAGATAGGTGAATTTTCCATCATTGAACAGGAACTGCTAGGTTTTGAATTGGATCCTTTGATTTTTTTGAAACTTTATCCATATTTCTGACATGCAAGTGGAGGAATTCATAGTGGAGACATAGTTCTCCCATGACTTTTTTTGCTTTGTTTCACAATTTTGTTTGAAGATCACAAGGTTTTACATAGTATGATTTATTTTTAGTTTGTTGAAAGCTGTTTTGGTTGAAATGATTATTTCATCACATTCTCTATTCCATCAAAGAATAGGAACATGCTCCTTGATTTCCCATAGCCTCTGCTGCTCCAATAATGATATCTGTGAATTATTCAACGACTGTGTTGATGTCCCTTTCGAATGACTCAGAAATGTTAACTCGTAGACAAATTGATAATTTTACCGTAATGTTCAATTTCTAAGCATTATCTTTATTTATATTCAATTTCTGAAATACTTTCGACGACACTTGGCGACAATTTTGATAAATATGTGAAAATGGTCGCTATCATAGGTGAATGATGATACCTCCCAACACAATAAAGTGAATATGCTGAGGTGACACAAGCTTAAGTCAAGTACGAAGTGATTTCCAATTAGTGAGTTAATTCTCGTTATTTCTCCTGTATTTAGTAACGCCAGGTCGGAAGTGTTAATGAATTGCTCTAACATCGTTTTCCTATTGTTTGTACCCAAACCATCAATGCATCAATGTGTCCATAACAAACGCCAGCACGTGAGGACACAAATGAAGAAATCGACCGGACCAACACGAACTCTGGCGCAAACGAATTGCGTTTGTCCCTGAAATGAAATTTCCGTCGGACAGCTTCCGCTTCCACGAAAATGATTTAATATTATGTGACGAGTTTATGTATGGCACCGTCGCCATAACCAACAATAGTGAATAAACACGCCACGCACCATATATTCGCGAGGAACAAACCGTGAATTTATTTTACGGATCTTTGCGATGACCTTTCCTCGCGCGATACGCGATAAAATGGAAAACGTATTATGGAAACCATCAACTCGGAATGGATAAACTCGACCGATGTTTCACAAGCGATGGTTCGGCCTTTCCTTCTTTAAAAGCCTCTGGAAAAGGTTATTACTTAGACGTATATTTTTATGGCCTCTGATGCTTTTTTACACCGGGTCTGTCTGGGTTCTTAAATCCAGCCACTGACGGAGTTTTTTTCTGCTGAAATCAGGGCCCAATCAAGAGGGAAATGATCAGAGCAAATTCGAGGGCCTACAATCTGGAGATAATAGATTAAATAAAAAAATATAATGACGGTGGTTGTTTTTTCGACCAATCTTATGTTCCAATTTTGACATATTACCATGGCAACCACTTTGATTTGAGGAATGCATTTTCCTCCAGGGTAACCGGGAAGTAATTAGAATGGAAATCTTATACCTGTTGTATTAGCCAATCAGATGTCTTGATTTTGACAGGTGACAACCAGAAGTTTCCTATTTTTTCACGTGACCTAGTTGCAAAATTAATGAGTGATAATTTCCCTGGCTTGACGGCTGTCACGTGCAGATACCAGAATGACAGAAGAGTAGATATTTTTGACAAATATTCATTTTCAACTTAAAAATAACTACATATTATTTATTATTGATAGGTAACAACAATTAATAATTGCAAGTGTTTTTGGAATTAATTTTCCACTTCTTTTTTCGTCAATGGCGAATAAAGTGAAGAGATGTGGATTTTCTTCACTAAAGCTCTGTTTCATGAAATCGAAGTAATAAGTACTTTGATATGATTTTGTTTTTCTCAACACTCGTTTTATGGGTGGAATATGATATAATTTCACGAAGAATATGGCTCGCATCTTTGAATAGGCCTTTTTATTCGGGATTTAAGCCAGAATTGTTCACCAAATACGTTAAATATTTTATCCACAATCACCTTATAATTGAAGTTCTATCCACACTTATGAACCGTATAAAGTGCCACTTTATCCACTAGTGGAATAATGAAATTACTTTATTCCACTAGTTGAATAATGAAAAATACAATCTTGAATATCAATCACATTTTACTTATTTTCACCAACTTCACAAATTTTTACAAATGGAGTCGATAAACAATCGTAAATACATAGCAACCATTCAACACCTCCCGATATTTTTGTATGTTATTTCAATGATTTTTGAGGAGGTGACAGCCGCTGTTAGAGCAAAACGTCAAATCATTTTGTGATGAAAAATTTCCGCGATTCTGATTCTAAATGAATGTGATTGTGAATAAAACGTTGTATTGCATGCGTGTTTTAGATACATTTTATTTGCTTAAGAAATTTAAACGCCCGAGTTTTGCTCTCGCGTTTAAACATTCTTGCGCAAATAAAATTATATCTAAAACACTTATACAATAAATAACTATTATATTTTTATGATATATTTGAATATGATAAGATTCCATACAAAAGGAACAAAAATTGTACGACTTTCCATTCATTTTATGATATTTTCTTTGCGACTCTAATTCTAATATGGCAATTAATGTGAAACGTCTTTCCACCAAACCGCTGCTCACCAACTTCACAGATTTTATGTTACCGTGTAAAATTGTCAATGGTTTTGCATAGGTCATTATTAATTTTCTTTTCTCTCATTATTTATAGTATGACACAATCTATTTACTTAAGACTCTGATTCCTTATATTTTTACTACGTCAAAGGGTAAAAACAATCGAAACTGTTTAAAATACAATATAGGTATAGGTAGGTCTATCAACAACACAGACCAACATTTTTTCCCTATCCTCTAGTACTATAATATTGTGTGATTTTAATAGAATATAATCAACTTGATTCGAACCTTATTCTAATAGAGTACAAGGAGATGAAAAAAAAATTATAAGTAGTCATATAGTCACAATATAACACAGACTTACATCTTTCCCTATTCTCTAGAACTATAATATTGTGATTTTATTAGAATATAATTAACTCGATTGACAGACAAAAACCTTATTCTACTATAGTGCAAGGTATTAATAAAAAAAGGATAAATAAGCGTATAGCCACAATATGACACTGACTTAGATTTTTTCCCTATCCTCTAGTACTATAATATTGTGTGATTTTGATAGAATATAATCAACTTGGTCAAAATTCTAAACCTTATGTTACTAGAGTACAAGGAAATAAAAAAAATATAGATAAACGCCGGCGCCGCCAGGCTGCGACTAGCCATACCGGTACCGCCCCTTTGTCAACTTTTTAAGTATTTCGTTGAAAGAAAAAAAAAAATAATTTAAACGATTTGTTATTAATTACTTTATTCGAATGAAAGGAATTTACTGAGTAGCTACACAGTTATTGTAAACAATATTACTACTAAGCTATATTGCAGTAATTTTTTGTAGAGAATTTATTATTAGGGGGTTATTTTCGTTGTTACAATGGAATTATATTGGCTTCGTGAGACCAGGAGACTAGTCTTGGTCTTGTCTTGGGCTTGGTAGGTATCAAAAGAAAAATAATGAACTTAAATCTACTCAATATTAAGAAAAATCTGATGGAAAATGTTATGGAATTTTATTTCAAATATTTATTTTTCATATGGTTGGTTTTTAATGTTTCTCTGTTCACTCAACATAGAAAATACATTTTTCAAATTCAGCATTGCAGTTTTAAAGTTTACAACAAAAAAGTGTATGTTGTAAGGTCGCAGTGGTCCATACCTCCTACTATTGAAGGTAGAAAAAAATACAATACAAAAGTTATTTGGTTTGAATTTGAAATTTTTTGAAATATTTTTGATACCGCATTGTTGTCAATTCCAGCTAAACTTGACAACGATTTTTTATTTTACATAAACCATCCTGTATATTGATGCATACCTATTTGAATTTTAGGTTGAATATTTTATTAATATTCTATACCTATCTTCAACTGTTTTTGAAATAATGACAGGTGAAAAGTGAGATTTTGCAATTTTCAACAGCATTACCGCAGCTTTATTAACTCACCCTATATATGGGTTATATTTATATTTAAAAATACCACAAAGAAGGTAGATAACATATTTATTTATTGAAAAACATTGAAGAATTCAAAGGACCACGCACGTTTCTTATGGAAAATGGCTTTCCGTGAATTTGTCCGAATTTTTGGTATGTGTAGATCTGGATGCACTGATCAAAAGTATCCATTGACAAAAACTCCAAAAATGGACAGTTTTCGAGATATGGCTCTATCAATGTATTTTTTTGCATTTTTTGGATTTTGACAAATAATCAGTTCACTCTCATACTTAGGAAAAACCAAGTTTCAATGATTTCACTGCAGGAATCGATTGAAAAATAATTTTTTCTTCGTTTCAGATACTGCCATTTGAAGAAATTATTATACACTGCTCGTCACTGACGATGTAACTGGGCTATTATTTTCAATTTCTATAGTCCAGTTTTTGTAGAAACAAAAACTTCTGAATTGCTCAAGGTATCACAGAGTCACATATATTCAACACCTTTCGCTAGGGGCACTAGGAAAATAATATTCGATACACACTATAGGAACTGAATCTGAGGTACTTTTTTTAATAGTTTCCTAGTCGTCAAAGAAATAGTGGTAAATGCAAAATGAGAATATAGAAAATCGTTCATAATGTAGGCTGACGACATAAATACTCGTATCGAATGCAGTTTGTTTATACCGAGTGTTAAATATCAATAGAAACAAGGGAATACATACCCAATAATCATTTCAAATCGCTAATCGAACCGTTAAGGCAAACGGATCCGTGAAAATGTTTGAATATTTGATATGGTGTGGATTTCGATGCACTGATCAAGTGTCTATTGCTACAGGCTACAAGAATGTTTTCAAGATATGGCCGTATCAATAACTGATTTTTTTCGTTTTCTAGATTGTGGCCCATAATCGCTTAGCGCTTATACCCAACAAAAACGGAATTGTATCAATTTCTGCGCAGGAATTGACTGAAAAACAGTTGTATTTCATTTCAGATATATTCATTTGGAGAAATTATATGCTTGTCACTGGCGATGTAGCTGGCCTATTATATTCAACTTTTGTATTTCCGTGTTCGTAGAAACAAAAACTCTTGAATTGTTCTAGTTCTAACAAACATACTTATATCCAACACAATTCAATTGTGGCATTTGAAAAAATAATATGCGATACACATTCTAAATATGATTTGAATTTTTTTTGAAATATTCTCCTGGCCATCAGGAAAATAGTGGAAAATGCAAAATGAGAAACTAGAAAATCGTATTTATAATGTACGCTGAGATGAATACTCGTATCGAATGCAGATTTTTTATACCGTGTTAAATATACATACTGAAAAATCATTTCTAATTGTTAATCGAACCGATAACTGATGAGAGAATGTTGGCTTTCACGGCCGGAGTCAATATATTCAATGTTGTCTGGGCCTAGCGGCCAGATTTTTCTCAGCCGAAAGCCTATATGGACTTGAAAAACTGAGACCATCGGTGAGAAGTGCTGTGGTCTCAGATGTTTAACGATTTGTTTCTACGACCACGGAAATACAAAAGTTGAAAATAATAGCCCAGCTACATCGCCAGTGACGAGCAGTGTATGCTAATTTCTCCAAATGAATGTATCTGAAATGAAATACAACTGTTTTTCAGTCAATTCCTGCGCAGAAATCGATAGAATTCCGTTTTTGTTGGGTATAAGAGCTAAGCGATTATGGGCCACAATCTAGAAAACGAAAAAATCAAATATTGATACGGCCATATCTTGAAAACTGTCAATTTTTGAAGTCTGTAGCAATAGACACTTGATCAGTGCATAGAAATCCACATCATATCAAATATTCAGACATTATCTCGGATCCGTTTGCCTTAACGGTTCGATTAGCGATTTGAAATGATTACTGGTTATGTATTCCCTTGTTTCAATTGATATTTAACACTCGGTATAAACAAACTGCATTCGATACGAGTAGTTATGTCGTCAGCCTACATTATGAACGATATTCTATACGCTCATTTTGCATTTACCACTATTTCTTTGACAACTAGGAAACTATTTTAAAAAAAATATTATTTTTCTAGTGCCCCTATCGAAAGGTGTTGAATATATGTGACTCTGTGATACCTTGAGCAATTCAGAAGTTTTTGTTTGTACAAAACTGGACTATAGAAATTGAAAATAATAGTCCAGTTACATCGTCAGTGACGAGCATGTATAATAATTTCTTCAAATGGCAGTATCTGAAACGAAGAGAGAATTATTTTTCAATAGATTCCTGCAGTGAAATCATTGAAACTCGGTTTTTCCTAAGTATGAGAGTGAACTGATTATGTGTCAAAATCCAAAAAATGCAAAAAAAATCACATTGATAGAGCCATATCTCGAAAACTGTCCATTTTTTTATCAGTGTATCCAGATCTACACCATACCAAATTCGGACAAATTCACGGAAAGCCATTTTCCATAAGAAACGTGCGTGGTCCTTTCTAGTCGCATTTTGATCCAAGACCAAGACCAAGACTATCAAGTCAAGTCCAAGACTGAGCCAGTCTCGTCTTGGTCTTGAAACATCAAGAAAAAATATATGTTTGCGTATTCTCTACAATGCGAAGGTAAAATATTGGCAAGGTTAAAATGCATAGGTACTTATATCGTGACTAATACAACTCAATTGAATTATTTTATAATTTTTAGTGCGTGTTAAAAGCATGCTTTTTTGCTTTTTAAACTGCGTATTTTTATTAATTCATATACTCTTGCCATTTGACTGGATAACTAACTTCAACAGTATTTTCACAAAGTAGATAGTGAGTTTATTTTAGATATACATTTTGCTTTGTCAGAAGCTGTTCACGTTATGACATGCCGAAATATTCGTTAAGTACATGAAATGTACACAATGTTATCCTAGGAACAGACTAGTGGTTCCGTGACTGCTTCCGTACGTGACATTCCTTCACTGCTAAGCCCTTTCTACGCGTTCCACTCTCCATTTCCTAAATAATTCACATGGCTCCGGCTCCGGAGCGATGAACATTTCTCACCCCGATACCAAGTTCATTATCATGAATAACCAAGTTTGCGTGCCGGTATTTTGCGTGCACCTTTCCAGTCTGGATGGAATCGGCTCATTTAGGGTTGCTTTGTGAACTTTCTGGAGCAAATACATTAGGTGAAAAAATATGAAAACCCACGTCTGATACGTAACCAAAGGGGGTGGTTTTTGTAGTGAACGACAAAAAATGAGCTGCGATGAAAGTGATGATAAAGATATTGAGTGGTACGTATGGAATACGAGATTGAAAATATTCCTCATAAAGGAATGAATAAGAGGGTATTGGGTGCTGTTTGATACCAGCGAATTTACAAATATATGAAAACAAAGATATCTTCTATTACGACGATTGCTCTCCTTTCTGGTATACACTTCCAGTTGAACAGTTTAGTCCAGTCAAATATTACATCGGAACTGACTTAAACATTTTCTGAACTATGAGTACGTTGAATAAAACTCCTACATAGCTATTGGAAAGTAAATAAAGTTTATCCACAATCACCTTATAATTGAAGTTTTATCCACACTTATGAACCGTATAAAGTACCACTTTATCCACTAGTGGAATAATGAAACTACTTTATTCCACTAGTGGAATAATGAAAAATACAATCTTGAATATCAATCACATTTTACTTATTTATCGCAAACTCTCGTCAAAACTTCTTCCACCTGTGCTCTTTCCAATACTGCAGCTTTCTTCGCCTTGTATCCTCTCGACTCACTCTTCAGATAGGCAGTGAGTTTACTATATTTCCCAATGTCTATGTTTTTTGTATGTTATTTCAATGATTTTTGAGGAGGTGACAGCCGCTGTTAGAGCAAAACGTCAAATTTTTTGTGATGAAAAATTTCCGCGATTCTGATTCTAAATGAATGTGATTGTGAATAAAACGTTGTATTGCATGCGTGTTTTAGATACATTTTATTTGCTTAAGAAATTTAAACGCTCGAGCTTCGCTCTCGTGTTTAAACATTCTTGCGCAAATAAAATGATATCTAAAACACAATAAATAACTATTACTACCAAATGAGATACAAAAGTTCAGACTTAGAATGATTGTAAGTCAAAAAGCATACAGGAAAGGTAAAAAAATAATATCGTACAAGAGTAAAGTACCCTTATTTCAGAAAATTTCTACTTGCGAGAAGAGTATACAATTTATTTTTTGAGGGTTTATCAGTTCAACTTGCAAGAACAACCGCTTTGCTTACATTTGAAAACGTATAATAATCATAACGTGAAAAAAGCATACATTGAAAAAAACATTGCAAAAAATGTGTCAATACCAGCACTATAAACAAAACTTTAAAATTTCGCAAATATTATTTTTAATGAAGTAAAGAATGAGGTAATGATAATCTGCACATCAAAGTTATTATATGTTTTTAAAAAACAGTACAGGGTGATATTCGAGCCTCATTATGTATGTAGCGGTTAGATGGCAAAGTTGCACAATTTGTTTTAGACCAAAATTCATTTTCAAAATTGGGAAAATTACGAATACTTTTGGAAATATCCGGAGAAAACCTCCAGTTTTTCATAAACCATTATCAATAATTTTTTAAAAATATAGACCTGACTTTTTTGTTTAATTTTTGTTGCCTTTGGACAATCCGAAAGCTATGACCAATCACAAATCTTGATTTCCAAATGTTTCCACGACAAAAATTGACAGTTTGTTTTTTTTTTAATTATTCAAAACACTTTTTTATCTAAATATTAACAGAAAATGGAAAAGGCGTCCATGATATTCGATATTCAAAGAGGAAAAGTCACACTCGCTTGTCAAAGTATGACATTTTCTTGTTTTAAATAATTTGACAGAGCAAAAATGGTGGTTTTCAATTCAATAAAACGTTATAATGAAAAAGCAAGAATAAACTATAAATCATAATAATAATGATAATATGAACTAAAATTTCTAAAACGAAAAACACACCTCATACGCTCTGGAAACCCATGAGAGAGCAAAAATGGTGGTTTTCAATTCAATAAAACGTTTTAATGAAAAAGCAAGAATAAACTATAAATTATAATAATAATGATAATATGAAATAACATTTCTGAAACGAAAAACACACGTCATAAGCTCTGGAAACCCATGAAACCCATTGATAAACCAGACTCAAAGGACAATCCAATCAGAAAAATTGAAAAATATATTCAGTTTTTTATATTTATTGATTTAATTAGTCCGCTGGTAATCCATTCTTTGCGTTTGAATTCATTTCGTCTTTACCACGTATTTTACTGTACTCTCTGCAATTTAAACTTTCAGTTTTTTCATTCAAAATTCATAAACAAGTCATTGAATCGACATCATATTGATTATAAATATCTTCCCATGTTTTTATTTCGAATTTGTAACGCTATGTTTTATCCATATATTTGTGGCATTTTTTATTTGTTCATTCATTATTGATAGTTCTTTTATTATCATGTTCAATCAATTTTATCTGTGGCAAGTGTAGATAATAATTGGTAGTAAATTCACATTTGTTAATTTGTTTTTGATGAATACATGATATATGCAAGTCTTTGAGTTTCCATGTGTTCTTGTGAATTTATTCATGACAGATACAATATACAGGGTGTATCTAAATAACACCGAAAAAATTAAAGAGGTGATTCTGTGATGAAAATTAATGTGAGTGTTTGGTATAAAAGTTTTTGAAAAAACCCTCCCCGGAAAAGTTACACCCCTTCGAAAATAAAAAAAAAGGTTTTTCTTTTTTATTTTCCCTGTATATCAAGCTAGACATGAAACTTGGTAAACATTATCTGTCAATACGAGTACACTTTTTGAAATTTTTTCAACCCTGAAGTAAGCTTAGAAGAGGTTGATTATTTCAACCCCTAAGATATTTTTTCTTACAACTTTTTTTTCAAAAAAATTTATACCAAGCACTCACATTAAAATTCATCACAGAATCACCCCTTTAATTTTTTCGGTGTTATTTAGATACACCCTGTATAATAATATAATAGTATTAAGTATATCTACGTCTTTATTTTCTAATATGTTGATGTTGATGTCACCAACAATCATCTCAACATCGGCCTCTTCTTGGTTCTTCATTTCTAGATAGTTATTCATGAAATGTTCCAATTCATGGGAACATGTTGCCAGAGATCAGTATTATGCTAAGTATTATATTGTATGTTATATCCTCTTTTGTGATTTTCAAATCGAGTATTTTATTACTGTTCAGTTGTTTTATTTCTGACTAGCAGGTCAAATTGCTTCTGATGTATGCTGCATCGTTTTGGTTCAATTTATAACCAGTAAAATTCAATTGAAATAAATCTACCAGTTGCCAAATTTCTCTTAGGTCTATACTATATCGAAATCTTCATCAAAGTCCAGAAAAACTCTGTATGATGCATTGTCGTAAAGAGCTTTTTTGTACTCGCTTGTTTTGTTGAACTTGGCTTCGCCTCATTCAACATACTTTATGCTCATACAAAAAACTCCTACTTTACGAACTTGTATCATAAATAACTATTTTGTTTTAGGTCGTTAGCAATTCTTCTCATTCAGTGAAAATAAGTTGAAATTACCATACTAGCTATCTACTAACATATTATGAGCAAAACCATTTTCCTCGCGCTTCTTATTCTGAGAACTGTCGGTTTTCTATATTTCTATAATATTCAATTGTTAATTGATTTCAGTTGAATTCCATTGATCCTCAAACGAGGTATGGCACATTCTGAAAGAGGGGATCCCCATTCCAATCATAACTTCAACAGCGATTTGAAAATGTTGAATGTGAGCTCATTACTTGCGAATTCATTTCTAAGAACTCCTAATTAGAACTTCTGTAGAAGTTATATTTCACTTCCCTCGTTATACATTATTGCGAATGATTAAAAAGAAATGATTGGCGTAAATAACTCATATTCATTGGAACTGAAAAGTTGGAAAGTTTGTACTAACACTGTTTGGTGTATTAATGACTCTGGAGTTTTATCCCCACACCAAACCACTATTTTCAATAACTCGACACGGGTTTAATTCCCCAAGTAACCATCTTCTGAGAGAATACACCGCAACCTCAGGCGTTCCTCAAGGATCGATTTTGGGGCCTCTCCTCTTCGTGTTATTTGTTAATGACGTCTCCCAGTATATTGAGAATTCTCAATTTCTCCTATATGCCGATGATCTCAAGCTGTTCAGAAGGATCAAAAGCGAGAAAGACTCTGTTAAGCTTCAAGATGACCTCGATAATCTATCGAATTACTTTTCAGTATCTGACTTATCTCTCAACAAAGCTAAATACAAAATAATGAGTTTCACACGGAAGAGGTCACCCACTGTCGATGACTATTACATTAATGGCACCAGTCTGCAGAGAATCGATGAGATGAAAGATCTTGGTATCTTTTTCTCTGGTGTGTTCAAGTTCTCTAGGCATACTGAATACTTAGTGTCTGAATGCTCTAGGAAATTGAGTTTTGTTTTGAGATCTAGCCGCGAATTCAGTCACGATACTTGTTCAATACTTTTCAATTCCATTGTTCGATTTAAATAGAATATGGATGTGTCATTTGGAATCCAAAGACTTTTTTATATTCCGATATGATAGAAAAAATCCAAAAACGATTTCTGAGAACTCTTTCCTTCAGGAAACACAAGGTCTGGCCCTTATTTATAACTTACTATAGTCATCTATTAGAATTTAATGTCCAACCATTGAAAGATCGACGTGAGTCCTCGGAAGTAATTTTCGTTTTTAACGTTCTTATAACATTGAAAGCACCTGAAATTCCCCAAACCATTGATTTTATCGTACCTGACATAAGACTTAGAAGAAGAGACAATCTATTTCGTGTCTCGAACAGTTTGTCTCCTCTTCAACAATGTCTTGAGACCGTTAACGGTGAAAGACTATGATCTGGATATATTCAATATTACAGAGGGACAACTTCTTCGAATGCTCAAATGTACCTGAATCTTCTCTGGCATATTTAATTTCATTGTTCTCATCTGATTTATGGTATTATTAACTATATTATCTTATCATCTGTATCATCTGTAGTTTTGTATTTTTATAGTATCTTTTACTTTATAATTGTATTTTTTAAATGTACCATTGTATTCAATGAATTTTATGTATTAAGAAACTCTTAACAATTGTGTAACATGTAAGTGGAAATCATTCTGTTTGTTGCTCAGTATAAATAAATTTCTATTCTATTGTATTCTAAATTCACTTACAAAATTTGCCTAATTTATACTAGTCCGGTACCTGAACTCAGGTACCATCATTAGTTTCAAATTATAAACAATTCAAGCTTCATTTACTAGTAGTCATTTACTAGTATCAAATATTTAAATTGATTAGTCATACTAATTATTACATGTGTGATATCAGATTATTGTTTATTTTAGGTACCGGTCTACCATCATTAGATATTCATAATTTTTTTGTCTTTCATAGCCACCTAACTGCCTGTTTTTATTGTTGTTGCTTGCTTGACTAATCTTACTGAGGTAAAGACCATGGAGTGATTTTGTTGAAAATGGCTGCTACTGTTGATTTTTCTGTTCTTCCTTATTTAACATGTGTTGAGTGTTCTTTGTATCTTGTTTTTATCGGTTTTCTCGTCTGTCCATAATATTTTGCATCGCAGTCCGTATTTTGATATGATAAATTCTCGACTTTAAATCTCATCTTTGTTCTCTGGGTTGCCGAAATGGCTCTGTAGTATCATAATCGTTTTGAATGACACTTCCCTTAAAACTCTTTCCGAAATTCTTGGTGTAGTGGGGATAAAGAACTGATATGTTTTTATCTTGGGTTATTTCAATTCGAAAAGTCAAATTTTTGTTCATTCTTAATCTGAACTTTTTTTTCGTATTACATTATTTATAATACCCCTCGAGAAACCGTCACCATTTCTTTTTCAAACCTACAAAGGCTTTGAAGTGCCACTGTTTTTCTTTTTTTTATAACCACGACTTCAATCTAGGGATCCCGAATTTAATCTCGGCATCCCGACTTTATTTTTGGGATTCCAACTTTAATCGCGTGGTCCCGAATTTAATTTCGGAATCCCGACTTTAATCTCGGGAACCCAACCTAAAACCTGGGATCCTATTGCACCCTTATGCGCAATCCACAGAAGTCTTCAAGAGACTTGTGCTAGCTAGGGAAGACACAGTCCTTACCTTTTAACGTATGAGACCACCACAGCATGATATATTGGTTTCGTTTTGTCGTTTACCACTAACTCTTGTCAAATTTATTCAAAAAGTAATAAGTTGTAATCGATTGAATGACCTAATATTGATTTTTATCACTAAAAACTCCATTTTCGATTGAATACAAATATGTTGACAAGAGGCGAAGAAAATAAATTAGAATTTGAAATGTTTAGATGCAAACTTTGTCATAAACGATATTTCAATGCATATTGTTGGAATAACCAAAAATATGGGATTTAGAATTTGTTGTTTGTAAAAACATTGTTAGAAAATGTCCAATTGATTTCTTTTTTGTTGGCTTCAATCTCAGTTATTCAGGAAATGATCTAGCAGTCCTATAAATTTAAATTGATTAAACTGTCAAAATATATCTTGCATGATTTTGCACTTTGGCAAATAGTTTCATGAACAATAATTTTAATATAGAAACCCTATTAGTATTTAATTATTGTGAGGAGAAAATCTTATTTCCTCATTTTTTCAACTCAAATACACCTTACCTTACACCTTACACCTTATTACTTTATTGATAACATTTGTTGGAAATGGTTGTGATTTGAGCGGGTTTTTTGGTGCAAATTTGATCTTATACTCTGTGTGTGAGTACCTAATAACCACCATTATGATTCATTTGAAGAAAACGAGTAAATCAATGAATTGATTCTTACTAAACAATCAAATAATACAAATCTGCAAGTAACGATCACTTTTTTCATAGTGTTAACTAAGAACGGAGTACTGAAAAGTTGCTTAGGAGGCTGTGAATATAAATCAGAATACTGTTTTCAATTCTAAACAACTTTTCTGAATAAACTCTTCCAATATTATCGAAAATGAGGTTACTTTACTCGTGATCAAAATTAATTTTTTTATTCTCCCCTGACTGGAAATTTAGAAATCTGATGTCTCCATTGAGAGTTTTTGGCCATGCACCAACTTTTTCTAACAATAAAAATTTCTGACAAATGTTTAATAAAAATGTTACCTACATGGTTCAAACTCTTTGGCACTCACTGTATATGGTTATTTTTTCGAATAAATTCCACTATTTCGACTACTTTGTATGCAGCCATGGTTGACCACGAATACCGGACATAGGGTCTGCCGCTCAAACGGCCATTATATCAATCACATCATGTCAATCACATTGAAGCTGTGGACTCAGATATTTCATTATTCACTTATCCTATTATGCTACTCCAACCAATAAAAGGGTAAAAGGCTATTCTCTGGGTGATTGGGGAGGTTACTAAATATTGTATAAAAATGGTCACCCCACGTATGTAGAGAATGCGAATTGAGTATGTTTTGTGAGGATTTTAGTCTTGTTACTGATGGAAGACGATAAAAAACATTGAAAATTGAAAAACTGTCCTATTATAATAGAGCATTTGACGTGGTTGGTTAGTTTTAGGTTGTCGAGCAAGATACCGGGTTTACCATTGTGGTGTCGTTTAGCTCTGAGACCTGCTGTGGTCTATTGTATTGTTATGTCGTCGATGGTTCCTAGTTGAACAGTCCTGTCTTTCGCCAGGTTTAGTAGTCTATCCACTAGGTCCTAGGGATTTATGCTTGTTACAAGATTGTCCTGTCTGACTTTTTTTTCCTGTTGTCAGCCTGTTGCAACCACACGCAACCCTCAGAAGTCTTTGAGAAACTTGTGCGAGCTAAGGACGGAGCCCTTACTTTTGTGATGCCATGCCATCTGTTTACCAGATTTTGTTTCCAGATGATAGTGATTGAATAATCCATTTGGCCTGTGTTTTGAATCTTTTCTTTTTCACAAATTTGGGTAGCAATAGTCATTTCTAGTTCGATAATATTCGATATAGTTCGATATAGTTCATGAATGATTTTGGTGTGCCAGTTTGTGATTGGTTTGTATAAGTCTGTATGAGTCTATATGCATTCATCTTCGTCTCTACCTCCGAGCAATAAAAGACAGAGATGCCATTTCTATAATCACAACACACATTTGTTATGAAAGCTCCATAACACTATCCTTTGTTACAGATTGTGGGTGAGGGGTAAAACTCCGAGTTCGGAGGGGGAGATTTGTTATTGTTATACACGACTATAAGGAGTGTATACTACGGCCTTCGGACGAGAACAGACAGGGGGCCTAAAATCTTTATTTGAAGTCGTAGAGTCACGAAACAAAAACCAAAATGATCCTTATCAAAAATCAGTAGAAAAGCCGAAAAAAAAGATAATAATAATAATATTTCCCTGTCAAAATGACAAAAGCATTTTCGAAAGTGCCATAACTTTTTTATTAGATGAGATGGAGAAAAATTTATAATGGAAACAATGTGCACCGTCAAAAAGTGAATATAGCTGGATGAAAAAATGAACGAACAAAAATTGAAATTTCTGAAAACCCACTGTCTGTACGTCTGTTAGCAACGCCAAACGCTCTCATTTTTGCACCTTTGGAGATATTGCTTTGAAATTTTAACTACGTCAATAACTCGAGGACAGTAAAATTAAAATAATTTGTTTTTTCCATAGGAAAATCCAAAAAAATTTTACGGCGTTTTTTCGTTTTTCTCAACTTTCTTCGATACAGGTCAGGCAAGTGATTTGATCAATTTCATATTCCTTGAAGATATAGTCCGATATGCCGTGGTGTGCCCTATAGTTTTTGAGCAAGATCGAAAAATGCGTACAGGTTTTGCGGGCGATTTTCCGAAAAGTGAAAAAGTTGGATAAAAACCGCAAAAAATTTATAAACTAAATTTTGAAAATTGAAAAAGATAGAGCTGAGATATACGAACAAATCATCCCTCACTGAAGTTTTCGATGAAATGATCGGAAAACTCGGAAAACTCGAGAAAACTTTAAAAAACTTGCGTTTTTTAAAAAACGAAATAAACAACGAACGGTTGATACCATCACAAGTTACCAAGAATACTTTTTTGAACGCCTTAAAAAAAACTACAAAAAATGTCTGAAAATTTTTTCGGAAAAATCAATGGCCCAGGAAATATTTCAAAAAACGGAAAAATCGATATATTGACCGTACTAATGATAAAATTGAAATTCTTGAAATCGCCTCGAATACGTCTCTATGAACTCTACAGACGCTCCAAACCGTTTTCCTCCGACTCGATTAAAAAGTGGAAAAATGATGGAAAAACTGAAAAAACTTTAAAAAGTGTGTATTTTGTGTCCTTAATCGCTAAAACCTCGAAAACGGTGCTAGATATCACAAAAATATATGAAAACAATTTTGTTGTCCTTGAACGGCTCTACAAAAAAGTCCCATCAACTTTTTCCATATCTCAATAGATAAGCTCGTGAAAACCAAATGAACCTAACAAAATTACCCTTTTTTGACGGGAATTTAAAAAAAATCAAAAATTGAGAGATATCAAAAAATGAATCAGGAAACTTCATTGTACTCGACGAGATTAACAAAAAGTTTTTATGAAATTTTTTGATATCTTGAAAAAAAAAATTTGAAAAAATCAAAAATTTTAAGATATCAAAAAATTAATTAAATCAATTTTATTGTCCTTGAAGAGACTAACAAAAAGTTTGATTGAAATTTTTCCATATCTCAAAAAGAAAATTGAAATATGGACGTATAAGAAATTTGGCCTTTTTTTGGGTTTTTAAACACCAAAAACTCGAGAACGAAACAAGATATCGAAAAAATGTATACAAACAGTTTCATTGTACTCAATCAGACTAACAAAAAGTGTCTGAAGAGTTTTTTCATATCTTGAAAAAAAAAATTTAGATGTGGACTTTGTTTTTTAAACACCAAAAATTTGAAAACTAAAAGAGATATCGAAAAAATGTATCAGCACTTTCATTTTACTCAAACAGATCTATATAAAATTCCTATAACATTTTTTCATAACATGAGAAAAAAAATTGACCTGGGGACTTGAAAGAATTATCCGTTTTAATTTTTTTATACAACAATAATTCGAAAACTAAACGAGATATCGAAAAAATGTATTCCAACAATTTCATTGTACTCAAACAGATCTACAAAAAATCCCATTTACATTTTTTCATATCTCGAAAAAAAAAATTTAGATGTGGACTTGGAAAAAATATTGAACAAAAATAAAAAACTGAAAGATATAAAAAAATGAATTTGAACAATTTTGTTGCCCCCGAACTGATCAACAAAGAATTCGAATGAATTTTTTCAATATCTTGAAAAATTTTTCGTTTTTTTGGCATTTTAAAAAATAAAAACTCGGAAACGAAACGAGCAATCGAAAAAATGTATATAGACACTTTTCTTGTACTCGAACAGATGTACAAAATATCTCATCGATATTTTTCATTTCATGAAAAAAAAATTTAGATGTGGACTTCGATAAAATATTGAATAAAAATAAAAACTGAAAGATATAAAAAAATGGATTTGAATAATTTTATTGCCCTCGAACTGATCAACAAAAAATTCGATTAAATTTTTTCCATATCTTGAAAAAAAAATTTGAGATGCGGACTTTGAAGAAATTTTCCTATTTATTTGGTTTATTAATTACCAAAAACTCGAAAACGAAACGAGATATCAAAAAAATGTATATTAACAATTTTATTGTACTTAAGAAGATCTACAAAAAATTGCCCAAAAATTTTTCCATATGTTGAGAAAAAATATTTGACTGGGGAAATTTTGAACAAAAATAAAAAACTGAAAGATATAAAAAAATGGATTCGAACAATTTTATTGCCCTCGAAGTGGCCAACAAAAAAGTCGGATGAAATTTTTACATAAGTTGAAAAAAAAATTGAGATGTGGACTTTGAAGAATTTTCCATTTTTTTTATAAATTTCAAAAAATTCGAAAACTAAACGAGATATCAAAAAAATGTATTCCAACACTTTCATCGTACCTAAACAGATCTACAAAAATTCCTGATAACATTTTCTCATATGTGGAAAAATATATTTTAGATGTGGACTAACAAATATGAAAAACTAAAAGATATCAAGAAAATGGATTCGAACAATTTTATTGCCCTCGAAGTGGTCAACAAAAAAGTCGAATAAAATTTTTTCATAACTTGAAAAACAAATTGAGATGTGGACTTTTCGTCTTTTCTGAAATTCAATTACATCGAGTGCCGTAACCAGTCGTGTATCCAATTATTGATGACTATCAATTATAGTTTTAAACGAATTCCGCTTGAAGTCGTGTATTCATATTATTGATTCCGCTTGAAGTCGTGTATTCATATTATTGATTCCGCTTGAAGTCGTGTATTCATATTCTTTAACTTCCAAGCTCTAGGCGATGCGAGCACTCACTTGTTATGATATTCGGACGTAAGCGTAGAACCAGTGGCGTGCTAATACATTTTCTCATGTTCCATTTTTAATTAAAAATATGTATAAGTAGACACGGTTGGTGCAGATAAATTTGTTCTCACATGTATTGGTATCGATAGGAGACCAGATGTATGGTTAGAAAGCACGTGTGTTATCAAGATGTCAATCCTGACGTCTAATGCTTGGCGGAAGTGCTGTAGGTTTCCCTAAGTTAAAAAGTGAATGCGCTACCAATAATTTATAAGTTACCCCGGAGCGCCACGGCAAATAATATCCGCCATGTACTCTCACAGGCCATGCCTTTGAGTACACTCTACGATTGTTGTCAGTAAAGAGAAACATATTTTATTACGATGAATAGGTACAAAAATAAGTGACAATTGTAAATGACATGAGAATTGTTGAAACGTAGTGTGTACTACCATGGCACACACTATATTATCTACGGACTTTTAAAAATTTACTTTTATTCGTCAATTGTGAACGCAAAAAGATAGTGATTATTGCTGTGTGGCAATAGAAACTAAATTGCTTCAAAGCAATGAACACTTACTTTTAATGATTCAATCAATCAAAAATACTATATTGTGCGAAGAATTAGATTATTGCTGATAAAGCATAGAATAAGGTAATAAATACTGAAAAAATAAATAAAAGTCAAAATATCCAAATCTTTGAATCACATTATTAAACTATACGATACACTTCATATACGATATACTTGAATTATAATTGAGAGTTTATGCATAAACTATAATACACATAAGAGATTACATTCAAATTTATGATGAAAGTGTATCATTGTAATATGCATCCAAAGTGTAGTAAGCTATTAGCTCTCTAACTCTTTTTATGATTTTTTTTCTGAATTCAGGTTATTGATTTTCTGAGGCAGATGATTGAAATATTTTTAGAGTTGTCAGAAAGTTATTTCTTAACTTGTGTGGAGTTAGGCTTAGGGAGCGATCGATATTACAAGTCTGTCGGTAGTAAATCCATAATTTTTTATGTAGTTATTATTTAACTTCTTGCTTCTCCAAAAGGATTGAAGAAATTCAATGAGGTCTCCCGAAATTAGGAAGGAGTCTGGGCTCCCTCAAGAGATTAAAAATACTACTGAACCCATTAATTAGATTTCAAACCTGCGCTGATTCACAGTTTCCCATTAACAGTAAAGAAGTTTATGTCCACGTCCGGTTTTACCAGAAGCGATACGTCACTGATAACATTCCAGATCGATTATTCATATTGATATATGTGATATTACGTGTATATAAAATTTTATTCAAATGGGAATATCGACAACTTCTGATGAACGGATTACCTGTTTGATAATCCCTGCATGATTTGAATTTGGTTAATGAAGAGTTTAGTTTGCTTATTAACTTAACTTAACAAATAGTGTATTTTTGTCTCAAAATCGGAATGAAAATGAGCAAATTCAATAAAAATCAAATTATCAATACCAATGAAAAGGTCCACTATATGGTTTATGCCGTAATTACCATGCTGCGACGCCCATGGTTTGATTTGACAAGACGACAAATAAGTCGTAAACGGACGTAAACAAACATGATCGCCAAGTTAAGAGTGAATATAATACGGAATTCAAACCAGATCACCTAGTGCAAACTAATATATCCGACAATGCCCTTTTTTAATATGACTCGGGCAGAGATGTTTGTATACAACGTCGGGTATGCTGCTTTCGAAAAAGAGATTGAAAAGCCCTCTCTATATCTTTTATTTCTCGGAGGTCTCTACTATGACCGTGATAACCAAAGGTTTAGGATGATTTTCATAGCAGCGGTTGGAATGCTATTCGTAGCGTTCTTGATTCACTGGATTTTGCTGAAGATGGTTTTTGCCCGTCTTCGTTTTTATTTTGGGTCACCAAAAAAGTGTGCCGTTTGTAATTCTGGGTCTTATGATCGCGGTGTATAGTTCCCATGTTTTTTCAACAAAAGCTCTTCTGCACATTATGAGCAATGATTTGCTTTGGTTGATTACATGTTTCAGATGTATTTTCCAGGTTATTTTCTTATCTAGGAACACTCCTTAATATTGATCAGCAAGTTGTACTATTACTACAAAGAATTTCGGTAGTTTCATGTGCTCCAGAATTCTTTTGTTTGCGTGTTAAGGGAATAGGTGTGATTTTCCTGGGGTTTGCCCTCAATACCCCTCTTTTGCATCATTCCTCTACTGTCCCGAGTGCATATGGCTTATTTGGGCATACTTTGCCTGTACGAGGACAACTAAATCGTCCACGAATCCTTGGGAGTGATATCCCTGATTATCTGAAGATTCCCACCAGCCGCGTTTCATTGATCACTAGAGTTTACATCTACTCGAAGAAGAAGTAGAGTATCATAAAAACGTAATACCAGGGTTTCTAATAGAAGTCAGATAAATCCAAAATTTCCTAAATCTCTCTAAAAAGTTTGAATTATTATTATAAAATAAATGATACATTCAATATGAATAATTTGCTTGCATTAACAACTACCACAGCCCAAATATACAATGGAAGGAGGCGCGAGCAGTATTATATCTATTCGAAGATTAGATCTAGGCGGGAATGTTTCAAGTGCAATAATAAACTTATCATAAATTTGAATTCCTTGAGTAATTTTCACTCAGAAAACTTTTTCAGAATTTAAAAATTATTATAAAGAAGCGATTCCTAAACCTTCACACCTTCAACTTTCGAAGCAGCTTTGAGTGAACTAGCAAATGAGCCGGAATTATCAATTATCGTTAAAAAATGAAGCATATTTGTAGGTTGGGAACAAATAGGAACAGAAATAGCTATTTACATACCAAGGGAGGAAAATCATGCTTTTCCTCCCGCGGATAGTTTGATGCCCGAAGCGGAGGGCAGTAATATCCGCGGGAGGAAAAGCATTTTTCTCCTGAGGTATGTCTATAGTTTTTTCTACTACCTTTAAGGTCGTCATTTTTATAACGTCCTAAAAATTATAATGCGTGCATACTTATAAGAACAACTGCAGAAAGTTGTGGAACTATATAATGCGGCTATATGACAAAATATTAAGTATAAAGCGTTGCGTCGCCGTCGTCGCCATCGTGTTGACAACGATTTGTTGCTATGGCGTTGTTTGGTAATACAAACATAACAGTTGTCATAAGCTGTACGTTGTTTACCCTTTTAAGTTGCTTCTAAGTTTTGAAAATTAGTTCTAGCGAAGACGACCTGCCAAAAGATCTCGCTGAAGAGGCAAAATTGATTTCAATGCATCTTCTTCCTGATAAATCGAGAGGAAAAGTACTATTTTCTTCCCGGCGGGAGGAAAAGTACCATTTTCCTCCCTTCTTTAGGGGTCGAAAATAAAGTTTTCTAGTGAGATAGTAGGAAAAATATTTTTTTGATATTTACCTGGACAATTTTTCTGACAATGTTTTTATATAATCCCACTGATGATTTTGAACTTTCGCTACTTTCGGGGTCATCATTTTCTTTTTTGGTATCCATTTGTATATTTGTTTAAGAAATGATTTTAAAATGAAGGTTCAGAAAAGGTTTTCAATGTATTGAGAATCAGTATGAACCCACCTTTTTGATTAAATAAATAAAACTCGTTGTACAACCTATACGTATTTAAACATTTTCATCTATAACTTTACTCACCTCCATGACACTGATATTTATTTTAACAAGAGGCTATTCTCTACCACAATCGTTTAAATGCGAGTAAATGAAGACTACTTTCAATGTGAATAGTGTAGTTTTCAACCAATCATCTAAATTTTCTAATGACTTCTACAAGAGCTGCCTCCCACCTATCTCCTGTGTATTAGTTTTTCCAATCTTCTGAAGAGAAAGGATGATATTTTTTTGGTCTGTAATACTTGACCTGGTCGAATGAGTTTCGCAATGAAGACCACGTTCATAGATATCCAGGTTTGTGGTGCTAGATCTGGTGCTAGATCTTTAATTTACTGCTGCACTAGAACAGGAGTTGATTCATCCGGTTCAGGCGATTTATATGGGTTGAAAGAGTTTATTTACCATATTAATTTCGAATATGTTACGATCCACTTTAACTCCCCCCGTCAACCCTGTTTGTCCTTGGTTGGAGGCTGACGTTGGTTTCATTTCCAGGATTTGTGACAGTGGTGGACTCTGGAAAATGTGTGTTGGGCAGCAGCTCACTTGGTACTCTTCCAGAATTTGTGTAGCCTCCTGTGAGTACTTTGAGAGTCCCAACTGGGTCTATTTGGTTTTTGGAGAGTATGCGATGGAATCTTGCTCTTTATGAGTTTTGTTTTATATACCCGCAGAACTTTTTCCATGCTTTGTTTTGATCCTTTCTGATTATTTTGTAGTGTCAATATTCAAAACTCCAAGATAACGGATTCTATACATTTTGCTTGAAAACTGAAAAAATTTAAACAAAATAAGGTAAAACATATTTTTAATGACAATCTTTTATTCAAATCCACCAAGAATTAAAAAATTATTTCTTTAGACGTGTGACGTAGGTTATTCCGTAACAGATTCAAAATCTTGTCGCTTTTGTATCATACTAAGAACTTTGCGAGACAAGTTTTTGAATCTGCTACTCACAGAATAACGTACATCACATATCTTAACAAATATTTTTTTCTTTTTGGCGTATTTGAAAAAAGCTCGCCAATTTTTTTTTTATTTAATTTCATTTCTCTCAATGCCCGAAAGTCATTCAGCACTCTGGCTCTTTTTCTATTCCCCTCACACAACCCCGTGTCATTTATTTACAGGCGGCTTTCAACGCGACTGAGGTCACCTGTTTCTACCTGTGCCCAAATGAAATATTCATAACACCTCACCTGTTCCAAAACCCATAGAACGTCAATAAATTGTTTATGTTCGTGACTTTTATTGGGGCTTTCATTCCCGCCAGTTATTGATTTAGCAATTTAGGTGAACATTTTTGCGTTGCCTTTGTCTGGAACTAGTTTCTTAGTTTGGACTGATTTATCATAGGTGAATCCATACGAGGCTAATGTTCACACGATAACATGGAACTAGATTATTTTTGAGATCATCAATTGATGTTAATAGTATATTAAACAACAACGTTTGAAAATCAAAGTTTAACTTCAGCTTGGCAAACCTAGCTCTGAATGTGAAATCACCTCACCTATCGATGCGCGGTAGCCAGAAGATCTCAGTACAGTCCGAAACAAGTATGAGTTACTCTACTGGCCAGTTCTATTGTATCTGTCGCATCTGGAAGTACACTGTGAAGTTTTATTATGTACATTTATGCTACCCGTTTTATCGTCCGAATACTTTCTCATTCTAAAATAGCTTACCTCATAAATTTCTCGACATTCATAGCTAGATTTGTCTTGCTGTATAGCTTTTGAGTACGAGCGAGCACAGCGAGCGAGTAACTTAAAAGCTATGACTAGTGAAACTGCCTTTTATACGAGGTTTGTTTATACTACTTTTTCGCATTTTGTGTTAGTAATTATAAACAAATAATCATAGATATAAAAGCATAACAAAGTTAGGAATGAACAAATAAATATTTAAATATTCAGAGTAGGTACTTTTTTAGAATTTCCGTAACCTAGTAACCTGACACGGTTTGTTCATTTACATAACAACAATTAACAAGAAACGAACAGTCGTTACCGACCGATGGTGAACCCTTTACTTCCATATACACCTACTACGTAGGTTTATTATGGCAAGTACCAGTCACAAAACAACTACTTCCCTGGCAAGACCACGACGGGTATTGAATTAAATCTACCATCGGTCGGTAACGACTGTTCGTTTCTAAACGATCTCCCAAAGAACTCTGTTTTCTTCGATTAAATCTCCTAACCCGGAGATTCGGAGTGTTCTCCCTCTGCTAGCTAGGTGGATCGGCCTAGAAACCGCTTCACCGCGTGAACTAGAGTTGACCAAACCAGCGGAGTGTGTAATGATTTGGACGAGGAATAGATGGCTTCAGTGCTGTCTGTGTTGACCTGTCCCCTGTCCCCTGTCCAAATCAAAATATAATTCTGCTAGTTGGTCATAGAGGGCACTTGCAACTGCGTTCTCTGATGCTTTGAGGAACGTTGCACAAGTATCCGTTAGATTTAATTCAATACCAGTCGTGGTCATAGCCAGGGGAGTAGTTGTTTTCTGACAGGTATTTGCTATAATAAGCCTAAGTAGTAGTTGTATATGGGAGTAAAGGGTTCACCATCGGTCGGTAACGACTGTTCGTTTCTAAACCAAAGAACTCTGTTTCCTTCGAACAATTAACAAGTTTCATTTTTGTGGATCGAATTGAGAATAAGCTAAATATTTATTATAAAAATGAGTCTTGCAACTGCAAACAATTTAGAAAATTAAACTGAAGACATTTTGAATGCCGATCGAGGAGCATCTTCGAGTTTATTTGCTTTAAAATCCAAGAAAAAATACAAGAAGGGATATGAAAAATTTTGAAATCGGAGGATGACAAAAAACGCAAAAGGAACTGATGAAAGAATGCTATCATATCTTCTTGAGAAGGTAAGCAATTTTTTATACATATTCTAGTGATTTTCATACTGTCTCTTATTATTTTAGGCAAAAGCTCTTAAGGCATCCAGTTTATGGTCAACTTAATATTCCATCTTGAAAAGTACTATAGAAATAAACGAAAATGTAGATATTTCACAATACAAAAAGTTACTTGCCTTTTCGAAACGTCTAAATAACACATACGAAGCAAAGAAATCAAAGTTTTTGACTATACGACAAATTCTTATTAATGAAAATGATACTGGTATTTGGTTGAAATGAGGATGGCAGACAACTAGTGTGGTACTTATTTCGAGGAAAGCATCGCGAATAAGTTGAAAATTTCAAAAAGGAAATTTCATCAGCCAGAACTAGTGACACCTCAAAATCATTCAGGAATGCAGATGGAGAATCATAATAGTTTTTAGAAAGAGCAACTAGAATGGAATTACGACGGCGAATTGGCGCCATCCTACCAGTATAGTTTTTTATTGAAATTTGAAAATTTTTAGATTTTTTCTCAAAATTTCGACTTTTTTTCTCAAAATTTCGACTTTTTTTCTCAAAATTCTGACTTTTTTCTCTCAGAATTTTGACTTTTTATCTTAAAATTCTGACTTTTTTTCTGTAAATTTCGACTTTTTTTCTCAAAATTTTGACTTTTTTTCTCAAAATTTCGACTTTTATTCTCAAAATTTCGACTTTTTTTCTCAAAATTCTGACTTTTTTTCTCAGAATTTTGAGATTTATTCTCAATATTATTCTGAGAAAAAAAGGCAGAATTTTGAGATAAAAAGTCAAAATTCTGAGAAAAAAAGTCAGAATTTTGAGAAAAAAAGTCGAAATTTTGAGAAAAAATGTCGAAATTTTAAGAAAAAATCTCAGAATTTTCAAATTTCAATAAAAAATTATACCGGTAGGATGGCGCCAATACGCCGTCGTATGGAATAAATTTGGTATTTTTAAGTTTTCGAATTTGAATTTGAATACTTACGATAAATATAACAATGAATAAACAATTTTCTGTCAAACTGTGTTTTATTCACAGTGACATTACTATACAGGGTGGGGCACCGAAAACGAAAAAGATCGAGTATCTTCAAAACGCATGTGATGTGAATGAAATGCAAAAACACGTCAATTTTAAATCCAAGGAGGTATTTTCCTATCATAACCTCAACTGTCATACCTCTTACCCCACCCCTTGGTCACTACCACCCAAACAATTTGAATAGGGAAAGTAGTAAGTGTGACATACCATTGAAAAAGTAATTTCATAAGGAATTCAGCCATATCAATTTTTGCTACTTTTTATTTTGGCGGGAAAAACAACTGTTCCGTATTCCAAATTATGATACTTCATTGGCAAGCTAATTCAACATAAATTCGGTGACAATACATTATGAAAGTTTTCTAAGGAAAAAACAAAATGGCGGCTCCAAAATGGCAGACAAGATTTGCAATTATGGTCCGATTCGATTCAAAATTGATATATGGTGGTTTCCATGGTCAAAAATCATGATTTTTCTGTCATTGCAAATAAACAAGATGGTGGCTCCAAGATGGCGGACGGAATTTGTAACTATGGTCTGATTCGAATCAAAATTAGTATGTGAGGATTTTCAGGGTCGGAAATTATGATTTTTTTTGTCGATGCAAAAAACATGATGGTGGGCAAAATTTGTAATTATGGTTCGATTGTGACATGTGTTGTGAAAAAATGCAAAAAACACGTCGATTTTAAATCCAAGAAGGAAATCTTCCTATCATATCCTCAACTGTCATACCACTCTCCCCACGCCTTGGTCACTCATACAATTTGAATAGGGAAAGAATTAAGTGTGACGCATTGGGAAAGTAATTCCATAAGGAATTCAGACATGTAAGTGTTCGCTACCTACCTTTTCATTTTGGCACCCTCTTGCAGGAAAAACAGCTGTTTGGTATTCCAACTTATGATATTCAATTTTAAAGCTAATGTGAGCAATTCACGAAAACATGACAAAAATTTAAAAAATTGACATTGTGGGAACTTACAATTGGAAATTTTTTCATACATTGCTCAAAACCGTAAGACAGCGTTTTGAGACTAACTTTTACTCATGTATGGCAGTCCATGGCGAACTGTTTGAGTATCTACTGTGAATTAATGCAGTTTGAAATGATTGGATTCGAATTTTTGCAAGGTTTTCAAATTCTTGAGTTTATTCAATGTCCAATTTTTTTATTTTTCAAATGCTTTCATTCATCGTACCCTGTTAGTAAGTAAGTATGTATGTATGTGTGGGACAAAGCAAATTTGTAAAATCTCTATATTCCAATTTTGAATCGAATATAACCACAATTACAAATTCCGTTCGCCATCTTGGTTTTTTTGCATTGACAATGTAATCATAATTTCCAACCCTGAAAATCACCACGTACTAATTTTGATTCGAATCGGATCATAATTACAAATTTCGTTTGCCATCTTGGAGCCACCATCTTGTTTTTTTGCATTGACAAACAAATCATAATTTATGACCCTGAAAACCAAAACATATCAATTTTGAATCGAATCGGACCATAGCAAATCTTGTCCGCCATTGTGGAGTAGCCACTTTGTTTTTTCTTTAGAAAAATTCCATAATGCATTGTCACCGAATTTATGACAAATTATACCTTGCAAATGAAATATCATAGTTTGGAATACGGAACAGTTATTTTTCCCGCAAGAGGGCGCCAAAATAAAAAGTTAGGTAGCGAAAATAGACATGGCTGAATTCCTTCTGAAATTACCTCTTCGCCTCATTCAACAAACTTTACGCACATACAAAAAAGTCCTACTTCACGAACTTGTATCATAAATAGCTATTTTCTACTACCTTCGTTTTTACCCACGCATTTCCGATTTGGAAGTGTCACTTTCCCATACTATCGCGGGAATACGAGGATGTATTGATATCTAGTTAGCCTAGACCAGTTCCCTGCATAAACAAAATATTGCGTTACCATAGCAACGAACAATAACTTATTAGTGTAAAGTTTGACGTCAAAAAAGAAAACCAGAGTTACACAATAAATTAAAAGAAAAAATATGTCCACCGAAATTGTGAAAATAGAAAAATTTGAGTATCGAGCCATCATCAAGTACCTGTATTTAAAAGGGTTGAGAGGTAAGCAGATTTACGAAGATATGCTTAATACCCTTGGTGATCAATGTCCTTCGTATGCGACCGTGAAAAATTGGACTTTAAGCTTCAAAAGAGGTAAATTTTCCATTGAAGATGATGACCGATCGGGAAGGCCAGTTTCTGTGTCAGTCCCCGAAAATATTGAAGCAGTTCATGACATGATTTTAACAGACCGTCGAATTGGGCTAAAACGGATATCTGAAGCATTGATTATATCATAAGAACGCGTTCATCATAAAGTTCACGTCAATTTGGACATGAGAAAAATTGCTGCAAAATGGATCCCCAAATGTATGAATGTTTACCAAAAGCGTGCAAGGGTAGTAGCATCGCGTTCGATCTGTGCTGGATTTGAAAACGATGTAGAGTTCTTAAACCGAATTGTTACTATGGATGAGACTTGGGTACATTTCTACGATCCAGAAACAAAGCAACAATCGATGGAATGGCGACACTCCGGTTCTCCAAGACTTAAGAAGTTTCGTGTCCAAAAATCTGCTGGAAAAGTTCTTGCTTCAGTGTTTTGGGATTGCCATGGAGTAATCATGATTGATTTTTTGGATAAGGGTAGAACGATAACTGGAGATTACCATTCGACATTACTGACCACTCTACGGGAAAAAAATCAAGAGAAAAGACGCGGAAAGCTATCGAAAGGTATTTTGTTTTTGCAGGACAACGCCCCTGCACACAAATCTCATGTTGCCATGAAAAAAATTCGTGATTTAGGATATGAATTACTAGAACACCCCCTTATTCACCAGATTTGGCTCCGTCCGACTAGCATCTCTTTCCTCAACTGAAAAAAAGTTTAAACGGTCATAAATTTTCTTTCAACGAGGAGGAAATAAAAGCTGTGGTGGTCTGGTTTGCAGAGCAAGAAGAAACATTTTTTTGAAAGGTCTAGAGACGTTGCATCAGGTTCGCTGTAATAAATGTATCCAATTAAGAGGGGAATATGTTGAGTAATAAAATATTATGACATTGAAATTTTGTTTGGTTCTATAGTAGGCTGATAATTTTCCAATATATCCTCGTATAAAACTTTATCAATTTTAACGTTATTATATTCATTTCATTGATTTTACTTGTAGTTGATACTATCCTTACCCAATTAGGTTGTGATATTTGATCTAACTCACAATTTTTTTGATCCGAACCGTCAGATAATATGCCAGTTTGCCAAATTTGCACAGAGAACGGGCCTCAACTGGAAAGGGATGCATTATTTTTCTTCTCAATTACTTATCAATATCTCAGGTTTTCTTCACCGACATTTGCCAATCGTTCAGATGACGTTTAAATATAACTATTATAACTATCTTCTTCGATATACACTTTGATGTGCTTCAATGATTTGTTTGAAATTGTTACTACGTTTTCTTAGTTTTCTCGAGTTTGGTATATTTATGGAAATACACTCTTTTCCGAAATAATTCATAACCAAACTCCGTGAAAACTGCAATGGACATTTACGAAAAATAAATTTCAAAACTCGTTTAAATCGATAGTTTCTAGTCTGAAACGTCCATTCAACAAAGAGTTCTTCAATATTTTTTTCATTAAAAAAATTATCATATTTGAAAGTGTGCAGCTGACGTCACGTTCTTCGGAAACAACCCCCACCATAATCTACGTTCCGAAACAGACAATATCATTCTCCTTAAAAATATAGCTTCTAGCTTGATATAAGCCATTGAGAAATAATTAAAACTTTGTCACTTGATCAGCTCAGAGAAAAAAATCCTTATATTACCTATTTTTATTGTATTTATAGCTTTCACATTTTCTAAACGGACCTTCCTTTTGATAAAAAACGAGCATTGACAATACCGCAAATCGTAATAACGTGCTTATTAGCTTATTATTCATCGGGTGGAATCAAATCTTTAAGTTCAAGGTCTTCTTTGCAATGACTGAAATTTTAAATCTTTCTGTGAACTCTGCTTTGAATACAGTAATAACATATCTGACATAAAGTACTCACTTGGAAATTTTCTTCACAATAACATATATTTCCGCTTTTTACACAGGGTTTATTTACTGCTTCGAAACACACTTTACGACACGCTTCATCATACAAAATTGTTTATTAGAATTTTCAATGGTGTTCAGACAACCGGGTACTTTTTCGACATATTCACAGCTATTTACTTGTATCCAATTCTAATGTAAGCGAACAAGCGAAGGGGTCGTGATGTAAGAGCGTTCAGCTTCCACCCAGACGGTCCGGGTTCGATCCCCGGTCGCGTGGCACTGAGCTGAAGTGGTTCGGATTCCACTTTTATTTAAACTGTAGGTCCCGGATCTCCCTTGCTCGCACAAGCTCTGCTTTTGAGGGGTTTTTCCGAAAACCTGGGAGTTTCGTAGAAACAAATTAAAAAAAAAAGTTAAACAGAGACAAACGATTCTTATAGGTTTGCTCCGTGAAACAGACGAACGAACCCATCTGGTGTCAAATGACAACTGTCATACGACACATTATATTTGAATGAGAATTTTAAATTCCATGCTGCACAACTTTTACATCGTTGCCAAGTCTAGTTTTGATGAAAGTGACGTCACGAATCACATTTCTTTTGAATAGAGAGAAACTAGCGGAGAGAAAAAAAAATCTCGAGTGATATTAACGTATATACTTTCTCATCACAGTGTTTTCTCATATCTCGTGGAAAGGTCCACTGATCGACCCTAACTCTCATTGGCGATACTCCCTAGCATCCCCTCCACCCACTCCCACGAATTCCAGTCATACATTAGAACTGCCGTTAATATATGTTCCCTTTGCATTCTGGTTCACCGCCATTACTTCACGGCAATATCGAGGAAAATGCGGCCTTGCTTTTCCGATACACATTAGAACGCTCCGCGGTGAATGTGCGAATAGTCCACCGAGAAAACTCCCGGATCCCTAAGGGCCGAGGACTGCCGTTGACACCGCGAGGTGAACAGATTTCCTCTGAAATTTGATACATATTTGACTCATGCTGTGCCCTTGCGACTCCAATATATATGTTGATGAATCGACGAGACTTGATCGGCCGTTGATGGCATGTCGGGAAGTTCGGGGTTCTGACGAAAGTTTCCTGTTTGATGTTGGGGGCGTATGTCGGTGATGACAATACTTGGTGGAGATACCACTTTAGTGAGAATTGCACGACGAGGCCGTAGGCCGAGTCATGTTATCACGCTAGAAATTGTACAATAATGGTATACAGAGGAAGAATTTAAGCAGTTCTTGTGCGGATCAAAACTAAATAATCATAATAATTTCACATTTGGATATATCTAAAATAGTAATAGTATATTATTCAACAAGCGTATAATGATGGCTATTACCCACGAAGATGAAATTGCAACACGAGCCGGAGGCGAGTGATGTAACATCTATATATATATATATATATATATATATATTAATAAGGATGGATTTAGCGAGGGGCAATATATGAAAATATAAGTAAAAAAGTTATTGGGTATAACCCTCAAAATGTTGTGCAACCGTAGACACGTGTTTCGAGCTTAAGCTCTCTTCAGTACGGTAAAATCAAGTGCGAAGATGTACAACACCCGGATGTATATATAGGACGTTATTTATGACATCTACAGTCACTAGTTGAAACTTAATTTGACACGAACCAAGGAATCCAAAAGTAGAAGTTTGTCCATAAATTGACAGGCAGCCAACAACTCGTTGTTCTGACCAACCCAAGATTCAATCAAGTTTCTAATACGTTATGAGGAACGCAAGCAGAATCTAAAACGAAATATACTCTATTTTCACTTATATTACTTATATCTTATATCTGTCTTGCCTTCACGGTATTAATTCTTGAGTGGATTCGTTTTGATTTCGAGAGCTCCATAAATCCTTTCTGATGAGTGCGTGAGCACGAAACAGCTGTCAAAGGTTGGAGCTCTCGGAATTAAAACGAAACATACTCTATTTTCACTTAGATTCTGCTTGCGTTCTTCATAACGTATTAGAAACTTGATTGAACCTTGGGTTGGTCAGAACAACGAATTGTTGGCTGCCTGTCAATTTGTGGACAAACCTCTACTTTTGGATTCCTTGGTTCGTGTCAAATTAAGTTTCAACTAGTGACTGTAGATGTCATAAATAACGTCCTGTTATATCTGTTTTGCCTTCACGGTATTAATTCTTGAGTGGATTCGTTTTGATTTCGAGAGCTCCATAAATCCTTTCTGATGAGTGCGTGAGCACGAAACAGCTGTCAAAGGTTGGAGCTCTTGAAATTAAAACGAAATATACTCTATTTTCACTTAGATTCTGCTTGCGTTCCTCAAAACGTATTAGAAACTTGATTGAACCCTGGGTTGGTCAGAACAACGAATTGTTGGCTGCCTGTCAATTTGTGGACAAACCTCTACTTTTGGATTCCTTGGTTCGTGTCAAATTCAGTTTCAACTAGTGAATGTAAATGTCATAAATAACGTCCTGTTATATCTGTCTTGCCTTCACGGTATTAATTCTTGAGTGGATTCGTTTTGATTTCGAGAGCTCCATAAATCCTTTCTGATGAGTGCGTGAGCACGAAACAGCTGTGAAAGGTTGGAGCTCTCGGAATTAAAACGAATTAAATGCTGTCGAAAAGTCAACTGTCACTGTCTTTTACATCTTTTTCTTTCAAAGAGAAAACTCTTCATGTTCCTCTTGATAATAATTTTTTAATAATTTCATGTTAGTAAGTATCTATTTCTCAATGTATCTATTCTAATATTGATCACATGTATTATTGTAGAGAAGTCTTGATAAAGAAAATAAACATTTTCGAAAGCTCGACTGAAAAAACGAAGAATATTCATTGAATTGGTCATCCCTGCAACCGTAGACACGTGTTTCGAGCTTAAGCTTTCATCAGTACGGTAAAATCAAGTGCGAAGATGTACAACACTTGGATGTAAAAATAGAAACAAAGGAAGTCAACAACAGGAAGCCAACCACACATTTGTGGCTTTGGTCAGAAGACTTTGTGCTTACAAGGCAACAACTAACGTCGCCACGGAGGCAGCTATAGCTACCATCGTGACAGTCCTACCCAGGTAAATACAAATAAGGATGGATTTAGCGAGGGGCAATATATGAAAATATAAGTAGAAAAGTTCTGCAACCGTAGAGACGTGTTTCGAGCTTAAGCTCTCATCAGTACGGTAAAATCAAGTGCGAAGATGTACAACACTTGGATGTAAAAATAGAAATAAAGGAAGTCAACAACAGGAAGCCAACCACACATTTGTGGCTTCGGTCAGAAGACCTTGTGCAGTTGAGTGTTCTAGGTGCTTCGGTGTGATTCCAATCGAACGGCATTTCAATAAAAAACCATCTTCTATTAGTTTGTTTGGCTAATTTCATTTTTGTGCGGGACCACAATCTATTTTTCATCAGATGATAAAAAATAGACACACAACCTCGTGGACACTGCAAGTAGTTTTTGAATCCACTGATTGTTCATTGTTCACTATATTTCAATAACTTTGTAGCTTTCCTTGATGATGACAATAAACTTTGTCGAAATATTGGAATAAGTGTTATAAGAGTATACTTCATGCATGCTGCGTACCCAATGAGTTCCTAGCATTTATATAGCTAAGTATATTACATTCAAAAATCCTATCATATAAAATTCTGAAACTATATCTTCTCCATAATTTTATGTATTGGTACAAATACTATTTAGCTTTCCTTGTCTATATTTTTTGTAGGCTATTTTGAATATTCTGTAATTATTATCCCATATCCTATTACTTCTACAGACTAGGTCAATTAGTTGACATTTTGTGGTATATTACTCGTGCGTCGATTTGAGACAAAGAAATTATCAAAACACAAAATGTAACACAAAAATTAATGAAACTATATATTTGTCATTGAGCACAAGTTGCATCTAGCATCTTTCAGGGACAATTGGATTATTCACATTTAATATGTTTTTATTCGTTGAACAACATGAATGTATTTGTAATTAATAAACATAGTCTCAGACAAGTAAGAAATCATATCATCAATATCATTTAGTGCATATATGACACCCCAGTTGATGTTATTCAAATCGAATAAACTGAACTGTCATCGAAATCGAATTAAAACTGTGGCTTGCGGCATTTTGAAATGAAAGTATGAAACGATTCTCCTTTGTTTCCCAATAATCATTATCGATTAGTTGTTTCCTTTGATGTACACTTTTCATTCACAATCTCATTTATTCCTTCTTGGAAAGAAATTTGTTTTAGGGACAGTGTTTTCACTGAAGTAACTTTTAACTTTGAGCTCAGTGGTTTCCTTGTTTTCGAAAGACATCCTCAGGAATAATGGAATTGAACTGAACGCTAATTACGTCTCTGACTGAAAACGAATCTACAACGGTTTCGGAAATACAAAGGAAATGAATGTAGATTTATTGTGTTTTCGTGGGTAGCAATATTTAGGGTTAGGCAGCTGATACCAGTGCCCTTTTTGACATTGTTTCCATTCCTGATATTGATTGTGAGAGCTACGATGTGTTTAATTTCCATCAGAAGGTTCCAATTCAGAAAGGTGTTATGATCACGATTTACAACAAAACTATCGAAAAACGTGATTGATGAACATTGTTTTGTGGAAATTCATGTTCTCTAAAGAATAAAATAAGGTAACTTTATCCAAGTTATGAATGTCATTTTAGACAAGTAAACTATCAAATAACACACTAGTGTGCTATAATACATAACTCACGTTCATATTTAAAGAAGTATTCTATCCATTTATTACTATTAATTCACACTGATATTAAAATTAAAGAAGAACGCTAACGGTTTATTCGAATTTGAAGTAATTGTAATATTTGTTGGTTCATTGGAACCAGACGCTCCCATATCGGTACAGCTGCTGGTAGTGCTGGAAGACGTCGACACATTAGAACCTTGTATTTTTTGCAATTTGTATTTTGTTATGCATCGATTCTTCTAGGTATCCTTCTGCTATACCGTCGAGGACTTCCATCCTCCGTGACGCTTCAAAGTAGTCATGTTAGTCCCTGCATTGGCCAAAAGAGTCGCCGAAGACCTTCTCGGGCAGTGACCGGGGTAGAGCGCTGGTTCCTCCAATTTCAAAAACATTGCAATTCTTGAAGGTATCTTCGACAACGTATTTATTCCCACACACTGACTGGTACACCTCCCATTTTTGTAGAAAACAAAAAAGCGGCTAGAACTAGTAGTCTTATGTCTCAAAGATATGTATTTTTTATACAAATTGATCAGGTTGACTGAAAATCCTTCTTCAAGTATGGTGAAACTTCTCGATTTCTTGGTTTCAGTGTCTGGAAAAACTACGTGAAAATATTTCCCTTTGTCTTGAATATTATCTATTTTCAAATTTCCTAATTCTTCGCATCTACAAGAACCGCTAATCCCCATTATCACAGCCACTTACATCAACATACGCACACATAAATAAGTCGTACAGCAGTCATACAATATTGTGAGCCAGGCTCGTCAATCTTAATGATTAAACTTCTTATCGACTTTGACAAGTAGCGTCGAAATTCAAACTATTTTTGTCAGTAACGCGCTTTTAACATTTCTTAGTACAATTCGTGCAATGCCTCAATGAGTGTCGTACCGTGTACGACTTTTTTATGCACACATCTGTACTCGTCATCGGGAGCTTCGTTCAAAAACTTCTCAATTTCAGGTCGTTCTAATGTCTTGGACTTCTTTGGTTTGTATCCCTGTGATTTGCTTTTCAAAAAGCTCGTTAGTTTGCCATATTTTGAAATGGTGATTTTTTTATAAAGGTGAATAGTCGAGCGAAGCATCGAGTATTTGGTACATAGCGACGATGGGGCAAATATTTTTTGCAAGTGTACAATATAAGCCAATAGAACATTTTCATCGATACCTTTTGTCTTCCGTGAATTCATCCAAGACATTTTGAACTCCTTGTCGTAAGCATCTCGGGACTTTTCTGGTAAAATCTGCATCGCTGCTTCTTCCGCTTCCGTAAGGATATCCTCAGGAACGTAATTTCCATCGGTTTCCTCCATTTTCTTCAGTATTTTCTTCAGAAAAGCTTTCCTTTTCTGCAGGGAAAACCATGTATCATGCCCGTGGCAACCAAACAAACAACCTAATTTGATCAAAATGTAAAAAAGTCACTATCAAGTCAGTCTGCAATTTATAGGGTATTGAGATGCAAGTGGCTTTGTGCCAAAGCTATACCATCTGAGCCATGTGTCTCTAGTTAAACAAAGGTTTGATAAACATTATATCAAGGGCATTTTCTTCCACGCAAACTACGAGTCTCATATTGGGTGAAAGAAAATTAAACATGGTTCACGTTAGCGTTAATTTAAAACATACTCTTGTTGCTGAAAATATATTGTCTGGAGCATTTTGTACAAACTGCTGAACATTTTCAGCTGTGAAGACAGACCTTCGAGTTTTTGGCTGAGTACATATCAGAACAATGTTTTAAGAATGCCTTAAGTTTCTTATATCTTGAAATGTCTGTATCATGTTTTACGTTTTACGTTATTTTCCGATTTCTATTTTCCTGATTATTCACCAAAAAAACAAAATCAAAATATTTTCTGAAACGGAATCCGTTTTCTTTGTTTGTTTCCAATCCATGAACATTTTGTAATATTTTTCATATTCATTCCTTGATTTTTTTGGTAGTCAACTTTCCAGTATATTATTTGCACTCTTTGTAATTTCAGGTGGTGTATTTTCACACTCTAATTCTGAATCACTGGATAAATTCATGATGCTTTTTATATTTTCGAATGGAAACATGTCAGCAATAATTTTGACCCTGCGATGACAATCAACTGCATCAAGGCTAATGTTATTATTGCTAACCAGTGTGAGAATATAATTCTATCACAAGAGAGCGAATGTAATAGCTATTTATGATACAAGTTCGTAAAGTAGGACTTTTTTGTATGAGCGTGAACAAACACGCGAGTACAAAAACGCAAAGTTTTTTCTTCGACAGTTATTATATTGCCAAATTGTAGCAATTATATCATTAATTTGAATGTTTAATGATATGAATTGTCGTCGTATTATCAAATGAAGACTCTCGAGTTATATTTGATGCAAAATACTGTATTTTTCAAAAATGCATAAATGTATGAACAGTGTGTAAAAAATACTGCACTGTTGATGATTACGCACAGGTGATTTTTTTACGCTCTTGTGCGAAAAAGTATTACTTTACGCACTGTCAGTAGTGCGTAAAAGCTTAATTCACGCACTGTCGTAGAATATAGTATATTGTGCAACAAGTGGGGAAAGTTCAACTTTTCTCACGAGTGTGGAAGTTTGTGGCACGAGCCTGAAGGGCGAGTGCCGCAAACACACGAGTGAGAAAAAGTACTTTCCCCACATGTTTCACACTATACTTTTCCTACAACTGCAAAAATTAAAAAAATACAAGTAATATACCTCAATATTTATTATTTCCTACAACTGAACAACTACAATAACATCCTACCTCTTGACAGATAAATAATTTATTTAAAATTATAGTTAATAGTAAAATTTGTACAATTTTGTATGGTTGAACCCGGAATATCAATTTTATTTAGAAAATTTTTTGTTATAATAATTGAAGAAGTTGAGGGTTGATCATTCATATACGGTGCATTTTCTGTCTCCATTTCAGGAAAGACCTCTAGTGGTTGTTCAATAGAGTTGACAATTTTATTAGCAACGTTAATTTTATTTTGAATAGACTTCCCGAAGTATCCTTTTGCCACGGAATCGGATTGTCATCCTCCATGGCACTTTGAGGTTAATATGTCCCCTCCTGCATTTACCAAAATTGTTGCCGAAGAACGTCTGAAGCAGTGACCTGTATTAATATAGGTGTGGATTTTCCAATTTTTAAAAAATTGTCATACTACCAAATTTGTTAATGCCGACTACCTGTCTAGTACATTTTCCTCGCTGGTAATTTAAAAAGGAACTTTTTTCTGTCAACTTAAGCGGTCGAAGAACGGCATATATTTTACATATATTATAAAATTCTCCCGTTACAGTAAACGTTCTTGGCTTTTTTGTTTTGGTGTTATCTAATTTCACCAGTAAAGCCGAATTTAAATCCTCTAAATCATCGTATTTTAATTTCCACAACTCTTCCCTACGACATGCTCTTGCTACGCCAATAGCCACTGCAACCTAAAAAAAAATCAGGATATGTGGAATTTTATTTAAAAAAAAAAAATGTCCAGCCCGGTTTCGAACCCAGGCCGCTTAGGTGGGCAGAGGATACGCATTCCTCTACACCATCGAGTCATATTGAAAAATTTCTGTTTGAAATCACAAATATTCATCTAGCAGGATTTGAAACAGAATTTTTTAAAATTATGTAATTGTTTTTTATCAACTAAAATCCTCACTTGTTACAAAAAGCTATGTCAGTTCGAGAAAGAAATTCTGAAAATGGTTCCCTTAAAAATGAACTAACCTTTATTAGAAGATATTCCTTGTCTGGAGCTTCCTTTAAAAATCTCCGCAATTGGTGTGCTGTCAATATGTTTGATTTTTTGGGCACGTAATTGTCGGATTTTCTTTTAAAAAATTAACGTAATTTTTGATACGTGGATATATCAATGTTATTTTTTATACTTATAGTACTTCGCAACATTGAATATTGTGACCAAAGTATAGACGCCTTTAACGTTTTTGACATCTCTTCAAAGTACTCCAAAATTACACTTTCCGAAAAAGATTTTATTTTTAAATTTCTTCTCCTTTCCATAAATTTTTTGTATGCCAATTCAAACCTTTTTTAATGAAATTTCCGGCAACAAATCCAACGTTACTTTCGCAGCTTTTTCCAATATCTCTGGCGGAGTATTATTATCAAAGTCGTCACTATTGTCAGTATCCATATTATTTATTATGAGTAAGTATGTCTTATTGAAATAATATTCAATAGAAATTGCGATTTTTATGAAAGCACGAATGAAAACTATCTGAAGAGTCTAAAAAACTTCTATAATATGACAGTTCTGATAACTAGTTTTTGTCGATTTTTGTTGATTGTAAGCAAAGTGCCGTGAGAAAAAATATTTCTCACAGTATTAGCAATACATCGTTTTGAAATTGAGTAAGCTATGAGAAATACGCTACTTTTCATAGCAGTAGTAGGAAAATATATTTGAATTGCATGGGGGGCAGAGGTGTTGCAGAATATTTCTTCAATCTCAAGAGAGAGAATTCCAGCATTCTGTAATCAAATTTGATTTCAGAATTGACAAATTTTGTGATGATCGTGGAGAAACACATTTCTTTCGCTATTGCTTTCAACGGCCTCAAATGTTTTTAGGAATCGAGCCCGCCACTGCATAATAAAATCAACGAAACAATAACAAGCTTAACCTTTTCAGATAACGCATAAATCATATTTGTGTTGAAGCTTACAATATGTACCTATGCATCATTGAGTAAGCGAAATCATGATATAGTTTTTTTATGACCTTAACTACAAAGATTGCGATTCTGCGAATCCATTCTTCCGAAAGAGATGTGAAGTCCCGATTTATCAATTTGCCACCGTGAACTTTAACGGAATGTGAAAGATTTCTTTATCAGCGGTCTCAGCGGGTGTTTTTGGTGAAAGTGAAGTACCTGCTACTGGGATTTTGAATTTCCGAAGCTTTGAGATATAAAATAGCTAGGGATGGCAGTGAACCTCAGTTTAAGTATAGCTTTAACCAGCAGTAGACTTGGAAAGTATTGAACAGTGCTAGAAAAGTAAGTCATTTGAATTTATATATAATCCAGTCAGTGACGGTAAAAATTTTTTGAACTGTGTTATAATCCCATACAGCACCGATTTGTATGAAAATTTGGATTTAGGTTCTACTTACCCTCTATTTCAAAATCTACCGTGTACCGAGGGTTGCTTTTTTTTGAAGGGGTAAAAACCACCCCTATTAGAATTTTTAAAAGATTTTGATTGGAGCATGTAATCAACTGAAATCATATTTATATCAGTTGAATGAAAGTCAATTGACAATTTTTAAAATAATTCATGATTCATTAATCAGTTTCAGCCCTTAACAACCACCCCTTATGACAGATATCATAAAAAAATAATAATTAACATGTTATTAAGCAGTTACTTAACTGATTAAATAATCTCGATTTGCATAAAAATTTGGATTTAGGTTCTATTTACCATCTACTTTGAAGTTGAGCTTGTGCCAATGGTTGATTTTCATTTATTAGGGGAGAAAACTACCCCCATTCGAAAAAAATCGAAAATCGAAATCGAAAAAGTATGTTAAATTAACCTCGATAGAAAATTTCTGATCTTTTAAACAGTTTCGACCCCTAAAAACCACCCTTATGATAGTTATCATTAAAAAGTAGTAAGTAACCGGGAAACCCTATTGTAAGAAATTTTTTATTTAGGCTCTACCTACTCTCTTCTTTAAAGTTACCTCTGTACTCGGGGTTGCTTTTGATTTTTTAAGGTTAAAAACTACACCTATTAAAAAAAAAAATTATTCCAGATTTGTATGTGTCATCGATTGAAATCATCTTTAAATGTATTGGAAACATTTTTCAACAACTTTTATTATTATAAAAAGTGAATATAAATAATTGTAATGCTACAAAAAATAAATATAAAAATGATTATACAACGACCTCTTAGGAAGTTGTATTTCCTACGGTTCCCCCAGACGGACCCCAACTTTTTTATTTGAAGAGTTAGACCCATAGTTACTTCTACGAAAATGATCCCCGACGAAAAACTTTTTTTTTTCGAAAATTCTGTCTGTCGGTCTGTCCGTCCGTCGTGACCAATTCAAAATGCTCTCATTTCCAAACCGTTGGAGTTATCGCTTTGGAATTTGAATGATATCAATAACTCGAGGACAATATTTCACATATTTTCTTTGTTATTGGAAAATCAGGAAAATTTTCACGGGGGTTTTCCGGTTTTTCATACTTCCCTCGATAGCGGTTCAGGAATTGCTTTTTTTCCTCGCATATTTTTTGAAGGTATACGCCTATATGTCTCACACGAGTGCATAGTTTTTGAGAGGGATCGGCAAATGCTTACGGCTTTTCCGGGCGATTTTTCGAAAAGTGAAAATCTCAAAAATACGCCAAACCGAAGGATGAAACTGAAATTCAAAAAATGCAATAGGTAGAGCTCGAATAGAAGAACAAAATATATGAAGACAATATTTCACCAAAATGATCGGAAAACCAAGAAAACTCGAGAATTCTCTAGAAAACTGAAAATAAAAATTTGAATTTTGGAAAATACGAAATATCTCGAAAACGGTGAATATTTTCCCAATTTACTAGGATATCTTTTTTGGCCGCCTTCAGAAAATCTACAAAAAATGTCGACGCATTTTTTCCGTAAAATCAATAGTACGGGAAATATTAAAAAAAATGGAAAATCGAGATATTGACCGTACCAATGAAACAAATGAAAATCTTAAAATTGCTTTAGATAAAAATTTTCTGTAATATCAATAGTCTGGGAAATATTTCACAAAAACGAAAAATTTGGGAAATATAAATCAACAGTTCCATTTAATTCTAAAATGTCTACCAAAAATTTTCATGGCATTTTTTCATATCTTGAAAAATAAACAGAATATTGATTTTTTTTATAAACACTCCGAAAACTCAAAGATAGCGACAGATTTTTCACAAAAACAAGGAGTTTTCATGAATTTTCTTTAAATTTTGTATTGAAAACACGTATTTTTGTGAAAAATTATTCAAGACAGTCATGTATTGAAAACACGTACTTTTGTGGAATATTATTCAAGATAGTCATATATTGAAAACACGTATTTTTGTGAAAATTATTCAAGACACTCATGTATTGAAAACAATTGAGAACGCGTATTGTTGTGGGAAATTATTGAAGAGAGTCATGTATTGAAAACACGTATTTTTGTGGGAAATTATTTAAGATAGTCATGTACTGAAAACACGTATCTTTGTGGGAAATTAGTCAAGATAGTCATGTATTGAAAATACGTATTTTTGGGGGAAATTATTCAAGACAGTCATGTATTGAAAACACGTATCTTTGTGGGAAATTATTCAAGACAGTCATGTATTGAGAACGCGTATTTTTGTGGAAAATCAGTCAAGATAGTCATGTATTGAAAACACGTATTTTTGTGGAAAATTATTCAAGACAGTCATGTATTGAAAACGCGTATTTTTAAGGGAAATTAGTCAACAGAGTCATGCATTGAAAGCGCGAATTTTTGTGGGAAATTAGTCAAGACAGTCATGTCTTGAAAACTATACTCGGATTTCTTCTCAAGTCTCGCATTAGTCATTGTATTCATATTATTGGTATTCAATTATAGTCGTTGTATTCAAATTATTGGTGTCCAATTATAGTTTTTAAGTCATTAAGGTCGTTGTATTCATATTATTGGTGTTCACTTATAGTTTTAAAGGCATTAAGGTCATTGTATTCATATTGCTGTTATTCAATTATACTTCTAGACCATTCAAATTTACGACCTTTCCGCAAAGTGTTAGCGCGAAGTTCAACTTCCGAGCATCTCAACTTCCGAGCTACTCAACTTCCGAGCTCCTCAACTTCCGAGCTCCTCAACTTCCGAGCTCCTCAACTTCCGAGCTCCTCAACTTCCGAGCTCCTCAACTTCCGAGCACTTAGCTTGTTAATATTCCTCCTCACTCTCGTCTTTCTCTTCAACTCTATTTCTTTCCACCTCATCTTCCTCTTGGTTCATAATTGGAACCGTGTTGTGGAAGTTATTTCAGTTACATGTTAAACATGTTGAATTGCAGAATAACTCTACCCTCCGACAACCATACGCTGAACCGCACCCTTTTTTGCAACTAAAAAAATCATTATGAGTAACTCTTGACCTGGAATTTTATTGGGTTGCAATTCTCCTTCAAGATTGAGCCACCCCCATTCAACTGGGTTTAAAATTTTATATGCTCATTTGAGGCTCCAATTGTTGGCATGAGCGAGGATAACTTAACAGCACTTTTTCGAGTAGTAGACTTTATAAAAGATTCAAATCTCATATTTTCGAGATATTCAGAAAAGTTACTTACTTTTTTCAATTTGCTCAACTGAATGTCTTCTGCCTGTCCATACAACATGATAGTACAATACTGACCAGCTTGTAAAATGTCCTCAACGGTTGCACAAATGTTGTAGAAAATCTGTGCTTCATCTTGTAAGTCTTGTCGTTTTTCTAAAAGCTCAAGAAATTTTTTATTTCCTTTATTAAAAAAGTTGAACCACAACCGGTGAAGCAATGTGCGAATATTAATAATTTTGAGCAATTCGGGTGGATATTTTCAAAGATTTAGAAAAATATATCGCATTAGCGAAATTTTGCATGCCTAGTTTCAAGAATTGAATTTCTTCCTCGGCTTTTGCCTCACCGGTGAAAATCACAAGTATATCGAAGTTGATTTTATCGGAAATATCAACAGGATGTTCATAAAGTCCGTTGTGGAATCATCTGCGACTGAAAGTTGAAATTTTAGTCGCTATTTTTCATCGTACAAGATAACCTCTCTTGGAAGGGATTCACGTTGTAAGTTATATAGGGTCTTTCACAATATCTATCAGATACAGTTCAATGTCCAGCGTGGCTTTAGCCGGGGAAGTAATTTTCTGTTTTTGAGAATGTTTCTCTTTACAACATGAATCCCTTCCAAGAGAGGTTATCTTGTACGATGGAAAATAGCGACTAAAATTTCAACTTTCAGTCGCAGATGATTCCACAACGGACTTTATGAACATCCTGTTCATATTTCCAATAAAATCAACATGCCATACCCATGACAGGTTTTATGTCAGAAAAATATTTCCAAAGTGTCACCGCACAAGAAATAGTCCAACTATTCCATCATTACAGTGTGAAATTGCTTCTGAAGAGTATGTTTTCCAATTTTTCCGACCTCCCTGATGATCTTAGAAGAGTGAAATAGATTTTTGTCTACCAAAATGTATTGCAGGCCTAACGAAAGAGACGCAATTCACGCATCAATGAAATGACCGATTTTCTGTGAGTGATACTTCTGAATAACATTCTCTCTTATCTTACTCATGGAAAGGAATCTCTAATGGAAACTGGACATTCAATAAATAATCAACTATCTGAATGAAAATGCAAATTTTCTTCAGATTTATCTCTCAAGTTATGTAGGGTCTTTCACAATATATATCAGAATTAGTTCAATGTCCAGCGTGGCTTTAGCCGGGGAAGTAGTTGTTTTCTGTTCGATATTACAAAAAAGTAACTTCAATTTATCGTAGGTTTTTTCCATTTCCAGAGGAGTCATGTATTGGTTCAATTTTCAATTCAGAATGTTTCTCTTTACAACTATGTCAACGTCTTCTGCTTCACTAACTTTTTGTAAATACGTGCTATCTTTAGTATTCATTAGTATACATCAATATACTAATATACATATTCTGATTTATACAAAAATGTGCTTTTGGTTATTCCCCCATAACTCGCTTAGTTTTAAAGTAATAAAGTCCTTCAAAAAAGCATTTTGTAGGTTTTTCTAAGAGCTATGAGGTCATTAGAATACTTTTTTTCTGATCTTGTTTCTAAATAGGTTCATGCTAAAAGGGCTCAAAAAATGTACTTTGCTCGAAGACACGCAAGCTTTAAATGGCCATATCAATTTTCATCGTACAAAAAAAAGGTAATTCCAAAATTTTCAGAACCTACAATAATGTACTCTACAAAATTTTGCGTTTCATAGATGGTTTTTTAATCATTTTGAAGAAAAGGCGATTTTTTGCTAAATTACGAAAATGATTTTCTCTTCAAGATGAATTTTTTTCGAAAATAAGTACATTAACCGGTCAAACACTCAGAACGTATCATAAGAACATAAATAAAGTGAATTGTATAGTGGCAACGATTTTTTTCAAATGGGAGATTTTCACAATTTTTTTCTCTTCATACCTCACTTAGTTTTCATGCTAGGAACTTTTATAAAGGATAAAAATGAAGATTTTTGAAGGGACTTTAAAAAAGGTTTTATGAGTTTTTCCCGAAAAATGCATTGGTTTTTGGTTATTGTATAAGGTTTCCATTTTGGCGTTTGAAAATACCAATTAACTTTCAACAAGCAATAATTCCGTTTGTATTGGGTGATTGGGTATATACATCATAAATACACCATTTTCTTTTCTCTAGCTATTAAGCTATAATTTTGCTTTATACAGGTTTTTCGATTAAATGCATATTTTTCCAGTTATTCGCGAAATAGAATCTGAAAACTTGTTTTTTGCCTGAAAACAGACTATTTCGCTCGCGAATAAGTCGAAAAGTATTGACTTTCAGAAAAAAACTTCATGAAACAAAAGTTGCTTAGAATAAGTCGATTTATCAATTTCCGCACTTATTAATATATATATATATATATATATATATATATATATACGAGGCTTGTTTGGTAAGTCCGTGACTTTTTAAATTTCCCGCGCAGTAACTTTAAATGCAACACTGCTGCTGTCAACCACCATCTTTCAATAGACTACTGTCAAATTTTGAGCAAGCTGCGACATTTGGTTTGTGTTTGACAGCAATTAGAAGCAGACAACCTCGTGAATTTTAACAAAAATGGAAAAAAGTGAATTTCGTGTGTTGATTAAGCATTATTTTTTGCGTAAAAAAACCATAACTGAAACCAAGGAAAGACTTGATAAATACTATGGGAACTCTGCACCATCAATTTCAATGGTTAAGAAGTGGTTTACTGAGTTCCGTTGTGGTCGTACCAGCACAAGTGACGCCGTACGTTCAGGTCGCCCAAAAGAGGTCATCACGCCAGAAATCGTCGATAAAATCCATGGAATGATATTGGACGATCGGAGAATAAAAGTACGTGAGGTAGCTGAGGCTGTAGGCATCTCAACTGAGCGAGTACATCACATTTTACATGAATATTTGGACATGAAGAAGCTATCCGCGAGATGGGTGCCGCGATTGCTCACACTCGACCACAAGCGCAACCGTGTGACCACTTCAAAGGAGTGTTTGGCAAAGTTCAATCGCAATCCGGGCAAGTTTTTACGCCGTTATATAAGCGTAGACGAAACATGGATCCATCACAATACCCCAGAGACCAAGGAACAATCAAAACAGTGGGTGTCAACTGGTGAACGTGCACCAAAGAAGGCTAAGATGCGTCTGTCAGCCAACAAGGTTATGGCCACAGTTTTTTGGGATGCACGCGGTGTCATTCATATAGATTACTTAGAGAAGGGTAGAACGATCAACGGCGAATATTATTCAGAGCTTTTAGACAGATTCGATATTGATTTGAGGCAAAAACAACCACATTTAGCGAAAAAAAAAGTGCTGCTTCATCAAGACAATGCACGAGTGCACACGTGTGTAGTCACTATGGCAAAAATTCATAAATTGGGCTACGAACTACTACCCCATCCAGCATATTCTCCAGATTTAGCCCCTTGCGACTATTTTCTTTTCCCAAACCTGAAGAAATGGCTGGGTGGTAAGAGATTTGGGTCGAATGATGAGGTTATAACCGAAACAAACGCCTATTTTGAGGGCCTTGAGAAAACCTATTATTTGGAAGGAATAAAAAAACTGGAAAAACGCTGGACTAAATGTATTGATCTGAAAGGAGATTATGTTGAAAAATAAAACGCTTATTTGCCAATTTTTTTTTCTTTATTCAAATAGTCACGGAGTTACCAAACAGCCCTCGTATATAAAAAATTCACCGTCATCGAAAAAGCAACCCCCGGCACAGGGTAGACTTTGAAATAGATGGTAAGTAGAACCTGTATCCAAATTTTTATGAAAATCATTGCTGTATGGGATACATACACGGAAAAATCATTGACTGGACTAATAATAACATGTGAAGATTCGGCTATTGATACCTCTTGCGTAGAGTGTTATTTCATATAACTGTTATTCAACTATTACATGAAAAAGGCACTAAAAACAGAAATGACAGAAATGCTAGAAGTAGAATTCGGAAGTTGTTTCTTACTTTATTTACTCTACTTTATTCAAACTTATACAGTGTGATTTCTTAAAATGTGTATGCAGTAATTTTGTTATCTTATTTAAGTAGCTTTGTTAACAATAATTTTTTCTTATGACACCGAAGTATTTCTGAATTTGATTCCGATTCTGAATGTTCATTCTTTACGAAGAGAAAAATTGAAAGAATATTTCAAAAACAGAAAAATACTTTACATAGTGGTTCTTCAGGTTGTAAGGCCGACGTATGTTTAGAAAAGATCTCAACGTTTCGCCAACACGAGTGGTTAGCATTTTCAAGCGATATTTTCGAAGTTTCTGGTTTCTTAAGTCGTTGTCAAATGCTTGACATTTGTTATAACAAGTCGCTGACAAATGCTTGACATTTGTTATAACAAATGTCAAGCATTTGACGCAACTTAAGAAACCAGAAACTTTGAAAATATCTCTTGAAAATGCTAACCACTCGTGTTGGCGAAACGTCGAAATCTTCTCTAAACATACGTCGGCCTTACAACCCGAAGAACCACCATGTAAGTGACGATGGCCGCGAAAGCCTTTCACAATAAAAAAAAAATACCTTTCGATATAAACATAAATTAATATTTCTATTTCTTTTTCAGATGTTTGTTAAGTTACTACTTATTTTTCTGGTATCACTCGTATCATCGGCAGAGTTAGATGGCTCACGACAAGAGCGATCACTCCAACCAGGTGCTCCTGATGTGAACAGTGCAAACAAAGATCAACCGTGGCAGCTGGATCCCAACGTTGCTCGAGATGAAGATGGGAATGTAGTCACCGATATCAAAATAAAGAATCATGGAGAAGATCATGAGTTCCACGCTGGTTGGAATAAAGTTGTCAGAGGCCCTCAGAGAGCCAAGCCTACCTGGAACGTTGGAGGTACGTTCAGATGGAGAAGATCTCTGCAACCAGGTGCGCCGAATGTCAATGTAGGAAACAAAGATCAACCATGGCAGCTGGATCCCAACGTTGCTCGAGATGAAGATGGTAATGTAGTTACTGACATCAAAATTAAAAACCATGGAGAAGATCACGACTTTCACGCTGGTTGGAACAAGGTTGTCAGAGGTCCACAAAGAGCTAAGCCCACCTGGAACGTTGGAGGTACATTCAGATGGAGAAGATCTCTGCAACCAGGTGCGCCGAATGTTAATGTAGGAAACAAAGATCAACCGTGGCAGCTGGATCCCAACGTTGCTCGAGATGAAGATGGTAATGTAGTTACTGACATCAAAATAAAGAATCATGGAGAAGATCACGACTTTCACGCTGGTTGGAACAAGGTTGTCAGAGGCCCTCAAAGAGCAAAGCCCACCTGGAACGTTGGAGGTACATTCAGATGGAGAAGATCTCTGCAACCGGGTGCGCCAAATGTCAATGTAGGAAACAAGGATCAACCATGGCAGCTGGATCCCAACGTTGCTCGAGATGAAGATGGTAATGTAGTTACTGACATCAAAATAAAAAATCATGGAGAAGATCACGACTTCCACGCTGGTTGGAACAAGGTTGTCAGAGGTCCACAAAGAGCTAAGCCCACTTGGAACGTTGGAGGTACATTCAGATGGAGAAGATCTCTGCAACCAGGTGCGCCGAATGTGAATGTAGGAAACAAAGATCAACCATGGCAGCTGGATCCCAACGTTGCTCGAGATGAAGATGGCAATGTAGTTACTGACATCAAAATAAAAAATCATGGAGAAGATCACGACTTTCACGCTGGTTGGAACAAGGTTGTCAGAGGGCCACAAAGAGCTAAGCCCACCTGGAACGTTGGAGGTACATTCAGATGGAGAAGATCTCTGCAACCAGGTGCGCCCAATGTCAATGTAGGAAACAAAGATCAACCATGGCAGCTGGATCCCAACGTTGCTCGAGATGAAGATGGTAATGTAGTTACTGACATCAAAATAAAAAATCATGGAGAAGATCACGACTTCCACGCTGGTTGGAACAAGGTTGTCAGAGGTCCACAAAGAGCTAAGCCCACCTGGAACGTTGGAGGTACATTCAGATGGAGAAGATCTCTTCAACCGGGTGCACCGAATGTCAATGTAGGAAACAAAGATCAACCGTGGCAGCTGGATCCCAACGTTGCTCGAGATGAAGATGGCAATGTAGTTACTGACATCAAAATCAAAAATCATGGAAAAGACCACGACTTCCACGCTGGTTGGAACAAGGTTGTCAGAGGTCCTAGTAAGGCTAAACCCACCTGGAATGTTGGAGGTAGCATTAGATGGTGATATTATGTAGAAAATAATAATTTGTTGGTACTGATTTTTACTGTGATAAAATTATAGCTGTTTGATAATAAAAACATTTTTTTTTAAATTGGTTACTCTTCCTAACCTTTCAAGAGTCAAGTAGGAATTCATCCCAATGTTCCAAGTTGGAGAGAAAATGTGAAGTGACTCATTAAGGACTTTTTTTATTGAAAAAATAAAAATAATACAGTTCATTTCAATAATGTAATTACTAGCGGCTGGAAAAGAAAATAGTCAGTTTCATGGACAAGCACAATTTTTTTTTCATTTCTATAGAGGCTTGAAAGTTTTTCTTCACCCTTCTTTAAGGGCTCTGTTTTCAGTGTGTTGCAGAGTTTTCTTAGAGTGTCTGCTTTATTATGAAGTGTTTTGTGATCATATCCTTGTGATAACTCCAAGAGCAAAAGAATAACTGTCAGGAAAGTTTGATTCTGATTTTGAAACTCAAACGATTTGGATAACCTCATTTCATTAAATCTGGATACTACACTAAGAGCCGGAGAAAGCTCGATCTGCACCCATCTGATAACTGGATGAAACAATTTTCACGTGAAGTTTCATAAATAGACGAATACTCTATGGCTTGCCTATCAAATATGACAAATGTCAAAATATTATCGACAATTGTTCTCATAGTCTACAGAGATTTCATTGGTGTTAAACATGGTAACGAAAGACATTAGCAACTTATAGGTGAGTATTATAGTAACTAGCGAAAATGATATTTCTATCTCCAAGAATCACTTATGGTGCAAGAAAATGTGGAAGACTTGAGATTGAGGATTTTGAATGCTTTCGCAACAATGCAGCAAAGAAGTGTATCAAGGGCAGTAAATAGTATGAAAAAACGAGTTAAAAATATCTCGAAATGGAACATTTATTGCGCCATTATTTTTTTTGTGTATATAAATTACTTCATTTCAATTTTCATTACAATTCTAGTGTTCGTTTCGGATGTAATTATTGCTATCATTTCTTTTTCAGCTTATCAAAACATATATAATCTATTTTTGTTGTAGATATGTTTCAGATAATCATAAAGGGTTTTGCTATTCGAAGTTCATTGTGGAAAACGCTCCGAGAGAATTGAAAATGTCAAGAAATATGAATTGATACCTAAAAATGAAAAAAATACTCTCGAAAAACACTGGTACATGGGGAGACGTGAAAGTTGCTATTGTGTTTTTATTTAACTCAGTCAACCAATTTCCAGGGCCGTAATTTAAAAGGGAATAATTCACCCAATTATAATAGAATATTGCCAAAATATCCCGAAATATAAAATTAAATTTAATTTCTCAGTATGAAGTAAACGTCGTAGTTCCAAAAATTACAACAAAAAATACAGGTCCGTATTTAAAAATTCAAAGATGGGGGTGGCCCAAGTCAGATGACACCCTGTATAAAAGATTCATGGACATATTATGATAGCCCACATCAAGTTTCAATAGCAAAATGTGGACTGATTTTCAATATGTCTGCGAATAAAGAAGATACAGGCAAAAAAATTATTTAGGATTTTTTGGTTTTTCCTGTATATCTCCAGAACCAAAAGAGCTAAATTCGATTATTTCACATCATTGAATAGGTCTCTGAAATACGCAACTTTGCCACACTTTAACCGACACTCTATCTCTTATCGTTTACGAGATCCCCATGTACAGAAACGAATTTGAATAGCCCCGTATATAAACTAAAACTCGTGTACAACTCTGCGATTTAACAAGGTTTTACTTTCGATCATGTACCTACTATCACGAAATGTCTATTTTTTGGGTATTGTGTCGTGGAATTGGTTCAAAGCCTACTTAGCTTTTAAATTTTCAAATAATGTGCCCGCACCTGATTGTCTGGTTGCCTATCTTAGATACAGGTTGTTCGTATTAACACCAACTACTGAAATAATTATGAATTACTTGTTTAAAGCTTTCGTTGCTATCCCTTAATTACTTGAACTTTAAAGATAGCTAAATTTTGTTTTAATGAAATGAAAATACAAGAAATATCATAATTATATTAGTATAAATCGACTTACGAGATAAAAGTACATATATCTGATAACGATAATTCAAATTTTAATTAGCTCAGTTGGGAGAGTATCCGGTATGATGACCGCAAGGTTGTCGGTTCGATTCTTGGCGTCAATATTTTTTTATTTTTTTTTGTGAATAATATCAATAAGGATGTCGGGGCGTGGCGCAGTGGTTAGAGCGTCCGACTTTGGGTCGAAAGGTCCGGAGTTCGAGCCCCAGTTGCGGCTGGGATTTTTTAATTTAATTTGACCGATTGAATTATTCAAATCTCGTGGCTGGACTGGGGTGAGTCCTGCACGATTCACTGTTGCGTTCCAATTAACAGTGCTGCTCCTAAGGTGGCGCATGGAGTTAGTAACAAGGCCTATCCAGAACACGTGGCTAATGACCATAGCAGTCGATGCCAAGACACCAAAAAAAAAAAAAAATATCAATAAGGTAGAGCAATTGATAATAACATCTGTAAGTCTTACAGGATTTGATGGCTTATTGACAGTCGTGCGGAAAGTTACTTTCCTCACTAGTGCGAAAAGTACTTTCCGCACGCGTGAGAATAAAGGTCACTTTCTATGGAAGTAGAGAGTGCGATTTGTGTTACTTTCCTATGTGGTCGTAGGAAAATAACTATTTCCGACGACCTACTCAAAAAAACATATCATTTTGCACTGGAAACTTGCACAGAATATTACGTATGTCGCAATAGTGCGAAATATTTCATCTCATTTCGCACGTTTGATAAAATAGTTCCTAAACAGTCTACACTATACCGGGTGTAACAGGATCATGGTACACCCCTCGTATCTTCATTAATTTTGAAGGTAATAGATTGAAACTTCGAATATCTCATATACATAATAAGCGGCACTTTTTGACCTATAAATGATTTTTTTCAACTTCCGGTATCGCCGGAAGTGATACCAACTTTCGATTTTTAAATGAACACCCTGTATATCATTCCATTTCTGAAATCTGCATAATTTTCTGAATCCAATGATTCCACATAAGTGACATTTCAAACGTCGAAATTTTTTATAATTTAATTTTTAGTTTTCCATTTAAGTTTGCCATGATGGTTCCGATTTATTCCAATTGTTCCATCTAATACTAGAAAAATCGAAATCCCGTAAAAAATACTAAATTGCGTTTTTTATGAGCAAATAAAGTTCATCGAAATCGTTTTTGGGGTAAAACCCAATTTTTTCAAATTGAACCATATTGGTACCGTGGAACCATTTATTAGTATTATTAATAAGGAATTCATCCATACCTGGTGATTACAGCTAAAAGAAAATACAATTATTTTGTTCAACTTTAATACTAAATCGATTTTTCAAAAAAATATTTATGTTCAATTTGGAGCTATTTATTCAAAGGACCCCGCAAACGCCTTATGGAATTTGGGTCCCGGTGGATTTTTTTGAATTTTTGGTGTGATGTAGTCCATGTTATTCTCAACGAATGTTGCCATTGCGCCAACCCAAAAAAATGAACAGTTTTGCTGCTAGGGGGCGTTGAAATCACCCCTTGCGCAGATTAGACTATTTATTTTTGAGCCCGGTAACAATATTTTCACTTGTTTCATTATTGCTAATGTTGCACAATATTGTGCTGTTTTATAAAAAAAATTCTTACCCCCTCCCCTTTTTCCCCCAACTCCCATTACGAAACGCAAAAAAATATTTCTTGAGTGTCTTCAAATGTATCGTCGAATGTTTAAATATGCCTAAATAAGGAAAATAGCAGTTTTTTATGATTATCCCCCCACCCCCAAAATGACACAAAACGAAAAAATTTCGGTGGATTTTTCTGAATTTTTGATATGATGCAGTTCAAGTTATTTTGAATAGAACATAATTGGGTGACAAACCCCATAAATGAATAATTTCGGTTCTAGGGGGCGTCGAAGTCAGAATAGACTATTCATTATTATAGGCGGAAATAATAGCTCTACGGATTTTACTTTAGATTATGCTGATCAATTGTCTAATTTTTTATAAATTGAAAATCTAAAACCTCCCCCTTACCCCCTACCCCTATTCTAAAACACGAAAAAAATTAATTCCCGACTAATGCTCTATGAAAATAAATGTTTCAATCGGCTCAAATTACGGAAATCGTACAGTTGTTTAATTTCACCTTTCCCTTCCTTCAGAAAAATATTGGTGGAGTTCGCTGACTTCTTAGTAGGGAGTAGTTCATGTTTTTTGAATATCAATTAATTGGGCGAATATCTTGAAAATAAATAAAAATTAGACATCCACAATTTGAATTTGAGGTGGTGCCTGAATGAATTTTTTTCGTGTTTTGAAATAGGGGTTGGGGGTAAGGGGGAGGTTTTAGATTTTCAATTTTTAAAAATTTACACTATTGTTCGGCATAAAATAAAACAAAAATATGTAGAGATATTGTTTCCGCCTATAATAATGAATAGTCTATTCTGAGCAAGGTATGATTTCGACGCCCTCTAGCACCGAAACTATTCATTTTTGGGGTTTGTCACCCAATTAATTTCTATTCAAAATAACTTTAACTGCATCATATCAAAAATTCAGAAAAATCCACCGAAATTTTTTCGTTTTGTGTCATTTTGGGGGAGGGGCGATAATCATAAAAAACTGTTATTTTCCTTATTTAGGCATATTTAAACATTCGACGATACATTTGAAGACACTCGAGAAACATTTTTTTTTGCGTTTCGTAATAGGAGTTGGGGGAAAAAGGGGAGGGGGTAAGAATTTTTTTTATAAAACAGCACAATATTGTGCAACATTAGCAACAATGAAACAAGTGAAAATATTGTTACCGGGTTCAAAAATAAATAGTCTAATCTGAGCAAGGGGTGATTTCAACGCCCCCTAGCAGCATAACTGTTAATTTTTTTGGGTTGGCGCAATGGTAACAATGGTTGAGAATCACATGGACTACATCATACCAAAAATTCAAAAAAATCCTCCGGGACCCAAATTCCATAAGGAGTTTGCGGGGTCCTTTACACATTAATTACTCAAAAATCGTAAGAATGATACATTGATAAATGAAAAAATTGCAAATCGAAATATACTACTATAATTAATAAACAAATAAGTTGATAAAGTTAATATTTAATAAGACATCTACTATAATTTGAGAAAGTTGTAAAATCCTCTTTAAATTATATTTATAGATGCCTATTTATTGCTGTTTTAAGATAATCTATATATCTTAGTGACCTCAGCTATATTGTCTGATGGGTACCCCAAAATTAAAGAATCAGTTACTATCACAACAGTACCAGCAGCTACTTCAAATAAAAGAGGAGAACGTAGCCGTAGAAAAACCTCAGACAATTATGGACTCTGCAATTTTTATAATCTAGGAAAGTTTTCAGGATAAGGTGCGGAAAAAACACACGGCCAAAATATTTTTTCCGGGCATCCAGGGCCGATTTCACTTCAGCAATATTACTCAACTTCCTTATTACGGACTCTGCCATCATCATAATCTAGGAAAGATTTCAGGATAGGGTGCGGAAAAAAACACATGGCCAAAATAATTTTTCCGTGCGTCCAGGACCGGTTTCCCTTCAGCAATATTCCTCAATTTCTTTATTACGGACAAATCTGACAAAGTTTTCAGGATAGGGTGCGAAATACGCTAAGCTAGTATTTTAGTCCGTTGCTAAGCAACGAACTTTCCCGGACCGTTTTCGGACCTAAACGGTACGGGAAAGTACTTTCCCGTATCGAAAACGATACGGGAATATTTTTGCCGGCCTAGGCCTTCAAAATCGGTCTTCGCCGGTTTATAGTTGTCACTTTGACGTTTCAGGAGAGCACGTAATTTCGAATCCTCAATTTATGATAATGCTGATTGCGATTTCAGAAAAAATAGTATGTCTATCTCGAAGTAAAAGCACATTCCTAGACTTCAATGCTTGTTGGCCTCGGCTGCGCCGTGGCCAACAATTTACATTGTCGTCCGGGAATGTATTGCTTTTACTACTAGATACACAATATACTTTTCCTGTATCGAAAACGATACGGGAAAATTTTTGAAGGCTAGTTTACATTTTAGACAGTTATTGAATTCACGCAAACAATATGTAGAATTCCTTAGTTTTTGATAATGCTGATTGCGATTTCAGAAAAAATAGTATGTGTACCTCGTAGTAAAAGCACATTCCCAGACTTCAATGCTTGTTGGCCTCGGCTTCGCCTCGACCAACAATTTACATTGTCGTCCGGGAATGTATTGCTTTCACTACTAGATACACAATATACTATTCTCGTATCGAAAACGATACGGGAAAATTTTTGCCGGCTTGTTTACATTTTAGACAGTTATTGAATTCACGCAAACAATATGTAGAATTCCTTAGTTTTTGATAATGCTGATTGCGATTTCAGAAAAAATAGTATGTCTACCTCGTAGTAGACCATTTGAATGTAAACATTTCAGCAAGACAAGATATGGTATATTGTGTATCTAGTAGTAAAAGCAATACATTCCCAGACTTCAATGCTTGTTGGCTTCGGCTTAACGCCTCGGCCAACAATTTACATTGTCGTCCGGGAATCTATTGCTTTCACTACTAGATACACAATATACTATTCTCGTATCGAAAACGATACGGGAAAATTTTTGCCGGCTTGTTTACATTTTAGACAGTTATTGAATTCACGCAAACAATATGTAGAATTCCTTAGTTTTTGATAATGCTGATTGCGATTTCAGAAAAAATAGTATGTGTACCTCGTAGTAAAAGCACATTGCCAGACAGACTTCAATGCTTGTTGGCCTCGGCTTAAATCCTTGGCCAACAATTTACATTGTCGTCCGGGAATGTACTGCTTTTACTACTAGATACACAATATACTATTGTCAACATTGGAATTCATTTATTTCTACGCCCTTTCCGTAAAATTACGAATTTCCATGTAACAAATTGAATTAATTCACAGTATACTGACTTGGCATCAGCTAGACCGATTATTTTCCTATCATTACCGTCATATGGCACCCACCCCAACTGTGGGTGGATGCATTGACCTACTCAAACTATTATTCGTTGACACTACTGTCTGCAGAAATCCCTAAAATAACGCCAAAGCGGATTTATAGCAAGTCATTATAGATTCATCAAGGCAACATCTGCCATGGCAAAGCAAAAATTCGTTCCTGAACTACAGGGGCGCTATTCACGACTAATGCGCCCTAACCTATATAGAACGGAACCCACCCCTTTATTAGTGAATCGGATCGATAGAGTTGAATGATCAATATTTTGAAGGGACGTTTCTGGAAATAATTCAGTGGCAGTGGAGAATAAGTTAGTTGGTGAAAAATAAGTCGTTCTTGGAGAGTTTAGTATAAAGTCACGACACCTACCGGGGAATATTTGAAACTCTTCATGAAGGACCATTACGTTTGCGAGCGAACGCGTTAATTTTCGAGATCATTAATCGTATTTTAATATAAGAGTTGATTACAATATTTTTCCGTCTACCTCACTCTTTTTGAAATATAGGAATTCTAATTTTTTCTGGCAAAAAAGTTAAAGATGCTACTTTTGCAGTTTCCCCAACATCAGGCAACATTAATTTATCGTCATTATCCATCTTAGCGTTCATAACATCTGAATTTGTTTAGGGTGGTTGCCTATGCAACAATCAAGCATTCATAGAGAAATCGATAATTAATGACAAATCGTTCATTAATAGGGGTCATTAATGGACGATTTCTCGAGATCATGCATTAAGAGCAAATACTACCTTGGTAAAACGGAAATTCGTTTTAAGCCCACAGTTTTCGTTTGAAATTTTTTAAATTTTTTTTGCATTACTCAATGTTTTTGTGTAAATTCCGGAACCTCAGTGATTTTTGGTTATGATAATTTTTAAGAAAAAAAATTTAAATGACATGATGAATTGGAAAAATTGAGAGTTTCCGGAATTCTTATGGGACCACTGAGCCCATACAAAAAATATATCTTTCTTGAAATCAATGGTTTTTGCAAAAAACGGATTCTACGATCGGGAAATTTATACCTGATTGGCGCTGTAATCGAGAACGGACAGGTGCTGTGTTGCCAATGTTCATCGAGTCCATTATCTCCACCCCCACTCTTGATAAGTATGCCAACAAACCTGAGCAGGAGGGGATGAGGAAGAAATTTTACTTTTCGGTGATGGTGGCTCTTAATAACAAATCGAATTCATTTGCATTGAAGAACATCAAACAGACATGCTAATACGAGGTAGGCGAAAAATTTATATTTTCTAGCTGAATATTTTGAAATTGTATGTTAGTGTATTTTAATAGAGGACTTCGGACAAGGATGCAGTCATGCTACCATACACAACTTTTGGCTTTAAAACTACTGGCACGTTTTTCAGGGTTTCTGGCAGCCTCAGGATCCCACTACTAGTATTAAAATTGTTCATAACTGCGGAATAATTGAGATTTTCCATAAAATACATTTTGTTTGGGGTTTTTTCTTAAAAAATGGCGCTAAATTCAAAACTATAGTGCTAGAGTATTGTTATTGAAAGAGGTATTGTGTAATGTAGGGTTGTTTCTTTACCAGTGTACATTTATTTCACAAAAAATTCAAATTCATCCATTTTAACCAACTGTTATGATTAAAATGTAACATGTACCCTACAAGGCAGTAACCAGAAAAAAATCAGTTGATTTGAGCTTAAGAAGAATATTGCGTACCAAGTTTGATCAATTTTAGTATAGTTTGTATGTTCAACACAATTTTGTAATTTATCCAGGAAAGATCATATTGGATATTCGGTATTAACCATGTTACAACAATGCAGATTCATTCATAAAATAATATTTGACACTGCTTGCAATCATATTTATCCAACAAGAAAACAAACAAAATTAAATACATTAATGGGAAACATACGAGTATAGAGACATCAGAACCACATTAAAGAATAATATTGAGCCTCTAGATTTTTTTGCAACAGACAAATCAATGATTACGTCTCAGTGAACTGACATCAATGCCAATCCATTCAGTCTCTCCTGACCTGTGGAATTCCTCAAATAGGTTTTGAAGCGTTTCAGCGAGGATAATTATCTGTCAGAAGTACATGTTGTCTAGATGAAACAGGTTATTTTAGCCATATCATTTTCCATAGGTCTAATTCTCCTTCCAATGAGTCCCATTCCAAAAATTTTTATACAGTATGGAATTGTCTTCTTCAACACTGGGCTGTTTTTCACAACAAACTGATGGAATCAAAATATATAAATATGACAGTGTAGATTTATGCTTCTGGAATCTTGACTGGAGTTGATCAATGAAATCAATATACTCTTCTGGATCTTCGGTTCCATAGTTTGCCCTGTGACACTACTGCGACACTCTTAGGGGAACTTTTATTTCTTCATTTCTGGATTTGAGTAAACCAAGAATACTCCTATGAATGTTGGCGAATTTGGATTTGACATTTTTTCGAATATCATTGATATTATCTATGATCAAATCAACATGTTGCAAAGCGGCCACCAAATCATACAGAGAGGCGACTGGAGTATTTTACAAAGTGGACGTATGAATGAAAACAACAGTCAAGCAACTCAGACTCACTACAAATTCACTAGTAATCATAGACCTTAAAAAGGAAGTCGCTCTTTATGAAGTTTCAAAATCCCTTTCTTCATTTAGTTCTTCAAGAGTTGCGAAGATAGCCTTGAACAATTCCTTTAATCTAATTAAACCATCATGATTCTCAACGCAACTTTTGCAACTTGCTGTAAGATTTTGCCATCTCACTTCGGGATAGGTTTTCTTTATATTTTCTCTCAAGTTTTTCGTTCGTTTTGACGATGCTCTTAAGAAATTCCCCACTGATTTTATAATACCCTTTGTATTTCGGATTGGCTGAATTTGACAAGAGTCGCTAAACTCAACGAATGCAAGCTGCAATGAACGTATTATACTTCTGGATAAGTTTGGCGGATACTTGCTTGGAGACCATTAAAACAACCTTTCATCGAAGAAGCGCCATCATAACCTTGTCCGATAAGGTATTCACAATGAACCCCTAAACGATTCAGTGTGGAGAGAATTGTATCAGCCAAATAATTTCATGAAGTGTACTGAGACAAATCTTAGAAAATCTTCACGTAGTATTTTATATATGTTAACTCTGGGCTCAATATATCTCACACATATGGACATTCTCCTGTCGTCAACTGATATCGAAAAACATTTAGAAGAATTTGTGGGTACAGACAGACCCACAAAATTGATATAAGTTTTGTGACGTAACCTTAAAGTTAAGTTATTGACTGAAATGCCGAGAGCATTTTAATCAAAAAGGTACAATTGTTTATCCATGAAATTTACCAGGCTCAGAATATTTTCTAGATCGATTAATTGTTTGGAAAATGATATATTTTGAAATTAGCGCCATTTTGTAAGAAAAATCCCTAAACAAAAAACTCCCTATGGTTTTGTATTTTATGGAAAATCTTAATATTCCCGTCGTTATGAACAATTTCAATCATATTACGGGGTTTCTGAGGCTGCCAGGAACCCTGACATGAAAAAAAAATAGCCGAAAAACGTGCCAGTAGTTTTAAAGCCAAAAGTTTTGTGGTGGCATGACTGCATCCTTATCCGAAGTCCATTGTGATAGTAGCGAATTACATCAGTGATTGTGAAAGTGCTAGGAAAAGGGGTCAATAACACGAGGTGTTGATTCATAAGTACGCCGATGATTGTATAATTCATTCAAATGCGAGGAACTAAACCATTTAGTGAAAGTATCGAACAAGCGTGTACTTGAATAGATAGTTATATTGTAACCAATGAAAAATAATAGTATACAAAATCGAAATTTTCAGACTTTGTTATAGAAATTTGTCTTGCTCTTGAACTAATACCTTTTTGTTTTGTTACTTACCTTTTACCTGTAGTTAATAGCTTCAGCTCAGTTGGTACACCTGTGAACATGATTTACTCTTTCTTCTCAGTAGGATTCCTCGGCATTATGATAAATATAATAATTTTGTAATAATATTTGTAAATTTGTTTTGTTGTTTATTCAAGAAGTTCAAAAATCAAAATGATTTCAAGAAAGAGTGATCAGAATATCAGTGATTGCCTAAAATGACCTACTATACGACAACTATCTTATCTTCCATATTCTACTCTAATAACAATAAATAAATTCAAATAGGTAGTAAGTATGTTCTACTTCGGTTACACTCAATAGTAATGAAAATTCTTAGGAGGGAGTCTTGATATCCAATAAATAATAAAGCCAGTGTTTTAACACTTGTGGACGTAAAAAGTTAATTAGTTTATTTCTTGTTGGCATTCAGACATTTATTCAATAGTGATCTTTCAGAAATTGTTGGAGGTAACTCAATTTCAAAAGAAAATTTCATCTAATGTAAAAGGAAACTATAACTTCCTTGAACAAGCTTCACAATTTTATACAGTTCCTAATACCTTTATTAGTATATTATTCAACGAGCACATTATAGTGGCTATTATTCACGTGGATAAAGTTTACGGCACGAGCCGTAGGCGAGTGTCGTAAATCATCCAAGTGAATAATAGCCATAATATGCAAGTAGAATACTATACTTTGTCCACGACCGATAAATAATACTTTGTAAACTAATCACAATTTTTATCTCTATACGGGAGTAACATGGAATTTGTATTAAAACTAATTGAAAACAAATTCAACTATTCATTAATATTAATATTGTTCAAAATTGATTGAAGGCAATAAGTCTGAAATTTTATTGATGTTTTTTTTATTCATAAACGAGCTTTCTTAGGAACTGCGGTGGTGTCAAGGTTAGAGATTCGGCCTACCAAACTGGCTTCGATCTCGGAGTACAGTTATTTTGTTTTTTTTTCAGGCAATTTATTTCCCTTTTTTTCCTTTTGTTAGAGATGTAAATTATTGGATATTTGGATATCTTTTAAATTTGGGATTTTCTCATAGGTAATATGTGTCTATGTTAAATGAAGTATAGATCGTTTTTATATCTAAGAGCTGCATTTGTAGAAAAAATCACGTGTCTGTTTCGAGTACAAAGTGTCATTGCCGCTCTCTAAAGATTGTCGCAACTCTTTTTGTCGAGCGGCAATCAATCACTTTGCGTTCTAAACACACAAATAGCTATTGTCATATTGATGATAGTAAATAATGATTTCATTAATCACTAGTGATTAATGGATATCGTAATTCTTGAAGAAACACATGAACTATGAATATTTTATACAATAGTCGTGGACAAAAATATTTTTAGTATTGTATCACTGCCTCATATAATTATTAGAGAGAAAACGATTTTTAGTTATCACGAAGTTTTCAGAAACCATAAATTAGTAGCCATTTAAATAAACACCGCCGCAGCAAATCCTAATAATTGGTGTCTTCTACCGTCACAGGCTATGCCTTTGGGTATACCAGGTGGCTACGGAAGTATTGCCTACGGAATATCTTATTTATTGTATGAGGTAGGCCTGTGAAATTTGAAGCATCGATATATTAACATAAGAGCTAGAATTTTAGCATATTGACATATCGAAGTTAACTTCCGGTCTTCCGTTATTCAGTATTCAATTTACTTTGTAATGATATATCACAAGTTAGTATCTAACCAGAAACTAGATCAGAAGAAATTATTATTGAAATTCACTTAGTATAGGTTGTGAAAGCAAAATGAAAGCCAAAAATTGAAAAGTTTGCTATGAAAACCATACGTCACTTGATAACAGTAGCTGCCACTGTGATATTTTATTTTCATCCGTCAGCGTTATGAAAAGCAGTAAAAAAAGATTGGAAAAATTAGGAAAAGACAATACTCTGTAGGTCCATAACTTAAATAGGAACATACATTTTTTTCTGTCCTATACTATTCAGCATAAACATTTCTTTCCAATGATATAATGGAGAGTAATTTTTTTAAAATGAAATACCGAAAAATCCAATTATTCTTTAAATAACAAAAAACAGATTTATGGAAAAAATCTCAAGTTGATAGGATTAAAAATAAAATAAATTCAAAACGAGTGTTCGAAATGCATTCCCTCAGAGTCAATAGATTTATTGGCTCTGTTGATGTTTTCATGTAAAACGTTTCTCAACATTTGGGGCGTGATATCTTGGAGAGCTCTCCGAATTTTTACTTCTAGCTCATGTAGAATTGGAGGCTGTGTGGAGAACACCCTATTTTTAAGATACTCCCATAGAAAGAATTCGCTCGGAGTATGATCAGATGACCTTGGTGGCCACCTGACTGGACCATGGGTTGTTATAATTCCATCGTGAAAGCGATTTTGAAGATTATTTTTCGCTATTCTTGAATTATGCGGAGGGGCGCCGTCTTGATTGAAGTACATGTGTAAAATATATTAGTTGTTTAGAGGTTCCGGTATATGAGGGATCAAGGAAAATATGTCATGTAGACTGATAAGTTGTCATTAAATGTTGAAACTTGTGTTTCTAATTATTAAAGCATAATTACCTATAAAAGGTCTAATCAACTTAAGTTGTTGACTGTTACAACATGCTCTCAGTTATTTCCGCTGGTAGGTTGTTAATGAATTCGGAATTTCATTCGTTAAAAAATTAAAGTACCTCTCTCTGGTTAGTTGGCCTTAAAAAAACAATGGGGCCAACAACATGAGTTCTAACTATCCCTGCGCAAACATTCACACCAAATCTCTCCTGGAAGCCGCCTTGTCGAAACCTGTGCTCGTTTTCTATCGCCCAGTACCTGGACCAAAAGACTGTTCACAATTTTAGCACTTTACACTTCGACTACCGATAATAGAGAGTTATCGGAAGCTTCCGTATACTGCAATGCGGTAATAAAAGACGACGTTATTTAAATACTGCATGACCGTATTTGTTTTGTAAAATAAGTGTTATCGGTTTTCATCTTGTTTTCCCTTACTTATTACTTACCTTATTTCTAACCTTTCTTGGAAGTTGAAAATAAGAAAATAAGTAATGTTGTATGGCAAATTGGTAATGATGGAGACTCTACTGGAAGCAGTTGTTTTTCTGGGTTTGAGTTAAAATAATGCGGAACAACTTAATAAAACCACATCATCATCATACGTAAACCGAAATAGTTTAATTCTTTCTTTTGGAATAGACATATTTATTAACTTTATTTCACTTGATATCAAAACCTTTGCATCGCCTTTCTTATTTCAAATTTATTAATACATGCAAGTAATTAAAGGACAAATATACAACAAAACAAATGGGGTAATCAGAAATATCAGGTATCAGATTATATTTTAATGACAGAATCTGTACAATCTGCGATGGGTGGTCACGTTTAGACGGAATAATTAAAATAAGGGGAAAATAAGACCATCTTAAAGCAGGCATAAATAAAGTCAGGCACTATCCTTATAAGGGCGACTTTAATACTGCTCTTCCTAAAGTGCGCGTCCGATAACTCTCTAATAATCATGTACCTACCTTGTATTATACCTGTTAAATGATCCATTGTTGGTGAATCTTGACTCATCCGTAAACAAGATATAATAGTTAAATAGGTGATTCTCAGCATTTTGACGAAGAAACCCATTACAATATTTCAGGCGCCTTTCACCGTCATTTTCATACAAATGTTCAACTGATACTTGAATGATTTCAATCCCTGTTTTTTCAAAATTCCTTACTTATAGCTGATTCGGCGACAATCTGTCTTGAGGAAATTGGGCTATCATATTGAATTGAAGCTAATATAATAATTTCAGTTTCCTCATTGATAACAAATGTTACTTGGTCTTCTTGAACATTGTGCTCAGTTCTTAATTTTTCTTCAAGTCACTGAGAATACCTTCTTGACGGTTGTTGCCTCCCTGGATATCGCTCTAAATACAATCGTTCAGCGACATAAGAATTTTTTGAACATTCACCATAAATGAGAAGCATGTCAATTTGTTCGGTTCGTGAATAACGGTGCATTTTTTGAATATTCCACTAACTCATTTCAATTTCCAAACCGTTTTAAAATGGCAGAATCAAAAACACTACTTCGAACGTCAAAATAATATGGATAGCAGCGTTCGTGACAGCTCTCCTTTCTTTTTTGTTTCATTCCAAAATACATCCTAATTAGCCTACTTGTTGATATTTTGATTCGAATGATTATTGCAATGGAATTATTATACTGAATAGCACAAACATCGTCCATAGATATTACAATATCTAGGGAGGATGGATTAGACCAAGTACGTTTATTCAAGTTTTAGAACCTACAGGATATTATCTATCATCACACATTACCTTCAGTTTTATTTTTGCGTATGGCGATAATCTGTTTTATTATTTGAAGAATAATAATTGGATTTTTCGGTATTACATTTCAAAAAATTATTTTCTGTTATATCATTAGAGAGAAATGGTTATGCTGAATAGTACAGGCACATAAAAAATTTATGTTCCTATTTAAGTTATGGACCTACAGAGTAGGTACTGTTTTTTTTCCAATTTTTCCAATTTTCCAATCTTTTTTTTGACAGCTTTTTATAAGACTGACGAATGAAAATAAAATATCTCAGTGTTAGCTACTGTTATCAAGTGACGTACGGTTTCCATAGCCAACTTTTCAATACTTGGCTTTCATTTTGCTTCCACGGTTTACTCAGTGAATTTCGATAATAATTTTTTTCTGGTTGAATACCAACTCGCGATATGTGATTAGGAAGGGAATTGAATGCTGAATAACATGAAAAAAAGAATGGGGTTGCCATTTACAATAAGAAAGTCGATATTACTTCTGGTCAGACCGGAAGTTGACTTCGACATGTCAATATGCTCAAATTGTAGCTGTTATGTCAATTTTTCCCTAGCCACCCGGTATAGTCTTATCAACAAGTTGAAAATCTTGAAAAATAGAGGTAAAGACAATGTATGAATTCGGTAAATAACTTCTTTATTATAGCTGATGTCACCAAATTTCTTAATGAAAGGCTACGTAGATGAAGTAGAACTGGAATTCGGTTTCTTGGACTGTCTCAATGATGATTCTGGTAAAATATCTCTACTTGAAATGGCTGCTGTCGTACTGTCTTCAAATCTTTGTTTTTATTTATGTTCTTTTGTTATTCCTCTGTAGATAATATATTTTTGTTTGTTTCATTGCTATGATTCTTATTATTTTTTTTCAAATAATCTCAAGACTTTTGCTAATCAAAAATCCATTTTGGTAATTCTTGTTCAACTTATTTTTCTCCTCCCTAAAAAACCAAACTTCGCTTTTTCTTCGTACTTTCCAAACGAACCAATTACTACACTTTTTGTTTTATGTACCCTTTCACTTTCCACCTTTTATGGCTTTTGCTTCCCTAAATCTATTCAATATCATCTACTTTTTACAATTGTTAACTTTATTCTGAACTTCTTGACAGAAAAGCATTTATCATCATCATCATTTCAGTTTCTAAATTTCTTACTTTGTCACACTTGACAATTCTCTCAAAGTGTTCCAAATTTTATACTTTATGTTCTTAACTCAATCATTGGTTTAGTTTGAAGAAATCTAAAAATTGTTAGTTTCGATTATGAATCTCAACTTTTAAACAAAATAATGATGATAATAATCATGTTCGAAACCATATCAACATTGATGATGCAAAAGTAGGATTGATTAATGGAAATTTTAAGTTTTACTGAGATAAAATGAAACATTTGTACCCAAATTTCTACAAACATTTTTTTTTATATACAGGGTGGGTCACGGTCCATGGTACCTTAGACGTTTACGTTTACGTTTACGAGAACGGGACATAGGATCATTCTGAAAATTTGGTTTCTCAAGTAGTTGCTCTTGGTCTATCGATCTAAAATATTTTCAGCAATGCAGCGTTGCCGCTTATACCAGAAAGTAGCAGCATCTTTATTATTTCAAATAGGTCACCCTGTAAAATAACGCATTTTTGAACTTGTCATTCCTTTCTAATTATTTCTGCTTCATACTACCCTATACCTATCTCTAACGGTTCTTGAGATAATGGTTATTTTCCATATTTTTTATCCAAAACATAGCTCGAATTGAATGTTTATTTCTGCGGTATTTGGATTCTTAGGAAGTTGCAATTTTGTGTTTAGTTCATCAAGATCATGTTCATTGATTCTGTATAGAGAAGTTTGTTCTGCGTTATACAGGGTCGTTCAAAATTCATGATCTTACTGCTAGATACGAAAAGGGTTGAAAGGGCGTTTTTTTAAATGGAACATCCTATATATTATGAAATATCCTGAAAGATGACTAAATTTCCTTCGATTTGATATATTATGTTCCTATACCTAAATAGCCAGAATTCCGAGATAATAGCAATTTTCACTTGTAATCTCCCAAGTGCTTGAATTATTGCCGGAAATTTTTCAAACTTCTTTTTGTTCATTGGTTGTAAATCAGGGTACGTTTCTTTGAATTTTCTGCACGTTCTTGCTATAATTCCCTCACATTTTCCATGAAGAATAAACAATTTCATCAGAACTTCGTTTGAATAGTTATTTCCCTCCATTTCAATTAATTTTGAGTCACTTTCGTTAAGAAACACAACCGTATTATTAATAGTGCACTAATTGTTAAATTTTCATAATGTCATGTACCATCATTTATATATGAATATGAGAAAAATAAATCGAATTTTTTTGAAAATTTCACATCTCACTTTTGTAGCCAATCAAAAAATTCGTTCTTGTTTAGATACCATGGCAACCCTAAAAATTTCCGGAAATTTTCATCCTCCTGGGTACCCTGGGCGAAATTAATAAGTGGAAATTTTTCTGTCAAACATTTGACATGTGACAAGTTAATTTTTTGCTTTAATCTACAAATGGAGGTCTAGTTTTCATATGAAAGGAGATAATTATGTATTTACTAGATATTTGGAATGTGTCTGAAAATATTTTCTCCACGATTATTGCAGAAATTGTCAATTCTGAAATCATTTTTCAGAAGAAGTTCAATACCATTTGTCACAAGTTTTTATCACAAGTCCCATAGCTCAACGGTGGTGTTGCGGCCTATCAGTCGCTAGGTCGAAGGTTCAATCCACGTTGGAACATAACTTTTTTTATTTTTTTGTTCCAAATTTAAACACATTTATTGATGAAAATTTTGTTAAGTATTTTACATATCAATATTTCACTGCTTATAAATAGTTCAGGTGAAACCATCGTTAGTTATTTCTTATGAATTGTTGGATGATTTTCGTTTCTCGGTGTGACATTTTTTTACCGAATCCTTTTCGTGCTTGAATTAATTGCCGTAAATATATTTCGTACATGAATTTTCACTTGTAATCTCCCAAGTGCTTGAATTATTGCCGGAAATTTTTCGAGTACATGAATTTTTTGAAAATTACCCGAGTCGCACAGCGACGAGGGTAATTTTCTTAAAAAATTCATGTACGAGATAAATTTCCTGCAATTAATTCAAGCACGCGGGGGATTCGGTAAGAAAATTTTACACCAAAATATATCCAACAATTCATAAGAAATAACTAACTATGGTTCACCTGAACTATTTATATGCATAGTACAAAAAAGATGCATGAAAATATTGATATGTAAAACACACTTAACAAAATTTCAATTTGATTTTTTTAAATTTAATCAAAAAAAAGTAAAAATATTCTTGCTCCACTAGGAATAGAACTAGTGACCACACGACCACGAGATGGACACTTTACCGACTCGCCACGGGGCCTTTGATTTACATGTAGACAACTGGTGTATTGAAGTGTTTCTGAAATTTGATTTCAGAATTTGCAAATTCTGCGATTATCGTGAAGAAAATATTCAGACACATTCGAAATATTTAATAAATACATAAATATGAAATATTATCTCATTTCAAATGAAAAATACAATTCCATTTGTACATCAAAGCAAAATATAAACTATCACCTGTCAAATATTTGACAGAAAAATTTCCACTTATTAATTTCGGCCAGGGTACCCAGGAGGATGAAAATTTCCGGAAATTTTTTGGGTTGCCATGGCATCTAAATAAGAACGAATGTTTTGGTTCTCTCTAAAAGTGAGGTGTGAAATTTTCAAAGAAAATTCATGTACTCGAAAAATTTCCGGCAATAATTCAAGCACCTGGGAGATTACAAGTGAAAATTGCTATTATCTCGGAATTCTGGCTATTTAGGTATAGGAACATGATATATCAGTCCGAAGGGAATTTAGTCATCTTTCAGGATATTTCATAATATACAGGATGTTCCATTTAAAAAAACGCACTTTCAACCCTTTTCGTATCTGGCAGTAAGATGATGAATTTTGAACGACCCTATATAACGCAGAACAAACTTATCTATACAGAATCAATGTACATGATCTTGATGAACTAAACACAGAATTGCAACTTCTTAAGAATCCAAATACCGCAGAAATAAACATTCAATTCGAGCTATGTTTTGGATAAAAAATATGGAAAATAACTAATATCTCAAAAACCGTTAGAGATAGGTATAGGGGAGTATGAGGCAGAAATAATCAGAAAGGAATGACAAGTTAAAAAATGCGGTAATATACAGGGTGACCCATTTGAAATAACAAAGATGCTACTACTTTCTGGTATAAGCAGCAACGCTGCATTGCTGAAAATATTTTAGATCGATAGACCAAGAGCAACTTCTTGAGAAACCAAATTTTCAGAATCATCCTATGTCCCGTTCTCCGTAAACGTCTAAGGTACCATCGACCGTGACCCACCCTGTATATAATTACATATACTAGGTACAATATTTTTATCCAACATATCCTAACAATTGACAAGTACTCCGTAATCAAATTTGGAAGACATGGTACTGTGTCGAAAGTTGGTGATTTGTGTTTGAAAATGGGTTCACAGGAAGACGTACTCCTGTGAAAAACTTGGAGATTACAAACGATGACGGCCTCAAATTTAAAAAGCATTTTTCACTTCATACAGAAGGATTGTGGTAGAATCAAAATTGATATAGCCCCACATGCATTCTTCAAACACAAAAACTAAATTGCTACTATGTGATTCCCCGATTCCGTCCACTTTTAATCACTATGATGTGGTATATAACTAGTTTTTGAATACCAATGAGATGCAGGGAATTCAGAAGGTTCAAAGCTTATGTTTGAGATTTTCATTTGTCATTGGAAAGAGGGATTCCATTTCAGGCACCCTCGGAAAATGGTTGAAAACGTCTGACAGGCGAGCACTCCATTCCGCGGTGTTACTCCATAAAGTAGTTGTCACTCATACAGCCCCATATTTATACAACAAAATACAGTGTAGAACTGACGGGCATCACGTAAACATAAGACGTAAAATAATTTATAGTTTTAGACACTTCACCAAGAAATTCAAATGATATTTTCCTATACAATTGCGAAGTTATACAGGGTGATTCATTGGAAAAAGCGCATACAGTTAGGGTAGATGGAAGACTCCGAGGTCCTTCTAAATAACCTATATTTTATGGGTCTATCGTTCTTTATAACCATGATACAGGGTGATTTATTGATTTTCCCCATTTTTTTTCAATTAATCATAACTTATGAACCACCCTATATATTTTTGTGATATTTGGTTTGTATGTTCTTTGTCCACAGTAGTGTCATAATAAGAAAAAGTCTTATTCCAGGTCCGGCCTTAAAAAAATTAATAAGTAGGTTTCGAGTCGAAACAACATTCTGTATATCAATATTTTAAAATTTTATTTACAAATTTGGAAAGTGCAGGAAAAAATAAGTGAGACTAAAAGTATTTGGTGTTTCCGAATACAACTTTTTTACTTATTAACTTGAGTCAAATCTAGATGTTTCGATAATGAGGAGCCACAAAATTTAAAAAAATAAAATTTCTTCCCCAAATGGTACTTTTCCAGCTTCAATCCATGAAATCATCATCTATTTCTTAGTCTCCTGATTCCTGGATCCCCTACCTTATTGAAAAACGAGAGGACATGTCCGTATTTGGGACAAATTATTATTATCAATGAAGAACTTTCAAACACCCTGTATGGTTAAAAAAGTTATCATAACATTTGTTCATTGCGCTACAGTTAGAAAAAAATTATAAAAATTTAAACAAAAATAACGTTGCAACAAATTGTATTAAGTCAAACGAAAAGAATTAGACACAAAAAAATGTAAACAACATAACTTATAACAGTTGTTCAATACAATTTGGTGCTCTTGAAGTAAGATTTGTAATTGACTTTCTAATCATAGCTTGGTCATTTCTCAGTTCGTCGCAAGCATCCTCAATTCTCCGTAGAAGGTCCTCTCTAGTGTTTACTTCAGTTGAATAGACTTTTGATTTTAAATAACCCCAAACATGGTAATCGAGTGGATTAGAATCGGGCCCCCTTGCAGGCCAGTTGTGAGGTCCTCCTCTGCCTATCCAATGATTTGGGAAGTTGCCATTTAAAAACTCTCTCACCATTACTCTGAAATGAGGTAAAGCTCCATCATGTTGAAAGTACATGCCTCCAACATCAACTCCTGCATCATCTAGCAATATGAGTAAGATATTTTGCAGGAACTCCAAGTACACTTCACCCGTTAGTAGATGTGGTAGGATATGGGGTCCAATTAATCGGTTGTTAATAACGCCACACCAAACATTAAAGGAGAACCTAATTTGTAAATGTTTTTGTTTTATGGCGAACGGATTTTGTTCGGCCCACACATGAGAATTCCTGAAATTATTGATACCGTCTCTGGTAAATTGAGATTCATCGCTAAATAAACATCTGTATAAGATCCTATTATTTTGTTATACCCATCTAGCAATTTCATCTCCTGCTTGGAGCCTCTGAACTTGCTGTAAATGGTCATCAACTAATGTCAAAATTGTACTCTGACATCAGCCAATTCGGCAATTAAAACAATTTGGGATATCAAATTGATTTTATTATTATTATCAAGAATGCATCAGAAGAGTCGAGAAATGATCATGCTCTAGCTAAAAGGTAATTGGTCGCGGATAAAGAAAATTCTAGTTTTTTGATTTTCTGTTATGTTTAACCTTTGAAATGTAGATTTGTTGCAACGTTATTTTTGTTTAAAATAAAGTTATGCTTTTTTCGGAATGGCATTTTTCCTCATTTTTATAATTTTTTTCTAAATGTAGCGCAATGAACAAATGTTATGATAATTTTTTAACAATACAGGGTGCTTGAAAGTTCTTCATTGATAATAATAATTTGTCCCAAATACGGACATGTCCTCTCGTTTTTCAATAAGGTTGGGATCCAGGAATCAGGAGAATAAGAAATAGATGATGATTCCATGGATTGAAGATGGAAAAGTACCATTTGGGGAAGAAATTTTATTATCGAAACATATAGATTTGACTCAAGTTAATAAGTAAAAAAGTTGTATGCGGAAACACCAAATACTTTTAGTCATACTTATTTTTTCCTGCTCTTTCCAAATTTGTAAATAAAATTTTAAAATATTGATAAACAGAATGTTGTTTCGACTCGAAACCTACTTATTAATTTTTTTAAGGCCGGACCTGGAATAAGACTTTTTCTTATTATGTTAATCGACACTACTGTGGACAAAGAACATACAAACCAAATATCACAAAAATGTATAGGGTGGTTCATAAGTTATGATTAATTGAAAAAATAGGGAAAATCAATAAATCACCCTGTATCTTGGTTATAAAGAACGATAGACCCATAAAATATAGGTTATTTAGAAGGTCTTCGGTGTCTTCCATCATCTACCCTAACTGTATGCGCATTTCCACATGAATTACCCTGTATAATGACCTCACACCCATATTCAAACAAAAATCAGTTGTGTGTTTCAAAAATTGTTTCAAACAGAACTATTGTCAAAAACAAATATGAAATAATATAAAAAGTTCAATATTAAATTAATCTGACTAGGTCTCTTTTTTCTGGTTTGGATTTGGTTCATAAAAATTGTTCGTAAGTTGGTAATGAAGCTAAGGTGTATTGTTGGTTGCATGTCGCTTCATCAAATAATGAATGTAGTCGTTCACAATTAACTGCATTGCGCATGTACCCAGTACATGTGTGCCGTGATAATTAGTAACCATTATAAAGTTCTATCCGGTAATTAAAAGTTGACCAAATTTGAAAAAAAATTATGGTTAGTAAATCTGTTGCGTTGGCCCACTTTAATTAATACTAATAGGTATTTTTCAATTTTCTTGTTTCTTTCTTTATTCAATTAATATTTTTCTTGTTCTTTGTTTGGTGCAAGATTGGGAATGGTTTATACCAATCTTGTATCATATTGACAAGCTTTCATTTTCATTCCAAATGTATCTTGATATTATTTTCTGTCAAAAAATGTATATTATTATTACATTTGATTGCACCGAGCGCTGAGATCTGAGGTTTCAGGGTGGTCTGAACATAGATATGGTGATGAATTTAGGATAAAATAATACCTAGAATGTTTGCCATTTACCACTTTTCATTTGGTTATAGGTATACAGGGTGTTTCCTAAGTAAGTGTAGAAAATTCAGGAGCATGTTGCCTAAGTCAAAATAAGAAGAAAAGCTCCTATAGACACTTGTCTGCAAGTCATTCGTTTACGAGATACAGAGTGTCGAATTTGAATTATCATTTTTATATTTCGCGAATAAATTCCAAAATAATTTTGATATTTGAGTAAAGTTTGGTATCTCGGAGTAATTTTCAATAATAAAATCCAATGACATTACCGTTAGACTCCGTTATTTACATTTTGGGCTGCGGTCAAGACAGACTTATATTCTAAGCACAATTTTTACTGCCGCTTGTTTCTCGGCAATTATCTGCATATATTCATTGTTTATAAGCAGATAATCAAGCAGAAACTCAGCTTTGCCGACTTTTGGGTTGACTGGCATCTATTTTCCGCGAAACAAGCGACAATAAGAATTGTGTTTAGAATGTAAAAATCATTTTGTCGAATATTTTTGTGTAAAAAAGATATTCCTGGTAGAGGTCGCTGCAAGCAACTGTTTTCGAGATTCTGAATGACAAGATGTTCAAAATTAAAATTAAATTAGGTAGGAAATTATTATTCTTTAATTTCATTTCAAATTAGGAATCGGGTGTCATTACAATTTGATACAAATAATAATAACAGTAGTTATGACCAATTTAATAATAAAACAGTAAGCAAGAATCATTTTTTGACTACATTTAAGTGTTGATTGTAGAAGACCATTGAATGAAAGAAAACCTGCTATGGAGCTACGTACAAAAAAGTTATAACATTTCGAATGACTGAAAAGAGACGAAAGAGACAAACTAACATCAAATTCGATATTTTCATTGAAAAATACTTCCAAATATCAAACTTCACTCGAATATCATAATCGATTCACAAAAAACAAAAATAAGAATTGAAATTTGACACTCTCACTATCTCAAAAACGAATAACTTGCGGACATATGTTTGAATACATTTTTCTTTTTATTTTGACATCAGCAATATGCCCCTAAATTTCCTACACGCACTCAGGAAACACCCTTTATATTTCTTAGTACTACACATTATGAAAATATTCTTTGAAAACGTTTTAGTCTCAAGAAGATACGACTGTGTTGCTACTCTAAGTGGGACACACTATAGATGTGTGTACTTCTGATAATATGCTATTATTTACATAATTTATTATGGCTATGTTCATGAGTCGTCGGTCCCACGCCAAAACCTGTGCTGATTTCAGGGTTCTGACTTCAATATGTGAAATACTACTTTTTCCACCAAAATTTTCAATGCCAAACTCACGAAATGACAAATTGCACATTCGTGGTTTTGGCATGGGACTGACGATATTGAGTATTACTTCTATTGTTGTTTTACTCAGTCGGAGAGCTGAGCGACAAAAAATGCAACCATTTCAGAAAGGCTGGTTTTTTGATATCACGTCAAGTTCGTGGCGTGGGGCAGGTCAGTCTTGTAAAGTAACTAAACAGTATTTAAAAAGAACGCAACAAATGAAAAAAATATTTTTTCTGAATTTTCATGATGAAGGTTTTTTTTTAGTTTTTTCAGTGTCTCGTTAACATGCCCTGTAACATTTCTAATCAAAATATTGATACGTCACTGTTTTTTTTTTCCAAAAAATATTGTTTCCGAAATTGTCCTCTATCTTCTCATAAAAATGGTCTCGTCCGGCTGGTTGTGGTAACCAAAGCATCTAGGCAGTATCTTTATAATTTTATAGTAACTATTATTCAATATTAGTAAAAAGAAGGTACGTATGAGAATACATTTTCTATTCTAAAAAAATTATTCATTAAAAAAAAAACTAAATTATATTAACTGTTCAAAATCTCCACCTTCTGCAAGTATTCACAGGGAACTATTACGCGGTTTCGCAATTCTTTCTCTGCCTTGAGATATCTCCAAAGAAAATAATCCTTACTGTTTATGTCTGGAGATCCAGCTGGCCATGACTTTGTTCCCCCATGACCTATATATCGATTAATAAAGTTTTGGTGTGCTAGAACCTTAAAATGAAAAGGTGCATAAACTACATGTAATTTTGCATTAAAATACGAACATCGTCCAACATAATTTGCAAATTATCTCCAAGAAATTGGCGATAAATATGTTCATGTAAAAAAAATGTCGAATTTAGTAGTTTCTAACAATTCCAGCCCACACTTTCAGTGAGAACTGCTTCTGGTGATTATTATAAGAATATCTGATACTGTTTTCAATAAAACAATCATTGTCCGTGGATAAAATTTCCGTGAAAAATTAAGGATTTTCGGCTACTTTTGGGATAAACCATTGGCAGAAATTCACACGTAATGGAAGGTCTCGAGGAAGCAGAGCATGAACCCGTTCAATACGGAAGGGATATAATCTATAATCATGAAGAATTCTCCATACCAGAATGTTAACGATATTTAAATTATTTGCAACTTTCCTCCTATTTATTTTGGGATTTTTCTCAACTGAATTCAAAACAACTACCGTATTATTTGGAAGGTATTTTTTGGGGCGTTTCAACAACCTGACATTAATTTGAGTGCAAGTCTTTTTCTCTAGAAATTCTATCAAATACTATTTCCATATTATTTCCAAATGAATCCAAACTTGATGAAAATAATAATAACTTCCTGCTGAATCCCCCATTTCGTTCCGTCCCGCTCCTTTAGTCAATTCACTTGACATTATAGAAGAGTAGTATATATAGCATACTTCATTCTAAAACAAGATTTTGCCTCCGAAATGATGTGTAGGTATGTATAATGGGAAGAAACGTCATATTAAATTTACTTGTTAATGTTCTGTGAGTAAAATTTCGCAGTATTTTGTTTATCAGGTCGGCGTCGAAAATGTATAGTGTACAACTGGTTATTTTATACTAGTGTGACAAGATAAAAAACTACTCTCCTATTTACTTTGCAGCTTTTGCAAGGAAAGGTGTTTCAATCATTCTACGAGTCTTTTTCTGTTCCGCATTCTGAATATGCATCACATTGAAATTTTTGTGCATATTTCATGCCCCCAACGATCACTTTGCGAAGTATTCAACCATGCAGATATCAATCATGCATGTCAGTCTGCCGCAGGGACTTCAGCAAAAACTCTTCCTTAATCACGAACAAATATGTGGAATGAGGCTGTATTTATAGGCCAGGACAAAGAGATTAAATATGAATTTTTTTATTTCGATAAATTTCCTGTAATAGTCAAACCTTTGGATACTATGCAAATTCTGTCGAGAAATGTGACTCGTCTGTTGGAAAATATGTAAGGTTAATTTGAAGGAACACGATGCAGTATTATGAAACTATATAGTTGTAATTATGGAGGAAGAAAACAAAACTACAGGGTCCATTATGAAGTAGTTGGTGGTCTGAATTATTTGGGGGTGGCTTATTTCTATGGCCTCTTAGTTCATCAAACAGAATTTTGTTTAAATGTAGTTGCTGAAATCGCACTAAGTAGTTTTTTGTACTGGGCAAATAGTGGCTTATGGTGATTTGAAGGCTTACAAGCTTGTCCAGAATAATTGTGTGAACATATTATTTTTCCATTTAACTCCAATAAAAAAGAAAAGGAAACAAATTAGGTCGGTCCTCAAATTCAACCGCAGGCATACATCTTCTCATAATATTCTGGTGAGTTTGTTTGTTGAAAGCTTGCTCAGAAACTCGTCAATTGAAATAACCTTTATTGCCAAAAATAAATGGGAAAGAGATTTGATATCATTGAATACTGAAACAATTATGAATGCCATTACTACCATAGAACTCCTAAGATTCTGTAGTAACAAAACATAATATTTTCAGTTCAATGGGTTCTCCATTATTGCCTGTTTTGAGTGGTATATTCATGAAACATTTTGAAAAATGTTTTGTTGAAACTTTTACCAGAATGGTCCCAGAGTTTGATGGAGATATGTTGATGACGCATTTGCCATATGGAATCAGAGTAGTGATGTGATTTTATAATATAAATCAACTTGATAAAAAAATTTTAAACTTATTTTAGTACAGTACGAGTACAAGGAAATGAATAAAAAAAGATAGATAAGCACCGGCGCCCTCGGGTTGCACCTAGCCATATCGGTATCGCTCTTTTGTCAACTTTTTAAGTCTTTAGTTGAACGAAAGGATCAAATAAAACAATTTTTCAATAAACACTGCTAACAATCTAATAATTGGTAATATTAAAAACACAGTTATTGTAAACAATATTACTTCCAGGCTGTATTAAAGTTGTTTTTTGTAGACAAAAATTTATCATTTGGTAGGTATTTTGGTTAATTGAAATAGAATTATCACTTCTAATAACTTCAATTACATTTTGGTGATGCTCGGTGAGGTTTTATGGAATTTGCATTGCTGTGACTAGTAATTTTAATGAGCTGCTCTTCTTGCACTCTCTTTTTAGCCAAACTTGATGCTGCCGTAGCTCTTGCAGAATGATTTCTCACTTTGGATTTTTTAATGTCAATTCCAATATTGGAGGAAGATTTTTTTAACCAAGAAGTTAGTGTATTTTTGACAATTTTTATACATCCCTTCGAAAGCTCTTATCTCTACTTTTCACTAACTGTTCGCAAGTTTTTTGGACCCACCTTGAGCAGTTTTTGTAAAAACCGGATTATATTCAATTCTTCCTGTAAAATTACCTTGATGGTCTGTTTCTTTTGCAAAATTCTCACCTCTGGCTATCATCCCTTCCCCACCTCTCCAAGACAGTTCTGGTGAAATAATTTGAAAGAATATTTGCTGCAAACCTACAGGCTCGTTATCATCCCACATTTGTATAATATTTTTGCTTTCCTTTTTGTTGGATCTTGTTGTAGACTTCTCCGCTTTGTATCTCGCGCAGCTCTTGCTGCTGTAAATTTCATATCTGGAAATAGATTTTAAAGTTGAGCTGGAATTTGGCAAAACATATTTCTTGTAACTGTTTAGCAGTTGAATTCCACATAATCTGAAACAAAAAAAAACATCAAAAAATGGTTCGATAATAGACCTCTGGTGTAATTAGTTGAATTTCAGTTCGAATTCTCTCCTTAAGGTCTTCCAAATTGGTGGATCGGTTTATGTGCACTTTACTTTTTAAGTAACCCCAAAGAAAGAAGTCCATGGGAGTTAAATCTGGGGACCTAGCAGGCCATTCAATTTGTCCGCGTCGTCCAATCCAGCGATTGGGGAACGTTTCATTAAGAAAATCTCTAACAACTCGAGCATAATGTGGACCTGCTCCATCCTGATGGAACCAAATAGAAGAAACTATTCGATCAGGTTGGTTGATGTCTGAGAATGTCTCAGTTAAATAAGGAACCACATAAGTTTGTAACATTTCCAAATAATTTCCACTTGTCACATTACCGTCAAAAAAATATGGTCCTACGATGGTATTCCTGAGAATCCCAGCCCACACAGTTACTTTTTGGATATATTGGGTATGAGCTTCCATTGTCCAATAGGGGATTTTCTGTTGCCCAATAACAACAATTTTGTGTATTCACAGTACCGTTTGTAAAAATTTGATTTGTCGGAAAATAAGACATTAAATTCAAACCCATTATTTTGATTGCACGCTTCTTGCACAATTTCACAAAACTCCATGCGTCTATCGAAGTCGTCTTCATTAAGTTCATGTATGAGTTTAATTTTATATGGATGTAATTTAGCTTTTCTAAGAATTTTCTGTACAGCACCACGACAGATCTCATTGTTGTCAGATAAAGTTGTAATTGAACAATGAGGATTTTCTTCAATTCCAAGTAATACGTTCAATTGAGTTTCTTCGGCAACGGTAGGTCTGCCACTCTTAGGCTTATCCCTAACATTGCCAATTTCATTGAATTTATGTAATATTTTGCTCACCGTCGATTTGTTTATTGGTTCTCGATTGGGATATTTTTCATTGAAGATTTCGCATACTTCTGCCATACTTCTTTTACGATCGCCGTAACCTAAGATCATCAGAACTTCTATTCTCTGTTTTTCTGACAGCACCATCGTTATTTCAAATAATTGCTTTTAGGATATTTTTCAGAAAGTTATTGCAGACTTATAAATCGATATGCTACACAACAAATCAATAGAAATATTTATACTCTGTACGCGAACATGCTTTTAACATGTAATGAATTTAATTTATGACATATGTAATGGTAACTAAGAACTTATTGTCTGGTTGCTAAGGGCTTTCAGATGTTTGCTCAGCCTACTATTCAAGTATAACAATATACTCGTACTAGCTACTGAGTAATTCTCAGGTTTACGTTGCAAAATGAATAATGAAATGAATGTTGAAAATATGAACACTGGTTTCCTTTATACTCGGTATACTGTAAATCGAACTGTGAGATATGACGTATGTCTCAGAAAAATACATGCTTTCAATTTTTGACATAAAAAAATACCCTTTCAATTTAAAAAAAATATCGATGACGTCATATCTTGAAAGGTGGTGGGGGAACAAATTATTTTTTTCTAAAAAAAGGTGGAAAACTGAAAAACAAAATCGACCTGTCCGAGCTTTTCCTTCAAAAATAATCAACTCGTAAGATAATAGAGCGTTTCCACACTTTATGAACGCACTGTAGAATCAAACAAGTCTCAAATATACTCAACTTCAAACAAAAAAAAATTCTTTATCATAGTTTAGTGGAATCGCATCTAGACTATGGCATTATAGGATGGGGTGGAATATCCAAAACATACCTGAAATCACTAAAAGTCATACAAAAGCGATTTCTGAAACAAATAATGAGTAGAAACAACCGATGTCCAAGCGAATCGCTATTTGAAGAGACACAAATTTATGATTTGAGGAAACTATATTTTTTGAAATTAAGAAAAACACAATATTGGCATAAGAATGAACTCCTGGCTCATTCTCACTATCATGAGACGCGACAAAAAAATAAATATATACCCCCATTTATGAATAAATCAGTAGGTCAAAGATGCTACCAATATCTGGGACCGAAAGTATTCAATTGCTACCGGATAATATTAAAAACGAACCCACCAACCAACGCTTCACTAAAACGCTGAAAGACTATATCAGAGAGTTACCAACCACGTACGTAAAATTAATAATGGAAAACTGAAAGAATTAAAAATAATAAAGATCGTAATTCTTTTCAAACATAATAAATGTATGAAATTCAACTCAACGAAATTCCTCAGATAAGTAATTTCTAATGAACAAACTTTATTATTATTATTAATTAAACCTATTTATATTACTAACAATTGATATAATGTTAGAGTATCTTTTTTACATATTTTAATTAACTTATGTACTATTTTTATATACTTTTAACTTTTTTTTAAATTTAGGTACTGTTTTTTTTATATATTTCAACTGAGTTTATGTTTAGGTACTATTTTAGATATTTATATATTATCACTCTACAAACAGGTATATATGTGTATCTGATATACATACCATACCTCGTAGATTAGGCTCTATTTATTCACATACCTTTATACAATTTGTAATTTTTATCTTTATAATGTGAATAAATTGTTTATTATTATTATTATTAAAAAACTCTGTCATAATTCATGTAGGTAACCTAAACTATATACTAAAAAACCGGTATCTTATAGTCTCCTGAGTTTTTACTCTTCTTGTTGATTCCCCATTCATCTAAAATTCTAGCGAACTCTACTTGCTTTCCAATTTTGTATTTTCTTTCTTCACATTCACTTCGATTTCTCTGAATTGAACGGAATTAAGTAACCTACCTCAGCTTTTATTACTTCTCTACTGTCTTTTCCAAAACGCGACATTTTCTTTTTGTATTTAAGCACAAATAAAATTTTACTAGGTACAGCTTTGAAACTTGCGAAGCGTTCAAAAAAGTCATGCCATAGCCACCTTAATTTATTAACCCTTCATTTCATTTTGATGCAAATTTGCAACAAGGCGGTATTCTACTGCAGGTTGAAAGAATTCATCGCTACGCATAGAGATGCAGATTGACAACATACCAATTTATAATTTTATGCGGGTTTTCGTGCGTAGATGGCAGTACGGGCCAGTCAGTTATGGAGTGACATGAGTGCAGTTTGTGAACATACAAGGTGGTGCCAAACATCTCATTGTTTGAATGTGATTTATTTCTTCAATAAAGTCTTTAGCTCGTTTCTATAATGAGAAAGGTTTGTACTAACATATTGTAACAAAATATAGCCCTTTCTTTTCGTAGATTTTATGAAGCTAGGTTATGAAATATATGTTGCAGAATTGCAACATTATGTAATATCGATGCCAACAGGGGCGTTATTACATCGGGGCTTAGAGGGTATAATTCAGTAGTGGCGGCAAAAAAGAAGGAATTGGCAAGGGTATTTGAGGTCAGAAAAATTATAGGGGTTGACAAATAGGGGTTTAGACCAAAGTTGGCAATTATTTTATATATTGATATGTATATTATTGTTACAGATGTCCAATAATAGAAAACCCTTGACTGATCAAGAGTTGAATGATATTGCCGAAGCATATGGACTATGAGTGATGATGAATTCATGGATTTTTCTGTTACAGACAGCATCGACGATCCTGAATATGTCCCAAGTTCTGACAAAAGTGGTAACGAATATGAAGAAAACCATGAAATTCAGAAACATGTGGATGCTGAAACAAGTGACGCCGAAGGAGAACCAGAATGTGAATTCGAAAGTGAGGAACCTTCAACTTCTAAACCCAAAAAAAAAGAAGGAAAGGATGAAAATAATATGGAAAAAGAAACATCTCTCCATTGATCCAGATTCTTTGGCATTCAGAGGAAAATGTGACCTTCCCGGAGACCTCGCAAATTTAGATATACCCTATAATTATTTCAGATACTTCTTCACTTATGAACTACTGAGTCACATTGTAACACAAACTAATCTATTTAGCGTGGAAAAAAATCCAAATAAACCGTTGAACATTACAATGCAAGATTTGGAAAAATTTTTGGGAATCTGTTTATATATGTCAGTAAGTAAATGACCGCGCACCCGTTGTTACTGGAGAGATGACATTGGAATTGCAAATGTAAGAAATATTATGACAATCAATGAATTTGAAACAATGAAAGCCAATTTGCATTTCAATCACAACCACACTATGCTAAACCGTGATCATCCAAATTTCGACATCTTGCATAAATTACGCCCTCTGATAGACCTTCTTCGTAAAAAGTTTGCATCTATTCCATTACAGTCAAAACTCTCAATAGATGAGCAAATTTGTGCTACTAAAGCACGCCATTCACTAAAGCAGTACAATCCAATGAAACCACATAAGTGGGGTTTCAAATTATATGTTTTATGCGGAACTGATGGTTACGCATATGACTTTGAAATTTATCAGGGTTCAAATATATTTTCTAAACCAAGAGACGGTGAGCCAGATTTGGGAGCCAGCTGGAATTCCGTTTTAAGACTCGCTCGTATTATTCCGAGAAATAAAAACTATCAGGTATATTGTGACAACTACTACACGTCAATTCCATTATTTGTCTATATGGCTGCTGAAGGCATTCAAATGCTGGGAACAATAAGGAGAAACAGGATTCCTGATAACAAACTGACGAACGAAAAAATGTTGAAAAAAACCCCACGTGGCACTTGTGAAGAATATGTGGCGACTGTTGATAATGTCGACTTGAGTTTAGTTTCTTGGAATGACAATAAAGTAGTTACGATGTTGTTAACTTGCTATGGACAGCTACCAGAGGGGAAAGTCAAAAGGTTTGACAAAAAATCAAAGGAAAAAATTGAAATTAGTCGCCCAAAAGTAATAACCGAATACAATCAACACATGGGGGAAGTTGATTTATTTGATAGTCACATTGGCAGATACAAGATATATCTGCGTTCGAAAAAATGGTATTTGCGGGTGTTCTTTCATTTTATTGATCTGGCCGTTATCAATGCCTTTCTTCTTTACAGAAGGGCAACAAATGAACAACCCCAAACAAGATTTTGAATTTATAGGAGTTTCGTCTTGCAGTGGCAGAATGCCTTTGTCTTATGGGAATAAGAAATATAAAAAAAGAGGACGGCTAAGTGCCTCACTTGAATCGGAATTGGCTGCTAAACGACATAAAGGGCCGGCTGCTCATATTCCACCAAATAATGTACGACTTGATGAAAGTTCGCACTGGATAAAATATAACAGCAATCGTCAAAGATGTAAATTACCTCAGTGCAAAGGTTATACACACTATAAATGTGAAAAATGTGGTGTTCATTTGTGCCTTACCAAAGACAAAAATTGCTTCAAATAATTCCATGAGTAATATGCATATCATGTTTAATGTCATGTTGTTGCAAATTTGCAACCACCTAGGTAACTTTTTGAAAAAAAAATCGATAAATTTGTTTTTCTACATTTTTTTCCTTATTTTTCCTGGAATGGTAACCTGTCATATGGTCATGAAAAAAAAATCACTGCAATAAAAAAAAGGGTTAAGGTACCAAACATCAAAGCAAAATAAACTCTAACTTACCTATCAAAAGTTGTATTTTCTTTTTAAAATAATTTTGGTATGAAATTTCCGTACCGAATCTCCCGCAAACTGGAATTATTATCTGTGAATTTTTTTCTCGGTTGCGAATTTTTTAAAGAAAATTTGCACCTCGATAAAATCTTCGGAAATTATTCAAGCTCTACGGAGGTTATAAGTGAATATATTTCGATAATGGAGAACTCATGAGCTCAATGAATTCTTGTTGATAAAATTCATTTTTGAACCGGAAATAATCAATGATTTCAATAAATACTATTTGCTTGTTTTGAATATAGTGGCAAGAGCATTCAATTCAGACAACAGAAGCTTAGGTAGGAAACAAGGTCACATTCTAAAGGTTTTAGGAGATTGTCAACATCAGATAAAAACCACACTGCCAAGAAAACAAAAATTAGTCAGGCCATTCTCGAATCAATCGACTTCAATTCGTATACGATTGGAAGAAACGAATATTCATATTTCATTTGTATTAGTGTGGAACACCAAATCGAATTCGCATACGTATAAACTCGAGAGTAGGACTCCAGGAAGATCTGTGAGAGGAGAGGAGAGAAAAGGAATACTAAATCAGGTGCAGAGCGGTGATACGATCTATGGCAGTGAAATCTGGCCAAGATAAACCAGATTTGTGAAATTTTTTTTTGGAAAAACTACTGAAAATTCTTCCTTGTTAAGTCCCGCATGCACTATTCGCATAAGAAATGAGAGCAATCGGTGAGAGGTGGCGCAGGGCGTGACAACTAAAACTGAAGAAAAATAGTTTTCTTATATCTTTACACTAGTTCATTTGGAAATAGAAATCAGGTATCTATGAAACCATGTTTCTCTATTATCTTGCTAATTATTGAACATACCATCTAGCAGCCTGGGCTATAACTGTGAGTCAAGTATCGACTCGGTTTCGTTTTACACCCCTTTGTAGTACCCCAGTAATTATCCCGCACGGTCTACAGCTTCATTTTACTCTCGACTGAAGGAGATTTGAGATAGCGCAGTTAAGAATTGAACGTGGAATCGTGCCAATTTATCTCCAGAATCGTAGCTTGACTAATTGTAAGGCAGACATTTCATACTTGTTGGAACAATAGAGTGTGAATGAAAACAGAAAATCAATCAACGATTTAATCAAACTTTCATTCAATACGTTTTCTCCCACAATAAATATCAGTAAAATCAACATCACTGCAAAATACTAATTAATTTAATAGGTCAAATACCAGAAAATGAATATGATAAGAGGTAAACTGAACACAATAATGAAAAACTAACAACGTCACAAACCATTGCATATGCTGTCGCAAAACAATTTAGTAGTGTTTATGAGTCTGATACCAAAGAGTAGGGGTCATAGACAAGAGAGATCATTCTGAAAATGGCGCGAAAATCGGCCAATGTCCTTGAATTTTACTACGATGTTTATAATTTTCTGTCAAATATCAGAAAACTGTGTTTGGATCAGCTGCTTCATTTTTCCTAAAGTCTTACTATTTTCTGGTTATTTTTCACAAGAAAGAACTTTTATTTCAAAGAGAATTGACTACATTTGTCCAAGTAGAATTAATATTTACCCATTTGGTATTAATATTCGCACGTCATCATGGAAGGTGCAACTACTGGAAATTGCTCAAGTGGCCTGTTGAAGATTGCCGTAACAGATTTTATTCTAGCTCGCGTAGTTTGGAAAAGATAAGATTTTTTAATTTCCCGACCTCGAAGATGTTGAACGAGTTCTTCAATGGAAACTCGCTTATAAATGATGGAGATAAAATGGAGAAGCGAAAACAATTATATTCAAATAACATCATTAATCATAATTTAAGTTGAACTGCAATCCCCAAGTTGAATTTGTTTCAAAAGTCAAGGGTTGACAAAGACACACAGTCAGAAGTAACTACAAAAGTGGATCAATAAATGCAAAAATATCTTTCAACAGCTTCAGAGTGTTGTACCCAAACATCAGTTACATCAGTTACACACAAAAAATGTTTGGAATCTCTGTCAGATATTATATTTTCCAGTCCAAATCGATTGAAATAAAAAGAATTGAGATTGAAAAGGCTAAACTGGAACGTTCATTTGAGGACATGAAAATGAAGGAAGAAAAAATTACAAAAGAATTATTTACTGCCAAGATTCTTAGTGAACTGAAGGTAGGAAACCGAAAGGCTGGAGGTATACGAAGAAGGCGGACCAAAAGCTACTGGAAAAACAAGAGAACAACTTTATGAAAAATTTAAAGACTTTCCATTTGTACACCCTTGTGCAGAGTTTCCCTGTTTATTTATTGCAGTTATGCCAATGAATGCGGATATTTCATATTGTAAAATATGCCAACCGTAATCTTAAAAGGGAAGAAACTAAGAATCGAAGAGTCAAGAAATTGGGTAAGTTACCAATATTAAAGCATGAATGAATGATGTATTTGTGTTGTGAAAGAGCACACTTTTTTGTATATATTCACACCAAAATTTATCTCGTGATTCAATAAATTTTTAGTACATAGCAGTTATGAAATTGAAATTATTGATAGTTTTGATGAAATGTCCAGGGACATAAGATCCCACTATGAGTACTTTACCATAGTGTATTGTTTTGTTCAGCAGTTTTGTGTAACTACTGCTCTCAAGAATATGTTAAAGTAGGTATTTGTGAACATAAAATCATCCATAATAATGTTCATTCAAGGATTTGGATTAAACTATAATGAATTTATGAATGAATAATTTATGCTATTTAGGAGAATTTTTTTTCACTCTTTTTAATGGTAAGAAATGTCCTGTTTTGAATGAAAAAATCTGATATTTTTCCTTCTTCAGAGTTTGCGTTTTATCACCAGGGCTCATTAAAAATAAAAGGATTAAAATTTTAGATATTTTTTTTCACTGTACTGTAGGTACTTCAGTTGTAACGGAAATAGAATTTTTTGTTAATGAAATATGGTAAATACTAGTTTTGTAAAACGAAGATGTTTTTCTTCAATACATTTTGAAAAAAAATATTGCCTTTTTCTTAAGCAGGAGTGCACATTCTTAATGTCGATGTTTCCTATAATTTCAAATTCACTCTTGATTACTGCTATGACAGAGTGAATAAAGTAGAGAATTAATTCACTTCATAATTGAGGTTAAAGTGTGTATAGGGAGCTCATGCAGTGAGCATTTGGGTTTTTCATCTAACTCCACCGTAGCCACAGATAGGTTATTCTTACTCGTAATAACATGATAAATGATCATGGGATACACTTTTCTTGTTTGAAATAGCTACAAAAGTTTCATCAGGTTCTTATAACCGTTATGGTTTATTCATAAAGATCAGTGAGACAATAAAAAATTTGAAGTATTTTGTCGTAAATACGTCACTAATTAATTTACATTGAATTACTTCAACTTGGTTCTCAGAGTTTAGGTTCAAGCAAACTCGGCTTTTGTAAACACATGTTGCACATAGTTTAGCATTGACAGTAAATAACAACACTCCTAAAAATCTTCTCTGTTGAGATTTGCACGCACTTATGTAATTTCAAGCCTGTTCCAGCCGTTCCAGGTCTTGTAACCTCTTCTGTTCGATTTCGTAGTGCACAAGCAACAGTTTGAAATAATTCTTCTCTACATATAATGTAATTTATGAACAAAAATTAAAATAATTATGTTCGATGAGTAAACACCATAGAAAAATCAAACTAGGTACGAATGCAGTGGCCAGCACATACAAATAGTGAACTAACTGAAGATGCTCTCCGCATCAATTAATGCATAACACCTTCAACATAGTTACATACATAATAGTATCATATCTTATCAAAAAACATTAATATTTTATTATTTTTTATTGAAAATTTCTGTCAAATAATAGCGGTTACGTTTATAACATAACCTCCAATCTCATTCTTTCTGCTCTTCTGCTTCGTTATCGTTTCGTAAAGTGTTTTGACAGTTGTGACGCTGATGAAGATGTCACATGACCTGCTTCCCGGCTCGTGATTGGTGACACCAGAATCCAACCAGATTTTGAATTTTATGAATGAAATTGAAATGACAGTTGATTCAAGGATTCCGTAACGATTTTACTATTTCATTCATGACTACCTTATGTGATCTCTCTTGTCTATGACCCCTACTCTTTGCTGATACTTCCTCCTTAAATGATAACACTATTCCTGAACACACCGGGAGTTCCAGTCATTACCTTGATATTGAGGGTATTTCAGAAAACCCCATTTACCAACCTTAACTACCGATTTTCAACCTCATTCCAAAAACTGAAACACTTCCTACCGTCTGGAAAATATCTTGTATCTGTATCTTGTATCTTGTATCTGTGTGTTTGTCTATCTGAAAAGGAGCAGACATTCTCATTTACAGGCCTAAAGCACTAATATCAGTTTTTTCGAAATTATTTGAAATCATTCTTTTCGAATGTATCTATTCACATGTTTCTAACTCTTTCTATCATGATTTTGTGATATCAAGAAATACAATGTCAAACCTTTGCATGTTCACACAATACATATGAAATCCACTCGATTATCGTCACCAAGTAGACGTGATATACAGTGTGTCCCACTTACCATGCTCACCATAGGTATCTTTTTAATGGTAAGAGATACGAGGTCGGTTAAATGACACCAAATGTGGAGTTCATCAACTAAAATGTGAAAAAATATTTTGATAAAATCTATTCGTTTTTGTTTTATACGCAAATAACAAATTTTGATCATTTTCATTTCTCTTGGCGGCTCCTCCAATATGGCGGACGAGATTTGTGATTATGGTCCGGTTCCATTCAAAATTGGTATGTGGGGGTTTTTGAGATCGGAGATCATGATTTTTTTGTTAAAATTTATGAATTCAAGATGGCGACTTCAAAATCGTTCTTGTTTTTGTATAAATGACGATAACTCCGTTGTTACCAGCAAAAAAACTATTACTGTGACATATCATCTGTAAGAGAAAAAAAAGTTATTCATAACTAAGTTATAGTGAGCTATGACCTACATTTGAAAAATGAAAGTTGGTACTGATATCTCAAATTCTAGAAAAGTTGGTATGAATTTCATATTTTTTTCGAAGTCTCATTGAAAAACTGCCATGAGAATGTGAAATTCCTATTCGAATATTTTCATAAATGAAGAAGTTACGGAGGAGACATGAAAATGATCAAAATCTGTTTTTTGCGTATGAAACAAAAACGAATTTTATCAAATTATTTTTTCACATTATAGTTGGCCTTGATAAACTCCACATTTGGTGTCATTTAAACGACCTCGTATTTCTCACCATTAAAAAGATACCAATGGTGAGCATGATAAGTGGGACACACTGAATACTGATTTTAGCAAAGCTTCGACAAGGTATCGCAAAAACAACATCTGCAAAATCTGGGAAAATTTGGTGAATCTATTTGCATCCAAATTTTATTGAAATCCTTCCTGAAAGTAGACCATTGTTTGTGGACTGAGAAGGAGTGCAATCAGTGACTTTCATAGCAGGGGCAACTCAAGGATCTAATTTGGGGTCTCTTCTGTTCCTTTTATTTATTAATGATGATTGCGATAAAATCTACTTGAGTAAACTTATTTTCTCTGATGATATTGAAATTTAGAAAGGAATCATGAATATTACTGATTGCCTTCGACTACAAAATGACTTAGATACCCTATTCGAATGGTGTTCTGCAAATAAGTTACCACTGAACATTGATGAATGTAAGATCATAAGCTGTTCTAGGAAAATCTCTTTTATTACAGGTTATATGATTGATAACTGTAAATTAAGCGAATGCAAGGATTTGGAAGTAATATTTGATAACAAGCTAAGATTCAATCACAACCAATGCCAATAGATCTTTGGGATTCTTGATACGTAATAAGGAATATGCAAGTGATTTAAATTTACTCGATTTTTTTTAACTTATATACTTTATTGTCTTGAAATTACACCTAAACCATTAGCTTACCATTTAGTTTGTATTTAACTCCATAAAACTTTAATCAAAAAGTGCATAATAAGCGCGCGGAATTCAAATTTGCGAAACGCATCACCATTGGTCGAAACGAAGAATGACGTCACATGGCACATTATGAAATTTATCTGTGTTGATATTCATACTGTGCTAGTCGTCCTTCATAGAAAATTTATTTTTATTTATATATTTGTAGTGTTTTCCATTACATAGTTCGATTTTGGTCTAGTGAAATTATCAAGAGCAATGACTGAAAGCAGTTTTGTCAAAGCACAATCCACAATACCTGAACTGATAAGCAGTAATATCAAATGATAGTTTTCCTTTGGTAATTTAGGTGAGGTAGGTATATACAAAACATTTATGCATACAAAACTTACTTCTGATCAATTAACTTCAAGTTAACTATCGAAATACAATGTACGCACATTGAAATGATCTTCACAACAATGTAAATGTGATATTGGAGATACTTCGCCTCTTCTCATAACCTTACACCATTGCTTACGTATTTTCCCATCTCTTGGAACAGAAAAAAATACTTTATTTGGTGTACTTATAATTGTGTTTTGGCATTCCGGTACTAGACAATACCTATAAAATGGTTTTTTAGCATTTTCCATTATCGTAATAGCGGTTAAAACTGCAAATCCCTAACCTAATTATTAACTGTCAATAGTATCAATGGCCCTAACTATAGAAAGGCTTGTTCATTGAAGACTGCTCTGGTTGATCGAGATCACTTTCACATATGTTCATCTCTCTCTAACACTTGTACTGCATTTGTCTTACTCATTTATAAAATATCAACTTCAAACAAGTACAGCAATCAGAGTACGTCTCAACGAACGACACTGAAGAAGAACAACACTGATAGCGCCATGTGACGTCATCCACAGCGCGCGAAAATGGAGGCGTTCAAATAGGTCAAATTAAATCGGTATTTTATATATTATTTTAAAAATCAATTCCAAGACTTTCAACAGTATTTATATTTTTTACTATGTTGTAACGAAGTAAAAAATTGACTAAACAAATAAAAAAAATTATGCATATTCCATATTGTAAGGAATTTTCGAATCTCAAATCAATTAAAATTATTACTGCTCAGCACGAAGCAAATTGAAGGATTGCAGTGCAATATGGAACCTAAACCATTTCACATATACAGGGTGGCCCATCTATCTTCGCTCGGACCATTGCTACTACGCCAATGAAAATTGAGGAACAAATCGAAAGTTATTGGACACTTCAAGTGCTACTCTTTGAAACTATTTTCGAGTGTACATTTATTAAATACATCACCCTGTATATTCTTTCATTTTCAGAATCTGCTTCAGATGGGATCCACAAATCATTTTCATTTTTAGAAATCGGATGCAACGTTACCAAGGTATTCACATTTTATTAGAATTCAACGAAAAATCGTAGACGAGGAAAAAAATTCAAAAGAACCTTATTATAAGAGGTCAACCGGCTCCTGGAATACACAGGGTGTTCTGAAACAATGATCGAACTTTACTATTTTCAACTTGCTAAAACTAATTTTTTTCAAACGGAACACCCTGTATATAGATTCGTATTCTGAGAGCTCAACTAATGAGCTATTCAATGGTACCATATGAACTATGTTATAATAATACTTTTAATTGGTAAATAACGACACAATTGGAAACACATTATTCAATTTAACAATTTTATTCAAAACTACCAACAAACATATTAAATCAATCTGACTATCTGAATACATTAAATTCGAAAGATATTTCATTTAAAAAAATATTCGAAATGCCTCCCATCTTGCTGAATACACTTTTGTGCTCGTTCTTTTATTGAATTTCGAACTTTCGACAACATTTCTGGTGTAATAAGGCAAAAGTTTCCCTTATTCTCAACTTCATATTTTTTTTGTAGTTACTGGTTCAGAATTAACTTTTCTTTTGACATATCCTCATAGGAAGAAATCGCAAGGTGTCAAGTCTGGTGACCTCGCAGGCCAGTGTACTGGACCACCTCTACCAATATATCTGTCTTGAAATTACTTATTCAACCATTGTCGAACAGATACCACAAAATGAACCGGTGCACCGTCGAGTTGAAACCACATATTATTCAACACATTGAGTAGTAAACGTTGAAACAGCACTCTCAAATGGTTTTAAAGAAATTCTAAAACCACCCTTCCATTCACTACGCCATCGAAAAAGTAGGGGCCGATAACATAGTTATCTGTAATACCACCCCAAACATTTAGAGACCATCTTTCTTGAGTAATGGTTCTGAATATATGGAGATTCTGGTCTGAATAATAATGATAATTATGACGATTAACCGCTCCATTTTTATGGAATCTAGATTCATCTGAGTAAAGTAATTTTCTTGAAATATGTCTCTCAGTATTCATCATATTTATTAACCACCGACAATGTTCTATTCTACGATTGAAATCCTGTGGTGTAATTGAATATGGAATGGATGAAATTTATTCTTCTTCAAAATCCGTTGTACTGTAGTTGTTGAAATGCCTACATATTGGCTTAATTCTCTGCTACTAATATTTGGGTTTTCGACCACAGCCGTCAAAAACATCAATTCATTATCTTCAGTAAGAACATCACAAGCTGGTCTCTTATGTTTTAAATAATTCACTGAACCAATCTTATTGAATCTCTCTGATAGATTTCGGAACTTTGGGATGTCTTTTAATAATAATAATAGTAATAATAATGGTTTATTTCTGTACAATACTTTTCTACATCATAATTAAAACCATATCAGTTAAAAATGATTGTGCAAAAACAAACGAATACCCACAAAATTTTCCTTGCTCGTGGGTCTTATTGTCCTTATGCAAAAAAGTTTAACCTTCATTTATGGTTTGTATAAGTCTACCAGTAAAAATATAAAAAGAGTTTACGATGTAACAATAACAAATGTGTATATGTATATAAAAAGTGATAAATGTGTTCGGATAGGTTTCCGCGGTCAGATATTTGAAAACTGGAAGTTCGGGTTCGGGTTCGGGGATTTTGGAGCCATTTTCAAGAAAAAGAAATAAGGATAAATTGATCGAAAGGAGGGAGGGGGTGAGGGTAGATTCTACACTGAGGTCTCAATCTGCCTACTCCTCATTTATCATCAGGATTTTGTGACTTGACGCCGGGGTCTCAATCTGAGAACAAGTGGCGAGACCTGGGGAGTAGGCAGATTGAGACCCCGGCGTCAAGTCACAAAATCCTGATGATACCTGAGGAGTAGGCAGATTGAGACCTCAGTGTAGAATCTACCCTCACCCCCCCCCCCTTTCGATCAATTTATCCTAATTTCTTTTTCTTGAAAATGGCTCCAAAATCGGAAATGTGTAAACAAGAGATTTTTTTTTAAAATTTGAAGTTAATTTGTACATTTAAGAAAGTCTACCAGTGGATATCGTTGGGCGTACACTCTACTTGCCAAAAGACAGTTTTTGTGACACTCACCCAAAATATTCAACATTTCAATCATTTCCTCTTTTGAATAATTCATTATCAAACTGTACAAAACTTAATAACCGTTTATCTTATTGAAAGTCTCAGTTGAAGTAACTGTCACGATGCCCTTTTGTTTTCAGTGATTGCTTGCAGTCTGTCTATCTTGACTCATTTCTTTGATCTCAATAGAGTTCTTGAAAAACTTATGGACATTATTCAGATAGTAAGGAATCTTGAGAGAATTCGATATCTCTGAGTCTGAAAATTCAGAATGAAAAATGTTCACGACAGTACTAAATAATTGTTAACCAGATGAAGTTGAAATATAAGAAAGTTGTAATTACTCGAGTGATGATTTCATTGAAAATATGAACAGGATGTTCATAAAGTCAGTTGTGGAATCATCTACGACTGAAAGTTGGACTTTAGTCGCTGTTTTCCATCGTACAAGATTAGCTCTCTTGGAAGGGATTCATGTTTTGAAGAGAAACATTCTCAATTGAAAATTGAATCAATACATGACTCCTCTGGAAATGAAAAAACCCTACGATAAAATTGAAGTTACTTTTTTGTAATATCTAACAGAAAACAACTACTTCCCCGGCAAAAGCCACGCTGGACATTGAACTACATCTGATAGATATTGAGAAAGACCCTATATAACTTGAGAGAAAAAAACTGAAAGTGAAAATTTGCATTTTCATTCAGATAGTTGATTATTTATTAAATGTCCAGTTTCCATTGGAGATTCTTATCTTTGAATGAGATGAGGGAGAATGTTATTCAGAAGTATCACTCACAGAAAATCGCTCATTTTATTGACGCGTGGATTGCATCACTTTCGCTAGGCCTCCAATACATTTTGGTCGACAAAAATCTATTTCACTCTTCTAAGATCATCAGGGAGGTCGGAAGAATTGGAAAAACATACTCTTCAGAAGCAATTTCACACTGTAATGAGGAATTGTTGGACTATTTCTTGTGCGGTGAAACTTTGAAAATATTTTTCTGACATAAAATCTGTCATGGGTGTGGCATGTTGATTTCATTGAAAATATGAACAGGATGTTCATAAAGTCAGTTGTGGAATCATCTGCGACTGAAAGTTGGAGTTTAGTCGCTGTTTTCCATCGTACAAGATTACCTCTCTTGGAAGGGATTCATGTTTTAAAGAGAAACATTCTCAATTGAAAATTGAATCAATACATAACTCCTCTGGAAATGGAAAAACCCTACGATAAAATTGAAGTTACTTTTTTGTAATATCTAACAGAAAACAACTACTTCCCCGGCAAAAGCCACGCTGGACATTGAACTACATCTGATCATGATCTCTAGAAGAGTGAAATAGATTTTTGTCGACCAAAATGTATTGGAGGCCTCGCGAAAGTGATGCAATCCACGCGTCAATGAAATGAGCGATTTTCTGTGAGTGATACTTCTGAATAACATTCTCCCTTATCTCATTCATAGATAAGAATCTCCAATGGAAACTGGACATTTAATAAATAATCAACTATCTGAATGAAAATGCAAATTTTCACTTTCAGATTTTTTCTCTCAAGTTATATAGGGTCTTTCTCAATATCTATCAGGTGTAGTTCAATGTCCAGCGTGGCTTTTGCCGGGGAAGTAGTTGTTTTCTGTTAGATATTACAAAAACGTAACTACAATTTTATCGTAGGGTTTTTCCATTTCCAGAGGAGTCATGTATTGATTCAATTTTCAATTGAGAATGTTTCTCTTTAAAAAATACTCGAGTGAGTTATGCAATCTACTGAATAAATAATGAAAAATCGAACGAGAAAATGTCTTCAACAGAAAAACTTTTGAAACTGAATCTCTTTTTAATTCAATATATTCCAGATATTCAGATAAATTCAATTTGTTTGTTGGTAGTTGGAAATAAAATTGTTAGGTTGAATAACGTGTTTTCAATTGTGTCGTTATTTACCTATTAAAAGTATTATTAGACGATAGCAAGTTGAAAATAACAAAGTTCCATCATTATTTCAGAACACCCTGTGTATTCCAGGGGCCTTCTAATATTATGTTTTGGTGCATTGCTTGGGTACTTGCATACCCATATTCTCTCGTTGACCTCTTATAATAAGGTTCATTTGAATTTTTTTATTGGAAATTGAAAACTTTTCTTGGCTTCCAGTCCTATTATTTTTGCACGGTAGTAGGTTCTAGGAGTTTATTATTTCATAATCTACCAACGTGAGGAACGCCGTACATGATTATTTTGTCGGAAAAGCTCCTCTTCAGATGAAAAATTATTATTATCATTATTACAGTCATTTGCACCACCAAGAATTGACGGCATAATGACTAATGTTATTTTTTCATATAGCAGCATCGTTCTGAGTATGTTTCATGCTGGGTCAAATGACCCCCCCCCCAAATTGTTATATGGGCTTGTAGTCTATTCCTTAGTATATGAGGGCCAGTTGTGCATTACATAATACAGTTCTGGATATAAGCAGAAAACTACATACATACATAAATAAATTTTTCAAGCCAGGTGCTTACTCTAATCATAAGTTGAAATATTGATATACATCCAAACATGCATTGATTTATTGTTGAGCACCTTTTAGTTTTCATCCCATATATCCACAAGTTGGGCATCAGATTTATTCATACAAAATGAAAATGGTGCGTGAATATTCTAGCTGGATCATAAATTGCTGAGTTTGCATTAATTTTCAGTCATTGCGTATTTATGAGGAATTCAAAATATGAAGCGCTTTGAGCGTAAATTTGTATATTGATGCCCTTAAACAATGCAGTTGAATAAATATACCGTGAAATCGAAATAAGAATTGATTTGTTATCCAAAATTATTACCAAAATTGCTAAACTTTATTCTTTGATAAAATTTTTGAATTTCTGTTGAATATTTGGAAATAATTGAAATGTCGTCTGTGTTTAGCGTACAAGAAATGATTTTTTCTTCAACCGTCCGTAAATTGCCCACTTCGCGTACTAGGATGGGAAGAATTACATCGTTGTTAGACCACCATCAACAAGGACACTTCACACCGATATCTTTAATTCCCACACTTGCAAAAATGATCGAAATACTAGTGAAGAAAAGAATTACGGAATTTTTGACGATTAATAGAATACTGAGTGCAGAGCAGTTTGGTTTTCAGAATTCAATGAACACAAATGATGCCATCCACAGACTGATGTCAATAATTTATAAAAGCATAAATGGTAAAGAAGCTGTCGCGGCGGTGCTGTATGATCTTTCGAAAGCATTCGATTGTGTGGATCATGACATTTTGCTGCGGAAGCTTAATCGATATGGATTTGGGGGGGTCATTCTGAACTGGTTCAGATCTTATCTCTCTGATATCTGATAGAAAGCAGTGTGTAAAATTATCCTCTATACCTCTGATACAATTGATATAAGGTGTGCAGTGCCCCAGGGATCTGTGCTGGGTCCTATACTTTTTCTTTTGTATATAAATGACCTTACAATTCTACCAATTTCGGGAAATTTAACGATATTTGCAGATGATACAACAATATTATACCATATTATATCATTCGACTTCCGGCAGCGGTTGAGGTCAGACGGCGGCCTTGTGATGGAAGTCAGGTTAATGTGTGTAATGTCCGCCATCTGAGGATGTGCATCTACCAAAGTTTAAAGTGTTTGTTAAAAATTGAAAAGTGTAAATTAATATGGGATGCAGTATTGCCTAGAGCAATACAACTCCGTCCCCCCGATACAGCTTTACTGTCTACGCCGGTTAGAGGCCGGATGGGAACGGATTTCTCGCAGCAGGACATGTCCTAATGGTACCGTATGGAAGCCGAAGGACAATAATTTACTTTCACTGAATACCAAAAAAACAAGTGCCATTTCTTTCAGAACTCTGATACCGGATGTGAATAAAGGTAGTCAAATATTAGTAAATAAGGACACAGCAAAATTTTTGGGAATTTACTTGAACACGTATCTGAAATTTGAAGAGCACATAAGAAACTGGTTGCTATGTTTTGAGGGTAGTTTCTAATGAGTTGGGATTTGCTGCTGCAAAATCAGTTTATTACGCACTTGTGTAATCCCATTTGCGTTATGGTATATCATTTTGGGGAGTTTGTTACAACGAATTGTTTCAGTCAGTGTTTATACTACAGAAGCGAGCAATTAGAAACCTGTGTAAACTAAAATTTGGAGACTCATGTAAACCACTCTTCCTCGAACATGGGATCCTTTCAATTTTTATATTAGAACCGGTTTATTATTCATCAAAAATAGATTAGATTACGAGGTAAATGATGTTTCCTTTATACTCGTCGAAACGAAAATAGTTTAATGCTCCCCATTCCCATGAGAAATCTAATAAAAGACTTTGATTACCTTGTGAAATTGAGGAAAAAAGGTTCAATATTTTCAGAAACATGACTAGTTTAGCACAGTTTTATGACGATTCATTTTGATGTTTTCTTGTGTAATTTAAAAATAATGAACTTTATATTTAACACATTTCTTATTTTAACCGTAACATCTTTATCATGCCTACATTGTTATTATTTGGCTGTATTTTAAATTTCAAGAGTTTGTATATTACATGTTATTCATAATTTCACCTGTGCTTGTCAACAAGAATTTATTCTTATGTACAATAAACGAGTATATCAACAGTTTGTTTCTTCAAATTTCCCTCTCAAACTGATAATTGGTGACTCTCTGAATTCCTCAAGGATCAGGTTAGTCCTAGAAGACTTCGTAAACTCTGTTTTCTCAATTTGGGTAAAGGTTTCGTGAATATGTCAGCAATTTGATGTTCTGTAGCGATATATTCTGAGAAGAATACATTTTATTGGAAGTTGTCACGAGTTTTAATGGCACTTTTTATGTCAACCTGTATGAAATATGTTAACGCCTAATTTTCGTGAAATTATAAACTTGTGAGGATTCCTTATAAATTTACCTACACCCTACAAAAATGAACAAATAACATAGTTATTGATGAGCAATTTCCATCAATATTTTGAGTGTTCCTCTAATTTTGCCGAGTATATAAATTGTAAAAAAGATACTTTATATGGAAACCTTGACTTTTTTGCCATCATGCTTTGACATTTTTTTGTGTGTTGAATAACTGGTGAACACAAACCCTCATCGTATCCATCATAGGATTTCTTAATGAAATTACCGAAAAGCGAAACGTACTCTCTCGCCATTCCATATCCCGGAATAATTATAGCAACCCAATTCCTGTACATTTCACGCCAAAATAACACCATTGTCCGTCGGCGAGATATAATCAACCAAATAAAGATTAATGGTACAGTTATACGTCCTAAGCCCTCTGCCATCATATCTGAATGCCAAGAGATAAGCCCTCTCTCCATATCGAAACAATGAAACGTCAGTTGGAATACTACTGTATATTTCAATCACAAAACATCTGGATATACTCCAAATTAACGCTTAATGTTTCTGGATCAAAATGCGAATTATACATTCTGCGCGGTTGTTCAACAGGATGTAGGAAAAATTATAGCTCGGGGTGGTGTTTGCTGAAGCTATTTGAACTAACGAACAATAATTAGTGTATATGATATTTTCCCTACATCACAGTAGTTGTGAGAGAATAGAATTTTTGGAATTCTGAAGCAATTCTATAGTGGATTGGAATCATTAAAACGTCATAATAGTACAGTCATCTGGTAGTTTTTTTTACCTGGAAAGTTTTCCGGGAGTTTTGAAAATGAGTGCTTTTATAGATTTTGAGGTGCTCTTTTCGAATTTCCACTTTGCCACCTCGCATCTTTGCCTTTATGAGTCATTTTAGGAGAAAAACATCTATATACAATTTAACTAGAAAAAAAATTCCTAAACTTTATGTTTCAACTATTTTTTTCATAAATTCTATAGTTTCGGCGTACGAGCGTCGCAAAGTGTTATTTAACATGTGGTTATGCTGAATAACTATTATTCATCTACGCTAATACATATTCTTCTCATAAATCAAGGTTACTAGTTTGGTAACCTTGGTATGTATAAGGGAATAGTTCGTCTTTGTGTTAGGATCCCCTCTCGTCCTTGTACGATTTAGTATTTAGTCTAAGTCATCAGCGTTGCCAGAAGTGGTACATTGTACCACATGTGTGGTTCATTCGTATGTTAAAGACAAAATATGAAGCTGAGAATATTAAGGTCAAACAAGCCACGGAAGATGCGGACACTTCAATAATCAATACTGCAATAAGTGTTTTAGCATTCGATTCATAATAGTTGTCGGCGAAGATGTTGATTTTCTTATTCTTTTGGTAGCTTTATCTAAGCGGTCAAACATATACAGGTCTTTCAAAAGTCTGGAAACGGTCTCATATGCCAGAAACGGTCCAGAGAAAATTCATGGAAATTTCTACAGAGTGGTTTTTGATGATGTCCGATTCAATAGTGATATTGGCAATGTTGCCAAATCAACAATTTTTAGATATTGATGGTAACTACATTTTTTCATATAGAACACCCTATCTATTTCCATTGCAGTCAATTCAGCGCCCTCTCATTACTCATGTCTCCAAATAGAGCGATATTGTTTTTATCACTTTGGCTGCCTGTCGAAGGTTCAAACCCTAGCGACTGGAGGAATTTTTCTGATGGCCCGAAAAAGTGCTAGGAATCGCACGTAAAAAGGTAAAACCTCGTTAACCCTTAGCTCGCACAAGTTTCGACTTCTGAGGGCTGCCGTTCGTAAGGGGACGACAGCTGGTCAACGGAAAAACAATCTTGAACAATTGTTTTTAAAAAATAAACAAACAATACAGAAGAGCTTTGCACTTTGCTATACAGCGCGATCATAAGACCCAGAATAACTTATAGCTCAGTTTTGTGTTGGCTCAAAATAAAACAGAGACAGTCAAAAATCAGGTTTGCCTGTCTTTTTATCACGTTTACAGCTCCAATCGCTGCTATGGAAGTCACCATCAACCTTCAAACGAACGAGTAAATTGTACTGAAACTCTTTGTCCACCCTGTATAAATTTGTAAAGGGCTGTATGAGTTTGGTTATTTACTGAAACAATACTTCCGGAAAATGATTTCGTGAGCTCGTCTGACACCCCGTACATTATTCTTACTTGCTTCAATAAACTGCGCTCAGAGGTACTTTAGTTTTTTGTCTCCGGTTCTTATCGCCTAATTTGTCGGGCTTCAACGAGAATAGTTGATAGCATTGAGAACTGGCAGAGGTAAAATTGATGAACCTCGACGAATTTGCTAACTGTTACCAATATATTTATCAAGTATATTCCTCAGATTGGTGTTTGGTCACTTTTTAGGTGAGTGTTAGGATAATGTCAAATATAAATGTAGTACAATACTTCCACATATGTGAATTTATAACTTCTTAGCTCGCTTTGCACCTCAGTGATTATTCGTGTCTGTATCAGCACTGTCCAATAAATATTGTTCCTGGGACATTTGACTTTGGCTAACCCCTGTCTCATTGCAAAATGGAGAACCCAACTACATATTGAGCACACCAAAATTATACATGAAGTCATTATCACCAAACTGGAAATCTGACTACGTGCTTTCCCAATACTCATACGAAAAACTATTCAGAACACAGCTCGAGTGGAATGATTGGGACTTGGGAGTAGAATAACGATGATCTGAAAACAGATCCAGTACCAGCAGCAAGAATATATGAAGTGAGACCAAAAAGAAACGTAATCGTTCCACTTGCCAATGACACAACAGTATTCCAGACTGAGACACATGCCATGAGGACATGCATACAGATGAATCTGGAAAGTGGGTATCAAAAAAACACATTTATATTCTATTTGACAGCCAGAGCACAATGAAAGCTCTAGAGTCGGAGCAAGTTTGGATATGCTTTCGGAGCCTCAAAGAACTATCAAACCACAACAAGATGACACTTATGTGGGTGGGTGATAGAATATTTGGAAATAGAAGGCAATGAAAAAGCAAACCAACTTACAGGACAAACATCTGAATAATTCACATGCCCAGGACCAGTGTTTGAAATCGACAAAACCAGGCGCAGAGACCTAACTAACGAGTGGAAGAAACCAAAATACTAAAGATATTGGCACCAAATCGAAGCACAGATATGGTGAGTCACCTGCGCCAAACATGTTGGGTTTCAGAAAATATTTGAAAGAACCTTTTTGAACTTGTGATTTGAACTTTTGATTGACAGGTCTACACCACCTCCTGACATGAGCAATCAATAATAATATTTGATTATCATTAGAGTAACTTCTCAGTGGTAATGTTTTCTTCAATTACCATTATATTGCTCAACACAAGTTTTACTATAATGCCTACTTTTTTAGTATTGTCATGTTTGGTAAAGGTTGAGTGGAACAAAGCACTTGTCTGATTCCTTGTGGCTCGGACAAAAAGTTTGGTTTGAATTTGTTTTTATTTTCTAATAAGTGGTAATGTATGTTTTTATTTCATCCGTCTTCTTATTATTATTACTATAATGCTTGCATAATTATCGCTTGTAAACTATTGAGAAATCTTTGTCTACGTCCCCATTTTCCAGAATATCCCAATGTTCGTGATAATAATTGATGCGTTCAACTACAGCGGTATTTTCATTTCAGCTACATGTATTTTTTGTTAAAAATAATTGGCATTATTCACCTGTAAGCTTAATCTAATTATAATCTGAACGAAAGTTTTAATTAAAAGTTGTTCGAAAAAGTGTAACGTTCCATAATGTTTTCAACTGATTTCCGTGAGAATAAATTGGGCTACTTTGGAAGAAAAATAATCTGATGAAAGTAACCTTACTCCTTTTATTTTCAGAGAAGTAATTGTTGCTTCAGTTGTTTTTGTATTGAAGACCAAATTGAGAAATCATAAAGGTTTTTGGAATGGTTCAATGAAACCATCATGAGAAAATTGATCAAGTAAATGTGAGTTTATTGGTAGAATGCAAGTCCAGAAATTACGAGAATATTGAGTCTCAATGGTAACTTGTCTTCAAAATCCAATACACAGAAGAATACTACTTATGGTTAGAAAACACCGAAAAACCAATTCACAATATTTTCGAATTTTTGGGTGATTTTATCTTTGGTATGAAACTATTCGTACATTGGGTTTAAAAGCTTCACCATTCGATAAACGAAAGAATTTTGGTATATTTGACATATTTTCAACACTTTACTGTGCAACAACTTTTTTTTTATTGAAAATGTATTTCTGTATTTCTGTCTTCAGAATACGGGAAAAGTATTGAAATATTTCTTTTACTCAATTTTGTTAAGTTTTTGTAGTTTCTATTGAGATGAGGGTGAAATAAGGCAGGTTATAAAAGAACTGAAATCAAATAAGGCCCCAGGACTGGACGGAATCGGAGCAGAGACAATAAAGAAATGCATTAACCACTTAATTCATCCTATTGAAAGAATCGTAAATTTAGTCTTAGAAAGTGGAATATTTCCAGAAATATTGAAAATTGCTGTAGTGAAACCCCTCTATAAGTCAGGAAATAAAAGTTCACTTACAAATTACAGACCTATTTCAGTTCTTTCAAATATCAGTAAAATAATAGAAAAAATCATAAAAAAACGAATTATCAGCTTTGTACAGAAGTACAAATTAATTTCAGAAAATCAATATGGGTTTATGGAGGGTAAATCTACACAAGATGCAATTGCTGACTTAATTAAAAAGACTTACTCAGCGGTAGACTCTAAGGAACCGGCCATTTGTGTCTTTATCGATTTAGCAAAAGCCTTCGATACCGTGAGCCATCCAAATTTGATGAAATCTCTTGAAAATATTGGTTTTAGGGGACAATCGAGAAATTTAATAAATAGCTATTTGAATAATCGACAACAATGTGTACAAATAGATAACACCCGCAGTAACAATAAAACTATACAATATGGAGTTCCACAGGGTACAGTTTTAGGACCTATTCTTTTCATACTTTATATCAATGAAATGTTTAACTTACCCATTCCTGGAGATATAACTGGTTTTGCTGATGACACGGTTGTTTTCTTCAAAGATCGAGACTGGAAAACTCTGAAAGAGAAAATTCAAAATGCAATACCAGTTTTATTCAGGTTCTTCAGTAGTAAACTTCTGACAGTCAATGTTAAAAAAACAGTATACTTACCACTGACCAGTTATGAACCAAACCTACCAAATTTCGACCAAATTGAAGTTAAAATTGAAAACCAATCTATGCTTCTGATGGAAAACAGAACAGTTAGATATCTCGGCATCACAATAGATAGTCATCTGAGGTGGGATACTCACATCTGTAATTTAATAAAAAAACTCCGTTTTTTTCTGAGTAAATTTAAATATTTGAAACGCTTTTTTGATATCCACCATCTTCGAATCATGTATTATACACTTGTCCAAACACACATTAATTATGGAATCATTGCATGGGGTGGAGCCACTAACAATTATCTGAAAAATCTTGAAACGCTACAGAAATGGCTCATAAAAATCATACTCGGAAAAAAACGTGACTATTCAAGTAATGATCTCTATAGGGAATCAGGGTTCTTTGATATACGTCAAACGTTTTTCCTCACACTCTTGGTACACCAACGAAAATATATTTCATCAAGCAAACACGTTCATCATATATACAACACCCGATATAAGAAGGAAGCTTTAGATGTACCTAAGATGACCAAGACTATTGGACAAAGATGTCATGTCTTTCTGGCTCCTAAACTTTTTAATAAAATTCCAACCGAAATTAAGAATCTCAACTCATTATCCCTATTCAAACAGGAAGCCAAGAAATGGATTAATATGAAATCAAGAAATGAGATACACTGTTTAATAGACCTCAAAAACGCAAATTGAAATCTATCCATGTTCTAACGTCGTATCTACTTATGTGTAACTATTGTTATTTTTATTATTATTATTATATTAATTACCGTGACTCTCTCATTTTAATTCCATGTAGCATGTCAAATATGTATGTGACTGTGTTTTAATAATTATTACCGAGATCTTCAGATTTTAGTATTTTAATATGTATATGATTATGTTTTATTATTATTTTTTGACAATTTTTGGTATGTTTTTAATTACTATCTTTTTTATTGCATTCAAATATTTTATCAATGTTTCGTAAATTTATTATCTGAATACAAATTGCACAATACTCAATTTAAAATTTAAAATTGTAGAATAACCATAGTGATCCACGCGCAGGTTAGCCTTTGTGGATCTTCTCTGTGTTTATTTACATTCTTTAATATTCAACTGAAATTTTATGTATAAATTTTTGTGGTAAATAAATATTATTATTATTATTATTATTATGTATATTAGACCAAGCTATAGAGGTTTACATCTATACAAGTTGTCCCAATTCACCTATACTTATTCATGAGTTCTATTTCAAGTATTGATAATATTATTTCATTACAGGTGAGAGATCAAGTCAACCAACACGTCGTAGTCAGTACCTACCAGAAATACAACTCTGATGGTTATGTTTTGGGATCACAGTGAGCTGGAAAAGTATTCGGTAAGAATTGCATTAGGTGACAGATGACAGGTGACATGTGACAAGAGATATATAGTAGTTGACAGATGATAGGTGACAGATGATCGGTGAAAAGTGGTAGACGACAGGTGACAATTGACAAGTGACATATGCTAGGGTAAGTTGGCGAGGTCTGATTTATTGATGATAGGAGGGGAAGGGACTAAAATTAGGAGTGGTGGGGGTGGTCTGAGGCAACATGAAACCTACTTACTACTCACCTAGTGCCTAAATGAAGAGTGAGTAACTGTACCTCAATATACAAGAAAATATAATAACATTACAGTGTTGTGGGTTTTTCTGGGTTTTCCTTCAACTAAAATGGATTTCATCTTGAATTCATTTTATATATTATTTTGATTTTGTATTTTTGAATTATTGAATACTCTTCAATACACGTCTTACATTTATAACGTTCCGATAGACAATACGACTACCAAGAAGCTTTGGAACTTTACAAATTGAATGGGTGCCTTGTGAACACCTTCAGTAAAGGTTTCTCAATAAAAAAATATTCACTGTCGGATTTTTTTGACGAACAGTATCACGAAAATGAAAGCACATTAATATATAACTAAACCCCGTAATTCATCAAAACTTTTCAAAACTCTACGGAAGAATACTCGAAAAGCTTTTAATGCCATATCATACATTAATCATTTTCCCGAATATTGATTTTTGTTGAGACTCAACACAACATCCGCATTATCAGTCGCGAGAGCAAGCATTTTACGGAATTTTCTCCGGTAGAGTAAATTGAAACCATGTAAAAATACCAACAATAGAGGTTCAGAAATTTATAATGAAGCGGATTTTACTTCATTGGAAGTAGCGGAGTCATGTTTCCTTCTTGAAAAAACAATTTAAGATTTAATGAAGTCTAGGATATTTTTAAAAACAATACCAAGAATATCCGGTACGATGAAGTTCGAAAACAAAGCGAAAAAGGCCCGGCAACGTCATAAGCATGCCTGAAAGAGGTTGGGGAACTTTGATAAATTTAATATTAAGCTCGGAAAATATCAAGAATTAGAAAGAGAAGAGATTATGACGAGCCGTAAATTGTACCAATGTATTCAGATAACTTGAAAGAGTATAAGCAGATAACATGATAATCAGTTAAAAAAGATTCTGCAACTGTTCATCAGCACAATTTAAAAGTAACAAAATTATTGACATAGGCCCTTCTTGAACTCACCCACCGATATATTCACCCCACTAATTGGATCTCAAGACACCACTGCGATTGGTCAACCTTAAACTATGCATTCGATTGTTTTCGATGTCCATTTTATTAAGATTGATGGTTTCCACGACGTTTCGGATGCTTGTTTCCACATGTGGATTTTATTATTGTTATTGCTCGGCGGGGCTGGCTATCGACCGAAGTACAGTTAGTTCTGAGTAGAGAACCCTTCTGCTCGCCGCTGTCGGGTCTATCTCGTGAGTACTCTGGATCTTCTGAAGAACTCCTGGAGATTCCTTACGAGGTTTCCCTGTGGGATGATATCTTCTGCACTGCAGTGTCCAAAGATATCTATCCTCATGCAAGCCAGTGCTTCTATTCCAACACTATGTGGAGGGCTGTTTCTTCTTCCCCATCACAAAACATGCATAGTGTGGAGACTTGGTGTACCCCCAGTACGTGTAGGTCTTTTTTCAGGAGGCACCTTTATGAGAGAGTTCTGGTTCAGTTTGAGGAGATGTCTTGAAAGCCAGTCGGTTGGCCCAATTATCTTCATCTTTCCGTGAGTATTGCAAGAGGCGTTCTTCCAAAAGGATCGTTCTCAACCAGTTTCTTCGTGCCCTGCTCAATGTATCCAAACGGGATTCCGCAGGCTGGTTCCCGCCCGATGAGAGTTGATGCTGCTCCTGGTCTTGCTAGGGCATCTGCGCTCTCATTCCCCTGGAAGTTCCACCTTGTTCTATGCTACTAGTTTGCTGGGCTTTTTTGTAAGTTTCCTGAACTAGTTTGGGAGAAAATCTACACGGTCGCAGGGCCTTTATTGCTGGACAGAATGACTATGAGTTGGTTTCTAGGGCCCTTCCTTAGAATCTCTCTCGTGCAAACAGAAATAGTCATTTCCTCGGCTTGAAATATAGAGGCTTCAGTACCAAGGCTTAGACTAATGTGTTACCCCGATCTCTCTCCCTATATTCCAGCCCCTACCCCATTGTTTGTCTTAGAGCCATCCGTTTACCAGATGTGTCCTCTTGATGACTGCTGAGGCCTTTGATGTGACTTCCTCGTCTAGTATAAGGGTGATGTGTGTTCCATCAAAGGAGTAGGTTGGAATCATTTCGTCTCATGGCATCTCAGATGTGTTGATTTTCATAACCTCCATTATGTTGGAGTGGCTTAGGTTATTGCTCCTCCATTGGCCCAGGTACTTACTTTAGTCTGTAGGCTTGCATCCTCGCATCCGCTGCAATATGCTAATGCAGACGAGGGATGTAAGTATCACCTCCAGGCTAGTAGTAGATGTGCTGGACATAAGCACCGGTGATCCCGAGTATGGCCAGTCTTTGTAACCCAGCTAACCTCCCTTCGGTTGTCACTTGTTTGACCTTCATCCACCACAGCATCTTCCAAAGGAGTGCCTGGCCATCATCAAGGGTGTCCTTGCCCTTGTAGCACTTTTTCCAGATGTTTGTTCCAGGTGAGCTTCGAGTCTAGGTTCAACCCCAGGTATTTTGTCTCTCCTGACATTTGTAGGCTTTCACCAAAGATTCGGAGAGCTGTGTTGGTCTCTAGGTTTCTCTTCATGGTGAATGAAACAATCGCGGTTTTATGAGGGTCGACCTTAAGGTTCTTCCACATACACCACATCTGAACGTCTGTGAGGGCTGATTGTATCAAATCCATACAGACCCCCATATACTTCCTAGGTGAATACTACAACTTGAATACAGTTTCAATACTCATACAATAATGCCCATAGGTTACATATATACATCAATTTTCTTATATTTTCATATACACCGGGTGTCTTAGTGTTCTCGTACCTGTATCTATTTTTTTACAGAAGTATTGTATTTTGAAATGTTTGTCAAACCACCTACATCACATAATCTAGAAATTGTGAAAATATTAAATTTTTGTGATTATCGTTATTCTTGGATTATTTCTAATGATAATACTCCATTCTAGCTAAATAATCCATTATTGAATAGGGATATTTACATTGAATAACACAAAAATCATATTCTCACCAGGAAAATAATTCTCGATAGCACCCTAATCATCTCAGCAACCAAAATGAATCTCATTTTTCATTTTAATGTTGATTTATTCCAGCATAATTGGAAAGGTCTTTCATTTTCCTTCATATAACGGTTGCTATTCAAGGGAAGTGAAGGAAAATCAGGACAAGAGCATCACCTGGCCTGAACTTGACGCTCGAGGTAACATCTTCATTATGCAGCTCTCTTATCGTAAATGAAACATTCAAGTTGATGATTCTTTTCATTTGGGCACGAGATATTTATACAAAGACGAAGCGCCACAATGGACCCGCTTTTTAAAGATAATTCAGAATACAAATGGGGTTAGCCTCTAAGAGATTGTCTTTAGAGAGGGAAAACGAATATGAAAAAAAAGTTGCTTATGGACAAATGAATACCCGAAGATACGAAAAAACAACGCTCCAAATATGCTCTAAAATACACAACAAGCATTTTCGTTTGTGAGGCTCACATTGATCTAATCTGATTTGAGCAATAGATAGATAGATAGTTAGATAGATAGATAGGTAGATAGATAGATAGATGGATAGATAAATAAACTTTATTGTCTAAATGAAAACATTTGTCGACAAAGTCAAAGTATTACACAGGTAATTCTCAACCTATTAGCCTAAGGAGAAAATCTCCCATAAAGATAAAACTATTTAAAATTTAAAAGTTACAAAAAGGACATAAAACAAAATAACATGTAAAATATATCATAATATCACAGTATCATCAAAAACAGAATATTGAATAATAAGTATTAAGTATAGAATGACTAGAATGCATATGCAAGATACTCCTCTAAATTATAGAATCAATTGCTGATCAGAAGTATCTTAACTGATTTTCGCTAATACTTCATGTCGCTAATGTCTCTGATTTGATTAGGTAAGTGATTGTAAATTTGCTTGCTTCTGTAAATCAAAGACTGTTTCGTGAGAGTTGAAGTGGGAAGAGGGAGGGTAAGTATTTTTTCCTGACGTGTAAATCGCTTCGTGTTTGAGTTAATGAATTTCTCCCTGTATTTGTGCATCAAGCAAGCTGTCTCTAAAATGAAAATTTCATGAAGCGTCAATATTTTTTCACTGACGAAAATTGGCCTGCACGATTCACGCATCTTCACTTTAAAGATAAATTTTAATGCTCGTTTCTGGAGGACGAAAACACTTTGGAATAAAACTTGACTGCAAGAACCCCAGAATGGAATTGCATCCCATAGGTGGGACTCAATAAATGAGTAGTATGCAGTTAAGGAAGGTGCCATTCCGAGTTCGCGAGATATAATATTGACAACGTAACAACCAGAGGACAACTTTTTTTTAGTGCCGTTATATGAGCTTGGAACTTCAGATTGTGGTAAATTTGTACCCCAAGAAATTTTGTTTCGCGCTTGTTTTTAATTACTTGAGAACCTAAAGGTACTTGTTCTAGATCCATCTTGATAGTGACCAGTTTTGTTTTTGTAACATTTAATATCAGCAGGTTAGCCTCACACCACTTTTTGATTTTTTCTACGTCAACAGAAATAGTTCGAACCAGAGCATCATGATCTTCATTGTGCCAGAGAATCGTGGTATCATCAGCAAACAATGTAAGATGTCCGGAAATATCTAGGTTGGCCATATCGTTAATGTAGAGCAGAAATAGAATAGGGCCCAATACTGAACCCTGGGGAACTCCACGTACAATTTTTTCCCTGTCAGAACTAACATTGTTTAATTTCGATCAGTGAGGTGAGATCTGATCCAGTCTAGAGATTTGCCGCGAAATCCGTAATGTATGAGCTTTTTTAAGAGTACTTCATGACTTACACAGTCAAAGGCCTTAGAAAGGTCAAGAAATATTGCTGCAGCCGACTCTCTTTCGTTTAGGCTCATATACACTCTTTCAAGAAAATCAAAGATTGCATCATTCGTACTCTTTTTGTTTTGAAAACCAAACTGTTCAGCCGCCAATATATCATGTCTCTGCAAGAAACCCATTATCCGACGTTTTACTAGTTTCTCAATCATTTCGGACAGAGTTGATAGTAGTGAGATTGGCCTGAAGTTGTTCGGATCATCAGTGGCACCACCTTTGTGCAGTGGTATAACTATTGCGGTCTTTAGACTGGAGGGAAAAATACCTGTGGCAAAAGACTTGTTAATGGCCACAGCTAGGGCACTTAGGGCTTCATCAGGTAATTGTGATAATAATTTGGCTGATAAGTGGTCTTCACCTGAGGAATTTTTGTTTTTTATTTCTCTAATTACTGATTTAAGCTCAGCCAAGTCCGTCTCGTACAAGAACAGAGAGTGCATCGGAGATGCCATCTTTCCTAGGTAATCGAGAGGATCAACTGTCGGAGAAATGTTCTAAGTTAATTTGTTTGCTATGGAACAATAATATTGGTTCAAATCGTTTATGTCAACATTTACATTCAGGTGGCTACATTTTTTTGTTTTACCCCTCAGATAGGTATTGTCCATAATTCTTTCTGTGTGTTAACTGCCTGATCTAATCTATTTTTGTAATGCAAATCTTTAGATAATTTAATATAATAATAATACTTGGTCGTTCGTTTGTTCCGAGCAACTGCTCAGAGACCGTTCGTTTGTCAGGAGCAAGTTGCTACAGATCACGTAAAGCACGCTTTATCTGCTCTCCCAATTCTCAGGGAGCAGAAAAATGTGGTGGCTTTAACTATAAAAAATAAATGGGTTATGTTTTGCTTAGTGTTCGTTTGAGTTCGAGCAATAAAAAAATCATCATAAAAATCAAATCAGTTACGTCACAATTGGGTGATCTTCATGACTTTTTAGGCATGTTGAGCATTTCAAACGAATAGGACTAACGCATATATGAATGAATATTGGCGCTCTTTGTGACGTACTCTTCCACTCAGCGACAGGGTATATTCTAATCGGGTTGATCGTTACGTGAAAGGGCAATGCTATTGGCTACGGGAGGGAGTACGTCACAACAATTTGAAACGGCGCTGCGCCAGAAAGAAGCCTTTAAAATTCTGTCGACTTCAAAAACTTTTTTTAAGATTGAAAAATTACCGAAAAAGAAAAGAAAATTGCCATTAGAGTTTTCAGCTGCAGAATCCATTGAAAATATTTTTAAAATTCCGTGTTCTCGCCTAATTTGTGTAAGACAAGAGATATTTCAGATTGATCAACAGTTTAGATACTATTATCGCAATCTCAAGCTATTTGAGTTTACAAAATATTTAACATTGAACTACTTACCGTAAAAATTATAGTGGGAGTTCCAGGATATTTTTGTCATAATGAACTCCATACTGTTGCATCTATTTTTTATGAAATTTAAAGAATTATGAAGCGATTGAGTACGGCCATTCAAACAGTAGGCAGCATAAGATTTCTGCACCTACGGAATAGCTATTTATGATAAAAGTTCGTGAAGTAGGACTTTTTTGTATGACCGTAAAGTTTGTTGAATGAGGCGCAGCCAAGTTCAACAAACACGCGAGTACAAAAAAGCCCTTTACGAAAGTGTTTCATACAAAGTTTTTTCTGCGACAGTTATTATGTTACCAAATTGTAGCACTGTCAGCAGTGCGTAAAAGCTTAGTTTACGCACTGTCGTAGAAAATAGTTATTTACCTAACAAGTCCGGAAAGTAGTACGTTTTCCGCAAGAGTTAGGTACAATGTTTTTCCTACGAGTGTTTTTGTCCATATTATTTATGAAAACAAAAAAGATTTTTATTAAACAAGATTTTATAATAATGCTACAAAATGACACATAAGACAGAATAGTTACATAGATCATTTAGTTAGTCCTAAATATCCTCATTTTCGACAATATAAAAATCGTGCGGAAAAGTAACTTTTCAGCACTAGTGAGGAAATAGTATATTACATTACTAGTGCGGAAAGTGACATTTTTCACACGAGTGCGGCAATCACACGAGTGTGAAAAATCACTTTCGCACGAGTAATGTTCACTATTTTTCCTACGACCACATAATAATTTTACCAAATAATGTATAAAAATATTATAATTAAAGACGACATAGTTTATTTTAAAAAGTAACACTAACTATTATTAGGAACAAGAACAAGAACTTTTTCTACTTAAAAAATATTTGGCTAAAAATTCAAATTAATTGGTTGCATTATTATATAAATTAAAAGTGAAATTGTTATTGCTGTAGTTTGTAAATTCAAGTGGTGTGTGTGAAAGGTTAGATAATATATTTTCTCGGATGTTATGAGAAAAGCTATTGCTTGTAATCGTGTTTGACGTGGATGGTTGTGGATTTATTTGTGATATTGCTGACTGGATAGTTTCTTCAGATGTTTCACGCACTGCACCTACAATTTTAGATGCAACTTTCATCCTGTTTGTGGTTGAGTCACTGACAGCAACAGCAGAGGACTTCCATCCTCCATGTCTCTTAAGAGTAGTAATATCTCCTCCTGCATCTACCAGGATTGTAGCTGATGATCTGCGGAAACAATGACTTGTATATGTTTCTGGATAATCAAGTTTAAAAAATTTTGCAATTGAGCTAGGTACAGAACCTATTTTATTTATTCCTACTACTTGCTTGGTGCATTTATTATTTCTGTAGTTGAGAAAAAATCTCTTTTCGTGTGTAGCAGGTCTTAATTTTGCACATTCTTTAAATTTCTGGTAAAATAAATCTGTAATATTGAATTTTTTATCAATCTTATTTTTTGTACTACCAATAATCTTAATTATAGCAGCAGAGCCCAGATCTTCTATATAATCCACAGTTATTCTCACTAATTCTTGTTTGCGACATGCTCCCGAAATTCCGAAAATTAAAACAACCTAAGGATTAATATGTACCTATTATTAAAATACCCAAGTAATGGTAATGGTAATGGGTGGGGGACGCAAGCGTCAGCGACTAGGCCCCAGTGGGCCCTTTTCGCAATCCCCGGCATCTTCACTCATCCCATGTCGGATACCTGCTCGAACCTCTTCGACCTTCTTATGAAAGTCGAAATGTCCTTCCATTGCAACCGGTGCAATTCTTCCTCCTTAATAGTGGCAGCTCCGAAGACGTTTTGTTTGAGCCTACCATAAATACCACATTCGCACAGGAAGTTACCTAAGTAAGAAATTGTTTCAAACTCACCTTAGTTAACAGAAACTGATCATCAGGAGCAGTTATTATGAATTCGTTAATTTGGTGGGTGTTCAAAACGTTCGACTTTTTTGGTTTATACCCACCGTTTTTTGTTTAAAAAAATGCCTTCAGTTTCAGATATTTAGAAACATCTACATTGTGATTCACGTACAAAGTAGTTCGCAGCATGGAGTAGTGTGACCACAATGTATTTGGTCTTACTTTGTTGGATAAATCATTCAAGTATGCAAGGAGATCGTTTTCTGAAAATGAATGTTTAATTCCTTTTCTTTTTCTCCAATTAAGAAATTCTTCATAAGCTCGTTCGTATCTGGCTTTTGATTTTTCTGGTAAGATTTTTAGCAAGGATATTTTGGCTGCCTCGACGATTTCGGGTGGAGTACACCCCATACTGCTATCACTACCAGTATCCATGATATTATTATATACAATATATAAACTGACCTCACAATTAATGCACCTAACATTCACTAAGTATATACTTAAAATAACTTTTGACGTTTCACACACATTTTTCAAAGCATGCTTCTTATATACAATAAATAGCTAACAAAATGATTACAAGATTGCCTGACTAAAGTAGGGATTTGATATATGAAACTGTTTAACGAAAATAAACATGAATTTTGAAAATTCCTTGCTTTATTAAGACGATTCAGAATGCTTTTAAATTGATATTTGTTTAAATCAAACTCCAAGAAATATATAGATGATATTGACATGTGTCCATAGAAATCATAATATATTATAATATATAAGTGAAAATAGAGTATATTTCGTTTTAATTCCGAGAGTTCCAACCTTTGACAGCTGTTTCATGCTAACGCACTCATCAGAAAGGATTTATGGAGCTCTCGAAATCAAAACGAATCCACTCAAGAATTAGTACCGTGAAGGCAAGACAGATGAAAACAAATAAAATGAAACACAGTGTGTTAAACAATAAACAGCTAGTTGCACAACTATATATAGTAAACTATTTAACAGAAAGTTACTTATGACATCTACAGTCACTAGTTGAAACTTAATTTGACACCAAGGAATCCAAAGAATTAAAACGAAATATACTCCATTTTCACTTAGATTCTGCTTGCGTTCCTCATAACGTACTAGAAACTTGATTGAACCTTGGGTTGGTCAGAACAACGAAGTGTTGACTGCCTGTCAAATTGTAGACAAACCTCTACTTTGGATTCCTTGGTTCGTGTCAAATTAAGTTTCAACTAGTTACTGTAGATGTCATAAGTAACTTTCTGTTATAATATATATCTATGCATGTGTCCAAGAAAATCGAATGAATAGACCGACTGAGAACCATTCTGACTTCATTTATTTTTAATAATTAATTTAAATACAAAATATTTTCTTTATGATATAATACCGACGAGATCAAAATCATAATTAGACATCCTTTATTTTTGATAATAATTACTCGAAATTACCTACTCGTGGGAAATGTATGTCATTTCGTGCTCATTGTACAATATACTAATCTTGAATTAAAATGTTGTGCTTTAAAGAGAAAATCTTGCGTAAAAGTAAAAATCGTGCGGAAAAGTAAAAATCGTGCGGAAAAGTAGACCTTTCAAAACGAAAAACCGTTCGGAAAAGTTACTTTTCCGCACGCTCGTAGGAAATAGTATATTACATTACTAGTGCGGAAAGTGACATTTTTCACAAGAGTGCGGCAATCACACGAGTGTGAAAAATCACTTTCGCACGAGTAATGTTCACTATTTTTCCTACGACCACATAATAATTTTACCAAATAATGTATAAAAATATTATAATTAAAGACGACATAGTTTATTTTAAAAAGTAACACTACCTATTATTAGGAACAAGAACAAGAACTTTTTCTACTTAAAAAACATTAGGCTAAAAATTCAAATTAATTGGTTGCATTATTATATTCGGTCGAGCGATTTTGTCAAATGTCAGTTTTTCGCGCAAAATTACTGATAATAATTACTAATCAAGATACACTCTAATACAATATATTTTCTTGTCATAATATGTGTCCAATACCTCAGTTGGTAAGCAGCGGGACTCGACGTGACTTCTAACGAAGAGTACCCGGGTTCTATCCTCGTCCGCGGATACTTTTTTTTTAAGAAGATGAAAAAAATTACACTTCTCAAATAGATTGCTTCAAGATTTTGTTGGTAGGATTTTAGATAGTATATATACTGATTTTTAGATAGTATCAGTTGGTATAGTTTCGGCCTTTCGAATGAAAAAAACAATAATATTTTCAAATAGATTTCTTCAAATTTACATATTAAATAAGTAAATATAAATTGAAATTATATATTTGACAACTTGACTTCGGTAAATCTTAATAGAAATTATGCATTTGACAACTTATCCGCAAGCGTGCGAAATACTTTCCGCATGCGTGCGGAAAGTAACATTCCGCACGCTTGCGGAAAGTATTTCGCACGCTTGTGGATATGAGCCACTTTCCGCGGGACTGTACGGTGCGATATACGTTACTTTCCTATGTGGTCGTAGGAAAACATTTTTTTAAATGCATAGTATAATGGGGTATACTAGGTCAGATGACAATTTTTCGAATAACTGGATGAAGAAAACTTAACTAAAACTATAATTTGCCTGTACGGGTCTCACAATATCCGTGACCCTACCTTGGTAGCAACAATGTACAAATTCAGAAGCGGAGAGCTAAATACATCTGAATGGTCATTTGAAAGGTTTTAGAGTAGGGATTTTCATTCACTTCGCTTATTGGTGCTAGATAGCCGAATGGTTGAAGCGCCGATTTTTTAATCACCTTGGCTGCCAGTCGAAGGTTCAAACCCTAGCGACTGCAGACATTTTTCTGATGGCCCGAGAATGTGCTAGGAATCGAACGTAAAAAGGTAAGACCTGGTTAATCCTTGTCACGCACAAGTTTCGACTTTTGGGGGCTGCCGTTCGTAAGGGAACGACACCTGGTTAACGGAAAAAAACAATTTTAAAAAAAGAACAACAATTTCCAAAGGTTCCAACAAGTTCATCTGTATTTCTTATTGTACGTATGGAGGATTTATCTTTTTTGTAAACATGTTCACGGGACCTTATTTCGAAATTTCAGCCCAAAGCTTCTGAATATTTCCCACATCACAATATCCAATCACAGAGCTTTCATTTTGTGCACTTTGATGACGTCTCTATTTTTTTAAATGAAAGACATTGTGATTGCTCGATAGTTGGAGGTAATTTCACCATGAGTTATCCAGTATCACATCGTTTGAAAAATAATAATATTCTCTTTCCAACCATCTATTCTTTTCGAATTTCAATAATATTCTCTTTGTAACGTGTAATTGAAAAACAAAAAATAGTGCCGATAAATGTGAACGGTTTGATATGAAACAATGGGACAGAAAATATCCTGAAGGGTATTACCCATACTTCTTTTTGAGAGATGGAGCAGTATACAGTGTATCCATTTAGTTCGTAATTCTTCGATATCTCGAAAGCCATTTTCGTAAGGGAACGACACCTGGTTAACGGAAAAAAAACAATTTTAAACAAAGAACAACAATTTCCAAAGGTTCCAACAATTTCATCTGTATTTCTTATTGTACGTATGGAGGATTTATCTTTTTTGTAAACATGTTCACGGGACCTTATTTCGAAATTTCAGCCCAAAGCTTCTGAATATTTCCCACATCACAATATCCAATCACAGAGCTTTCATTTTGTGCACTTTGATGACGTCTCTATTTTTTTAAATGAAAGACATTGTGATTGCTCGATAGTTGGAGGTAATTTCACCATGAGTTATCCAGTATCACATCGTTTGAAAAATAGTAATATTCTCTTTCCAACCATCTATTCTTTTCGAATTTCAATAATATTCTCTTTGTAACGTGTAATTGAAAAACAAAAAATAGTGCCGATAAATGTGAACGGTTTGATATGAAACAATGGGACAGAAAATATCCTGAAGGGTATTACCCATACTTCTTTTTGAGAGATGGAGCAGTATACAGTGTATCCATTTAGTTCGTAATTCTTCGATATCTCGAAAGCCATTTTCACTAGAAAAAACTTTGAAAACAAATTTCTTCCGTTACTAAAGATATCCATTTCAAAAATATCTTCAACAATACTGGGAGTTTTATAAAAGCGGGACGACTCGGAGACGAGTTTTTTTAAATAGAACAACCAGTATTTTTTATTCGAAATCTATTCCACTGAGGTTTACCTATAGATCGCTGTAAAAAAAATTGAAACCGATTGCGGCGTTGCCAAGTTGTAATTGATAAACCTATTTTCACCACTATTGAAGGATCATGTTGAATTGGGCATGGAATATTCATTTATCCAAATTTTTAAAATATTTTTGGCAAACAGTAGAAGCAAGGTATGACGTTCACCAATCCAGTAATTTTGCGACATGATCCTTTACAGGGTGCTGAAATTTGCATTTTGAACATTGTAAGATTCAGACGACGTTCATTAGAATTTTTCAAATGGAACACCCTGTTTTTTCTGCACAAAATCAAAATCGGTTGCGGCGTTGTCAAGTTATAAGTAATTTCTTCATGTTTATCACTATCTCAGGGCTACTTATAAGGCATGGTTCCATTATTTGATTTGATTGTGGGAATATTGCCTGCCACATGACAATCGAGGTTCTACATAGATCATTCAGGTATTTTTGCGATATGTGCATTGTCCAAATTTGAAACATTCCGTAATCTTGTTACTTATGATTTAAATCATATGTACCTACCTATGTGAAACAGACATGTCAAAAGCAACGTCTGCTTTTAAAACAGTGGTCTGAAGTCCGTCAGAATAGTGGTCTGAAGGCAGTTCACCCACTGGCGTGCTCAAACAGTTGAACCTAATTCAAAGTGTTTCTATTCTAATTACATTTTTTAGTTCAGAGCGTCAACCCATTATTTATCATCTAGTCTCCCAAAAATCCCACTGGATCACAATTATACACTGAAAAATACCTGAAATATTCACACACACACACACACACGGAAATCTTCAAAATTGTTCCCTACAAGTATCTCTGCTCATCCTACCTTCTCAGTTAGCCATGAAAAAAAAATTGATCGTTTTGTTGACACTTTCGTTTAATTCAGTTTCGAAAATTTTAAGTGTTTGATGTTAACTGTTTGAAATGAATTATTCTCAGGAAGAATTGATAAGCATGGTGTACATTTTGTTAGAAAGCCATGGTAATTGTCTGTTAGCCTCTAGAATATATGCCCAAAACTTTCCTCAGAGACGACACCCTCAAGAAATATGCTTCAGAAGATTGAAAGATAGATTTGAACGTACAGGAAGTGTAAATTATGAAAAATCTAGAAGGGAAAAAACTGTTCTGACAGAAGAAAATGAATTTGCAATCGCTTTATCAGTAACTGAGGATCAGACATTAAGTGTAAGAACTTAAAGAAAATGATTTTGGAAGACGAGTTACATTTTGTCAATGGGCACGAAACAAAATAAGAGAAAACCCTTTATTTTTCAAAAATGTGCTGTTCAGTGATGAATCAACATTTCACAGAAATGGTTTCGTTAATCGTCATAATTTCCACTATTATGCTACTCAAAACCCGCATGCAGTTCTAGTTTCTAACTTCCAACATAAGTAGTCGCTCAATGTTTGGGGAGGTATAGGTATTCCATGATTACGATATTGGGCCGTTTTTCTTCGAGCAGCATTTAACCGGCAAGAGATTTTTGCGTTTTTTACTAGGTGATCTGCCCAACTTACTAAAGCATATTCCACTGGTGATTCAACAGGACATGTATTTTCAATTGGATGGTGCACCTGCACACTATCATAGAGAAGTTCGGAACCATCTCGACCTATTTTTATGGAGTCACGTGAAATCTATGGTTTATCGCATACCTGCTACCATCATTGATGACATCAACGAAAGAATTCGGGATGCCTTTCGAAGTATAACACCGATCATGATGTTCAACGTAAGGGAAAATTTTAAAATGCGACTTGAGGCTTGTATCAATCAGGATGGAAGACATTTCGAACAACTTCTGTGATGAGTTTTTAATTCGCTTTAATTCCTCTATTACTTGTTTTTCTTATATCTCAACCTCAAACATTATTATTTGGAATACTTCGAATAAAAACATCTCGACATAAAATATGTATTATTTGGCAACTTCTACAATACAAACAATGGAGATTTGGAATGCGAGAATAAGGAAAATTTTTTCAAATTTGGGCAACTTTTATTGTCTTTATTCCCGCAATCCAAATCTCCATTTAACTTGAAGGAGGCCAATTCTATATAATAATACAAACAATATTCCTTTACTACGCGGGTTTCGAGTGGGAATTCAGCAAAATTTTGAATAAATTCAAGGTATATTTGATTGTTGCGATGTTTGACATGCCACTACACAAATAATGGAAATGTATTTCGAACAATTAATTCATAGTCTGCAAAAAATCTCTGTGAAAGTAGTATTTTGGATCAATTTGTCAAAACCCACTCTATTTGTTGTAAATTCAAACTTGGAGAGCCTGTAAATGTTCCTATTGTAAAAAAATATGGTCCATGTAGAAATTTGATTATACCATAGCAACGCAATATTTCCACATTACCAATAAATGAAAGAACTATGACGTACAAATTACCCCGAAATAGTAGTAAACGTAAGGAAATTACTCATAACTTGACAACGCCGCAACCGATTTTGATTTTTGTTTCAGCAATAAAAAGGCGAAAGATGTCGAAATCAATTTGTGAAGAAAAATACAGTGTATTCCATTTGAAAAATTCTAATGAACGTGGTCTGAATCTAACAATATTCAAAATGCAAATTTCAGCACCCTGTAAAGGATCATATCTCAAAATTACTGGACTGGTGAACGTGATACCTTGCTACTACTGCCAAAAATATTTAAAAAATTTGGATAAATGAATATTCCATGCCCAATTCAACATGACCCTTCAATAGTGGTAAGAACAGGTTTATCAATTATAACTTGGCAACGCCGCAACCGATTCCAATTTTTTTACAGTGATGTAGAGGTAAACCTTGGCGGAATAAATTCTGAATAAAAAATACAGGGTGATCCGTTCAAAAAACTCGTCGCTGAGCCGTCCTGCTTTTATAAATCACCCAGTAATGTTGGAAAGAATATAAAAATAATCAACTTTTGTAACTGAAAAAGTTTTTCATTTAATGTTTTTCTCTATAGGTTATGGCTTTCGAGATATCGAAGAATTTCGCAGTAAATGAACACACTGGATAAAAAATTACCGATGACGGCGACTGATCAAAAAGATAATAAAAATACCATTTGTCAGTTTTGTTGTGGGGCTCATATATCCAAATTCCGTGACATACCCGATAGATCAGTTGGACGTGGATTCGATAATGAAAATAAAATGCGATAGTATTTAAATGTGAAGTTCAATTTTCCGGAGCGCAAAAATCCGAAACCACCCTAAGGGAATATGATAACCCGCTGCACTAATATTATTAAAATAATATATAAATATGTAGAGGTCTTGTTTTCAATTATATATATGGGTTACTTGGACCAGAATAAAGAAATAGTCATGTCCCTAACTGCAATGCTTTAAGGGCAGTCTCAAACTTATTCTAGATTAATCTGAGTTGATAGTAGGTAGATATTCACATAAAATGCCAGTTGTAGTTTCTCAATCCAATGGCTTAGTGAGCACAGGTGTGCACAGTGGGAACGACACAATCAAACGAAGATCACGTAGAAAGCTGAGACGTATACTATTAACAGTGAATGGTGCAGAGATCCATAAAAAGGAAGAATGGAGAACTGACAGAGCAGGAATACCAAACAACACCCTAAAATGAACAATACCAGTCTGACTTCTGATTACACTTGTATGGGGCCATTGGTAGGACATAGTGCTAATACAGAAATCTCTTTAGTGGGAGGGTTCTTGTTACAGCTTTGATGTTTGCTGTCTGACAGCTAGTTCCTTGTTCCAGCGGTTTAACCAATGAAGAATGGCACTACAAGCCCTAAAATACGTAACGTAGAAGGCCTAAACATCAAGAGACAAAATCACATAGATCTGCTTACCTGAACCTCAAAAATCCTGTGAAAGCAAAAAAAAAAAATGTCTCCAAAATATACAACGTCAAATATCGCAACCATTTTGAGGAAATTTTTAGATATGAATTTTCCGAAGAACCATCAATGATGACCGAAATAATTTGGACTGGGATGAAAATTCAAATGAGTTCAGTTGCCAATATGTCTTTCTCACAGTCGAGTGGAAACGTTGAAAACTGTCACTGTAAGACAATCCGTCAAAGTCGCCTGGATGACAGAACACTCTGAACGTAGTACTCGATAGGTACGGTCATGGAATATCAATGTCATGACATCATGAATACATGATATTTGTTTGTCGCATATTCAGGAGATTCAGTGTTGCCAACTGAACTAAGACGATAATCTGCAGAAAACGCTCCGTCCTTGTACACTATTCGAACCAAACACAATAAGATCGTATTCGGAAGTGATGTACCTCAATGGTACAAATAGAGATAGAGGAAGTGAATTCAAAGGACAAAAAACAATTGGAAAATTAAGCTGGTCAACACAATAACAGAGAGGAAATGTTACGGTTCTGTGTTCCAACCACAGAGCAATAAAGTTGTGACAAGAGTATGTTCATCAAATAACACTGTCATATTGCAGAATGCGGGTTGTATAAATTAATGGAACTTGAACATAAATAGTTATTTATGCAACAAGTGCAAAAAGTGAATGTTTATTGCACTCGACGTGAAATTGTCCGACGAGGCCGTTAGGCCGAGTTGGACAACACGTCGAGTGCAATAAACAATTTTTGCACGAGTTGCATACAACATTTTTTCTACGTTCATGCAAAAAGCAAAAAATGATTTATTGAGGTGCGGCACTAGGTGTAGGAAAATGAAAAGCACAACTTCAATACTTTATTATTAATATCGATTTGCATTGAAACAGGAACTAATACGTTACGAACAATTTAACTCAAACTCATTTTTTACCCTCAATGTTGAAAGTGAATGAACAATTGGTGCAATTTCCAATATGAATATTTCGTAGTAAAGTCCCTATTGCCCATCTCACAGAATATCTGCTAAATATGTAGTAGGTTTAAACGTTTATGTTTGTCATGAATGACATGACAGCACGTTGAAGTAGAATGACAGATGAGTGCAATAAAAACTTTATTGCACTAGTGCAATAAAGAACTTCTTTTTCCACTGAATATAGTTCAATAAAGTTTTGCTTTTTGCATGAATGTAGGAAAAGGCTATTATTTACTTTCAGCTTAAGGTTTCATGTCTGCTCGAATTAGTACGGCAAAGGTAAGTACTAAAATTCGAAAAGAGCTGTATGTGACAATGATCAAGTTATCACACGTTAAAAGGTGAGGGCTGCGTCTCCCTAGCTCACACAAGTCTTTTGAAGATTTCCGAGGGTTGCGCGTAGGGGTGCAATCGGTTGACGGAAATAACGATTTTAACAATTTTTTAATTTTTTTTTAAACAGTGGCGTACATAGTGAAAATGACAGAATTTCTGACGTTATTATATTAAAACAAAAAGGGTAATCATAGTGCAAAATAAACCCGTCACAGTACTCGCTATATTGTGTGTCCTCTAATGGTTCTCTTTCACACTTATCTCATAAGATACTATATCTTCATATCTCGAAAACTGTCTATTTTTGAGCTTTGTGGTTATGGATACTTTGCTTTTGTCTTCCAAGTCACATCGCATCCAGGATGAACCTGTTTAAACCGATTAACCATTCATTAATGACTGGTAATATGACTCATACGAGGATATATTGAAAAATTCTCAGCCTACTATAGAACCAAACAAAATTTCAATGTCAAAATACTTTATTACTCAACATATTCTAACTTGTTTGATTGATGATCTATTTATTTTGTGGAAGTTCATGATGAAATAAGAAAAGGAAGAAAAAATATAACTTTTGTCCAGTTTCCACTAACACTTTACTACTTTATTACGACCGGTTTCGGCTTTTACACCATTTTCAAGTAACAACAGATTTCATCAAGTTCGTGAATATTTATACATAAGAAAGTAATTAAAGAAAGGTTGGGTTTACCCAACCTTTCTTTAATTACTTTCTTATGTATAAACATTGTATATGTATAGTTACTTGAAAATGGTGTAAAAGCCGAAACCAGTCGTAATAAAGTAGTAAAGTGTTAGTGGAAACTGGACAAAAGTTATATTTTTTCTTCTTTTTCTTATTTCAACATATTCTCCACTTAATTGGATACATTTATTACAGCGAACCTGCAACATCTCTAGACCTTTCAAAAAAATGTTTCTTCTTGCTCTGCAAACCAGACCTCCACAGCTTTTATAACCTCCTCGTTGGAAAAAAAATTACGACCTTTCAAACTTTTTTCAGTTGAGGAAAGAAATGACAGTCGGACGGAGCCATATCTGGTGAATAAGGGGGGTGTTCTAGTAATTCAAACCCTAAATCACGAATTTTTTGCATGGCAACATGAGATTTGTGAGCAGGGGCGTTGTCCTGCAAAAACAAAACACCTTTGGATAGCTTTCCGCGTCTATTCTCTTTAATTTTTCTCCGTAGTAATGTCGAATAGTAATCTCCAGTTATTGTTATATCCTTATTCAAAAAATCAATCATGATTACTGCATGGCAATCCCAAAAAACTGAAGCAAGAACTTTTCCAGCAGATTTTTGGGCATGAAACACCTTAGGTATTGGAGAACCGGAGTGTCGCCATTCCATTGATTGCTGCTTTGTTTCTGGATCGTAGCAATGTACCCAAGTCTCATCCAAAGTAACAATTCGGTTTAAGAAGTCTACATCGTTTTCAAATCGAGCACAGATCGAACGCGATGCTATTACCATTGCACGCTTTTGGTCAACATTCAAATATTTGGGGATCCATTTTGCAGCAATTTTTCTCATGTCCAAATTGACGTGAACTATATGATGAACGCGTTCGTATGAAATATTCAGTGCTTCAGATATCCGTTTTAGCCCAATTCGACGGTCTGTTAAAATCATGTCATGAACTGCATCGATATTTTCGGGGACTGACACAGAAACTGGCCTTCCCGATCGGTCATCATCTTCAATGGAAAATTTACCTCTTTTCAAGCTTGCAGTCCAATTTTTCACGGTCGCATATGAAGGACATTGATCACCAAGGGTATTAAGGATATCTTCGTAAATCTGCTTACCTCTTAACCCTTTTGAATACAGGTACTTGATGATGGCTCGATACTTCAATTTTTCGATTTTCACAATTTCGGTGGACATATTTTTTCTTTTAATTTATTGCGTAACTCTGGCTTACCTTTTTGACGTCAAAATTTACACTGATACTTCTAATAAGTTCTTGTTCGTTGCTATGGTAACGCAATATTCGATTTATGCAGGGAACTGGTCTAGGCTAACTAGATGTGAATACATCCTCGTACACCATCGTGAATTTAAAAAAATGTTCATGCTACATTCGAGCAAATCTCAAATAGAATTTTGGAAAACTCATAACTATCCAGCAACGAGCTGATATGGAAGCTCTCCAAAATGGAAAGAATCAGAATTAAATATCAATTTCGTAGCGACTACTGTTGAGAGTTTTCATGAATAAACCCATACAAATGAAATACCAATATCCCCTTGTTCACATTATATCCAGTCCCCTTGATTCTCTTCCAATCCTTAATTCAAATGACCTTATCTTTTTCCGAGCAGAACATGCATTTACCCTGCTTTTTCGAGGAAGATTTATGCGGGAAACTGTTACTGCCGAATTATCTGGACTAATTTTATTTCACGAGATTTGCAGCTCCAAGTCTGAGAACATAAGCAGATTATGTGTGAAGCTTCTTTTCAAATCCGGAAACTGGATAAAAGAAGTGGTTTTAGCCAGCTTGGATTATATTAAGACGCGGTTTCATTGACCTGGATTATGGAATGAAGGATTGAAGGGATAAGGTATCAGTGAAAGGATTTTCCGATATCAGAATTACATTTTAGGGAATAGATATTGAAGAAAATGATCCCTTCGAATCGACTTCCGAATAATTCAGAAAATCAGATCAGATATTCTTTTCAAGTCGGAGGTCGTCATCGATTGTTATTCCTTAATTTTTCACATCGTCACTTTTTTATATTCAAATCACCAGCTTTCAAACTACTATAAATATTTGTGTATGCTTGTTGGATACTTTCACTAAGTGGTTTATTTCCTCGTTTATGATATTAACACTATGCTGCAACCCATCATATATTAAACTTTCCTTCAAACAATTCAAATGATCAATTACATAATAACCAATTTATGTGCTATTTTACAATTCATCACTTGTCGAAAATTACACCTAAGCATAGAATATGCTTGCATTGTGACTATTCTCTCAATTTGAATGAATACATACGACTCTAACAAACAAAAATAAAAAATATAGATTTGGTTAATGGAATGAAAACGATTTATGAGTAGAGGGGAGATGAGGAGCAAGAATACGTCTGCGGGTTTGTCAGCAAGATACATAACATTTTCAATATATTATATTATATGAATGGAGTGAGAAGGTTAATGCAGTTAAAGAGGAGAAACACAAACAGAGAGAGGGGAATCCAGAATAAATGATCTTATCTGATTTTTGTATGATATAATTATTTTGTAACAGTTTTGTAATGAGGACTCAAAAGATATTTTTAATCACCGTTGCATTTTCAGTGGGGTATAATTTTAAATTTTTTCAATTCAGGAGTAGTATTTATATTTTTCAGATGTGATGGGAGCATATTATAAAGTTTTGGACCATAAAATAAAACGAATCTCTGAGTGCGAGTTTTGTGAAACAAAGGAAGTTGTGTTTTTTTTCGGTGAATCTACTTTGGATTTGCATTGGTCATATTTTTCCGTGTTCGAATGAATCCATGTCATACTTTGAAAAGTATGTACAGATCTGATATTGAGTAATTTGGTGTATCTGTATAGAGATTCACTTAAATGCAATCTGTGTTTCTTGAAAATTATTATTATTTTCAATAAGGTGTTTTGCACTGTTTGCATGCAATTCATTATACTATAAAATGTTCCACCCAAAGCTATTAAACAATACCGTATCACCGATTCTGCCAGGAATGTATAACAAATAATCAAATTCTGCCTATCAAGAATATCTCGTAGAGGCAAGATGGGAACAAGCTTTACCAAGCTGCCATTAGTCTACCGCAGGCATGTGTCATGAGAGGCAACAGCATGCTGGATGGCATAATAGCTCACAACATCCTAGGAATGCCCTCAGACATCATGCCTAAAACTATCAACCTTCACACGTCCTACAATGTGGTCTTTCTCAAAAGAGAAGACTGGGTCCGGAATGAAACCAACCCATGTAGGGCAAATGATAGTTGGTTTACCGATGTTTCCAAAACTCTGGAAGGCGTCGGAGCTGGAATATATGGGATGCACCCAGTAGTGAAATGCTAATTCAGTATGGGTGAACTAGTTACAGTATTTCAGGCAGAGGTATATGCCATTGAAATGTGTGCAAGGGAGCTGGAAAATCGACACCACACCCGAAAAACAATGAAAATATCTTCAGATAGTCCAGCAGCACTCAAAGCGCTTGAATCCAACTGCTTCGAATCTAAAGCAGTATGGAACTCTTGAACTGACTAGCGCAACGCAACAACGTTACCCTGTCTGGATACCAGGTCACACGGGCCTATAGAAGGAAACGAAATAGCGGACGCCCTAGCAAAAGGGGGGGCTGAAACAACGTTCACTGGACCAGAACCGGTAATCGGTTTGGCAAATAGCACTGCCAATAATGTCATAACAGCTTGGGCAGACAATAAAACACTCGAGTACTGGCGTAGTCTACCGGGTCTAGCTCATTCCAAAGTATGTATTGCTTGTACAAGGAAAAACAGGACTCTGACAAACTGCTAGAACTCAGTAGAGCGCATCTCAGAGTTATAGTAGGTTTGCTTACTGGCCACTGCAAACTCAAACATCACATGCATAAAATTGGATAAGATGCAGAGTGCCGGCTATGCATGGAGAATGATATATGGCTAAACACATTCTGTGTACGTGCTCTGCAGCGGCCTGAACCAGATTCTCGATATTTGGCGATACTACAGTAAGGCCAGAAAACCTGGTAAATTGTTCTCTCAATACATTCCTCAATTTCTTAAAGATATTGGATATACTGGGAGAAATATAACCAAGGTGAGCCACAATAGGCCTTTGGCCGCAGTGGATGGACTGATACGGGCCCACTCACGTTCAAACCTAACCTGACCTATTTGAAACAATGATTGTATTTGGCGTATGGTGCTATGATTTAAAAGTCTATTGGGGAGAAACTTTGATTACAATTATCTTTGATTCTAAATGGACAAAAATTCTCAACATAATTCAGCTGACGTAGTCACTGTCGAGAAATATCATACCAAATTAATTTTTTTCTTATATGAAGGAAGTAGTCCATACTCAAAGTGGAGTTGCAATGTAATAAAGTTAAGTAAAACTCGAAGTCGTCTCCACAATATACAGTACGATGCAAATGTATGGAATAAATTCATTATTTCTGAATATAAACATATTTTGGAAAATTCCTCGAATACGTCGATTTTCTCTTCCGATTGGCCAATTTTTGAATCCTACCCTAATTATATAGGGTTATCCGCAATCGAGTAAAAATGACTTTAGTGATATTTTTAAATGGGACTCCCAGTGTATTTTTCCATATTTGGTTAGTCTTTATTACAAATCCTGTGATACCAGGTTTGATGGGATTATGTCTTACGGATGTGGAGATAGGGGCAAAAAACTTCCTCGTAAGTCCAATGAGTATGACTGAGAGACTCCACACGATTTGGAAGGTCAAAAGTCTCTGTCGCACTCATTGAGCATATGGAGAAGGTTTTTGCCCATATCTCCGCAGCCGTTGGACCTGATCCCATCAGATCTGGTAGGTATTACTGGATTTGTAATGACGATCTCTAACCAAATAAGGAAAATACACTGGGTGTCCCATTTAAAAATTTCACTCGAATGCGGATAAACCTATGTATTTTGGGTGGGGTTTAGAAATTGGCCAATCGGGAAAGAAAATCGACGTGTTCGAGGAATTTTCCAAAATATGTTTATGTTCAGAAATAATGAATTTATTCCATACATTTGCATCGTACTGTATATTTCACCCCAATGGCAATGGGGAACGCAGCTTTGGCAAACAACTTGTCAAAGTGTCTGCGTTACAAGAAAAGTCAAAAACATGTTTTCGAGCATAGTAATGCTCATCTTCAGTTGAAGTAATACAGGGGTTAAACTGAAATTCATATATTTCAAAATTGTAACTAGTGTTTTTCTTACTAATTTCAATTTAACCCCTGTATTAATTCAACTGAAGATGAGCATTACCATGCGTAAAAATATATTTTTGACTTTTCTTATAACGCAGACACTTTGACAAGTTGCTTGCCATAGCTGCGTTCCCCCTTGCCCTTGGGGTGAAATATATATTGTCGAGACGTCTTCGAGTTTTACTTAACTTTATCAAATTTTAATTGTATTTATAAGATATTTGTATAAGAAAACTGCTCTAGCGTTCCATATACCTTAAAACATCCACATGCGAGAAAAAATTAGATACTAAAAAATCGGTTTTTTGCCATTTTGACGGTTAATTTGAAGTTATATCAAAAAGTGTCTTATAAAAAAGTTTTCGATTTTTTCATTATCTGCAACTCTGGTAGAAAATATCTTCCGATAGTTCAAGTTATGCCACAAATCGCAAAAAAATATTTTCAACCCCCAAACTGCATTCCCATTTCACCAATTTGATTGTTTTCGCGTTTACAAATATTTGTTTCCCTCAAAGTTGGAATCTCAACAACATTTTCCAACTGGTCCTTGCCTGTTATTTCTTCCCTTTTCACAAAAATTATAGGCACCTGCCTAAAAGCCGTTTTTGCTTTTATAGATGAATATGTTAATAAGACAAAGATTTCTCAACTCAACATTTCAACAATATACAAACTTCTCCACAGTCAATATAGGATAAATACTTGAGGTCGTGGGAGATGGGCTTAGTGGGTCAACGTAGAGGAAGAAGGGCATTTTTATTATTCATCTGAACACTCGAAAATGGACACTGTAGGCAATGCGTTGCAGCAAAAAAATTCCAACTCCCAAACTGGAAACGTATGACAAAAATCAGTATTATTCCATTTGAAGTTATATATTGAGTTCTTAGGGCTTGCGTTAAAAGAATAATAACCTTCTTCAGCATTTTCTCTTCTCTTTGCTGTTTCATCCAAATTTGTGCAGCAGGCTCAGTGCAGGCCCATTTCTCAAAGAAGCTGAGAAGTCTTTGGCAATTTCAAGCTAGGCTTGTGATCCATCACAACTTCATTACCCTCCAACTCTTCTGATACTGTTTACGAACTTTGGTTCGAAACAGAAAAAAACAATTTACAATTTCAATTTGTAATGGAGACCCTAACGAAACGAAATTCTCCCTTGTTAACCCCCGTGGTGACAAGAAACTCTTAATGGGATTTGCCAAACAAGAAATCTAAAGGGCAACAATAATTGGATCTAAAATTGGGTCGGGTATACAAATGAACACAACTTGAGTTACTCTTATCTCGAATAACGGAATAGAGTGCAAGAGACCGATTGTCGAATCGATTGAAGTTTGCTTGACTGTAACTCATTTTCAGCACGGAGTTTCTAAATACAAAATAGCGTGCAATACTATAGAATTATTTATCGTAGGAGTTGTATTCCAGGAAAGTTTTCGTATTGCAAAAACGATTCCCCATTGACGTAGTTACTATGGTCACAAGTGAGGTCACAACAAATGTTTTGAGGAAAAAATAATGTACGAGGATATATTGAAAAATTCTTAGCCTATTATAGAACCAAACAAAATTTGAATGTCAAAATATTGTATTACTCAACATATTCTCCTCTTAATTGGATACATTTATTACAGCAAACCTGCAACGTCTCTAGACCGTTCAAAAAAAATTTTTCTTCTTGCTCTGCAAACCAGACCTCCACAGCTTTTATTACCTCCTCGTTGGAAGAAAGTTTACGACCTTTTAAACTTTTTTTCAGTTGAGGAAAGAGATGATAGTCGGATGGGGCCGAAATAAGGGGGGTGTTCTAGTAATTCAAACACTGAATCACGAATTTTTTGCATGGCAACATGAGATTTGTGTGCAGCGGCGTTGTCCTGCAAAAACAAAACACCTTTGGATAGCTTTCCGCGTCTTTTCTCTTTAGTTTTTTTTCCGTAGAGAGGTCAGTAATGTCGAATGATAATCTCCAGTTATTGTTCTGCTCTTATCCAAAAAATCAATCATGATTACTCCATGGCAATACCAAAAAACTGAAGCAAGAACTTTTCCAGCAGATTTTTGGACACGAAACTTCTTAGGTCTTGGAGAACCGGAGTGTCGCCATTCCATCGATTGGTGCTTTGTTTCTGGATCGTAGAAATGTACCCAAGTCACATCCATAGCAACAATTCGGTTCAAGAAGTCTACATCGTTTTCAATTCTAGCACAGATCGAACGCGATGCTACTACCCTTGCACGCTTTTGGTCAACATTCAAACATTTGGGGATCCATTTTGTAGCAATTTTTCTTATTTCCAAATTGACGTGAACTATATGATGAACGCGTTCGTATGAAATATTCAGTGCTTCAGATATCCGTTTTAGCCCAATTCGACGGTCTGTTAAAATTATGTCATAAACTGCATCGTTATTTTCGGGGACTGACAGAAACCGATCGGTCATCATCTTCAATGGAAAATTTACCTCTTTTGAAGCTTGCAGTCCAATTTTTCACGGTCGCATAGGAATAACATTGATCACCAAGGGTATTAGGCATATCTTCGTGAATCTGCTTACCTCTTAACCCTTTCAAATACAGGTACTTGATGATGGCTCGATACTACAATTTTTCGATTTTCACAATTTCGGTGGACAATTTTTTTCTTTTAATTTATTGCGTAACTCTGGTTCACTTTTTTGACGTCAAACTTTACACTGACACTTCTAATATTATTGTATGTTGTTATGGTAACGCAATATTTTGTTTATGCAGGGGGACCATCAGAAGTCCACTTATGATTTCCAAACGTTAAATGATTATGCTCGCAATAATAGCACAATACAAGCCAATACTAATACTCTCACATTCACGCGGGTCACAGTACGCGACATCGAACGGGCCTTCCAAAAACTTAAACCAAAACGTTCAGCTGGACCCGACGGCATCCCGTGTTATCTAATGAAAGCGTGCAAAGATTATCTGATATACCCGCTAATAATAATTTACCAAAATGTATTACAGTCTAGTGTTTTCCCTGACGATTTTAAGAAATCAAGACTTACCCCAATCTTCAAAAAAGGCGACAAAAAACTTTTAAGTCATTACAGACCGATATCCATAATAAATTGTATTGCCAAGATATTTGAATTCATTTTATATGATAAAATATATTGGCATATGAAAAACGTAATTACACCATCTCAACATGGATTTATGAAGCACAAGTCTGTAGAAACAAACCTACTAACATTTATTTAAAAAATAAATGAGAACATAGAGGGGGGTGGCCAGGTGGGCGTTGTATATACGGACTTTGCCAAGGCCTTTGATCTAGTAAATCATGACGTACCAATTCAAAAACTTATAGTAAATGGATTTAACGACAATCTAACACTCCTCTTGATTAGTTATCTCAACAATCGAACTCAGTATGTTGAATTCTCTGGGAGCAAGTCATCAACCTTCTTGGCAAAGTCCGGTGTACCTCAGGGTTCTAACTTGGGACCCTTACTCTTTTTAATATTTATAAATGACCTGGTTGAAGGAGTCTCATCGGACTGCCTCATGTATACATACGATTTTAAAATATTCCGTAATATTGATAACAACAATGACAACCATCTGCTACAAACTGATTTAAATAAAATTCATAATTGGTCAATCCAAAACAAATTACATTTCAACGTAGACAAATGTTTTTCTGTGTCATATACTAGAGCAAAAACACCCTTACATTTCTCTTATCGATTAAATTCCTCATATCTCATTAGGAAAACGTCAGTTAAAGACCTAGGTGTCTTATTTCAAAATGATCTTAGGTTCAAAAATCATATAACTGACGTTGCTAAAGAAGCACAGAAATTGTTGAGTTTTATGAAAAATCTACCTACGAATTTAGAAACACCAATACCATCAGATGTATTTTTTCGTCCTTAGTTAGGAGCAGACTAGAGTATGCCTCGCTTATATGGAAACCATCGAAAGCAACAGAAATTAAGACCATTGAAACGATACAAAATAAGTTTCTCTCTTACCTCTACTATAAAACGTACGGCACTGCTCCAAAACATGAATCATACTATGGAATTCGGAGTGAATTTGGTTTTGTAAAAATTGAACAGAGAGTGGTGGTCAAATGTATCTTGTTTTCTACATAAGCTACTCAATGAACAGATTAAATGCGAATATTTATTGTCCCAAATGAAGTTTCATGTACTACAAGTGCTTCTTCCGAAACCTATTCTTTTCAATATTCCTCGATCTCCTAATGCAATGGACACAATATGCGCCGTGTATAACAAATACACCTGTCAATTACCTGATATTTTGAACTGTTCATTTGATAAAATGAAGAAATATGCGATTGCATTGAATCCCTTATGAAACTTAAACTATTTCTTACATGAATATATATGTATATATGGAGACTACCGTTCGCGATTTGTGTGTGTATATATAACTACATAAGCACAAGTTTTTGTGAAATTATTGATAACTTAATTTTGATTCTGTTGTTATATTCAATATTGATTACTGACCTTTATTAATTTTATTTTTTCTCGTTATCTTAGTATTTAGTTATACTTTCTTTAGTGGAAACATGTAATTAAACTATTGATGTCTGTTTGTTTCTAAGCCAAATAAATAAGCCAAATAAAAACTGGTTTAGGCTAACTAGATATTAATACATCCTCGTATGCATTTCCTATAACAAAAACAGAGAATTGAAATTATAGAGCTTTGACCTACTTCGGACAAGCAACAAGAAAGGTAGCTTCATTTTTAAGTAGACAAAATATAAAAATTGCATATAAAACAGATGATACGTTAGGAAGGTATATCAAAAACATTACAGACAGAACTTCCAGATTCGAGAAATCCGAGTATACCGGATATTCCCTATAACTTCTTTGTTTTTGAAAATAATGGAATGAAATTTGAAAGATCTGTATAAGACATAAAACTGCATCTTTTGACAAGTAACTCAAGTTCATGCAACTTTTGGTTTCACCGGAAGTGACTAAAACTTTTGATTTCTAAATGGAACACCCAGTATATTTTCACCTCCTTTGCCTCCACATGACATGCTGCATACAGCCATGTATCATTTGCCACTTTTTGTAACAATTTTTTCTCCAATTTTGAATTTTATATTTTAATCTAGAGTGGATTATTTATTTTGTTTTATCAGTTGTGTTGATAACAGGTTGCATTTGAATCTTCTGATTTTGAGAAATTTGTAACGTAACCTTTTAAAGTTTTTTACCGAAAGTTTGTTTGAAACCTTATAATATGTAGTATCAAATTATTCGTAATCAAATGCTCGTGTTTCCTATTCTGACGAGCCACCATATTGCCATTTGAAAACAATTTGTAATAGAAATTTAAAAATGAAGGAGGTACATTTTGATCACGAACAGTCAAGTTGTGGGTACTAATTCTCAAAATTTTAGGACTGAAATTAGTTCGAAGATATCCATAGCAATCTGGAACAAAAGATAAATTTCAAAATGATGATACATTTCGGTTACAAAGAATGACAAATCACACATGTTTGTATTCAGTTGATCACATGGAGAAAAAATAAGTGAAAATATACCAGGTTTCTCATTTGAAAACAGAAATATCAAGTCACTTCTGGTGAAATCAGAAGTTGCATGAAGCTGAGTTGCTTGTCAAAAGATACAGTTTTGAGTTTTATATAGATTCTCCAAATTTCATTCAATTATCTTCAAAAACAAAATAGTTATAGATGCTAGCCACTTTTCGCGAACACCCGGTATAGTATGTATCAGCCAAAGGGAATAAATTCGATAATGAATGAAACGGGGAGTGATCGAAAAAACGCTCGGATACGTCGATTGGTATTTTTGGTATCGCATTTTTTTCAACAAAATCTTTCTACACAGGGTGCGTCATATAACAGTGGCCAATACCAACTTTCTTATTTCAGATGCAACACCTTGTATTTCAATCAATTTTGGGATTCTTCAGACAATTCTAGACATATTTCATGAGCAATGTCCTATTTGTTTAATGTTTATTTTTTCAAAACTTATTTCCCAGCTGGGTCTCGATGATGAAAAAGTAAGGAAAAACCATTTCAGCCATGCTTTTCATGAAAAAAAAAAAAAACTATTTAAAATTTTGTTTACTTTTGTGTAAAATGCCTGGCCTTGGCCAATTGTTTTCTGACTGCATGACAGTTAGTAGTTGTCAGTGTTACGGTCGTTCAAATTTCGTTAATTGCATATCAGAAATATAGCCAATTCAACAGAAATGCACAAAATAACAAATCTGCAGATGATGAGTAGTTATGGAAATAACACACGGTCACAAATGGAGTTACTAGGGACAATTATTGAAGCAATATAAAAATAATAATATAAAAGAGCAGCTGCCAATGCAATAAGTAATGATATCAAACAAATCGGATATTCTGCTTGAGTTTTCCTTTTAAATTATACCAACTCAGGAGCTCATGGAAGACGATTTTGATAGGAGAATTCATTTTTGTTAACAAATGATGACAGAGATAGACGAAGAGTTAAGTGACAGCGAGAAGGCACAGGAGTCATGGTCAAGATACTCAAGGATGAAAAACTCTAAAATGGTAGATAACTCAGCTGAAATCTACACTGAAATTCACTTATTGTGGTCTCTGTCCAGTTTCCCTACCAATACCTCAAAGAACAGGCCAACTATCACAATGTTAAGATTCATTCACACAGGAAGAAACTTTGGAAGGAAACGAGAAGCCGATATGTGCGAAGTGAAAAAAAGAAGGAGGTGCTCGAAATCCCTATCAATTCATAAATTCCCCGAAATGTTAGTGATTCGTTTTAATCGTTTCTCACACATAGAAAGATTCCAAGAAAAATTGAATTTCACCATTGATTTTCCTTTAGTAGAATTGGACATGAGTAAATACGCAGCAAATAACGTGAATCCATGTCGCCACAGTCTGTACGCATTGTGTAATCATAGTGGGACAACCAATAGCGGACACTACACAGCTTACTTTATACATCGATATGCTGGTTCGTGGCACGAGTATGATGATTCACGAGTGTCCTCAATTTCATCTGAATCGCTTGTGAGCGGAGAGGCCGTTGTTGTCATTTATGGGGAGGAAAGCACTAAATCGCACATTTAGTTCTATCCTATTTTGTTTTATTTTGTAATAAAATCTATTTATAATAAAATGATGGCAATTTTAAACAACAATGAGATCCGTATAGAACATGTTTTGTTTTCTGATGAGTGCAACTTTACACTTCACGGTCATGCTAATTGTCAAAATTGCCGTTATGGGCCACTGGATGAGAGTAGAACATACATACTCAATACAAAATAATAAATTTCCTCATTAGAAGCATATTCTCTTTTCTGTAAGACTCATGAATATCACATATTATTGTAGAGAGAAATTTTCAATTGAAAATTGAAGTTACTTTTTTGTAATATCTAACAGAAAACAACTACTTCCCCGGCTAAAGCCACGCTGGACATTGAACTACATCTGGTAGATATTGAGAAAGACCCTATATAACTTGAGAGGAGAAATCTGAAAGTGAAATTTTGCATTTTCATAAATAGTTGATTATTTATTAAATGTCCAGTTTCCATTGGAGATTCTTATCTATGAATGAGATAAGGGAGAATGTTATTCAAAAGTATCACTGGCAGAAAATCGCTCATTTCATTGATTCTAGTTTATCCATCGGAGTCGATCCATCGCATACAGTGGAGGTGAGATTCAATAGGAAATTGAAAAAACTTACAGTCTATCTCTACCAGAAATGTTCTTTATTGCAGCTGTCATGCAGTCAGAAGACTGACATCACGTTAATATCATGTAGTCAGAAGACTAACATTAAGGGGGAGGGCATGTTTCGAAGGATTAATCCTTCATCTTCAGCAAAATATATGAGTTAGTTACAAGTCGATCTAAGGAAAAACAAAATGGTTACCAGAGAGTAATGAATAACAATAAAATGTGTGAACCTACCATATTATGGTGGAAAAATCACATTCAATGGGAAAAAGGTTTTTTTTTAAAAATTTTTCTTAAACTAAAATTTTGGTCCTAACCAAGACCATGTGGTCCGCATCTGGAGCGGAGGCCACAACCACCAATGTCTGGGACCATGGTTGGTCCATCCAACAATAAACATTTTCATAATAAATCAAATTTTTTTTTTTTTAATGTGACCATGCAGCAATTGTTTACAAAGTAACAAGTAGGAAGAGGAAGTGACAATGAATTTGACATGAATGACATCTGTCATTTGGACAGTCCTGACTCAAGGTGACAGAGAAGAGAGTCAGGACTGTCCACATGACAGATGTCATTCATGTCAAATTTATTGTCACTTCCTCTTCCTACTTGTTACTTTGTAAACAATTGCTGCATGGTCACATTAAAAAAAAAAAAATTTGATTTATTATGAAAATGTTTATTGTTGGATGGACCAACCATGGTCCCTGACATTGGTGGTTGTGGCCTCCGCTCCAGATGCGGACCACATGGTCTTGGTTAGGACCAAAATTTTAGTTTAAGAAAAATTTCTTTAAATAAACCTTTTTCCCATTGAATGTGATTTTTCCACCATAATATGGTAGGTTCACACATTTTATTGTTATTCATTACTCTTTGGTAACCATTTTGTTTTTCCTTAGATCGACTTGTAACTAACTCATATATTTTGCTGAAGATGAAGGATTAATCCTTCGAAACATGTCCTCCCCCTTAATGTTAGTCTTCTGACTACATGATATTAACATGATGTCAGTCTTCTGACTGCATGACAGCTGCAATAAAGAATATTTTTGGTGGAGATAGACTGTAAGTTTTTTCAATTTCCTATTGATTCTAGTTTATTCAGTATCGTAATAAAACATTTTTTAACAATAACTTCTATATATGTAATTCTGTAGCAATCGTACAATAGAGAGAAATTTTATGGAAAATTTTCCACAAGTTTCCATGGTTTTGGCCCTGGTAGAGAAATTGCGGCTGCAGCATTCCAAGAAATTATTTATATTGGTATTGATAAGGGAAAGTATGTTGCTGCACATTTGTAAGATTCATCTAAAGCTTGAGACTCTGTTGACTTTGATAAATTGCATGCGCTAGGTATTCGTGGGAAATTCCTTGCATAGATTATGTTCTACATTAAATATAGGATATATTTGTTATTGGACCATATTCGTTAAGGATTAAATTGGTGGCACATCAATTTTCTCTGTAATGGCATCAATGATTGTGTACAATAAAGTCATATGTTCATGGCTGCCAACACGGTGAAAATGAATGTGCCACCAATTTAGTCCTTTACGAATATGGTCCATTGGAATCATACTGATTCCGAATTATTCGACGCAGATATTGGTGTACCACAAGTATCGGTCCTGGGACCTTCAATATGTTTACTGTATATATCAATGATTTTCCACAGTATAAGAGATTAACAGTTTTGCTAATGATACTTCAGTTTCGACTGATGCCGAAAGCCTTGAAGAGCTTCAATCCGAATTCAACATAATAGGTGAGAGTTTTACCGCATGTTGTCAAAACAATAGGTTCATGGTTAATGCAAAAAATACTGTGATAATTCAGTTCTTTGGTAGAATAGCCACAGGGTCACCTTTCGCCCTTACAATTAATAATACACCCATCGGATACAACAAAATTTCTAGGTGTACACATAGACACTGTTTGAAATGGCAACATAATTGTGGACCCTCTTTACTTGCACAAGCTCTGCTTCTGAGAGGTTTTCTCAGAAAATCTGAAAATTTCGTTAAAACCATATTTTTTTCTATTAAATATGTGTGTGAGTGAATCAATAGTCATTTTTACGCTCGACTCCAGCTAAAAAAGTTTTGGATGTTAATAATCTTATCCGTGTTCATCATGCGATGGTGAACTCAGTACTTTCCTGCAATGTCTTCCTGTGGAGTAATGGAACGAATATTGAACGAGCTTTCATTGGCCAAAAACGCATAATTCGACTTATATACCGGGTGTAACAGGATCATTGTACACCCCCCGTATCTTCGTTAGTTTTAAAGGTGATAGATTGAAATTTGTTATATTCCATATATATAATAAGCGGCACTTTTTAACTTATAAATGATTTTTTATTCACCTCCGGCTTCGCCGGAAGTAATACCAACTTTCGATTTTTTAATAGAACACTCTGCATATTATTACATTTCAGAAATCTGCTTAATTTTCTGAATTCAATGATACCACATAAGTGACATTTCGAACGTTGAAATTTTTTATAATTTATTTTTTAGTTCCATTTAAGTGTGCCATGATGGTTTCGATTAATTTAATTGACCCGTCTAATACTAGAAAAATCGAAATCCCATGAAAAATACTAAATTGCGTTTTTTATGAGCAAATAAAGTTCATCGTAATCGTTTTTGGGGTAAAACTCAATTTTTTCAAATTGAACCATATAGGTACCGTAGTACCATTTATTAGTACTATTAATAAGGAATTTATCCATACCTGGTAATAAAATGTGCGATCAATACAATCAATACAGCTAAAAGAAAATAAGAAAATACAATTATTTTGTTCTACTTTAATACAAAGAAGTTACTAAGGTGGTTTTGAAAACAATGAAATTATTTCTTCAGATTGTCAAATAAATATTTGTTGGTTAATCGGTGTTTTTATTGAATACCTATTGGAAAAGTCTTTACATTTGTTGTTATTTTTGTTCAAAATGCCGCACATTTATACAAGGGATGAAAAAGTGGACATGTTAATTATTTATGGAGAATGTACGAAAACTGCCGTTGCGGCTAGAAACCTTTATGCCGACCGATATCCTGATAGACAATGTCTAGCGAGAAATTATTTTAATCGTCTTGAAAATCAATTCCGAAGAGAGCCTCACCATGATCCCGAGGAAAACGTTATCATTGACGAAGGAACGAAAATTGATGTTTTAGCTCGAATAGAAGTTGATAGGACTGTTTCTTTAAGGCAAATTGAGTTTGAATTGGAAATTAGTCACCAAATGGTAAGCCGAATCTTGCACAAACATAATTATAAATCTTTCAAATATCAATTGCACCAGCACCTGTACAAAAATGATTATGAACGTAGGATGGAATATTGCAATTGGATCTTGCAGAATAAAGTGCAGCCAAACAATGCTTTCTGGGAAGGATTTTATCTTCGGACAAGTCTAGTTTTATAAATATGGGATTATTTAACCGACAAAATACACGGTATTGGTCACAAGAAAATCAAAATTTATTGCGGGAGGGTAACTTTCAAGTGCGGTTCGGTTTCAATGTTTGGCTTGGAATACTCGGTCGTAGAATCATTGGTACAATAAATAATATTTGAAGGACCCTCGAATGGAGCTAGATACTTAGGATTTCTGCAAAATGAAACTGAGGACAGTTTAACTGAATTACCTGTCCATTTACAACAGGGATTGTATTTCGAACAAGATGGAGCTCTTCCCCATAATTCAAGAACAGTAAGTGATTACCTTGAACAGGCATTCGAAGAAAACGTAATTTCGACGAATAGTCCTGTGCGATGGCCTCCAAGGTCACCTGATGTGACACCTCTCGATTTTTTTGTTTGGGGCCATTTAAAAAACATTGTATATGCAACTGCCGTTACAACCCGCGAAGACCTGGAGTTGCGAGTAAGACGCGCAATTAATAGTATAACGGCCCAGCAATTAGCAAACGTTTTTCAAGAAACAGCTAAGCGAGTTCAGAAGTGCATTGACGTTAATGGACAGCATTTCGAACAATTGTTGTGATGTTTTATGTTAATTTTTTGTATTTCAAAGCCACCTTAGTAACTTCTTTGTATTAAAGTAGAACAAAATAATTGTATTTTCTTATTTTCTTTTAGCTGTATTGATTGTATTGATCGCACATTTTATTACCAGGTATGGATAAATTCCTCATTAATAGTACTAATAAATAGTACCACGGTACCAATATAGTTCCATTTGAAAAAATTGAGTTTTACCCCAAAAACGATTACGATGAACTTTATTTGCTCTATAAAAAACGAAATTTAGTATTTTTGACGGGATTTAGATTTTTCTAGTATTAGACGGGTCAATTGGAATAAATCGGAACCATCATGGCACACTCAAATGGAAAAATAAAAATTAAATTATAAAAAATTTCGAAATTTGAAATATTACTTATGTGGTATCATTGGATTCAGAAAATTATGCAGATTTCAGAAATGTAATGATATACAGGGTGTTCCATTTAAAAATCGAAAGTTGGTATTACTTCCGGCGAAACCGGAATTGAAAAAAAATCATTTATAGATAGAAACGTGCCGCTTATTATGTATATGGGATATTCCAAATTTCAATCTATTACCTTCAAAACTATCGAAGATACGGGGGATGAACCATGATCCTGTTACACCCGGTATAGTCTAAGTTATACAGAATCATGTAGATCTATTTTGAAAAGATAGAGCTTTCTTACACTCCCCTCTCTATACATTCACCTTTGTAATGTGTATGTGAGAAAACATGAACATGATTCTAAAACATATCGTAATTTTTAGGCGTACTCTACAAGGAGCGGTAAATTACTTATAGTGAAACAACATAGAACTAAAACATTTCAAAAGTCGCTTTCAGTCTTCAATAGCCTGCTTTCATATAATGGGGAGATATCAGTTTTCGTAGGTTTCAAAAATAAAGTTGAAGAATATTTGCAGTTTTTATTTTGTGAAAGAATTTCTCCAAAGGAAAATGTATATTTATATTTTTCTCTACGCCCATGTCTGTAAACGTCAAAAATCGCACTGTCAACATTCCTTGTAAATGACATATAACAATAACATGCACGTAATGAGATCTCATATCATACACGTGAAAACTTAAACTTCTTGGTTTAATTGAATTACAATCAATTTTTTTATGTAAGACTTTATTTAGTCTATTCACACAAATTAAGTCAATTAAAAAACAAACACTTTTAGCATTAGCGAGATATATTTAGGATTGAAAGGGTGATGCCCCTAAATGACAGCACGTTATGCAATTTCTTTAAAAATAGGACACGTTTTCTTAAGTAGCATGCTATGAAAATAAATGCCATGTCATTTATATTGTCAATTTCTTGAACAAAATATAATTTTATCCGAACATTTTCTCAACTTTATCTACGAATATGTCTGATAGTAGTGAAAGTGATGAAATTATGAGCACTCCACCGAAGATTTAAAAAAAAGCTCAAGCTGCCTCACATAATTTGTTACCGCTAAAATCCAAAGAAAGGTACGAAATTACCTATCAAAAATTTAGGGATTGGCGACACAAGCATAACGTTAAAATGAATGGGCGTAGAAAAAGTATAGTACGTTACACGAGTTGTAAGCCCATTACGCACTCATGAAATTTATGCACTCGCCGCTGCGCGGCTTTGTGCATAAACTTTTTCATTTCGTGCGCACTGGGTTACTTACAACTCTTGTTACGTAATATACTATAATACGTATGTGTTCTGTATGTGTACTTTATTCAATCTCTTAACGATCATTTTGTGTGATAAATTCAAGGAATGAATATTATTATTATCGAGTATATCGTTATTATTGAGTGATGGTGGCTAACACACATTTTTATGATGTATATTGAATCCGATGTGTTGATTTATTGCCTAACAATTTTTCTTCCTTCTAATGGCTTTGGAAAGTATGGACGATAATTCAGTTTCGAGAAAAAATAGCGTGACCAACCGTGTCCAACTCACCCTTGCACCCATTCGCCCAACTAATAGAATTGCCACCCTTCTTTTATTATAATGTATCTCCTGGATAATTCATTTGTTTTTCTTATATTTCAGCTTCGGAGAAACGTTTTACAGGAAATTGGAGGGTTAGGGGAATAATTTATTTGGAAACATTCGTTGAATGTATTTTTTAAGTCGTTTTTACCACCATTGGCATCTTGCTGATAGTGAATTATACATAGTGGTGAATTTGTTCAGAAAATGTGCATTTTAGAGGATAATTACATATGAAAATGAAATACGCAAATGGCGTTCGCGTCTTGATTTTTTGAGGTGAGGAAATGAAACTAGAAAGCCAGCCTCAGCTACTGTACCAGGATGTGAGGTAGAATTTAAATAACATTTTAATTTCATTATTGCTCGAAGCGTTGGCTATCGGTCGAAGTTCAGGTAGTTCTTTCAGCAGAGCGTGAATATACTTCACGTATTCTTGTTGAAATTAATATTTAGAAGAACTGAGACGTTACTTGAGTCGTTTTTTAATAACATTAACATACATGATATAAACAACTAACCGTTACCATATAAAATAAATTAATAAACAGTAAGATATTGCTGAACTATTTCTAACAAGTCCTGAATAGAACCTTTATGCTTCCCGTTGTCACGTCCATTTCGTTAGTACTCCGTATCTTCTGATAAACTGTTTGAGATAAGACCAAGCTATAGAGGTTTTTCCCCCACAAAATAAAAGATGCAAACGGCCTATACTACTTTTTATAAGATAGTTCTTAAATGAAAACCCCATTTCACGCCCCAGCAATATCGCTTCGTGGAATTTTTTAAACGAGCAATAGTGAAAAAAATAACAATTTTTTTCGTATTTTGGAAATATCTCGAAGATTATTCAAGGAATCGTTTTACATTCAATGGAATTTCTGTGGATGTTTATAGAATCTACAAAACAGGAATTCAAATGACCAGATCGATGTATTTTCCACTGAGAAAATCCTGGAAAACCTAGAAAAAGAGAACATTTTTAATTTTTTTTTATTTTCATAAATCTGATTCTGGACAAACAATATTGCGGAAACTGATAGATAATAATATGTTGTTCAACTGTACTTAAGATGTTTTCTGTCCGATGTGTAGTTTTTGCACAATCGCGTTATGAACAAATTAAGGGCACAGATGCGATTTCTCAGAAGGATTGATGATGGCTTTCAATCCTGCAATGACCCTAAACGGGATCTCGCAGGCTGGTTCCGGTCCGATGGGAGTTGATGCTGCCCCAGCTTTTGCTAGGCCATCTGCGCTCTCATTCCCCTGGATGCCCCTGTGATCTGGCACCCAGACTTGTTTTACCTTGTTCTGCGCTGAGGTTTTTGTGTGTCTTCCAAACTGTTTGGAAAGGAAACCTGCACGATTTCAGGAAATAATGACTATGGGATTGATTTCTAGAGCCCCTTCTCAGAATATCTATCGTGCAAACGGGACTATTTCCGTTTGCACGATTAGCTTGGCTTGGAATATAGGGGCTTGAGTACCAAGGCTTAGACTAATGTCTTGCCTCGGTCTTTCCCATTTATTCCAGCTCCTACATAATTGCTTGTTTTGCCCCCTGGACAACATTGTTATTGCCTTTGATGTGACTCTCCCATCTTGTATGATGGTGGTGTAGGTTCCATCAAAGGAGTAGGTGGAAGTCATTTTATCCAAAATCATCTTAGATATGTCGATTTTGATGACCTCCATTATGTTGGAGTGGCCTTGTATACCCTAGTCAAATGGTAGTTTGAGGTGGAAAGTTCTGGTGTAATTGTTTTTAATGGTTTATGTTATGGTTTTGAGTGTGCTGAACACGAATCTCAAGTTGTCCACCATAAATTCTACCGGCAAATATCAGAAATCATCAAAAAACACTAAAAATTATGTTTTATATTGTTTTTCAGCTTTCAACTTGGAGAGAAAGCTGTTTACACAAAAAGTTGCCCAGTAGTAAAATGAGGAAGGGAAAATTATCTACAATTTATGTCTCTTTATACTTTTTTGTATGTCATATGGTTTCCATGCAAAAGAGTGTTGAAGTTTTAGTGGAAAAAAAGGAAAAAAATCAACTATTATTATTTTTGTTTCAGGTAGATGAACATTATGTACAGGCTAATAAAAGACACGAATTTCATCCGAATTTATCAGTATTTATGCACCAATACGAATATTACGATCCCTCTCAGACACAGATTCCATGGTTTCTCGACGCCTGAAACAAATAATCATTGACTTAATTCAATGAATTCAACAATATATTAATTTTATATAAAAGCATTACCTATTGAGAATTTCTTTGCAATTATTATGCATTTATGTCTCTAATCGGGGCATCTTATGTACGGGTTCCATACCTCCTTCAGGGCCTCCTTCCAGTTCCTGTACATCTGAAACAAACAAGAAAATGAATTGCAAATAAGCACTTAACTTTTAGAGATATGAAAACAGTACTGATCAAAATCACAAATCAATTGTGGGAGAAAAAATGAAGGTGCGAAAGAATTATTCATGCATAGTTACCTTCAAGTAGATCAGGAAACTCCTAATCATCCTCTGCTTCTTCTTCTTCTATGTCTGCAACGGGCATGTTATTACAGCTATTTTCACCTGCTTTTTTGCATCCACAGTTGGTCTGACAGGTCTTCTTGCACTTACAGGATATAACTTTCAAAACTGCTTCTGGTGCTGGTGGCTGTAGCAATGGTACTGGCTGCAGACCTCCTTTGGTTTTTCCAACCCCATTGCTTGGGATCTTTTTTCATTTCCAAGCCATTGTTGCACTTGAAAGTATACCCTCAAAGAATGTTGTAGTGCTGCAGCTTCTGTAGGAGGTAAGGATGCCAAATGGGATGTTGGTCTGCATGCAGACCTAAGGTAGCATTTATATCTCAATTTGTTCAAGGACGTGTCTTCCTTTTCAGTCATCTTATACACTGCAATAAAAAAGGTAAGGCCAGCATCAATCACAGCGTCAGCATGTGCCGAAGGATCTTTAAAGATTTGAATGGTCCTTATTAGAGCAGGGTTTTTATGAAGGGTTTGGAGAAACTTCATTTTTCCAACTTTGAATGAGGCTGAAGTTGTGTCACATCCTCCCATGGCATGTAAAAACAGTATGTTGTCCGGTGGAAAAATGAGTTGTGAAACTGCTCCTTTACTTGGCTTTAAAAAGTATACATTCGAATGTACACCCCGACAACGACCAATCATGATCACCAGCAAATCTATATCTTCACCCACAATAACTACAGAGTTATGTTGTTGTGCAAGATGCATTGCTGTGGTGACAATAAGTGTATCTGCGTCCCATGTGCCTGCTTTGTGTGAATACCGGCTCCTGCAAATTTGTTCATCAATATTGTAATAAGACGACTTTTGTTTTTCATATTGCCCAGGAATTTTTCTTTTGGCACTGTATTAATCGTTCCATATAAACTTTTAGAACCTCCGGAACAAGGCTTTCATTTTCATCCAAGAAAGAATCTGGAGGAGGATAGTCATCCATTGCATACGGTACTGATCGTATCTCTTCAAGAATTATATCAGCCGCTGCCTCAACTATTCGAAGACGTTCTGCCCGTTCTGAAGAACTTTTTTCAAGATACCAGGCGTCTGTTGTTAGTATCTTATGGCCAGTATGTTTAAAACATACAATTGTGTTCTGTTTGATTTTTGATATAATAACATCATCCCCATATCTCTTCAATAAATATTGTGTTACAGTTTTTCTTTCAGGAACGTAGCTTCCCTGTATCTGAGACATAAGCTGATCTAATGAAAACTGACATTCCTCGTCATTGTTTTCCATAAAAGTGAAAGTGTCGTTCATAGCTCTTTCAATCTCTTCAGCATGAGGACCAACCTTTTTTTTCTCATCATCTTTGGGTCTACTAATGTACAATTTTTAAATTATTTATCATGGTACTTACAATCAGCAGCCACAATGTCTGTTATAGGCTGGATCCTGTAAATAACTGCTGCACCGAAATCATCTCCACGTAGTCGAGCCTGTTTCATAACTGTTTCTTTCATCTCTAGTTTTGTCAACTGATGTACAAAATTACTTTTATGAGGAGCCATTCGTTGTTGTGACCTTGCGTAATCTTCAGGAATACCTGTTCCACACAAAAAACAATGTGTTTTGAAATAAAATTTGGAGAATGATCTTAGTTTTCCTGTTGATGTGCTTGGTTGAGCACCTTTTTTCAGGAGAGCAGCGATAATTTTTTCATTTATGTAGCTTTTCTGACATGACACGTGTACGCTAACAGATGATTTACCCTTCAAAACAGCTCCCTTTCTATCATTTCTTTTTTTACTGGCATCACGTAATGTTTCTATTCCTTTTTCCCTGACCACTTTCACTGTACCCTCACTCAAATCTTTTTCACATATAAAACTCTTATCACTGGACATTGTGACCGGGTATCTTAACGAAAACAACAAATTAGAATAACTTGACGACCGACGCGCCGTCGCAGAGAAAGATAAATGACTCGACCGTCCAAGTGACAGTAAGCTACTGAGTTAGAGTTAGATAACTAACTGGGGAGTGGAGAGGTGGAAAAGTTATTAATGTTTTTACGTAACACAAAGAAGCACTGCGATGAATAGTGCTTTTTCGCATGAAGTTTAATTTTGAAAAACCAAATGGGTATTATTATCATTTTTTATACATTAATGCAAGAAGCAACTTTATTGAACTATATTTAGTAGAAAAAGAAGTTCTTTATTGCACTCATCTGTCAACGTGATGTCATCATGACAAACATAACCTACAAACCCACTACATATTTATCAGATATTTTTTGAGATTGGCAATACGTTTTAAACAGTTACGTATTTTATATTATTTTGTATTGATGTCAGTCAAAAATTAATTCTGACAATTATGTTATCAGTTTCAATGCAAATCTATAATAATAATTAATTATATAAGTTGCGCTTTTCATTTTCCTACAACTAGTGCCGCACCTTGATGAATCATTTTTTGCTTTTTGCATGAACATAGAAAAAATGTTGTATGCAGCTCATGCAAAAATAGTTTATTGCGCTCGACATGTGACAATGTTGTCCAACTCGGCCTAACGGCCTCGTCGGACAATTTTACGTCGAGTGCAATAAACACTTACTTTTTCACTTCTTGCGGCGACATGAATTGTAGGTATTTTATTTCCTCTCCATTTATTATAAGATTACTTTCTGCGTAAATGTAGCTTGCTTTGAAAGTTGTTTGCTGTAAATCACTAAAAAACTCTTTTTTGTGTTTTTATATTGATTTTTCATATTTGCGGGCTGAATTTTTGGTGGACAAGTTTAGATTCGTATTTAGCACCTCAAAAACCATACAATAAACCACTAACAATAATTACACCAGAACTTTCCACTACAAGCCCTTTTCGTGCACCATTTTATTGAACTATAGGCCAAGCTCTACATAAAAATAAGAGGCTCTTTTCACACAAAATAATACACGCAACGGCCTATACTACTTTTCATAAGATAGTTCGTCAATGAAAACCCCGGTTCTCACCCCAGCAAAATCACTTTGTGAAATTTTTTTAACAAGAAAAAAATTACCTACAACTTATTTGGTTCTTTGGAAATATCTCGAAGATTAATCTGGGAATTGTTTAACAATCAATGGAACTTTGAGTAAGGTTATTCTGGACTTTCATTGTCTAAAAAAGAACAAAGAAAAATTCAAATCTCTGCAATTTTTATTCACGACGTTTCAACTGTTAAAATCTACAGTCGTTATCAAGTGTATAATGCGACAATCTCAAGGATACTTCTTATATATGCTATGGATAATTTTGTGTCATTAGCCTAGGGGTAATTTGGTGGTATACAGGTAAGCCTGTTAAGTACAGTAACAGGCCACTCCGGTACAGCATTGTTAATTCTTATCCCAATTTCAATTGATCCATGCCACTAATTAAGGGTTTCCACACATTACGGATTTCTATGCTAGCTTGACTGAAGACTTTGTTGTTCATAATATATACACTCTCTTTAAACTTCCTTCTATACCAGCCCTCTTCTTTATGGATGACTTCGGCCTCAGTCCATTTTATGTTGTGTTGTATCGTCCAGACATGATCCGCTATCCCTGACTTTGATGTTTCTCCTCGTTGAGTGTTTCTCTTGTGTTCAGCGAGTATAACGCTAAGTGGTCTCTTAGTTTCTCCAAGATAAGCTTCACCGCATTCACAAGGGATGCGGTAGATGCAGTTTTTGGAGTTAATGTCAGCGTTACGTGGTCTCGTCTTTGTGAGATGGCTGCGAATAGTGTTACCTGACTTGAAACATATCCGTATTTTGTATTTCGACCCAATTCGCTTTATTCTTTCCGATGGACCTCTAACATACGGAACGCACAGGGTGGCTCGTGTCGGCTCGTCTGGTTTCTTGTTCTCATCCCCCGTGCGGGCTAGAACCTCTTCTATATGTTTTTTGGGGTACCCATTTCGTCGCAGTTCTTTCTTGATATTGTCCAATTCGATGGTAAGACTTTTTTTATCTGTGTTACATAGGTTGTAGGAAGGGTCCACCAGCGATCTCTCTTTGTACCACCATGATGGTTCGATTCGAAGTTCAGGTATTGTCCGGTGTGAGTCGGCTTTCTGTATACTGATGTTTGGCACTTATCATTGTTCTTTTGAACTTTTACGCCTAGAAAAGGTAAACCGTCTTGGGTCTCCTTTTCCATCGCGAAGTTTATGGACTTTCTGATGTTATTTAGATGTTCCAAAAAGACGTCAAGGTCCTCGTCTCCGTGGTTCCATATGACAAACGTGTCGTCAACATATCGTCAACCACATGGTTTCTTATGGGTTGTCTCTGTAGCAAAAGTTTCAAACCATTCCATATAGATGTTTGCTACCAAGGGCGATAATGGGGATTCCATCGGTAGTCCGTCTTCCTAGGAGAAAACGCGGTCTTTTTCTTGAAAGTAACAATTTCGCAGGCAACATTCTAGCAGGTCCATAATGCCACGTACTGGTAGGTTCGTCCTGTTCTTCAGCTCTGTCTTCTTGCAGATTTTTTCGAATAATTTGCAAGGCCTCTTCTACCGGGACGTTAGTGTAGAGACTTTCCACGTCAAAACTGACGAATTGGTCTCCTGGTACTACCCTGACCCCTTCCAGGATCTCTATGAAGTGCCTGGAGTTCTTCACAAACGTCGAGGTATCAATGAAACTTTTGTAGAAATTCATTAAACCTACAAATTGTTCTTCATACGCCCAGACCGGTGCATTTTCAATAAGAAAACATGGGAAAACCTCGAAAAAGGACCCATTTTTCAAAAATTCATAATTTTTATAAATTTGAAAGTGGACAAACAGGTATAGTGGAAACTGATAGATAATAACATGACGTTCAACTGTGAGCAAGATGGTTTCTGTCCGATATGTAGTTTTAGCACAATCGCGTTATAAACAATTTAAGGCAAATCCTTTTAAATGCGCCGATTTGAGGAAAATCATCTTATTCAAAGAAGTCTCCAGAACTCAACTCGTATTACTTCAGTGCAACTTCGGGTGACTTCGGGTGAGTTTGGACGCACTTTGAAGGGTTTTGATCAACTTTCAGTGACATTTTCAACACATGTCCCACCTCTCAGGTGAAAATCCAAAATATACAATTTGTAGATATTGATTTCGACTTCCAGATGCCGTTTACAGAATTTGAATACGACGATTTTCCTCAAGTCGGCGCATCTTGCATGATGTGCCATCAAATTGTTTATAACTTGATTGTGCAAAAACTACACAGAGGACAGAAAACATCTCGCGCACAATTGAACCTTATATTATTATCTATCAGTTTCTGCAATATTTTGCAAAAATCAAGCTTATTCAACTCCAAAAAGACATATTTCGACAAATTTTTTATTTGAAATATATCATTGATACGCGAGAAAATAATTAAAAACTGAAAAATCGTTTCGTTGTATGGAAAAGGTTTTGATACAAAAGTTTTTGATTTTTTTATTACTTACAACTTTTTCATCAAACATTTTTTACTAAGGGTCACGTTTCGCCGCAAATCGCAAAAAACCGTTTTCATCTTCTAAACTTCATCCCCATTTCACCATTTTGAGTGTTTTCGTGTTTAAATATTTGTTTCCTAAAATTGGAAATTAAACAACATTTTCCACCTGGTCCTTGCCTGGCACTTTTTTGCTGTTTGACAAAAATTACGAACACTAGTCTATTACAAGTTTCCAATCTGTTGTTTATGTTGTTTATTTTTATTCATTAATGGTTAGCACAGCATCAAAGATGTTAAAGATTTCTGAGAATTCAAATTTCTCTCCCGATTCTCTGTGACATTCAAATGAAAATCCCCTGATATGTAAACAAGCCGTTACTTTCCAAAAGTGGGGAGAATATGAGAGACAATTTCTCAAAAAAAACGCCATCTGGGGGGCGATTTATACATACCATGAGAGAAACGGAATTGTCGGGAAGCAATTCAGCGCCAGCACATTTAATATTATCAATTGTAACTAATCATTAATATGATTTTCTGTACAAAAAAGCTATTAATTTTTAGACTCGAGTATAATGTAAAAAAAACGAATAATAAAAATATGTGAAAGTTCTACCAAAACTTTCAAATTATAAAAGAAAAAAAGGCACGAAGCAACTATATCATTGCCTATACAATCAATATCATATCTTCATATATTTTTTTTATCAAGTTTTTCAGAATATACCAATAAAATTTTACACAATAAATATTGTTATATTTCATAGCTCATCCAATATCAGTTCTTCATATATTGATCGTCACAAAAAAGAACAGATACCTAGCTCTGCTCTGTTGGAAGCTTTCAGCACAAAAAATAAAAAAGGTAAATGTAATCCCGAATCCTTCACCAAAAAACATATTGGTAAAGTTAATTGCTGCCTAAGCGGGTTACAGTCCGTCACAATATTTCCTCCGAATTCGTTAATACTTGATCGTTCGCTTTTGACGTAGAATATTGAAATGTAGTTTAATTAAATGGCAATCTGAAGTTGAAAGCCAATGAGCCGTTAGGAAGGCTATTCCCAAGATTGGATATTCAGCAAGGATTTATTATTATTGTGTGCAACGATGGGAATTGCGGTTAGCTAAAATTGTAACGTCGAGATTTGCCAGAAAATGGTGTAGTTACCGTATGATAGACGTAAGGGAATTCGGAGTTCTACAACTCGTGCAATTACGTACGTTTAATTGTTGAAAGTTCTACAATTATTTTGACGGTATGCTTGGTGATATTGAACATTGTTAATAGAATCTAATATGCTGCAAGTTATAATGACGTATGTGTGTGTAAGAGGAGATAACTTATGGATTGGAGTAATGCAAAGTATGTTCAAAATGTTTGGATTAGATCGAAGTCAGAGCCTCCTCGAACATGACTTGTTTTCCATCAGAAATGTTCGAAATAGTTGCTCGACAATCACATTGATTTGGAGTAGGAAAATACTGGCTTTTCGAAAAACCTATATTGATAGTGACGAACAATAACATAGTATATTACTTCGAAGTTACATAAAATAGGTACTTTTTGATAGGAGATACTTTTGGGGCCGATTTCACCAACTAATTCCTGAAGTTAGGAAATTTGTATATCGAATTTAGGAATGTCCAAGTGCAATTTACTTTTTGCCAAGCGTTAAGTAATGCTTAAAAGTGATACCTAACGTAGGTATTTTCAATCACTCTTAAGCATTACTTAACGTGAATTATAGAAAACTTCAAAAACATTCCATCTCTGCCAATACAAAAATGTAGGTAAAGAAATTCTAAAACAATTCGAATGAGAAAGTCATTGATTTCAATTGCAGCCAAAATATATATTATAACCATTTATTTGACCAGAGGAACTCAGGAATATTTAAAAAAAAACAGTTCAGAAGACACCTATATCTATTGGAAATAGTAATTCACGTAGCAAGTCCGGAAAATACTGTTTTTTTGGACGAGTAGACCAAATTCTAGGACTAGCGTTAGCGAGTCCTGGAAGTTTGTGAGTCAAAAAAACTGTTTTCGGAGGGGTTGCGTACACTATTTTTTCGGCATCCATTTAGAATAACAAATCAATGAGACGCATTTAGTGTAAGAAACAAAAAGAGGTCGACCTTCAACCATCTGTTAACCGGATAAAATATACTTTTTATGAAGTTATATAAATAGACGAATACGCCCGAAATGGGTTGCCTATCAAAAGGAGGTCATGACAGTGAGTTTTAAAAATTAGCACCATATGGAAACTATTTTTATTATCAATTTGTCAGAAAAATTTATTTATCATAAAATTTGGTGCATTATGGAATACTTGTATTCGAGTTATCAAAACTCTAAATTTCCAAACATTTTAGTTCTTATTTGTTTTAAATATTGAAATTCGAACAGAAGATTCTGATTTTTATTTATATTAATATTTATATTATAATTCGAGCACTTCCCACCCTAGTACGGGAAGTACGTACTTCCCGGACTAGGCCGGGAAGTGCTACTTTCCCAAAGAAAAAGTGCCCGGGAAGTTGATAGTTGGGGGAGACTATTGACACACACTGTATGAAATGATTATGTATTGGAGATATTGAATTTATTTCATTATGTTTCCACATTGCCTAATGGCTGTGACGGCTATTCTTTCATTTTTCTTTCTCTCACAAATTCCACTATGAAGAAAAACCAGGCAAATATAAATTATATCGAAATAATGATTAAAGGCAACGAAAGAGCGCCATTCGTCTATATTCCTTTTTTAGAAATAATTGATTTTTTGCTTCTACATACGGTTGATGCGGGCGAATTCAAACATGAATAATGTGGCGAAGAATGCACTTGGCTTATCTATACTGTTATAGTGTAATATATAGCGATAGATGTCGCACTTACCGCACGATTACGGCATCGAATAAATCATAGGAATGTCGGGAAGTTCTAAGGGTTTTGTAATGCGCTAGAAGCTAAAATAGTCTAGGAGATTCGGGTACGATTTTTACAATTCAATAAATATCTGAAATATTGTTGAAAAAATTTTGATGAAAACACAGAATTCTCGAAAATTGTTATTTGGACAGACGAATCGAAACTCTCTTAGAGTGGTGTGTATAATCGTAATAATCTTATAGCTGAAGAAAATCCAAGGCTCGTCGGTGCACTTTACTTTCAAAAATCGTGTGGTTTTATTGTTTTTTGTTTCATAAAATATTTAATGCGTACATCTTTGAGTGCGATACATCTTCGAATATTTCGAGGAACGGCGTTCGGGTGGAGTTCCTTCACATAGTACTGCTGCAGTTTAAAAGAGATTCCTAAATCAGTGGCCTTGTTAACGTGGGCCACAAAAATCCACTTCTGCAGACCTGAATCTGATGGATTTTTCATTTCAGGATATATCAAGAATACCGTTTTGACTTTTACTACAAATCCCAAGATGGTTATTCATAAAGAAATAAACTTTTGCGGGAGCTTGAAAAATAACGCATTTTTTTTTTTTAAATAAGTCGCAATTATAAAATTCCTAGTTACTGAGTTGGAATTTGAAAAATGAAATTGGTGTGTCGCCCTTTCACGCCTTCGTAATCTACCAAGCAACAAAAAATGTACTGTTAGGAAATTTTCTTCGTCATTGTACTTTATGGAAAAGAAATGTCGGTCACTTGTGCAATGTCTCAAATTCACGGCTGATCAGATTGGATAGCATGATGAACAAATTTCTTCGCATATCACAAGAGTGATATATGCATTCCGTAGGATGCGTTGCGGGAGCTTTTAGATGTCATCTCCATCCCGATATACATTAAGGACAGGAACAAATTTGTCATGTAGGGATTATTGTATAAATGTATCGAATTCCCAACTGCTTTTTTTTTCATTTCTCAGCGTATGGTATTAATCGCGACTTCCTTTTGATGTTGTGTCTTCTTCCAGAACCAGAACCTCCCGCCAGTTACTAGTGTTGTAAATTGAAAAAGATCCTTTGAAGTCACTTCAATGTATATGAAAAAGCTTTACAGTCTCCTTCGGTATTATACAATTACATGATACATCATTCACTTATTCCACCAACTGTAAAAACAGCTCAAACCTTTTAAATTATGTGGTAATAATTTTTGTCTTTGTTTTGAATTCCGTCACGTTTTCTATTTGAGCCATTTTTGTTGCTTGTCATTGACACTCCTCGACAACGCACAACAATTACAAAATACAAATTGAAATATGTTAAAATGGCTAACGAATTTGCTATACTTTTCGCATATTCTGTAACACGAAACAATATTGATTTACCCACCAAAGATTTATACTCTGAAGATAGCACATACTTGTTTACTACAAGCATATTATGCAGCGAAATGGTCGTAGTTGTTAGATAAAGTATGTGCCTTCCTCCCAGAGGGCTTGGGTTCGATTCCTACCGTCGCCAAAGAGTTAAAGTTGCTTGGAATTCATTTTTACATAAGCTCTGCTTTTGAGGGTTTTTTAGCAAACCTGGCAGATTTGTTAAAAAATAAATTTCCCCAAAAAATATTGATGGACTTATTAAAAAAAAAATTGAAAAAACAACATGATGAATCCTTGGGGCACACCAAATCTGATACAAATTTTGTCTGCAATTTCTGCTGTTCTCACTCTTTCATTAGGCCCTGAGATATATGATTCAGACATTTATGAGTTATGCCTTTGCCTCTATAACAGTAACATTTTTCTGATCAGCAGATTCAAATGCCTTTGATACGTCGAAAAACACTGCTGCTACTAGAATTTAAAGCGAACAAGGTGCTTGGAACTGTTAAAATATGCGATCACGGGCTTGAAATCAAATGGCGTAAAGTGGTAATAAAACAGCAAGGAATAAAACATCAACATTTGGACAGTTTTCTTGATCGGTAGAGATCAGGCTCTTATATTTCTTTGGCAAAACCAACATATATTTTGAGAAACAAATATGATTCCATTTATTCAAGTGGTGTTGTTGAGAACTTTCATATCGATCATTCATTTATAAGTAGGTGAAAAAAAATCCTGAAAACTATCTACAAAATCATTGGAACAGATACATTTCGTCTATATTTTCTGACTTCCCATTTTATAATTCTAATTTCAGGAATATAACTATGTATCATATCAAGCTTTCTCTATAAGCTACTCTTCTCAGAAAATTGCTACCATATTCAGTTTCCTGAAACAAAAGTGACACCGAAAGCGCTGCAGTACGAACTCAATTTTACTTCCTGCCCACTCTCAAGTGGAAATAGACATCATACACGATTAGGAAAATTGCATCACATTTTACGAAATTAGAGAATCGTGTCTTTATAAGTTTTTTTTTCATCCTTAATGATTTTCAATGAAGTTAGATTTGAATGCAAAATCTGGTAATTTTCATGAATGAGTGTAATTGTGAAAAATATCACAGTAATGACAAAGACTGTAAATAAAATTGTGCTTGACACGCGATATTCTTCCCCTCTCTGAAGTTTATCTTATATTTTTCAGTATTGTTTGTGGTGTCATGACGACAGGATGTTTTCGCAGCGCAATTACCTGAATAATTTTTCGATAATAATAATAATAAATGTCTTAAATTATTCCACAAAGTAATGCACTGAAAATATTGTTATAACAATGAAAAAATTCTAACAATTTGTGGAAAAATTCTCGGAGCGAAATTCAGACACTTATTATACCGAAGTATACCAAGGTCTGCTCTTCCATTTAACTCCGATACATTAAAAAATGAGGAAAAATGAGTTCTATAACAGTTGCAGAAGTTGTTTCTAATATGTTTGTTACCAATTTTGGTCATTTGATAGTCATAGACGAACTCTCTTTTTGAAAGATGAAGGCTTATCGGATTTAACATTTCTTGTTATAGAATTGTATCGTTTGAAAATACAATAGCTGAACGATCTCTGAAACAGGTCAGATTTATGAGGGGATTATTGTGTTTTTAAAACGACTATATCTGTTATGGATATTTTCTCTGAATGATATTTTTTTGAAGAGATATTGTGGTTCTTTGTTAGCTATAATTGTGCGATAAAGGGCGAGAGTCTGAAGATTGAACCGGTTTTTCGTAGTCAGCCATTCCAATTTTGGTAAGGTTTGAGAAATGTGATCGAACTTTCGTATGCCAAAAATGAATCCAAGACAGGAATTTTTTACTTTCTGTATTCTATTCAAATCAATGTAATCCAAGCTGGGAGAGTAAACCTGCGAGCAAAACGAAAAATGTGATAGAACAAGTGTTTCACAGAGCTTGGCTTTCATTTCTCTAGTGAGATATGTTCTGTGAGGATATAACATTCTCAAACTTGAATATGCTTTTTGCAAACAATTGGAAACATGCTTTATGTATCTGAAGGATTGGCCAACATGGCAGCCAAGTTTTTTGCTTCCTCTACCACTTCCAATTCTGCGTTGTTCAATCTGATTTTAATTTCAAGTTCATATTTCTGACAGAACTTCACAGGGCCTAAAAGTAAAATTTTGGTATTGGTTGGATTGAGCAGTAGCTCGTATTTCAATGAACTTTCATATATGATCTGTAGATCCTACATAATTTTTTCCACTGAGTCATTCAGACTGGTGGGATTGAACGAATGATAAACGTGGTTATCATCAGCATAAGCATGAATTCGGCAGTGCTCCACATTCGAAGTTGAATGAGAGCTGTATATACAAAATAGCAATGGTCCGAGCACTGAACCTTGGGGATCACCCCTTATTAGTGTCAGTGGAGCAGAAAGGGAACTTCCTAGTTTGACCATTTGTGTTCTATCAGCGGAATAACTCGTCATCATATTCTGAAAAGCCAGTGTAATGTAGCATTGACATTAGAATGTTAGAATTCAAACTAACCAAAGCTTTACTGTAATCCAATAAGACCAAAATTGAAATATCTCCCTTACCACTGGCTTCTAGAATATCATCTGTTATTTTTAACAATGCTGTGCAACAACTATGGTGTGTTCTGAACCCAGATTGGTAGTTAGGGATCAGTTCATTCTTGTATATAAAAATTTTCATTTGATCATTCAGGATACGTTCTGGAATTTTTGAAAATGTAGGAAATATACTCGTACTTACTGGTCTCAAGTCTTTATATTCCTCAACATTTTTAGTTTTGGGAAGGGGGATGATATGCGCTACATTCCAGGATATTGGGAAGTGACAATCCAAAATACAGCAATTTACTATGTGCAACAAAATGTTCTTGATAACAGGAAAGCATATTTTAAGTATATTTAGATTAAGATCATCTCCAACTGCAGTACTTCTTAAGTTATCCATGTTCAGTAGTACATGGTCTTCAACTATCCGAAACTGGAATCTATTTTCGTTAATACGGTTCCCAATATTACTATCATATAATTCGATGAGTTGTATATTTTCAGTGTAATAATAATATTAATATACCACAACAAACGTTGCACTAAATGAAATGAGAAGAATGAAAAAACTGAAAATGAGTTAAGAATAATTTACTATACATAAATCAGACCAACCAAAAAAATATCACAGTTTTCTAAATGCATACGTTACAGGATCGTAAGTGAAAACCGGCCCCCGTATCGGCTGAACATTTTCATACTGAAGCCTTGCACTGAATGCCATATTTTTCACATCGTCATCAGTAGCAAAATTCACTTTCTGCAGCAACCCGCTTGGATGATAAATATAGTAAACACCTCGTTCTTCTTTCGTCAATGCTTCATTCGGTTGAGAATCGTCTCCAGACCCAATTTCCTCCGCTTCCAGATCTGTAATGGATGTAGTTGTCGGTACTTCTGTGGTAGTACCCTCAGGTTCGGATACGGTTGTAGATTCTACATCAGGTGGGCCGTACTCCTGTTGGGGTGGTCCGGATTCCTGAGGTGGCGGTCCATAAGAGGACTGGGGCTCTGGAAGCTGGAATTCTGGACCGGATGGCTTCCAACCCGATGCAGGATAAGGCGCGGCTTTCTGTTTCTGAAATTGCCTCTCGTTAAATCTTGGGGGTTCTCCGGATACGAGAGAGACTGCGCAAATGCACAATACGGTGTACGAAAACATTTTGTTGGTAGCAGGAGACTGGTTGAATGTTCTGCAAATGATTCTGCTTTTATACGATCGGATATGAAATATATCATTGACTGCATTGAAGTGGCAATGACTTTTAATTATTTTGGCTAATTGATAATTCCGTTCAGCTATTCTCTAGTCGATGATTGAATAATTCAAATGATTCATCGAAATTATTTCAAGTTCAGTTTATTTACTGTGTCAGGTCTTGGAGAACTCAATCTTGAACTCTCTCGATGTTTTAAGTAACATGGAATTGATACCCCTAGATAGTCATATTATAATAAAAGAAGGTGAAATGACTAACGAAGACCCAACTGATGTATCAAACTTATTCAATGATTTTTTTTTATAAATGCTCCAGTACCAAGCAAACAAAATGAAAAAAGTAATATTTCCAATGATATCGAGGTAGATATGAATGAGTACTCTTTTTTTCTTGAACCCTTTACCAGTCTCGAACTGATAACAATTATTTTAAAATATAAACTGAAAAATAAGCATTCATCTGGGCATGATGAAATTCCTCTTTTTATAATAAAGGCTTGTTTAGAAAATATTATTGAACCTCTGACACACTTAGTGAATCTGTCCTTTCTGAATGGGGAGTTTCCCCAATGTCTGAAAGTTGGAAAAATTATTCCCATCTTTAAAAAGGCGTGTACAACTACTATGAATAATTATCGTCCAATTACTATAACATCAAGTTTTTCTAAAATATTTGAGTACTCATTTCTCAACCGTCTTATGACATTTTTATATAGATTCAATATCTTCACGGAAAATCAACATGGATTTTTAACCAACCGTTCTACTAATACTGCCATAAATGCTTTTTTTGAAAAGGTCATACATTTTATGGAGGCAGGAGAGTGCCCTGCTGGAATTTTTTGTGATTTCAGCAAGGCATTCGACTGTGTCAATCATAATCAGCTAAAATCTAAACTATATAATTATGGAATACGAGGTGTAACATTAGAATGGATTTCCTCATTTTTGGAACACCGTCATCAGTACATATGTGTACCAAATATTCAATCTCAGAGTGTTGGTTACATCAATTCGAAGAGTAAACCCATTAATGTTGGTGTACCACAAGGTTCCGTCCTGGGGCCTATTTTATTCTCACTTTATACTAACGATCTGGATAAATTCTTGCAAGGTGTTCACGTAACAATGTATGCAGACGACACGTCATTGATAATATCACACAAAAATGAAATTCGTATGCATCAAGAAACAGAAAAAGTCTTAGAGCTGATGCAGGACTGGTGCAGTACCAATTATCTGCATTTGAACGCTCAGAAAACACAAATTATAAGATTTCACAACTATCAAAGAAAGTGCGATCCTGTCAGAATTCAGTTAAATGATGATGTTACCATTGATAGCGTAGACGAAACCAATTTTCTTGGTCTTTCTATCGATAAACACATAAGTTGGAAAGGTCATTGTCAAAATTTGATGAAAAGGTTGAATTCCTTATGTTTCATGTTCAGAAATCTCAAACATATACTTGAAATTCCTCAACTAGTGGCCCAATACCATGCACAGGTTGTTGCACGAATCAGATATGGAATATGTCTGTGGGGCAACTCCACCATGGCGAAAGATTTTTTCGTAGTACAAAAAAGAATATTAAGAATAGTAGCTGGAGTTCCTAGTACACTCTTGTAGAGACATTTTCAAACAACTGAGAATATTGACTTTAGTATCTGTTTATATTTATGAGTTGTCAATATTTATTTTAAAAAATAGACACAAATTTGTTCTCACTGGAGATTTTCACTCCGTTAACACACGTCAAAAAAATTACCATATTCCATTTACAAAATATAAGGTTTCAGGTAATTCACCTACAATATTGGGATTTTCTGTTTTCAATCATCTACCTGAAAATTTAAAAGAAGCCACATACTCAAAAAAATTCAGTAGTTCACTGAAACAATTCCTGACTGAAAAATGTTTTTATTCATTAGAAGAATATTTTAATATGTAGTTTTAAATTATATTCTAAGTTTGCATATGTGTGTATTCGTGTTGACTTTTAAATATTTTAATATGTAGTTTTAAATTATATTCTAAGTTTATATATGTGTGTATTCGTGTTGAATTTTAAATATTTTTAAATATTTAAATTTTTTATATTTACAGTGTAGGCTCTGACATTTTGTTACTGCTATTTCTATTTGACTATTCCTATACATATTCATATGTCTTATTGGAAAATAAATATTATTATTATTATTATTATTAGTGATGAAGCATATTAGGCCAAGCTGTAGATAAAAATGAGAGGCTTTTTTCATATGAAATAAAAGACGCAAACGGCCTATACAACTTTTTTTAAGATAGTTCGTGGAAAAAAACCGGTTTTCGCCCCAAAAGAATCGCTTTATGAAATTTTTTAAACAAGAAATTACTAAAAAAAAAATACAACTTCTTGGTTATTTTGCAAATATGAAAAGGTATTGGAGAAATCGTTTCACAGTCAACAAAACTTTTGTAGAGAATTATGAAACCTACAAAATGGTTTTTCATACTACCAGATCGGTGCAGTTTTCACTGAGAAAATGCTGGAAAACCTCTAAAAGAGACCATTTTTCAAAAATTCATGAGTTTTATAAATCTGAAGCTGGACAAACAATATTGTGGAAACTGATAGATATAACATGTGGTTCAACTGTGCATAAGACGGTTTCTGTCCGATGTGTAGTTTTTGCATAATTGCGTTACAAACAATTTAAGTGCAAATCTCTCTAAATGCGCCGATTTGAGGTTAATTATCCTATTCAAATTCTGTAAACGGCAATTGGAAGTAGAGATCCATATTTTGAATTTGCATATTTTTGATTTCCACCTTAGAGGTGGGAAATGTGTTGAAAATGTCTCTGGAAGCTATTCTAAATGCTTCAAAGTTGCCCGAACTCAACTCGGATTAACTTCAGTGCGACTTCGGGCGACTTCAGACGCACTTTGAAGCGTTTTGATCAACTGTCAGTGATATTTCCAACAAATTTTTGACCACTTACGTGAAAACCCAAAATATACAAATTGTAGATATTCATCTCTACTTCCAGATGGCGATACGGAATTTCAATACGACGTGTAACGGTATGGGTCGATTAAACAAAGCAGGTAAATTGTAGGGGTTTTATTGAGAGCAGAATCAATCTAAAATACATAAATTTGTAGGTATAGTAGTAAAATTATTACATTTACTGATTATGACAATTTATGATTGAAATGTCACAACTGTCATCATGGTAGTAAACTTACCTAAAACCAGGCACGCAGATAGAATTTAGCAGAGCTAAATCTCTTAGTTAACACCAAAAGGTTTTTAACTTGATTTGCAATGAGTGTTAGTAATAAAGCAAGTCCATCACCAACAGGAAAAGTACCTTTCGGTAAAATTACAATATGAAGTTGAACATCTGAAACTATTCAATAACAACCTTCTTGATTGCTTGGTTACAGATTATTGATTATGATTCTGTACACATATCCATATACCAAGTGATATTCTGTTATAGACGATTTCCTTCAAATTGGATTCAGCTATTTTCCTAGGGTTTGGGTTAGATAGGTGGACGACGTGTTCGCTATTTTTGATATGAAACGGATCGATATAGACAGTTTTATTTCATAATTGAATAGCCTGTTTGAAACCATATCGTTCACGTATGAAACTGAAAACAAAAAACAGCTGCCGTTTTTAGATGTATTAGTAATAAGAAATGACCAAAATCAGCTTGAATTCGATGTCTAGAGAAAAGACACGAGCACACTCAGATGCATCCCTGAGAGCTCCCACCATTGCACACAACACAAAATGGCTCGACTAAATTTCTTGGTTAATCTACTCTTGTCGTTACCACTTAACAAAGAAAGATTTAAAACTGAGAAAATGATTATCAGGGAGGTTATTCTGTGGACTTGGTAGACAAATTGATTAGAAAACATAGATTTGAAGCCACTCTTCGTAGCTCTTCGACTTTTCAAAAAGAGGAAAACCCTCTCAAACATGTCGTCATCCCATTCGAACCTCGAGTTACTAGAGGTTTTGAAGGTATTTTCAGAACCCTCAATATGAAGGTGGTATACAAAACTTCGTGTAAACTTCAATAAGTGTTGGGTACTCCCAAAGATAAAACAGATTAAAGAGAAAAGTCGGAGATTTATGAAATTAGCTGTAAGGACTGCGAGAAAAAGTTTTTGTGTCGAACCCGAAGGGCCATGAAAGTACGGTTCAGAGAACACATTGCTCATATCCGATATTCAAGACCCAAAAAATCGAGTGGCCCAACCATAGAAATCATAATATACAGGGTGTTTCTTAAGTACGTGTAGAGACTTCCAGAGTATGTTGCTGATGTCAAAATGAGAAAAAAAGTTCCCATAAACACATGTCCACAAGTTATTCGTTTCTAAGATACAGAGTGTCAAAGTTTAATTATTATATATGTTTTTTTGTGAATAAATGCCAAAATATTTGTGATATTCGAGTAAAGTTTGGTATCTGGGATGGTTTTTCAATGACAAAATCAAATTTTGTGTTAATTGTGAAAAAACTAATTTCTAATTCAATTTATTTTGAATTAAAAAATCCTATCATTCAAAATCACTTGCATCGATTATTTCAAATCACAATAACTCGAAAACAGTTGCTCGCAGTGACCTCTACCAAGAATATATATTTTACACAAACTTAATAATGAATATTCCCAGATACCAAACTTTACCCAAATATCAACATTATTTTGAAATTATTCACAAAAAATAAAAATAAGAATTCAATTTTGACACTCTGTATCTCAGAAACGAATAACTTGTGGACATATGTTTATTGGAACATTTCTTCTTATTTTGATGTCAGCAATACGCTCCTAAATTTTCTACACGTACTTAAGAAACACCCTGTATATAAAGTATATATAATATATATCTTTGGGCCCAACATGCTTTGGATGACGACCACAAACAAGCTTAAAATTAATCAGACAAGTTCATGACCATATACTTCTCGATGCATTCGAGAGTCTGGAAATTGCCAAGAGCAAAAATAATATGAATGATGCTACAGCTATACAGCCCATTATTCAAGATCGTAGTACACTGAAAAATGTTTTCTTTTCTTTTCTTCATAATAAATTCATAAATTATTGTTTCTTCCAAGAAATTTATGATATCAAATCCAAAACAAGTAGCATAACATTAAAATTAATTTAGAGCAGGTAAATTGCTAGAATAAGAAAACAACAAAAGCAGGCAAAGGACCTCGCACTTTTCTTATGTAAAGTGGCGACGTGGCGACCGGTCAAATTTTCTGAAAGTTTGGTATATTGTTGTACCCGGCTCAGTAACCAAAAGTGTCAATGGGCAGAACCCAATCCGATGGGTAGTTGTCTAAATACGGGGTGTTAAAGTTGAAAATTGCCCAGATTTTAGGATTTATTTTTTATTTATTAAAAGTTATATTGAATTTCTGTTGCATGCAGACGTTTACTACATGTTCTAGTGATGGAATTAGTGGATACGTATGATTGAAAATATTTATATTTACAAGGTGATTCACGAATGTATGACGGTAGTTTTTTGCCAAAATTCACTTTTTCTACTGTGACGTCAGGGAGACATATTTTTAAAACGTTCTCTTTGATATAGTATTTTGACGAGAAAATATTGCATAGTACATATTTTTTATACAGGGTGTTTCGCAGAGAGAACCACTGGACAAAATTATTTTCTTTTAGAATTAATTCGAAACCCTGTATTTATGGATTGATTTTTGGGAACAGTAATACCACAAACATATGTGTGTCTCTACTCTCCAAAATATTCAAGGTGATTTATTCATAGGAAGGTATTCAATTTTTGGAAAAGTACAAAAAACATGAACAACCTGTATTCAAAAATTTCCTCGGTCAAATGTAACTATTTTCTCACTATATATTGATTTTCATACCATCTTCAGAGGTATGAATTCTGAAGCCGATACTATGACCACTTTTCGAGATACAGGGCGTTAAAGTAGAAAATTACTGATTTTATTAGTTTTTTCTTCAAATTGAAAATCCGGATTGATTTTATTTGGCGCCTATGAGTTTAATATGAGTTTCGGTTAGATGTGCATGGAAAGGTTTAGCTAAAAATATTCACTGTTACAGGGTTGTTCACGAATAAATCACAATAGGTTTTTACAAATACTCAAAATATTACAGTTCTGTCACAGATAAGGTATTCCATGAAGTTAATACCGAGTCGTTTACAATTTTGTGTCTGAAATGAATACTTTTCATACAGGGTGAGCCATACAGCAAACCATACCAAAAATAATTATGCTTTGAAATAATTGAAATGAGAACGTTTTTAGTGAGTTTTGAGTAAGTATCATCAAGTATGCATAACCGTAAGAATTTTAGATATACAAGGTAATTTAGTTATAATCACCTACCAAAAATATACATCTTTTTTCGATATAAGTAATCGACAAGCTTTTATTCACGTGGCAGCAAAAATGATATTGAGTAGTTTTTTCATTCATTCAACACTTTATAAATAAATAGCATTTAACATTTATGATTCTTTTATGATATAGGTACAATATCTACGGAGAATTTTGTTCCTGATCATCATCAGAGTGCTGCTAACGGAACAGTATATAACTCGCTCTACACGTATATTGTGAAGTACCTATCTATACAAATAGGTTCGAATTATACCTACACAAGAAGATGGATAATTATCATCTTCTTGGGGGTGATAGCGCAGAGGGTAAGCGCGCCCATAAAGTTACTCAAAATTCACTTAAAAAAGTTCTCATTACTTCTAAGCATAATTATTTTTGGTATGGTTGGCTGTATGGCTCACCCTGTATGAAAAGTAATCATTTCAGACTCAAAATTGTAAACAACTAGGTATTAACTTCATGGAATCATTTATCTGTGACGAAACAGTAGAATTTTGAGTATTTGCAAAAACCTATTGTGATTTATTCGTGAATAACCCTATAAAAGTAAATATTTTTTGATGAACCTTTCAATGTACATCTGACCGAAACTTATATTGCAACATAAAATCAATCCGGCATTTCAACTTGAAGAAAAAACTGATAAAATCAGTAATGTTCCACTTTAACGCACTGTATTTCGAAAACTGGTCATAGTATCGGATTCAGAATTCATACCTCTGAAGATGGTATGAAAATCAATATATAGTGAGAAAATAGTAACATTTGACCGAGGAAATTTTTTAATACAGATTGTTCATATTTTTTGTACTATTCCCAAAATATTATGGAAATTAGAGACACATATATGTTTGTGGTAAGGTGAAGTGGGGTATATATGATAATGGGGCAATTGCGATAGTACGTTTGAAACTAGCTATTTGTATGAATATGCTTGTGCCACTTATTAGCCGGAGCCCGAAATATGCTAGTCTAGTGAGCCACTACTAGAAGCCGTCGAAATCCAAACATGGATTTCATTTGAGTACAGATAAGCGAAGAGTGCGTTTCACTTTAACACACATTTTTTTATACATTTACCCCGTTGGTGGAATAATGTTTTATTTTTTCGGTATGTAGGAATATTAATATAATTTTTATATACTTAGTAGTTCATAGTAGTTTGAAAAAACGTATGGTATATGTTATTAAAATAAAAAACGCATTATTGACCTCAAACGTTGCTATAACACATTAGCCCCTTGGAATTTTGTTGTTGAGGCAAATGTATTATTACAGGTTGGGCCAAATGTGTCATAGTATATCACATTTACCCCGTTTGTATAACTTCTTGGATTCAAACCTGGATTACTCAAACAATTAATTTAAACAGTTGTAGAACAAGTTTTACAAGCTTTATTTGTTATAGATATCATGGTTCACTGCTACAAAAAAAAAGAAACTTATGGAAAATATTCGGCAGCTGATCTCAACACTGCAATGTCTGATGTTTTAGCAGGCCGAACATCAATTTATAAGGCAGTTGGGTATTGGTAAAAGATAATCAGACATTATGTGGGACTTGAATCAGAATACACGGATGATGGGTGGATAGTTAAATTAAAAAATTGTATGGCCAATAAATACCGACATTAGTAATGTACTTGAACAAGATATAAAAGTGCTACCTGATCCTATCGTTGATAGACGAGGAATGTACTAATTTTCAACTTTCTCAAAAAACTTTTTACATTCAACATTAACTCTAAGATATCTAAGAGTGTTTTGTGTTTAATTTTATTAGCTTTTTGTTTCCTTTGTTCTGGCATTGTTTCCTAGTTCACATTTTTGGTATTTCTTAACAAAATAAATTATAAAAATTACACAAATAGAGAACTTAAATTGAATTTTTATACAATTGCCCCAGACTACGGAATATGCTATTTACTACAAAAATATAAACTTTCTTCACATTTGCCCCAGTCACTGGGGTAAATGTGATATATTCATATAATTTTAAAAAACATCGCGCAACATTAACAACATTAAACATTATTTAACTTTCTCGTGAAAAATCAATACAAAACCGTTCCAAAAGTATATGGTTTTTTTCTCAAATTTTTTAAACGTTTCTTTGCAGCTTCATATTGAATGAAAGTTGAACTATTCAAAAAGTAGATCACATTTGTCCCACTTCACCTTATTACTTTTCCCAAAAATCAATCCATAAATACAGGATTTCGAATTAATCCTATAAAAGAAAATAATTTTGTCTAGTGGTTCTCTCTGTGAAACACCCTGTAGAAAAATATGTACTGTGCAATATTTTGTAGTCAAAATACTTTATCGAAGAGAATGTTTAAAAAATATGCCTCTCTGACGTCACAGTAGAAAAAGTGAATTTTGGCAAAAAACTATCGTCATACATTCGTGAATCACCTTGTATATATAAATATTTTTAATCATACGTATCCACTAATTTTATCACTAGAACATGTAGTAAACTCTGCATGCAACAGAAATCCAATCTAACTTTTAATAAATAAAAAATAAATCCGCAAATCTGGGCAATTTTCAATTTTAACACCCCGTATTTAGAAAACTAGCCATCGGATTGGGTTCTGCCCATTGACACTTTTGGTTACTGAGTCGGGTACAACAACATACCAAACTTTCAGAAAATTTGACCGGTAGCCACTTTACATGAGAAAAGTGCGGGGTCCTTTGATAATGAGTGTGGTTGCCCCTCAGATAGGTAGTAAGGAGAGTAGGTAGATTCGATATGTTAGATAATTTGACATCAATTAAGAAATAGTGGTTTAAATAGAAGTAAGTTAGGATAAGTGGTTTAGTAAGCTTTTAGCTCCTGAAGATGCTAACTTTGTTGGCGACACTCGCGTCGAGTGTGATTGTGATGTAGTTTTGGTGTTTGGGTAGTTTCCTTTTTTCTTGAATTGATTTCACACCAAAGGTTCCAAAATATTCATTCATTTGATAAATTGCATACTAGTGTATTTTTTCAGGTTTAATATAAAATAAAGAACTTTAAATTAACTTTCACTTATGTGCCTACCGTTCTTCTGAAAGGCCACTGTTTTCTTAGAAAATTCATCATTCTGAATATTATATGAAATTTTTCCTAACGAAGTTGATATGCACTGAACTGACTTTGACATAAAAATACGAAAATACTTGCTAGAAAAATTTCATTCACATCTGGGTTAAAATTATTTTTTCCAAATAGTGAAATAAAAGGCTGTTCATCTGTTTATCTGAAAAATACAATAAAATGGCTTACAACAACGTTATCAAGATGAAGCAGATTTCGCTTTACAAATGAGAAAACAACCAGCACTCGCTTTTCTTCCCTCAGGCGATGTGGTGGAAGTTTTTGAAAATATATGTGAACAATTACCACCAGAAACCATACCAGTAGCAGATCATTTCGAAGAGACATATACTGGAAATCCAATCGTCCTCCAAACGTCGTGATCGAATTATCCGCAACTTGGAAAGATAGGTCAGTTAGGTTAAGTTTTATCACTTCGTTTTAGTTTAAGAGATTCGGTGGGCGGAAGCGTGTCTCTATCTTCTGGTAAATTATCTTGCAGCGGGTATTTTTGTTCCGAAAGTTCTTTCTTTCGTTGGTTTTTGTGCCGGAGATATTTTATTTATTTTACTAGGGGGAATGTCCCGGGGGTAACTGTCTGTGGGTTTTTGTTGAGGGGTAATTTTCCTATAAGTTTTTTTTTTCTAATTGAGAATAATGATCAAAACAAAAATAAGTTATGAATAATTTATTGAATATAAATCAAACTAACTCAAAATATCACAACTTTCTGAATGCATACGTCACAGGATCGTACGTGAAAACTGGCCCCTTTATCGGCTCAACGTTTTCATACTGCAGCCTTGCACTGAACGCCATATGCTTCACATCGTCATCAGTAGCAAAATTAACTTTCTGTAGTAACCCACTGGGGTGGTAAATGTAGTACACACCACGTTCTTCTTTAGTTAGTGCCTCATTCTGTTGGGTACCGTCTCCAGATCCAATTTCCTCCGCTTCCAGATCTGCAGTGGACGTAGTTGTCGGTACTTCTGTAGTAGTACCCTCCGGTTCGGATGTTGTGGTAGTTGCTGCCTCCGGAGGTCCGTACTCTTGTTGGGGTGGTCCGTACTCTTGTTGGGGTGGTGGTCCATAAGACGATTGAGGCTCGGGAAGCCGGAATTCTGCACCAGATGGCCTCCAACCCGATGGTGGATAAGGTGCAGCTTCTGATCTCTGGAACTGCCTCGAAAATCTCGAGTTGGATCTCGGGGGTTCACCGGATACCAGAGAGATGGCGAAAATACATAGAACGGTGTATGAAAGCATTTTGTCGGTGGCAGAAGACTGATGATCAACACCGAAAGTACTACGGCTTTTATACGAGCGATATGAATTATTGTATCATTGAATGTCTGCCCGTTGAAATGACAATGACCCGTAATTATTTTGGACAATTAGATATTCTAGTCACCTATTCCCGAGTCGACAGTCAAGTGATTGAAATGATTTCCGAGGTCACTTCATATCGGATATGTTCAACTATTGCAAATAGCTCCTTGGATGCATTTTATTCCAATATAATTAAATTTTCAATTATCTCAGTTCTACGTATCCTGGAATGAAAAGATGAGTTCGCTGAATATCCGTAGTTCGTAGTGAATTCTGTTTGATTGCTTATTGGATATCAGTGAAGGGTTGAATTGAAAGGGAGCTCTTCTATGTTCGATTATTGATTTATTATCAGGTGCAGACTGAATAAAACCGTGTTTATATTTATTTTGATTTACTTTCTTTGAATATGAACGTTTGTTCTATTTCGAAGCGTTTTTTCGAAGTAGTGGTGTATTTACAGAAACTTCAAGTGATAACTTTAGGCAAAACGCTCAAACGCCTAATAGAATTGATATATTGTCACGTATCTCAGGACTTGGTTCTCTTACAATTCCCAAATATTCAATATGTGTCAGAGCACAGTAATGGAAAGATAATGAAATATTAAATTTGTAATTTGTAGACTGAATTGTATAACTGTGAATATCATTCAATTGCAAACAACTGTTTTCAATAACATTTTTCGATATTCTGCATAGTAGTGTAACATTACTCTATTAGACTGGGAGATGGTGAAAGATTTCAGGTGACTATTTTCTCGTTTATGCGTCTAAGACTGAATTGTATAACTGTGAATATCATTCAATTGCAAACAACTGTTTTCAATAACATTTTTCGATATTTTGCATAGTAGTGTAACATTACTTTATTAGACTGGGAGTTGGTGAAAGATTTCAGGTGACTATTTTCACGTTTATGCGTCTAAGACCAGTGAAAGATATGAAAATTCTGACAAGAATGATGAAAAATTTGAGCAGTCGCCGCGTGGCTTTCATATAAAAAATTCGATTTTGGGAAATGGGTCATAGGTTCAAGAGAGGACTATAGTTTGAATCGAGTTGTTCGTTGAGGATTATTCGACTTGTTTATTTCCATAGATTCCAACAAATTCACCATTTTGTGTGGAGGATTTTTAAAATATCTTTATCTATTTTAAGATTCGAATTTTGAAGATGATCATACGTTAATGATCTATTATCCGAAATGGAATGTTCATGGTACCTTATCTTGCTGGTATTGCCAAGTAGTTTATTTCAGACACAAACATTCACACGTTATTTTACGATATAGAATTCACATGGACTTTTTCCTAAATTTTATATTTATATACATGTGAGTTTTGTCCACAATTTTATATTTTGGAGCCCTGAGGATGGCAAAATAAACTACCGAAACGTTGTCCTGTTGAAAAATACTGGTTTTTCTTCAAGACGACCAAACCCCAACAACCATATTCAATAATAATTTTTAATATTCTCGGAGATTCTACCTGCATACTTGATACTAACATATTTTAGTTCTGGTTTTGTGGAAATTGAATATAGTTCTTTCACTGCGGATTTTTTTTTATATTTCTTTATAATGTTGTTGATTAATGCAAATGATAACAAAATACCTATTACCCTAATTAACAACATTATAAAGAAATATCAATAAATATCAGTGATGAAAGAACTATATTCAAATTCCACAAAACCAGAACACAAATATGTTAGTATCAAGTATGCAGGTAGACTTTTCGAAAATATTGAAAATTATCTTTCAAAATTCAATCTACAAACATCCAACACAACTGACGGGAATTTAGGAAACAGATTATTTAATGCCAAACCTAAATTAGACAAAATTAAGAGATCTGGTATACAGTGCGACGCTAAATTATGGAACAAATTCATTATTTCTGAATATAAAGATATATCGGAAAAATCCTCGGACAGGTCGATTTTCTTTTCCGATGGGCCAATTTTTGAACCTCACCCAAAATATATAGGGTTATCCGCATTTGAGGAAAAGCAACTTTGGTGATATTTTTAAATGGGACACCCAGTATATTTGTCCATATTTGGTTAGGGATCGTCATTACAAATCCAGTGATACCAAGGTTGAGTCCCGGAAGGATGAACGCCCCAGCACTCGTACGTACTCAAAACCTCACCCCCCCTATCCACCACCCCGCTCGTTAAAGCGGTTCCTCATCCTGATGACTGGCGATCAGCAGAATAAAATCTGACCGTTTGATATGGAGTGCCCAGCCCATTCTCGGCTTGAAGCTCCCTTTATCTGACATGAGTTGACTTTTAAAACAATGACTTTATACTTTACTGTGCATGGTGCCCTCCTGAAACTGGCTGAAGGCCGAAGGTCTCGCCTCCGCCGTACTTCTTCAGGGGTGTCGTTGTCTCCTTGGTTTACTGGACGTCTGTATTTGTGTCTGTCTCTGTCGTCTTGCTTACGTCTGTTCTTGTGGAGCTCCGTGAGCAGCGGGTTCGTGTGGGTCTCTACTCTGTCTAGAGTAGTCTGTCTCCATATGTTTTCTAATCAGTCTCGCAGTCATACTCATTAGACATACTAGGAAGGTTTTTGGCCATATCTCCGCAGCCGTTTGACATAATCCCATCAAACTTGATATCACTGGATTCGTAATGACGATCCCTAACCAAATATGGCAAAATATACTGGGTGTCCAATTTAAAAATATCACCAAAGTCATTTTTACTCAATTGCGGATAACCCTATATATTTTGGGTGGGGTTCAAAAATTGGCCCATCGGAAAAGAAAATCGACCTGTCCGAGGATTTTTCCAAAATATCTTTATGTTCAGAAATAATGAATTTGTTACATAATTTAGCGTCGCACTGTATATCGACTAGAATGTGGTGAATGCCCCGCCATATATACAGGTCGAACTGGTAGAAATTTTGATATAAGGTACCGTGATGTCATTTCGGATAAAAAATCATTAACGTATGATCATCTTCAAAATTCGAAAAATAAAATGCGAAAAAGGAAAAATGGTGAATTTTTTGGAATCTTTATGGAAATAAATAAGTCAGAGAAAAACTACAATTCGAATATCCTCAACCTGAACCTATATCCCAATTCTCAAAACCTATATCCCAATTCCCAAAACCTGCATTTATCAAATTATTGGTTATGTTCATTTATCATTGGTATTGATTCTGAGAATCGATATACTGCTTCTAATTAAAGTATATCCTAGGTATAGACAATGTAGCTACAAACACTCAGATTTGAATGTAATCTTTTTAAAATTGAAAATGGTGTAATGACCGAAACAATAACAAATATAAAATTATCGTGTAAATGGACAAAATAGCTATTTATGATACAAGCTCGTAAAGCAGTACTTTTTTGTATGAGCGAGAAGTTTCTTGAATGAGGCGCAGCCGAGTTCAACAAACACGCGAGTACAAAAAAGCCCATTACGAAGTTTTTTCTTCGGCAGTTATTACGAGGATGTATTGATATCTAGTTAGACTAGACCAGTTCCCTGCATAAACAAAATATTGCGTTACCATAGCAACAAACAATAACTTATTAGAAGTGTCAGTGAAAAGTTTGACGTCAAAAAAGTAAACCAGAGTTACGCAATAAATTAAAAGAAAAAATATGCCCACCGAAATTGTGAAAATCGAAAAATTGGAGTATCGAGCCATCATCAAGAACCTGTCAGTTACTGGAAGTATTCGCTCCACGCCAACGGCAGCAATGGAAGTCCTCCTTGGATTGCTTCCTCTCCACATAGTTCTGGAGAGAGAGACAAGATGGGCAACTTACAGACTTTACCAAGCGGCCATAAGTCTACCGCAGGCATTTATCATAAGAGGCAGCAGCATGCTGGAGGGCATAATAGCTCACAACATTCTAGGAATGCCCTCAGACATCATGCCTAAAACTATCAACCTTCACACGTCCTACACTGTGGTCTTTCCCGAAAGAGAAGACTGGGTCCGGAATAAAACCAACCAATGTAGGGCAAATGAACGTTGGTTCACCGACGGTTCTAAAACTCAGGAAGGCGTCGGAGCCGGAATATATGGGATGAACCCAGTAGTGAAACGCTCGTTCAGTATGGGTAAACTAGCTACGATATTTCAGGCAGAGGTATATGCCATTGAAATGTGTGCCAGGGAGCTGGAAAATCGACACCACACACAAAAAACAATAAAAATATTTTCAGATATTCAAGCAACACTTAAAGCGCTTGAATCCAACTGCTTTAAATCTAGGGCAGTATGGAACTGCAGAGACACCTTAAACCGACTGGCGCAACGCAACAACGTTACCCTAGTCTGGATACCAGGTCACACAGGCCTAGAAGGAAACGAAATAGCGGACGCCCTAGCAAAAGGGGGGCCGAAACAACGTTTACTGGACCAGAACCGGTAATCGGTTTAGCATATAGCACTGCCAAGAATGTCATAACAGCTTGGGCAGACAATGAAAGACTCGAGTACTGGCGTAGTCTACCGGGCCTAGCCCATTCCAAAGCATTTATTGCTTGTACAAGGAAAAAACAGGACTCTGACAAACTGCTAGAACTCAGTAGAGCGCATCTCAGAGTTATAGTAGGTTTGCTTACTGGCCACTGCAAACTCAAACATCACATGCATAAAATCGGACTTGCACAAGATGCAGAGTGCCGGCTATGCATGCAGGATGATGAAACGGCTAAACACATTCTGTGTACATGGCCTGCAGCGGCCAGAACCAGATTCTCAATATTTGGCGATACGACAGTAAGGCCAGAAAACCAGGTAAATTGTTCTCCCAATACATTCCTCAATTTCGTCAAGAGATTGAATATACTGGGAGAAATATAACCATAGGGTGAGCCACAATAGGCAGTGGAGGGCCTGATACGGGCCCACTCGCGTTCAAACCCAACCTAACCTCTCGAAGACTTCCGAGAGTTGCGCGTAGGGGTGCAATCGGTTGACGGAAATAATAATTTTAACAACAATTTTAACAATAAGAACTCAATTTCGCAACAATTTTATGTATGTGGTTGTTCCAAGTCAGTTTTTGGTCTAGGTAGATCCCTAAAAATTTCGTACAGACCGAGTTCTCTAATGATTTTGATGAAGAAGTAAGCTATGGTTAACATCGATATTTTTTGTACAAAATTGAACAGCTACAGATTTGTCGGTGTTCAGGCTTATTATATTTTCCGAACACCATTTTGATATGGTTTTGATTGATTTGTGCGACTAATCTTGTATTTCTTGATCGGATCTTCCGCTGATAATCAAGTTTGTGTCGTCCACATAAATAATCGGGGATCCACTTACTTGCAATAGTCTTGGAAAGTCTATAATGAATATATTGAACAGAGTGGGGGACAGACATGATCCCTGTGGGGTACCAGTATGTGTTCATAGGATCCGATCTTACACCATTGATCTCAACCTGTTGATTTCTGTCAGATAAGTATGAAAATAACCATTCTAAACATGGATCTCTGACTCTGATTTGGTAAAGTTTATTTTCCAACAGACCGTGATCAACTGTGTCGAATGCGCGGCTCATATCCAAAAATAGTCCCATAATATGGTCATTTTTATTCAGTGAATCGTGAATATGGGTTATCAAGTGCTGGAGTTGATTTATTTATGTGAAGGCCACGAGGCGACGGCTCAAATTTTTCATCATTCTTGTCAGAACTTTCATATGTCACTGGTCTCAAAGGCATAAACGAGAAAATCGACACCTGAAATCTGTCACCATCTCCCAGTCTTTATATGGATTATGGTTTTGGAGTTTATGATACTCATCATCAATTGCCATCCATGAGACAACAGACATTCGTAGTTAATAGTTCGGTCACAAATAAAGATTTAACAACAGTTAATGAAGGATCACAACTTTTCATGCATTGAGGATAAGCGATAATTATCACCCTTTGGAACGATGTAACTCGTTCAGAGAGTTGAACGGGGGCACAAAAACGATGGTTTTAATTTGATAATCTCAACAAATTGACCATTAGAGCATTTACAAGTACTTAAAAGTGCTGTAACTTTCTGCCAGTATAATCCTGAAGTTCTGAAAGCTCATTATTCCAAGATGAACTGAATTATGAATGATAAAGATGGAAGAGGGATGATGTGATAAAACTTCAGTGATTCTCCCGCAGCTTTATGATCTGTGGATATTGCTCCGTAAGAGATTATAACTTTATTATTTCAATTCTTGGCATGAGCATTGTATTGAAATAGCTTCCATCTACAGGGTGTGGCAATCTCTGAAAAAAATTTAAAATAAAAAGTCAACTGGTATAGACGAACTATCTATAATCATCATCAAAAATGTAATCGACCTTATAACTGATCCTTTTACTTTTCTAATGAAACAGTCCTACTCGCAAGGATAATTTCTGATTTATTTCAAAAATAATTTAGTGATACCTCTCTATACAAATGTTGATTAAAGTCAGATTGATAATTCATTATAGACAAATTTCTTTGATTTTTTACTTATCCAACCTTTTTGAGAAAGTAGCATCCAACAGGTAAATTGATTATTTGGAAGCAAACAAACTATTATGTAATGATCAACATAGCATCTGAAAAAGCCATTCTATCAAAACAGCAACTTACCATTTTCTCAATTTCTTTTATGCAGAAATTGACGCTAATAACCTTGTTATCAGTCTTTTCATATATCAAAGACTTTTGACACGGTATCTCCGGATTTCAAAAGTCATAAGACATGTCCACTTAGTTATCCAGAAAATATTTTAACTTGTTTGAGATCATATATTATGTAAAACAGGTGTATGACTGTCAAATATAATAATGGATGTTCCACAGGGTTCGGATTTGGGTCCATTATTATTTGAGCTCTTTACTAATGACTAGTCTGAATAGATAAGAGACTGCCACTCAATACAGCATTCTTTGCAAGCGAAAAAATGAAATCCTGTGTAACAAAAGGAAGTTTATTCAGCCTTTATTTTTCCATGGCATTCTCATACACACCTATCACTCAACATAATGGCATGGGGACGCGGAAAATATTTAAATGGAGTTTTTGTGAACCAAAGGCATATTTTGAGACTCATCTACGATATGGACTATCGACATAGTCGTAAAGCGGGTTTTATAAGAGAAAAAATGGTGTGTTTTCCATTTATTTACATTTTCGAATGTGTTAAATTTTCAAGAAACAACTTTGATAGACGTTCCGCTTCCGGAAAATGTGAATGAGGTGTCATTCGATTGGAATGGTGCGTGTTGATGATTTTTTGAAAAATTTAAGAGCCGCTTGCAGAAATTGCGAAACTCATCAGCAATTTAAAAATTCAGGCGTCTACCGGATAAATGAATGAACAATAATCGGCGTTAAAAAAAATGTATCGCGATTTTCTATTAATTATGCATTAGTTAATTAACATTTTTTCTGACTTGAACATGAACATTGCAGTTTGATAATCATTGTTAAATAACAAATCTGATTTTTTCCCTTTATTGTAGTAGTTTTGTAAAAGTCTTCCGTTGAGATTCGCGTTGGAAACATAAAAAAAATATATATTTTCCATTTTGTTATCAATAATTTACTTAGGTTAAAAATTTATAAACCTTGGTTAATCATTGATTCTTTTTTCAGATCAGTATTGATCTGGTTTTTTATAATCAGGAGCCACATGAAAATGATTCTCGAAAATATTTATTTCCCATTGTTTACAAAATTGTTGTAAAAAACGCGTTATTTATGAGATAATTGAAAAATATTTTTTGGAAACCCAATAATTGATAACCTGTGGTAGAAGTCTATTGTATCTCGGAAGTGGAGTGGTATTGATTCACAATATGGAAAAACACGAAGTAATCTCCATAATTTTTTATTATTTCATCTGGTGTAATGTGATGGCGAAGCCATTAATCAAAAATCAGTTTATCGTTGATAATCGTTTATAATTGATGCAAATTGTGATTTAAAAAAATTCGTTCCCTGAAAAAAATTTTCTTTGCTCAACCGGATTTGTTAATTAACAATTTTTTTCTACCACACCTAGTTATTATTGAGAAATATTTTTTTTTTATTTTCGTTAAAATTTTCTTTGTTTATGTAATGAACAATTTGTTATTGAGTATCTCCCAACCACATTGAAATTATATTTTTTTTGTCAAAACAATGCAATCAGCAAATGCGTACTATAAAAAAATCACTGTAGTCACGATTATGGAATATGAAAGGGGTTGATTGCATTTTTATATGATGAACAGATGTGTGACATTTCTGAACCATTCTCATGCCCTTAAATTATGCAGGGTGGTGAAAATTAATGTTCAATTTGGAACTTCTTGAATGAACTTTCTCGCGTTTTTCGAAAGAAAAACCTGATATATTTTGCAACCCTATGATGAAGGATTAGATCACGAATATTTATTGTATGGATATCCCTATAGCTATTGCTGGCCGTTTACGATTCATTGAATTTTTGAAAAAAATTCTTTTGCTTATTTTCACTGACACACATACCTTCATACCATTGTAGATTGTAGGTGGCTATTATTGTCCAAAAAAATATTTTCGGTTATTTCAAAACCATTGTCAATTCATTCAATTGATTCGGCCACATTACAAAAAATAAGATATAATATCTGATAGGTCATTAGATAGGAGTAAACAGTAAAAATCGAATATTAAAATAGACGTACAAAATAAGACTAAAATTTAAAACATTTTTTGAAATTATTTTATATCCAGCAAACAATTGAGAATGTGAATACACGGTAAGGTGAGTTTTTCAAACTATCAAAATATGGCTTAACAAATAATTGAATGTAAATGATATTATACTACATGAAAATTTATCTTTTTTATCAATTTCAACGCTCATTTGCAATTAAAAATAAGGAATTCCCAAAATGACTGAAAAAGTCATGTTTTGGTTCTTTCAGTTTCAAAGATATTTTTCATACGAACGATAGGTATATCTTTTCCATGCCATCCAAGGTTTTTGCGTTTTTCTTGATGATTTCGAGATATGTTGAAAAAATATCAATACAAGGGTTTCAGATTCTTCAATCATTTAAAACTTTCACCAAGAATTTTTCTCAACAGGAATAATATTTTAGCCACAAATCGCAAAAAAATAACAATTTTCAACCCTGCAAACGTGTATTTAGCTACCCCAACAACTTCCGAAAATTTTATTGGGTCATCTCGAATACTTACCCCAGATTTTCCCACCACTAACATACTGCTAAGAATTTTCTATGAATTCCGCTATTTGTAATGGGTTTGGCCCGGTCTATTATATTTGTATTACAAAAATTAATTTTGAGGAAAGAAAAAATCATTATACCCTGAACCTAAACATACCGGAATGTTCTTGCAGAATTCAAAGTTCTCAGACAGTATTGCTCGGAAAGTTGTTCATGTTTCTTCTACTACAGTGAACATGCTAACGATCTGTTTTCTAACTACTAGGAAGTTAGTCCCATGTAATTAGTCGCTGCATATTTGATCTACAGCGAAATAGGATAATGATACTGATGTTTCGATTATGTGATATCTGTCAAGCGATGAAGATGGTCTTTGATAACTTATAAATTAGATCGTTGAAGTTTTGAAGGTAATTATATCACTGGATAAACATCAGCATGTTGGCAAGCAACTTTGATGCTCGAAATTGAGGATATCCGTATTAGAACGAGGATTCTATTCGAATTTTCGAACAATGGAGTTCAATATTATTTTCCTTTGAGAATATTCCAGTCACACTTTTTCTCGATTTTTTCGGAAGATGCCTCTTCTTCATTCACTCCAACAGGCACTAACGACTTCGATTCAGGTCCGGGAATCATGTGCCCTGAGTAGACATGATTTTTACAATTCAGCTAAACATGACCACGATATAATTCTCTTGTTGAAAGAATGGAGTGTATATTATCTCAAAATTGAAAGTGTTTTCACAGTGCAAAACCCGTAAGAAGTCATGTAAACGTAGTAACTCATCGAGGCAAATTGATCATTCGCCCTTCAACACTTATATACATTTTCTTTGAATTTTTATTTTTTGATTTTCTATGGAAGGTAATAACATCCAAAAACTGGATAAACTTTTTTGATAACCCATTTGAATAATGATGTTTTAATATACTTACTCTTTTCTGAAACGGACTGGAAAGCATAAAATAATTTCACCTCGTCCCATACAGATTTATAACTACATACAGATTCCTAACTCCATACAGATTGTTCTGAAAATTTGTGATCGTGAAATTTTTTATATTAATGAACATACTTGAAAGATTGAAAGCAAAAACGTGGGGCGCATGCAATAGATGATAATAAGGAGTGTAATTAAATTGTTACTTATTGACTACGTTTTTTGCATTGAATCTCACAAGTGATTTCACAGACAAATATTCGCATTATTCATTATTAATCAATTATTTCTCAAACAAGTTACCAGTGTAACAAGTGAAACACCTAAATAATTGCAACGTACCCGCCTATGGCGAGAAACAGCCGTTAGAATACGAATGCTCGCAGGCGGCGAAGATCAAACGATCTAAATATAGTTTACTGGGTTATCGGTGAACATCGAGAGCCGTTGGAAGTCAGTCGAAGGAGTCGAGTGTTGAAGGTCAGACGTCCAAGTGCCAACGCGAGAGACAGTACACAAAATATTATTCTTTTCACCTGTTGTAGTTAAGCTTTGTTTTAATTAAACGTTCGATCCACGTTAAATATATTTGATAACATATAACCTCGTTATACCAGAACTTTATTACATGAGGAACATAATATCTACTTCTGAAGCTGATGAATATCAGATATGTAAATTGGTATACTGTATTTACATAAATACGCCAATGGAAACATTCCACCCTAATTTGTATAGGATTTAAAATCAAAATTTTGGAAATGCTCGAACACGTCGATATTTGATTCGAGGAGGAACTAATTTTCAGTTTTTTCACCCCCGTAGCTTTAACCCTGTAGCTTGGGGGTGAACAACCCTCAAAATTTGAACAGGGAAAAGGAGTCGAGCCATACCTCTTTTTGATGGTCTTAAAAACTCTCTCCGTGGCAAGTATCAGCATAAACTCCGACAGATCTGGTCATCAGAACTGTCGGGGAAGAACAAAGTTGTTGCAACTATTATGCTTGCCGTTCCGATCATTCTTTACTCTTTCGGAGTGATGAAGTGGACAAAGAGCTGCGACAACTCCACGTTAAAACTCGCAAAATGAAGCATCTCAATAGGAGCTTGCATTCTAAATCGTCCGTTCTACGGTTATACTTTCTCAGACAACGGTTAGGCCCTGGACTTTTGAGTTTGGAGTGTCCGCATAACAGAATGATGCCGGATGGGGCCTGTAGAGTCTTCAGGAGTTTAGATCCCTTTCTTTGCATGGTCCGAGACCATGAAAATGCAGGGATTGGAAAATTTCTTTTTAAGGCAGCAACCCGTGCAGCCGGTGAACTTGGTCTCGTATTCGACACTGAACGGGCTAACCCAAACTCACCGAGTTGGGACCCGTTCACCAAAAAGCTCACATCAAAGCTGCGGAGACAGTGGTCCTTCTACAGCTACATACGGATAAGTCAATGCATGGTGTCTTCTTTAATAACATCGAAGACCTTGGCTTACCCAAAAGCTTGACCTTTGCCTTCCTCACGTCGAGTGAGCTAAAGTCGGAGACCGAGGGATTCATAATGGCCTGCCAGGATGGTGTCTACGACACTCTTGTCTACCGTAGTCGCGTGATGGGTATTGTCGTGCCTGATGCAGGGCGTGTCGTGGGGCACCTGAGACCGTAATGCATTTGCTATCAGCATGCCCAGCTTATGCGGTCTCAGCCTATATCCACAGGCATAAGGCGGCGCTACGAGTGTTGTACTACCATCTACGACACTCGTACGGTATAGACGAGACACCGGTGTTGGCTTATGTTCCGGAGGATATCGAGTCCGTGGTAGAGAATGAGAGATGCCGAGTCTATTGGAACTACTCATTCCCCTTTCTCAGGCAAATACAAGCCAATAAGCCTGATGTTGTCCTCCTCGACCACCAAAGTAGAATTTTCGTCATGGAGTTTTCCGCTCCAGGCGAAATGAATATCGTTCGAAAATAGGATGAAAAACAGACTAAATATCGAGATCTTCTCTTTGAACTCCACAGGTTGTATCCGGACCATTCTGCCAAAATGGTGGTTCTGATTATAGGAGTCCTTGGTGGACACACTGCTCTCTTACTTGAAGATAATACCGGATTGCCGTAATATAGCAGAAATCTTAGCAGCACGAATGCAGAAGGCCGTCATCCCTGGTTCGCTCCGTCTACTCAGAGCACATGATTCTCGGACCCAATAGTAACTTACCCTACGGACGTAGGGAGTGGTTATTGGGGTAAACGACACCAGCGCGCCCTCCGGATGTATCGGAGCACCGGAGACAGGGCCTGACTGGTACATTCATTACGGAATAATAATAATAATGATGATAATGATAATAATAATAATAAAAATAATAACGATCATTTTGAAATATTAACAAATTATGCAATAATATTGCATTGTCATCTAGTTCAGAGCTTTGTTCAAAATTTGGAGTCTCTAGCTCATCTGAAAGTTAGTATAAAATCGATTACAAAGTTTGTACCTAACAGACAAATAAAGTAAGAACTCGAATAGAGTGAGAAGAAAGCTGAAACATTGAAACCTTCGAAACCACCGAAACAAATCGAGTCACCCCAGATAAAGGAGAATTTATTACCCAGAAGAAAAATACTCTTTCCAACGACCTACGTATCATTTCGCATTGTAAACTAACACAGAAAATTACGTATTTCACATTTGTGCGAAAAAAAAATTAAATAAAGCATACTTATCCTGAACCAAGGTTTTTCTGTGCAAATTATGTGCTGGTATGATAGAAGTTACGTAAAATTGAATGTTGTTAATGTTCTATGAGTAAAGTTTCGTAAGTAGTATTTGTTTTCCAGATCAGTCGGCGGAACAGTATAGTGTAAGACTCGTGCAAAAACTGGATATTCCATACTTAAATACAGTGTGAAACTCGTGCGAAAACTGGATATTCCATACTCGTGTAACATGATGATAAACCACTCTTATAAAATATACTATTTTTCCAACTAGTTGTACAATATTTTATTGCATATGTTTGGACATCTTAAAAAAAATCACTTCGAATCGACTCATCTCAACAGAAATTCTGTTGTTACGCCATACATTCATTTCCTATCAGCTGTTTAGTGAATAGACTTTGACCTGATGGCATATTTCCAAACCTTCCTTCATATGCTTAAAATAAAATCAAGTGTATGGGTCACTTGGGTTCAATTTTTATTCATTCATAGCAAGCTTGTTCATTTTTCATTTTATCGCATTGACAGAGATTCCAAAGTTTTCTCATGTATACATCATTTTCCGGAACGTACGAGAAGTATTCTGAAATCAACAGAAATCTTCAAAATTTTACATCATAAGTTTTCCTTGAAGTTTTCCATTATTAATGTCCTTTGAAGTATAGAAATATCGAGTATATATTCATTCAATACACTTTTTATCCTTGAAGAAATGTAATTTCGAACTCAGTTCGTTTTCAAAAATGAGTGCCTTATATGAAGACATCAAAGAGAATTATTGAACATTTGACAAAATATTCTTGAAAAACGTACAAGGCTCATTCTGAATGCTTTCCACCAGTAAGTGGAGAATTACGTTAATGTTGCTGTATGGCAAGCAATTTTGTAGAAAATTCCACTGGAAATAGCGGAAACATATAATTTTATTGACATTATCCAGTGAACAGAATTTCGATAATAATTCTGAAATATCGGAACAATTAGGTTTGTACAACTGCAATTATTGACACAATTTGCATAATTAAATCCTTGGTTTAGACGATATTTATCTACAAGTCTGTAAGCTTCATAACGATTTGTTATAAAATAGGGGATACGAGTATCACTGTTTTTATTTGAAATCACTATACAGTGAACAAGTTATTGATCAAATCAAGAATAATTATCAATAATATTAATCAAAACATTAGAATCTCAAATAGGTGTACGCAAAAGCATGAGTAAAAATTGCTTTTAATTATTTGCACTTGAACTCCGAATGACTTTCCAATTTTTTCGAATTATTTTCAATACTTTATCACGCAATACGTAAAATATTCAAAATTTGCCTAATGCCAGGAAAACTTTGCAAAGACAATGTTTGGAAGCATATACCGATAAATATTACGTTCAAATTCGATTTTCAGAGTTATCACCACCCAGGAGATCCATGATCTAATAGTTTATATCGAAAATTTTGATCAATGGGTGAAAACCTTCATTAAGGTATTCAGGAAAAGTGTGTGAAAACACATGGTTATATGAAGAAAACAGAGTTCTTTGGGAGATCGTTTACTAACAAACAGTCGTTACCGACCGATGATGAACCCTTTACTCCCATATAAACCTTCTCCGTAGGCTTATTATGGCAAGTATCTGTCAGAAAACAACTACTTTCCTGGCTAATACTACGACGGGTATTGAATTAAATCTAACAGATACTTGTGCAACGTTCCTCAAAGCATCGAGGACGCAGTTGCAAGTGCCCTTTATGACTAACTAGCAGAATTATGTTTTGATTTGGACAGGGTGACCACCTGCAGACTAGTTTCGAGGTTGTTGCCTCTCATCAGTGCAAGGGTAGGTCAACACAGACAGCATTGAAGCTATCTGAAGCTATGGTTATTTGATCATTGAATGTCTTATTGTGAATAAAACATTTTTATTACTATATTATGGAAACTGAAAAATATTCATATTTCGTTTGATATCAGGAAAACTTTGGAGAGACAAAATATATAATTGATACATTTGTATTCGATTTTCAGAAGTGTCATTACCCAGGTGATATATCCAATCTACGTCAGACAAAGTATGCAAAAATACAAAGTTAGTTGGTGTAAAATGTATCGAATTGAATTCAAATTTTCATTACCATATTACTAAATATGTAAAATAATCATATTTTACCGATGACAGGAAAACTTTTGAAAGACAATATTTTGAAACACAGTTGAATAATATGTTCATATTTGTTTTTCAAAATTATCACTCAAGAGATATATTCATTTTAAAATATTTTTATTTATTATTTTGATCAATAATTTTATGTTTCTTGTGGAATTTAACTCACATCGAGCAAAGTATACCATGGTCATAAAATTTATCAATTTGAAGAAAAAAAATCATTTTTATGAGAAATGAAAAATATGCTTATTTTGATTTCATCGAAAATATGAACATGATGTTCATAAAGTCAGTTGTGGAATCATCTGCGACAGAAAGTTGAAATTTAGTCGCCATTTTCCATCGTACAAGATAACCTCTCTTGGAAGGGACTCATGTTTTAAAGAGAAACATTCTGACGTTATATAGGGTCTTTCTCAATATCTATCAGATGTAGTTCAATGTCCAGTGTGGCTTTAGCCGGGGAAGTAGTTGTTTTCTGTTAGATATTACAAAAAAGTAACTTCAATTTTATCGTTGGGGTTTTTCCATTTCCAGAGGAGTCATGTATTGATTCAATTTTCAATTGAGAATGTTTCTCTTTAAAACATGCTTATTTTGTTTCATACCAGGAAACCTTTGGAAAGACAATGTCTGGAAACGTAGTATATAAATAACACGTTTATAATCGAATTTCAAAAATTATCATCTCCCCGGAGATATTACCACGACAGAATAGTTTATTTTGATCACTGGGTTTTTTTAGGTATTTAACTTACGTCAGGAAAAGTATGCACAAATAACATAGTTATTTGATCGTACAACGTATACAAGAATACATGTTCATTTGATCATAGTATTTATTAATCTGAATCAAACATTTTTAAAACTATACCCATTATGGAAAACTGAAAATTTTAATATTTTGTCTGATACCAGGAAAACTGTGGAGAGGCAATGTTTGGAAACATATATAAATGATACATTTACATTCGATTTTCAAAATCATCATCACCCAGGAGATATACCTATGATGAAATAGTTTATATCGATTATTTTGATAAATAAATGAACACATTTTTTAGATATTTAACTTACGCCAGGCGAAGTGATCAAAAATACATAGTTGTTTGGTCGTAAACAAGATCGAATTCAATATAATTTTTATATTACTGTATTTTGAAATATGTAAAATATCCATATTTTGCCTGATGCCAGAAAACTTCAAAATTATCAACACTAAAGAGATATATTAATTATGTCGGGCCTTCATTCGTGGATTTACAACTTCACCTTTCCTATTAGCCATACGACAACGGTAAGACTTCATTTGCCGATCGTCAATGAATGACTGATATTTGTACCAAATATGTTATCAGATTTGGTACAAATCCAGTCTGTAGTCGGAGAAATGCTGCTTGGGTTTAAAATATCATTCATTCCAAGTTCAAGATTACATCAAACTGGGTTCTAGTACAGTTCTTCAAATTACAATTCTTCGACCGACAATTATTTGAAAGACAGTTCTTCAAATGGACAGTTATTCGAAAGGACTCGAATCGACAGTTTTTCGAATAGACAATTCTTTGAAATAAGTTAGTTTTATTTTATATAATAAGGGTTGGGATTGAATGCCAGAACACGTAATTAGCCTGTTCTAACCAGAACGAACTAACTTTACACAGACATTTAAATATATACATAAACGGACTTTCCTCATCGAGTAACAACGGATACATTATTGGATTTGCAGATGATACAGCCATCTTCTATCAAGCAGATGACTGGAACTCATTGAAAGCTATGGTTGAAACAGAGTTTTTTGTGATAAAATGTTGGTTGGATAAGAAACCATTAACAGTTATCATAAATAAAACACATTACTTACCATTTTGTTGCAATGGCAGGGATGTACAAAATTGCTCCCGCATGGCGGCGCCGAAGTAGACATCCTGTGTTATTCATATGACAATTATTGAGTTTATTAGTATTTTGATTCATTTTCGTTGGATTTGAGAGCTTTTTTAGTAAAATGAGTGATAAATATCATTCCCTGTCATAATGACATACACAATTACCCAACAAGGTTTAGCCATCATCTGTACGCACCTCAAAATCACTTGAATATATGCCAGAATGGCCCCGTTTCTAATGGGATTAAGGTATACAATCACTTACTCTCTAATATCAAACAAGAAGTATGCTACCTCAAATTCCGAAAAGCTTTGAAGGAATATTTATTGAACAATTTGTTTTATACAATGGAAGAGTTCCTTTCATCATAGTGGGCTCCATTTGTTCCTCATACTCTTTTAACTATTTTATATATATTTGTATTATTTTGTTCCCCATACAATTTTATCTATTTCATATATGCATATTTGTTCATCCTACTAATGTGACTGTGAAATTTCTGACTTGTTTTATACCTTGTAGGTATTTGAAATCAATAAAATTATTATTGCTATTATTATATGGTGGTTGGGCTGTAAAGCAGTTGAAAAATGAGTTGAGAAATGGAATGCGAAAATTATGGTAAAAGAAGACGACTCATGGCTCGTTCATACCCTTGCGGACCTTCGTATTTTTTTGTGATTTGACTCATACAGCGAAAAAATTGCGGTGAATGATGAATTATACATGTATTTCTTCCGTATTTGGGGTTAGTTATTAGGTACTACATTACTGATTCATCATTCACCGCAATTTTTTCGCCGTATGTTTTGAATCGCAAAGAAATTGCGAATATTTGCAAGGATGTGAACGAGACTTTAACAGTTTCCACTCAAGCAATGATAAATTGTCATTTTCAGATTGGAATAACGAATAAATTTAACTTGTTTGATTCAAGATTGGCATCTTATGTGTATGACAGAAACGGTTATTTTGAAACCAGCTTAATATTGAAAAATGTGATGAGACTGTTATCTCGCAAGATACTATGGCCACCTGATGATTCATTCAGTTTTAGTATTCAGATGACATGGATCATGGACTGTGCCTTCAATAGATATTGTGCACATGTGTGTGACACTATGACGACAAACATCAATATTTGTATATTTAAATAAACTCACATTGACAAATGACAATTAAAAGACTCCAGCCTAACTAGCGCCACCTACTTCAAGCTTTCCAGATTGCCTGCCATTCACCATTCGATAATTTGGTAATCAGGACCAAAAACTCCATCCACTTTCTGCCCGAAAAAAAAATATATCTTGGAATAATAATTGATATTCATATGAAATGGGATTTGCATATAAAATATACTGTAAACAAATTAAGAACCATATTATACAAATTCTGGAAACTCAAAGGAATACTACATCTGAAGCACCTCAAAACATTGTATTACTCTTTAGTTGAAAGCCACATTCGTTAAAGAATAGCAGTGTGGGGGGGAACTTTGAATACTCACATCCACCATATCGAAGTAATGCAAAGACGTTTTCTAAAATTGAGATTTTCTAAAAACAGTAGATATTTTTCTGATGATCTGTACACTGAGACTCAAATTCTGGACACAGGACAATTGCATTTTCTATGTCCAAATAAATTAGTATCGTAAGATTCGTCAAAATATCCTTTTTTCGGAAAGTGCTTGTCAAAAAATGGTCGCCATTTGAAAAATAATAGTTAGACACGAAAATGTAATTTTGCCAACTTGTCCTATTCATATCTATCATACTAGTCACTAAAACTTCGCGATTGTAATATTGTGATATCACCTGAGGTCCTTAGATTGGTTTACTTCCGATCATGGCCACCTAGATGTAATTTCAAAAGTGACTCCGAAAAAATTAAGTAGGCATAAAAACTTTCGAAAATGTCACATTCTGATCTAGAATTGTCTCAGAAATCCAAAAAATGTTACAATATACAGGGTGTTCCATTTAAAAATTTAGAACCGAAGCCATTTCCGGTGAAACCGGAAGTAACCGGAAAGTGAAAACTCTCCTCTTCACATACCATTTACCTATACCAAATCTCATTTTGATACACCTAATGGTCTAGAAGTTTTGACTTGTCTAATAGATTCGTTGACACCCGGTTTGTATATATATATATATATTATATATAAGTGAAAATAGAGTATATTTCGTTTTAACTAGTGACTGTAGATGTCATGAATGTCATGTATATATATATATATATATATATATATAGAGGAAAGGTAGTCGTTGCTGACTAGTTAGGAATGGAACTAGTAAATAGTGGGGCTTTTGCTGCAAAGCCCCACTATTTACTAGTTCCATATATATATATATATATATATATATATATGTTGGTTTTTGTGTATCAATATGATGACTATAATTTTACATTTTATATTTAGATTAACTTTAGAAATTTTCATATTTACACATTTTGTCATGTAATTGTTTATTATGTTTTCTTCTCTAAACGAGTGTTTCACACTTATCGAGAATACATTTATTTACAGCTAATCATTAATTATTATTATTATTTGTGTGCGTGGATGTTAACCACAATAATCCTGTGAGGAGTCATTTGTTAGTCTGTTCTAACCAGAACGAAATGCCTTACGAAGACGTTTAAGTGCTTGAAAATTGCATGACCTTTAAAATAAAATTAATTATATAAATTTAAATCAACTTGTTTCAAAGAATTGTCAATTCGAAGAATTGTGTATTCGAGAAATTGTATACCCAGTACGTTAAAGCCTACGTAAACACTGGATCGGGTATGAACAAATTCTCCAGGTATAGTCCGCCTTGAAAGCGATGCCATCAGCTTTAGTAGTAGACCGTCTTCTAAGTCATCTTTCATTTTCTGAGCACAACGGTTTGTAACAGAGGCTCCGGTGTCACCAGAACCTCAATTAAATTCCCTCATTATTAATTATCGCCAAGAAGGGATAGGCCAATGGACCCTCTTAATCTACTCCGCAACGTGACACAAAAGCGATTAGGTATTCGTCAGCAAATTCATTATATTTCATTAGGTTGTTGAGAGCCGGAGGCTTTATTAGTGGTGAGAAGATTTGGATGTTCTCTAGTTGCCAATTATGAGTATATTCTATATACTAGTAGGAAAGAAACACATTTATTGGCTGAAAAAGACTGAATGAGTAACCAAAGAGCCATGATCGAATAGGAACAAAGTCTCGTTTAAAATAGACAACAAACAAAATATAATAAAAAGCTATTCCGGTGAAATAGAGTTTCATCACAGCTGATACTAGTAATTGTTAGGCCGAGTTGTGCCTATGTCAGTACTTCATATCAGCGTTTATGTAGGAACACATCATGAAAATTATACATTTACTTAGCTATCAAATCTCAATCTGCAAACCATATCAGTAAGCTGCACACACACTAGTTGTTACTTTATCAATAATTGTTATCAACACTTTTCTGGATTTGAATCTATTCAAATACTATTCATTGATATCTGGGCCGAAGGCCCACAGATGAAAGATAAAATTTAACTTATAAAACAAAGAAATCGACCAAAATCATTTATTATGCCGAAAGAAAAAAAATATAGAACGCCGGATTAAATAAGAAGTTTTAAATTTATACGTTCTTAAACCAAACCCAATTAGAACCAGTGAATTGAATCAAATTTCATGATATTTAGGTTATTAAATTATTTTAAAAGGTATTATTCTTACTAAAGCATTAAACTGATATTTCGGAACAGATCATTTACCAGAAAAAGTTACATTATTACCAAACAACTAACTCTCACCAAACTTAAGACAAGACTGTTCTTTTGAAGCGTAAAATATCTGTCCTCAAGTTAGCCTGGGTCTCGTAATCCCAATTTCTATATAGGCTTGACAATAAATATAAGGGTTGTTCACAAATTGAATAGTGAATTGAATTTTCGGTTTCTTCTACAATCTGCTTATGCATTAAATATTTTATAACTCAGATATTCCGACGTTACCAGAAAAAAAAAACACAATACAAATTTTTCGCATTATGAAAAAAACTCTTTATATCTAAACAATGAATCTCATTTCTACTTATTCTATGTCATATATTTTTCTGTATAGTACAGTTATAGTTTGAATCAATCCCCTTAATGGGAATATGTCGTTGAATTCATAATGAAACTGATTATTGGACACAAAATTTTTGTACGGATTAATAAATTCCCCTCGTATAACTCTCAAGTCCGTATTGAAACGATTATCACAACATCCACTGGTGTGAAAGCTCGAGACCCTTTTTGGTGTCGTAAATGCTGAATTTAATGGCTTCCGGATGTTGATTCAATGACTGTACCTTATTTAAAATAAATTTCTAAATTAGGTTTTGTTACAAAAACAAATTTTACTTTTACTGTTTGTACAAGACATATTTAAAACTACTAGAAGTAATTAAATCAACCAATTAATTTTCTGGTTGGATGGAAGAACTTGAACCTGGTCTATGACTAGGTGAGATACTCCATCCTGCCATTTGATAGTATTCATAGTTGTCCTCTTAATCATCTGTGTATGTACTTTATGTATACTTCACTATCAATAAACTCTATTATTATTATTAAGATATGCTTTACTATTGGAAGGAGAACTTTGTTGAAGACCTAGCTTATGAAGGGTGATCAGTATAATATTCCGCATCATTTTTCCAATTATATCATTTTTTTGTAAAAAATTGTTGATGAGTTTTGCACTTTTACCAAGTATGAAGGTAGCTGCTACTTTGTCGTCTCAAGAACGGATAATTTTGAATATTCAGATATACAGTGTGTTTCACTTTAAGTGGTGGCAATTCATTATTCCATAACGTGTTGGCCGATTTTAATTTTTTTATTGTAGTTCTCCAAAAACAGTTCATCCTGGTATAAATTGTTTTAATATTCCACTTTTCCACAGCCTACTACGGTAACAAATAAGACCCCACGAATGAAGAAAGCATATTGTGCATTTTTTTACGAGATAAACAGATATCTCCTTCGATTCTGGCACATCTGGAACCCCTAATTCCTATGTTTCAATTTCTTAACTCATACCGAGTGTTCACTCACAACTTGAGTGTAAAAAATGCCATGATGAATATTCTATTTCTAACACCTTCTTTGCAGTTTTCCAAGGAAGCGTTTACTAATTTCATCAAGATTGCCAAGGACATAAACGAAGCGTCTTCAGTTTGTCAGTTTATACATTTCATTCAACAGTTCATATTATTTGCAGGTCATTGTACACGCAATACGTGGAAAAATCGACGCAAATAGGGTCAGAATTTCAACAGTCTGTCAAAAAATGTAACTAATTCGAAAGTTTCAGCTTCAGACAGTTGGAAAAGTAAACATGCATTCTTTTGTTCGTAAAAACAAAATTTTTGATAGAACTGGAAGTATTTTTTCAACAGAGCGCTCCAAAAATGCGAATAATCCTGAAGACAATGCTACGAGCTACGAGATAAAACCAACGAAAACCTGGAGGTGCGTGCCTCAAGCGAAACAAACAAAATGCCTAAGCCCAAATTTTTGCAAACTTTTGAAATGTCGATTGAAATGTTAGAATGGAATATTCATCATGGTGCCAAGGAAATTATTTGCGATGAAATTACCTTCACAACCGATGGTCTCTTCCCAAAATTCACGATACTGGCCCGATCAAAATCCAAATTCCAAATCCAAAATCAATGCATGGTGTGGCATATTTCAGAATAAAATAATGGGACCCTTCTTTTTTGAGAAAATTCTCAACTCAGAAAATTTTCTCAACTCTTCAAAAGATGAACTATGGAGAGATTCAAAGGATAGGAAAGGAAGGACATGATTTTTCAACTAGGTGCTTCTATTCATAATACAGGAATAGTAAGGGGGTGGTTTAAAACAAAATTTCCGGGTAAATGGTTAGGACGAAACAGTATTCTTATAACATGTCCTCCACGTTCATCCGACCTAGCACCACTTGAAAACCCGTTTTGGGGTACCCTCGAAGAAAATGTTTATCGAGATCGTCCCAAAAATGTGAACGATTTGAAAGAAGAAATTCGTTACATGTGTAGATCTATTACGCAGGAATTACTACTAAATGTCACATACAAGAGACAGGAAAAATGTATTGGTGCACAGGGTGGTATAATAATTGTAATAAGTGAAATTCAATATTGGCAATTTTTATTCAGTACTATTTTTGTTATCACTCCTATTTTTCTGTTTAAGCATGTAAAAAAGTAAAAATCAAAAGGTTTTATGGAGTTGAGCACGATGTTTGATGTGAATCAATAATCGACTTATTCTTAAAACTTCGTGGCGCATGTGGCAACAAAACCTCCGAGCAGATGTTTTTCGATTGTTCCATATTTATTATGAACACTATGTATAAGATGTGGGGATGATATTGTGTGAATTTATACACTAGATTACTCTTGATCTATCGGCAATCTGAAATTTGCCACACACTCAGTAGCGTCAACACAGGGCAATCTTAAAAGTGTATTTTTTTATCTTTTGGACTCAAGTTGTGGACACTTGGTATAAGTTACGATATTGGAACATGGGATTTGGGGGTTCCAGATGTGAGTGAATCGAAGGAGATATTTGTTTTTTCCGTAAAAAAAATGCCTAATATGCTTTCATCATTTTTGGGTTCTTATTTGTTATCGTAGTAGGCTATGGAAAAGTGAAATATTAAAACAATTTACATCAGAATGTAGACATTTAGGAGTTAGTACCATATTTCTGAAAAAAAAAAAAAAAAAAAAAATTAGCGGTCCCTTCATGAATTATTTCACTCAAAGTGAAACACACTTTATGAAACGTCTCGGTGAAAAATATTCAAGATGAAGATTCAAGGATTGAAAGCTGTAAAAACAATGAAAACAAAAACGATTTGGAGAACTAAAAATAAGTCAATATGTTATATCACAAGACCTATAAATTCATTTGATTGAAGTATCAAAATATTTTGAGCGTGATTTTGCTTGGAAAATAGTTGAATGCACAATAACTTAATAAAATCCCGAGACCGCGAAGCGGTCGAGGTGTTGTATTTTAAAATTATTGTGCATGAAATTATTTACCAAAAAGCGCAATCATGCAAAACATATTTTGATAGTTTAATCCATTAAAATTTATAGATCGTGTGATATACGATAAGATTATTTCTTGAATGAGGTAGATTAAAACCAACAACAAAGAATTTTATTGATAATGAACACCGACATTTTCTAACAATTTCTTTATTATAAGATTTTAATATTATTGCCTCTTTTGGCTGAAAAGCATTTTAAATAATCTTACAGTGCACATTTTTGTTTCTGTAGTATTCTGAACCAACCATTTGCTATCCGTGAGCTTTTGATCGCCTCCTTGTGCAGTTTTAGTGAATATGGGGTTGTATCTCTTGCGAATTTTGCATGTAAACATTTCAAATTCTGACGTATTTTCGTTGCCTTATGTCAAAATATTTGTCTAGAAATCCTATTGAAAATGGAGTTTTCACTGAAGAAAATCGATATTGGGTGGTATGATTAAAAAGAGTATTTGCTTGTACTTCAAGTTAATGCTCCATGTTGTAGTTTTCACTCCAAAAAATCAAAGCATTTACTCCACATAATTCTTGAAGTAACACTTAAGTAAGTACTAGTAGCAATTACTCTATACTTTGCCGTATTTACTTCGATATAGATATAGAAGTTAATACTGCAGTAATTATTAATGTCGTCAAGTATTTCCTCCATTTGGGAGTGTTTGGTGTAGTTTTTAAGAAGCTACTCATAGACTAACTTCATATCTTCAATTGAAGAGGTGTTATGGCTTTTTTATGAATTATGGTAGAAAAAGGAGGGAAATGTGTGACAGTAGAGCGTATGGGGAGGTACAATATGGAAAAAGTATTTCGGTAAGTCAATTATTTTAGATAGATTGCTACTATTAAGCTCTGTACTTTTAGGTTCAATAAAAACAATGTTGAATGGATAGCTAGAGAGTTCTTAGGAAATCATATTGAGATGAGGGGAGCAGCTTTATCAAATTTAATGAAAATGGAGGTATTTTTCTTTAAGTGATCCGGGGTTTCAACAAGGAATGAGTGTAGATGTGTAGGTGTAGGTACCAAAGTAATCACAGAAATTTCACAAAAATTTGTGTACTCCCACATCTTCAGCAACCTCGGCACTTGGTTCAACACTCTCACTCATGATTATTAAGTACCACAGAACAAACAACAACAATCGAACCAATTTGAGGTGACTCACGCACTAGTGTTTACTAGTAGTTTATACTTCTAACCTAAGTCAACAATTCCCATCGAAGAATTTACTTTATGTAAAACATTATACTCCACAAAATACTAGGAAGTAAAAGCGCTTACTTGAAGTTCAAGCAAATACTCTTTTTAATCATACCACCCATAAGGTCATTCAAACTATTAAGAAATTATTGTTTTTTCATAAAATGTTGCCAGGAATTGTAAGACTCCCTGAAAAACGACACAACAAAAACCAATATGGAGGACGATAATTTGATCACGATTAAACAGCTCTTGTAAAATAATCACTTATTTAAACAAAATGTATTCGAAAAATGGTGGTGTCTGATTGGTAGATTTCATCATGAATGAAATATCCAGAGACGAACTTTTGAAACTATAATTTATTTCATGCTGAGTTAAAGTTTTGTTTTTATTTATTTGAGCCTTCTAAACTTCCCAAACCGAAACAAAATTAGTATGGTTGAATGGTTATTTTGATTGAGGTGTCACTTGCCATAGGATCCTAATTCAAAAAATCGAACACATTCACACTGTGCCGTTATTTATGATGATTATATCACCAGTTGCCATTTTTCATGACATTATGTGAAAACACTTCGATTTATGGAAATCATTCTTCCGATGAGATATCTGATGAACCCAAAATAATATTTTTTTTTCTGTTTTTGCAGGTACGTTTGGATTTCGCTTCACAAAAAGAAAAACTGCAGGACAATTATATCATAGATTCATTTGGTAAGTTTATCTGAAATAAGACTATAAACTGAAAAATTAACTCAGCCCATATTTTTTTCATATCTGAGCCATTTACACATTGAAGGTATGCCAATATTTTTGGTATAGCTATTATGTTGACTTCAGGTACTTTTCCATACTCATGTCTGGTACCTTCCCCAGTAGCAAAATCTGTTTTATAAGAGTGATATAAACTGCAATAAAACAAATCTAATAAAACTACAAATATCTTATAACGCCCTTTACAGCTCTAATACAGTACGAATACAACCAAAAAAGGCCCAAATTATAAAATATTTGGTTCTTTAACACATAGCTTATAACTATTTATATCATCTCAATAAAATGTATTTATGTGATAGTTAAAAAACTGTTTTATAATTATGTCTAATAGATTATTTATACAGCATATCCAAATATGCGGTTTACAACCATTATAATTATATTTCTTAGGAATCCTATAAAGCGGTTTAAAACTATTTTAAGAATAGCTATACGAACATAAAAAACTTGTTTTACAAATATCTTATAACGCCCTTTACAGCTCTAATACAGTACGAATACAACCAAAAAAGGCCCAAATTATAAAATATTTGGTTCTTTAACACATAGCTTATAACTATTTATATCATCTCAATAAAATGTATTTATGTGATAGTTAAAAAACTGTTTTATAATTATGTCTAATAGATTATTTATACAGCATATCCAAATATGCGGTTTACAACCATTATAATTATATTTCTTAGGAATCCTATAAAGCGGTTTAAAACTATTTTAAGAATAGCTATACGAACATAAAAAACTTGTTTTACAAATATCTTATAACGCCCTTTACAGCTCTAATACAGTACGAATACAACCAAAAAAGGCCCAAATTATAAAATATTTGGTTCTTTAACACATTGCTTATAACTATTTATATCATCTCAATAAAATGTATTTATGTGATAGTTAAAAAACTGTTTTATAATTATGTCTAATAGATTATTTATACAGCATATCCAAATATGCGGTTTACAACCATTATAATTATATTTCTTAGGAATCCTATAAAGCGGTTTAAAACTATTTTGAGAATAGCTATACGAACATAAAAAACTTGTTTTATAAGGATGATATAACGCTGTCTGGTCAGTGTCCTATAGTTGAACAAAAGTGAAATTATATACGATACTTTAGAGACGCAATTTACAATGAGTATGTCGAATAACGTTGACATAACGTGGGACGATGAAACTTCATCGAAATGGTAGTCATAGTTCGAAAAGATAAAAGTAAAACAGTCGCCATAATAAAAAACGTGAAAATATGCGATATCATTGGGTTTATAAAACTCTTGAAATGTGTTCAGCATCAAGAATTACCCTACGCAGCGAAATTTTCTGATTGAACATATATATATATATATATATATATATATATATATATATATATATATATATATATATATCTATCTATCAAACTGAGGACACACCGTAAAATCAACGTTGCGAGGACCACTGGAAGGAAAGGTGCTAGACACTCGTCATACCCTTTTCTGTTATTGTTCAGAGTGGGGGGCACCAAGATTCTCTAATATACGCTTGAATTACTGAACAGTTCAAATTTGATTTTTACGAGTATATCGGAACCAAGTGAGGACCATACTTCCGTGATATCATTGAGAGGTCCGTTTATTTGTCTGCAGAATCCTACCAAACTGAGGTCCGTATAACCTAATTATTAGTATGAGGTGTATAAAGTGAGGACCACTGAACGTTGCCAAGTTTCACAAATTTCTCTTTACATACGATCGGCACTTTTACGGTACATGTGACAGTACAGACAAGCCAAAATTATAATTATTGATAGAAATGGATTAGGCAATCCAGACTTTTGCATTCAACCTATACAATAGGTATAATCGTCGACAAGTATCTAACAGAAAACAACTACTGTCCCCTACGACAATTGAATTAAAACTGATAGATTCTTGGCAAAGTATTCTACAAGAACTACTTTGCAATGTTATCCCAATCTCAACGCCAAAACATGTCTCAACCCACATGGTTTTGCCGATCATCAGTGTATCTAGTTATTTTCTGTTGCCGTCGATTATACCTATTGTATAGGTTGACTGCAGAAGTCTGGATTGCCTAATTAATTTTTATTATTAGTTTGATGAGCTTCTGCCAAGTAGTGTTATCAAATATTTTCTTCCGAAAATTATGATTGTGAGTCAGTACTGCATAGTATATGGAAACAATTCTGGCGGTTTATTCGTCAACGAAAGCAATATTCAGTATTATTTCGGACAAAGTTCGATACGGAGAGTATGATGAAAATTATATGAATTAAATAAAAATATTGACATATCGTGAGTCGCAGAAATTGACATATTTGTAAATCGCGACTGCATTCCTGGATGAGGGGTAATTAATGCTTGGAGGGCACCATTTGTTTGGTGGGACAGTAGGATTCTTATGTTGTTCGACGAACCCTAGCACTGGAAACATGTCTGCAGATGGTCATTTTAAATCAAATGATAAAAACAATAATAAATCGTCTTTATATTCTTCGGTACGAAATAGGCGAAGTTTAGTTTAGGTCTCTCTTACACTTAACCTAAGTAGTACAAATGAGAGATGAAATATAGGTAGGAAAGTCATTCATGGGGTCGAGCAAAACAAAATAAAACCATTGCAAAGCAGTAGTGCTTCATCAAAACATATAACTTTGAGTAAAAGAGTTAGGGTATTTACGAAATTAGGCTTTCAATTTCTTTTTTCATATCAAGATAAATGAATGTGATTGACAAAAACGGAAATATAGAAGTCAATTGCTTGGTAGTTGAAGTATGAGGCATAATATCCACTATTTGATCACAATTAGCACTTGAAATTGTGACCGCTTTGAGGAACGTTGCAGAAATAGATGCCAGATGTAATTCAATATCTGTCAGGGAAAGAAAATCTTTTCTGCCAGATATTTTCCACTTTGTGGGAATGTATTGAAAGATAGGTATTTCGATTTCATTTCATCCAATAAAATTCAGTAATTGAAGGCATGGTATGTATTTGAATTTTGTTAGGATGGATCATAAAACGAACACAACGATGTATTTGCAGAATATAAAGAACTGTTGTAATTAGACTGTATCGAGTAATTCATAAATAAATTTATATTCAGTATCTTTATAGTGTCATTTGTGAAATCTGACAAAGTCAAATCTCCCGTCTTTCCAAAAATCTTTCTGAAAATATCTGACAGAAAACAATTACTTTCCCAGCCGATACTGCGCGGATTTTTCAATATTTTTGTGTTCCATAGAAGTTAGCGAGTTTCTGAGCCACTGAACGATTGTCGTTTCTTTAGACAGAATCTAAAATTGTCAGTGTGTGTTTGGGGGCTGCACTCCTCATATGGAAACTGTCTCAACTAAGTGAAAATTTTGACGTAAAAAATTATCTCTGATAATCGAATAAGTGAGGAATATAAGGCAACCCTCTGACAAAAGACAAGTGCTTTACTGGCAAATACAGCGTTGGATGATGAATCATATGGACTTTCCTTTGATTTACATTATACTAATATCTGCTAAGCCACAATAGGCCATTGGCCGCAGTGGAGGGCCTGATACGGGCCCACTCACGTTCAAATATCTGCTAGACAATCGAATCAGAATCGATTAAATTAGTCCATCTGAAAGAAAGATTGAGGAATAGATTGAAAGATTCGTAAAAAGATAGGAGAATAGGTGAAACAAAGAATAAATGTATTCGACAAAATATTAAATAAGAAAGAGAAATAACAAGTGACAAACAAATAAAAAAATCTGCATTGTTCACAATGAACGCTTGTCAACAAAGAAACAAGGTGTCCAGCCATACCAGGACGGTGCTCATTGTCTTAATCCTATACGATAGTAATAAACATACCTAGCATGACTATTCATTGAATCATAAATAGAAATGAAATATTTTGAAAAAGGCACTGATTCCCTTACTTATCTGGAACACCGCAAAAGGGTTGGTGAACTGTCTTCCTTCTTGAGATGTTTTGATAACCCAATCTCTTCTGAACTATCTTTGGCCGTTTCACCTTTATCAGTTCCATCAACAAGTTCAGTCATCACACCTATTGTTGTCACCTTCGATACTGCCGTCTATTCACCAGGACTCATTCTTTCAAAGAACGGCGAAGAGTTGGAGATCATTGACTACGGAAATGTTCGGCCTACATACTCCAAATGTTTAAGGGGAACCCCAATTCCTAGTTACTTCATCTTGATTCCGAAGATGTTCTCGAAATTTTATAGGTGTTTGTTTCTCTTTGAAACCAGAAGAAAATAGAATAAACAAATGAATATATAATAGTTAGTGGTAAACAGCGGAATAACAAAAAAAAAAACTTTAATTTGTAGACGCTAAAAAGGAAAAAAATTATTCAAAATGTTTTTGGTACTCATTCAAATGCACAAAGAGGTGAAAATCATTGCATTATATGTGTGATGTAGCTGAAATAACAATCTCTAGCTTTTGAATGTGTTACTCACAGAATAACCGACGTAACACATCTGAAGCAGACTTTTTCTTTAGAAAAGAAAACTGTAGGTCACAATGAGCTTATGACAAGAGGCATAAGATGTCCGGAGGACTGCTCACTGCTAAAATCCTATACAATAGGAAAGTTGGGTCGAAAATCCATCAGAAAACAACTACTTTCCTGGCTAATGCCACGACGAACATTGAATTACATCTGATGAAATTTCCGTGCAGAGTTCCTACAAGGTTCTCTCTGCAATTGCTTGGTTGCATGGGAATGTTCATCGAAACATTCGGACCACCTATATATCGATTTCGGAGTGTTGCTCCTCATCAGTATAGGGTAGGTCTAGCAGTCAATAACTAATGACTGCAACGAATGAATCGACGACCAAACCCATTTACAGACCGAAACTGAGATCGCGCCCGCACAGTGGATTAATTCCAAACTGCGAGCGCCATCTCAGTGCCGGAAGCCCAACCAAAGCAATACCCATCCATGACCACGATCGTCAAGACCGTATATAAACAGAAAAGAAAACTGTAGGTCACAATGAGCTTATGACAAGAGGCATAAGATGTCCGGAGGACTGCTCACTGCTAAAATCCTATACAATAGGAAAGTTGGGTCGAAAATCCATCAGAAAACAACTACTTTCCTGGCTAATGCCACGACGAACATTGAATTACATCTGATGAAATTTCCGTGCAGAGTTCCTACAAGGTTCTCTCTGCAATTGCTTGGTTGCATGGGAATGTTCATCGAAACATTCGGACCACCTATATATCGATTTCGGAGTGTTGCTCCTCATCAGTATAGGGTAGGTCTAGCAGTCAATAACTAATGACTGCAACGAATGAATCGACGACCAAACCCATTTACAGACCGAAACTGAGATCGCGCCCGCACAGTGGATTAATTCCAAACTGCGAGCGCCATCTCAGTGCCGGAAGCCCAACCAAAGCAATACCCATCCATGACCACGATCGTCAAGACCGTATATAAACAGAAAAGAAAACTGTAGGTCACAATGAGCTTATGACAAGAGGCATAAGATGTCCGGAGGACTGCTCACTGCTAAAATCCTATACAATAGGAAAGTTGGGTCGAAAATCCATCAGAAAACAACTACTTTCCTGGCTAATGCCTATTGTATAGGATTTTAGCAGTGAGCAGTCCTCCGGACATCTTATGCCTCTTTTTCTTTAGTGTATTCAATAGCAGTTTTAAAATTTTCTCTCTCCCAATGTTATTCATTCCTTTTCAGTGAATTTGAATAAAAGCTTGTCTTTAAATGTTTTTTTTTTTCGTATTTTTAGTCATAAGTAATAAGATACTCCTCGTTCTGTTCATTTCCATAAGAGCTTCAGTATACCAGGGCTTCTTGATACTCAATATTGTGTATTCTAACTCTTCGATCCGATGAGCATCCAATGATCGATTGAATCATGAATCGTTTTGTCAAAATTCACGATCTCTGACTTCAAAAACCTACACAACTTTGATAGAAAACGAGCAATGATCACAGAAACTTCGCAATCCTGAAACCTCGAAAACTCCCACATAGTATTTTTGGATTAGACGATAATTGCAAAACTCGTTGGCCAAATTGTAGCTGCTAATTCAAATTAAAAAATTTTCATAATCTCTTTTCTCGAAAACTCCAATCACCAATTTTGATCAGAATGGTGTCATAATCACATAACCCGTTCGTCATCTTGAATTCATAAAAAAAAAATCCTAAACTCCGACCCCAAACATCTTTTCATGCTAAAATTGAATGAAACTGACCAATAACACCAAGCTTATCCGCCGTCTTGAATTTATCAATTTGGACCTAAAATTCATAATCTGAAATATCCCCCAAGGGCCGATTATGAATAGAATCTCAAAGCTCGTTCTCCATCTTGATCTCATATTCCGAAATACTCAGTATTCCAATTTTGTATAGAATCAGACCATAAGAACAGAATTCGCAATTCGCCATCTTGAATTCATTAATTTGATATTAAATCCATTATCTCCGACCAGTTTTTCTAAAAGAAGTTCAATCCCGCATTGTCACAGGAAAGAGGAACACATTCTAAATTTTTATTTGATCGGTCCACTGGAAGCGGGTCAAAATTCACTTTCTATTGGCCCGTCAGCCCTCTGCCATATTGTCTAATGATTTTATAAGGTATTCCCTTCAGGGTGTTGGTAGTTGTGAATATAATGATCAATGCACAAGCAAAATTTGCGCATGCACGTGGAACATAACAATAACAATAATTATTGTTTTAATTAAATTATATTATAATTATAAAACGATAATCGTATTATAATTATAAATTTCATTATACTTCATTTTCCCAAAGACATGCAAAAACACGTATAGATTCGAAGAGCCCTATTTCTCAACATAATTGTGGGCATATGGTGTCCTTCGGAACAACGCATGAGTGAATTAACACATAAACAGACAAGAGGACGAGTGTAAAAGCAGCAACGGTTTTCCCAGCAAACGGTTTTTATTTTTGCTTATGTTATTCAAAAATATCCGTTGCTCGAGGTTTTTTCACGGGAATGTATTATTCTAAACTTGCTGATAACGTTCTTTATAATGTTGTTGAGGGGTAGCTGTTGAATCACGAATTATTTTGCCCTATAAAACATATTCAACAGACATAGAATAATTCATTTCTGTAAAAAAAACAAACAACGGGTATTTTAACTGTTTCACGATTTTTCTACTTCAGAGGGTTGTTGAGGGATAGTTTTCGATACACAAATTATTTTACGCCATAGAACGTAATCAGTAGGTGTCGAATAATTCATTTCCGTAAGGGTTGTTGAGGAGTAGTTATTCGTTCTCAAATTATTTCATCCTATAAAACGTATGCAACAGGAGTGGATTAATTAATTTTGTTCAAAAAACCTCGAGTCACGGGTACTTCAACTGATTCAAGATTTTTCTACTTCCGGGGGATTTTTGAGGGGTAGTTTTTGGTTCACGAATTATTTCACTCCATTGAACGTATTCAGCAGGTATAGAAAAATTCATTTCTGTAAAAAAAAAACAACGGGTATTTTAACTGTTTCACGATTTTTCTACTTCGGAGGGTTGTTGAGGGGTAGTTTTCAATACAAAAATCATTTTACGCTAGAGAACGTATTCAGTAGGTGTCGATTAATTCATTTCATAAAAAAATCTCGAGCAATTGGTATTTCAACTGTTTCAAAAATTTTCTACTTTGGTGGGCTGTTGAGGGGTATTTTTAGGTTCACAAATTATTTCACACCATGAAACATATTCAGCGGGTGCGGAATATTTAATTTTTATCAAAAAACCTCGAGAAACGGGTATTTCAACTGTTTCAAAAATTTTCTACTTCAGATGGTTGTTGAGGGGTAGTTTTTGGTTCACAAAATATATCACCTCATAGTACGTACTGAGCCGGTGAACAATAGTAAATTTCCGTCAAAAAAACTTCGAGCAATGGGTATCTCAACTGCTTTAATTTTTTTTTACTGCAGAGGGTAGTTGAAGGGTCGTATTTGATTTACAAATCAGTTTTCCTTATAAAACGTATTCAACAGGTGTAGAATAATTTATTTCCATCAAAAAACCTCGAGCAACGAGAATTTCAACTCTTTCGAGATTTATCAACTTTGGAGGATTGTTGAAGGGTAGTTTTCATTTCACAAATAATTTCACCCTATATAACGTATTCAACAGGTATAGAATAATTAATTTTTGTCAAAAAATCTCGTGCAACAGAAATTTCAACTGTTTCAATAATTTTCAACTAGGAGGGTTGTTGAGGGGTAGCTTTTGGTTCACAAAATATTTTATTCTATAGACCATATTCAGCAGGTGAAGAATAATTCATTTCCGTCAAAAAAACTCGAGCAACGGGCACTTCAACTGTTTCAAGATTTTTCTACTTCGGAGTGTTGTTCAGGGGTAGTTTTTGTTCCACAAATTTTGACACCCTATAGAACATATTCAGCAGGTGAAAAATAATCAGTATCTTTCAAAAATATCGAGCAAAGGATATTTCGAATGTTTCAAAACTTTTCCAGTTCAAAGGGTTGTTGAGGGGTAGTTTTTGGGTTAATTTTCATTTCACCATGTGCAACATATGCAGCAGCTATAGAATAATTCATTTCTGTCAAAAAACCTCAAGCAACGGGCATTTCAACTATTTCAAGAGTTTTCTACTTTGAAGGGTTATTGAGGGGTAGTTTTTGATCCACAAATTTGTTACCATGTAGAAAATATTCTGCAGGTGAAAAATAATTTATTTCTGTCAAATAATATCCAGCAACGGTAATTCTGAATGTTTCAAGATTTTTCCACTTTGGAGGGTTGTTGAGGGGTAGTTTTTCATTCACAAATTATTTCATCCTATAAAACGTATGCGACAGGAGTGGAATAACTAATTTATTCCAAAAAACCTCAAGCCACGGGTACTTCAACTGTTTCAAGATTTTTCTACTTCCGGAGGGTTTTTGAGGGGTAGTTTTTGGTTCACAAATTATTTCACTCCATCGAACGTATTCAGCAGGTGTAGAATAAATCATTTCTCAAAAAAAACAAACAACGGGTATTTTAACTGTTTCACGATTTTTCTACTTCGGAGGGTTGTTGAGGGGTAGTTTTTGGTTTACAAATTATTTCACTTCATAGAATGTATTCAGCAGGTGTAGACTATTTTATCTCTGTCAAAAAAAGTCTAGCAAAAGGTTTTTCAAGTATTTCAAAAAGTTTCTACTTCGGAGGGTTGTTGCGGGGTAATTTTTATTTGACATATCATCCCACCCTGTGAAACGTATTCAGCAGGTACAGAATAACTCATTTCTGCAAAAAAATCTCGAGCTACGAGTATTTCAACTATTTCCAGATTTTTCTACATCGGAGGGTTGTTGAGGGGTAGTTTTTGCTTCAGAAATTACTTCATCCAATAGACCATATTCAGCAGTTGTAGATTAATTAATTTCTGTGAAAAAACCTCTAGCAACGGGCATTTAAACTATTTCAAGATATTTTCCATTTCGGAGGGTTGTTGAGGGGTAGTTTTCGATTCACAAATATTTCACCCTACGGAAAGTATTCAGCAGGAGAAGAATAAGTCATTTCTGTCAGAAAAACCTCGAGCAACAGGTATTTCAACTGTTTTAAGTTTTTTCTACTTCGGAAGATTGTTAAGGGGTAGTTTTTGGTTCAAAAATTATTCCACTCTATTGAATGTATTCAGCAGATGTGAAAAAAATTTGTTTTGTCAAAAAACCTAGAGAATTCGGCATTTCTATTGTTTCAAGATTTTTCTACTTCGGAGGGTTGTTGAGGGGTAGTTTTCGATTCACAGATTATTTAACCCTGTTGAACGAATTCAGCAGGTTCAGAATCACTCATTTACATCCTTAAAAAACAGGGCAATTTGAATTAAAACTTGCAAAAGTAAAGAAAATGAGGTGAAATATAGTGATACCCATTACCTAATAAACATCAATGTGTTCAGCGTAACACGATATGTTGCCACATTTTCGGACCTCACTCAGTGCTGACCATATAATCCCACAAGGAACGGAATACGCACGTACAGAGAATATACATTCTCAGCAGCGCCTTCAAGTGACAAATCCCCAAACTACAATATACGATTTTTTCTATATTTCTACCAAAGTGAGGACCACATATTTCACGCGATATTTCAACTAACAGTAGTGAATGCACAAAAAGGAACGAAACACTATATCTGTCTCACTTAGAACGATTTTTAGGTTAGTCACTGAACTTGTACAGAGGAGGATCCTCCACACGGAACGGCAGAAACGTTGTGAGGTCCGTATACGGACCTCACTTCGACATGGTCCTCACAGCTTCCGTAATTTTTGTACAAGCGGACCTCACTTTATACGTTGGTCAAATATATATATATATATATATATATATATAAATATATACAGGGTGTTCCTAAACATCATGTACATCCGAAAGGAGGTAATTCCTCAGACCATTTTAAGACTAAAAGTTCATATAAACTCAGGTCCGAAAACGCTTCGTTACCGATCTACGGGGTGTTGAAATTTCAATTTTTTTTTTGGTTTTTCTTTATAGATTCTGCAGTTTTTGAGATATGTGGCTCAAATTTGAAACATAAATTACGTTATGGGGCTTACATCGATGGACAACTCAAATGTTTGTGAGAATCTACAGGGTGATATTTTTTTATGGGTCATGCCCCCTTTTCTCCCCCTGAACTTTTTTGCGGTGCGCTGTTGGTAAATTCTAAGGTACAAATTGAATTTTTTGGTTTGTTTACAAACTTTTTTGCATCCTGTAGTTTTTTCGTATCTAAGACCGTTATCGAGAAAAAAAAAATTTAAATTTTTTTGTAATTCGCTAAAATTATTTTGTTCGCCGCTGTTTGCTAAAGGCTTTTTTTTGCAATAACGATTTATTATACAAAACATCCAAATAAAAGACATAACAAGGAAATAACGTTATAACAATTGTTGAAAGTGACCTCCTCCAATCCTTATACATGCGTCCGCTCTTCTTCTCATTGATGCCCGTACTCTGCCAAACACCCCCGGAGTATTTCTTACAGTTTCAAATGCATTTAATATTCGATTTCGTAAGTCATCGATGGTATTTATTGGTGTTGTATACACGAGAGATTTGAGATGCCCCCATAGAAAAAAATCTAGGCTATTTAAATCAGGGGACCTAGGGGGCCATAACTGAGGTCCACCCCGTCCTATCCACTTGTCCCCAAACACTTCATTTAAATATTGCCGAGCCAAAACAGAAAAATGTGCTGGTGCGCCATCGTGCATATACCACATTTGATGTCTGAGCAAAAGAGGTAAGCCTTCAAGTAATAAAGGTAATTCGTATTGCAAAAAATGCCTGTATGAGTTTCCAGTAAGCCGACCAGGCAAAAAGAAAGGACCAATCAAATGATCCCCAACTATACCACCCCATACATTCAATGAGAACTGCTCTTGAAAATGAGTTTCGACAATTCCATGTGGATTTTCTTCGGCCCATATGTGGTTGTTATGAAAATTTATAATTTGATTCCTGGAAAAATTGGCTTCGTCGGTAAAAAGGATTTTACAGTCAAAATTGGGGTTTACTGCTATCCTATTAAGGTACCACTGGCAGAAATTAACTCTTGAAGGGAAATCTCGAGGAAGGAGCGCTTGCACCCTTTGAATGTGATATGGATATAGTAGAGATTCACGCAATATACGCCAAACAACTTGGTGACTGATATTTAAATTTTTAGCGATTTTTCTGGTGCTAGTGTCTGGCTGTTCTTCTATTTCATGTAGAACAGCTTCTTCGATCTGTGGTGTTCTAACGGTACGTGGTTTACCTCCATCATTAGTGTTTTTATTAAATGTTCCAGTTTCTGCAAGACGCCTATGAATATCTGAGAATATTCGTTGATCAGGTATTATTCTATTGGGATAACGCTCCATGTATAGACGTCTGGCTTCTCTTGCATTTCCATTCGCAAGGCCATAAATAAAATGCATATCAGCCAAATCGCCATTTGAATAATTTGGCATTGTTACGAGGCTATAACGAGTATTTATAACAAATTTACACCTTACAATTAACAATTTAAACACATGTAAAGACACCTAACGACTCCACATACGAACTGTCAAAAAACGCTCGCTCTCCACTGCATTTGTTTGAAAACAAATCTATTCTTTCATGATGGAAAGTATAGACAATACACTCATAGCCATCTGAGAATCTGCGTTGGAGCTAAGCTTATCGTTGGTCGGTTTAAATCCAGGTCCCGGGAACAGATCCCGGCATCGGATTTTTTTAAAGCAATGATTTCACTTTTTTCTTCTGTTTGAGATTTGAATTATTGGATACTTGGATAGCTTATACATTACGAATTTCTACTGAGTATTCATTTTCTCATACTATTATAATATTATGTGCCTATTTGAATGAAGTGTCGATCTTTTTTTGTCTGAAAGATGCGTTTGTAGAAAAAATAATGTGTGTATTTCAAGCACAAAGTGTCATTGTTGCTCTCCAAAGATTACCGCGCTCCGCTTCGCGTTGCACGGTAACTCTCTTTGTCGAGCGACAATCAATTACTTTGCGCTCGAAATACACAAATTGCTATTTCCATTTTTTCTCGACAACGGTTTTAGATACGGAAAACCTACAAGACACAAAAAAGTTTGTAAATGAATGAAAAAATTCATTTTGTATATTATAATTTATCAACGGCGCACCGCAAAAAAGTTCAGGGGGAGAAAAGGGGGCATGACCCAAAAAAAATTATCACCCTATAGATTCTCACAAACATTTGAGATGTCCATCGATGTAAGCCCTATAACATAATCTATGTTTCAAATTTGAGCCACATATCTCAAAAACTGCAGGATCTATAAAGAAAAAACAAAAAAAATCTTGAAATTTCAACACCCCGTAGATCGGTAACAAAGCGTTTGCGGACCAATGTTTATATGAACTTTTAGTCTTAAAATGAGCTGAGGAATTACCCCCTTTCGGATGTACATGATGTTTAGGAACACCCTGTGTATATATATATATATATATATATATATATATATATATATATATATATATATATATATATATATATATATATATATGTTTTTAGTAACAAATTGGCCGATCTGATAAAAATATTAAAATATGTACTATATTTTTCGAAGTCATTATTTTTGATCAGAAATACCTGTATAATGATAGATTAATTAAATAAATAGAGTGTAGCGCTCTATATTTTTATTAAAGGTTCATAATTGCTTTAAATATGTTTTTATATTCCAAAATATTTTTCGTGAACAATGGCGGCTACTTGCAAATGCTCAAACCCGCAAATAAATATGGCGTTGAGGTATACAATAATTATGTGTCAATAAAACGTTGAAGAAGAAATTTATTCTACACACATAAAAAGGATTTCTTCCTCTAATGCAATAAGCTTTGCTTCAAGAGTATGGCTTGTTTATATATACTGGAATAAACGATTTCTCGATCTGAGCATTTTAAATTTCCAATTCAGTACTCTCTGATGAAGCGTATAGATTGCTTGGATGATAAAAAATGTATATTCTTTGTGTGAGTAAACCAACTTTACTCTAAATAAGAAACTCATGTTACATATGTCAAGACAATCATCTCCATTGAGAAATTACTTCTCTTGAATCAAATTGCACAAATTCTTAACATTAGCTGTGCTCATTTCATACTAAAAGACTGCTATGTTTGGATGAATGAAACCACATTATTGAATTAAGATACAGCTCTTCATTTGAGAACTTCTCTGTGTTGGGGTGTTGAAATATTTGCTTCAATTGAAACTACCATATTGCTGACTAAGAAGACTATCAGTTGCTTGATTTGAGATATCAGAATTACTTGGATTCAAAAAAATTTAATCGAAAATGAAATACAGGCACATGGTTCAAATTCAAAGTGGTATTTAGACATCTCAAAGTATTTTAGTATTTGGATATGGAAGAAAAACTGAGGGGTTGGGGAATCTCTGAAGAGATTATTGATAATTTCAAAGGTAAGTGTAGGACATAATATCAAGATAAGGTTAGGTCAGGTTGCCATATAGTATATTGTACGCTCGTACTACAAAATTTCATATACCTACTCGTGGGAAATGTATGTCATTTCATGCTCATTATATAGAAACCTGACCTAACCTTATCTTGATATTATGTCCTACACTTACCTTTGAAATTATCCGAGAAATTATCTATAATCTCTTCAGAGATTCCCCAACCCCTAAGTTTTTCTTCCATATCCAATTCCAAATACTAAAATACTTTGAGATGTCTAAATACCACTTTGAATTTGAACCATGTGCCTGTATATCATTTTCGATTAATAATAGCTTCGACTATAAACACAAAACAGCCGGCAAACAGGGGTGCGACTGGGAATAGTGCGTAGTGGCCGGTGTGGAACTCAGAAGTGCGATCAACAATCAACAGGTGCAACTTGGAGGACTTGGGAAACACTGTTGCCGATTTTCGTAGTTGAAATTGCAGATTGCAGGTCGTGATCTCACGGACTTGAGAAATAGTATAATAATTATGTATTAATGCTTTGAGCTATTAAATATAGTGTCTCTTTTGCACTTTTCTTCCGGACCAAACGTACACCTAGTGGTATTGATGTTGGTTTCTACTCATATGTAGGCACTTTAGTTCTTTGGAAACAGGTAGATATACCTACCTACAACTAATGAATGTTGCTACAGCTGGTGTTTGTGTGATAGCTTCCTAGGTAACTATAGAAAGGAATGAGAACAACAAATTTGGTTGAAGCGATAGTTACCTTACCTATGCTAAATAATCATGAATAGGTACGTAATCATACTTTTGGCAACAATACCTTTGAGAGGAGAAAGAAATGATATTCAAGAATGCATAATTGTTAATTCAAGAAAATTGCATTCGAAATTTACTTCTCATGATACAAATTTTTGGCACATTTCTTCAATGAAGAAATACTTTATATGGTGTCTTGGAACAAGAGATATTGAGTTACCAATATCTGTCAATAATTGTAATTTTGTTTCCTGAATTCTGTTATAATTACTTACTTGATTGAAAAATATTTAGTAAAAGTGAATAAATATTTCAATTAGATAATTTTTTACATTAGAGATTTTGAATAACACTGTATGAAATACTTTACTTCAGAAGATAAAGTAGGTACGCGTTTTCTCAATTTGAGAATTTAGAATTGAAAATATATTACCTATATCCAATGAAGAAGATTTCTTTAATGAAGAAATACTTGATATATTTTCTTGGAACAAGAAATATTGTGTTATATTTTTCAAGACTTGCAGTTTTCTTTCCTGAATACTCTTAATTACTTGAATATCGAATATTTGGTAACACCAAATAAATATTTCAAATATATGATTTTCTACATTAGAGATATGCAATAATTTTGAAACAAATATATTATTTTACAAGAAGAAAGCGTTTTATCAGTTCAAGAATTCAGAATTGAACAAATGTATCATCTTCAATGAAGAAAATGTTTTTATGTGTGTATAAGAAACCTTATAGAACCTAATGATTTTATAGAGCTCTTTTGAATGGCGCCAAAAACAATTTTTCCAGAACAAACCTATATTGATTTTATTTATTTCAGTGGTTGCCACATATTGTTTTTTTGAGTCTGGTTTAGGGGTGATCATTTAAAAGACACTGAAAGAATTTTGATGCTTTTTTACATGATACATTTCCATCGTCTCATTATTGATTTCTTGTCGTATTACAACTAAAATGCCTCCAAATTAAAGTTAACATCAGCCATATTTCAATTTGTGTTGTTTTTTATTCTGCAAAAATGGTCAAAAATAATGTATCATATCAGAACATAATTTTCGATCCCCGAGATAGGGAGGAAAATAGTTCTTTATCTCCCACCAACACCGAGGGTAACTTAAGAATCTTCAAAACAACCTGCCACTGCTATTATTTTTGAATAACCAAAAATGTTAAACCAAAAAAGCGTTTATTGCCATTCATGACAACTTCTAGGTATTTATCATATCCTGCAAAACATTTAAAATGGCAAAATCTGGAATAAAAAAATATGTGAAATAATTGATTATATACACACCGTACTTACTAGGGTCCTATATATTTTTCAAAAGTTTTTGTTAAGAGCGATAGGTACTTTAGAATAGCAATGCTAATTATTGCCACTTTTAATTTATTCCAACGTATTCGTACACAAAAGAGATGAATCCGTTGAGTATTGCCAATAGTATATTAAAGTCATTAGGTGTATTTGAAGTTCTGCAACATGTGGCAACCCCGTGTACCATCTTTCTGTAATCATCGTGTAGGGAAACATCAAGCGGCATTATAAATCATAATAGTTATTTATGTATCAAGGGCGTAAAGTAGGCGTTTATGGCCTGCGGCGTGGATGATGGCCCGATGGCGTTAGCCGAGGGCCATCACACGCCGAAGGCCTTAAACGCATTTTACGCACGTGATACATACAAAATTTTATGCACTAGCGGTTTTATAGCGCGAATCACAAATACTGACTTGAATTGCATTGGTCTACACGTTTCATACGTTATCCATACAATAATTAAGGGTAACATAATATGAGGAATGTGAAACTATAGTAGCTGCGTGCTATATTGGAAAATCTATTTCAAATAAATAGATCATCACCGAAAAAATTGCCAACGATTATGAACAAATGTTTGAAAGAGTATTGCTCTATTGAACTGAAATGATTCTGATTCGTGTTAGGAATTGCATGAAATGATGTGTGAGTATAGACAATTTGAGAATTTTGTATACTTTACGGCCCGCCGGGCCATAATGCGCCCACGGGCGGTAAAGTGTACTTTACCGCCCGCTGGTGCATAAAGTCATATACGGTTGCTTGAAGCTGCGCTTCAAAATTAATTCGTTACTTTGTGCGGCGCCGGCGGTATAAAACCTAACCTGTAAATTGTAAAAACACGTGGTGGGTGAGAATAAGTTATTGTGGAAGTATTTTTTGTTAAACATTTTTCAAAATAGTGGAGACGGTGGAAAAGGGTAGAAAGGAACTAACGATTGTACCGGAAAGCTGGGAAAATGGTCAGGGAATATTATATTGGCCCAAAAACTTTCCTTCCAAATTGCAAAGAGACGCAACATCCGCTCCCGACCCAAGTTGGTATACTTTTCGTTGCAAATTGAAAAGGAGCCACTTGCCTTCTTACGAAGTGGCCGAGGCGGAAATGGAAAGCATGCTGGAATCAAACGATACAACTGAGCGACATCAACACCAATACATCAACACCAATACTGTCCTGTTTTGTATTTAATTCTGACCTACTGTTTGATGAACCTAAAATATCAAATATATTAGTTATGTCGACTCTATCAAAGAAAATAAATATCTAAAACTTACAGCATAAGATTCATTGAGTTCACCAAAACTACAATCATCTAAAATCTGCAGATACTTTTTTTTCATATTTCTTTTGAAATTGCCACTCCTTGTTATTTTCTTCCAGGGCGATAATTCCATATTATTTAACTGATTCAAGGACTACAGAAATTATAATAACGCAATATAATTATTAGTTGAAAATTTTATAATGCGGAAATTTGTAACAATTTTGCTCTTTAAATTTTTACAAGAATTCAAACTTGGGCACTAAAGGGTTATTATAAAAATGTTTTATATAGTATTTATTGCGCACACACTGTAACGTTTTTGTTCCAAATACTACTACTTTGCCCTATAAACTGTTTATAACGGAGTAATCGACGCCTTTATAGGTAGACTATAATAGTTATTTATGCAACAAGTGCAAAAAGTGAATGTTAGGCCGAGTTGGACAACACGTCGAGTGCAATAAACAATTTTTGCACGAGTTGCATACAACATTTTTTCCGTTCATGCAAAAAGCAAAAAATGATTTATTGAGGTGCGGCACTAGGTGTAGGAAAATGAAAAGCGCAACTTGAATACTTTATTATTAATATCGATTTGCATTGAAACAGGAACTAATACGTTACGAACAATTTAACTCAAACTTTATTTTTACCCTCTATGTTGAAAGTGAATGAACAATTGGTGCAATTTTCAATATGAATATTTCGTAGTGAAGTACCTATTGCCAATCTCACAGAATATCTGCTAAATATGTAGTAGGTTTAAACGTTTATATTTGTCATGATGACAGCACGTTGAAGTAGAATGACAGATGAGTGCAATAAAAACTTTATTGCACTAGTGCAATAAAGAACTTCTTTTTCCACTGAATATAGTTCAATAAAGTTTTGCTTTTTGCATGAATGTAGAAAAAACCATTTTATACTTATTTAATAGAGCAATTGTCTCTATCATTAAGAACTGTTTTATTCATCACACTATAAAGCTTTTATACAGCTTGTATATAACTGTTATAAAACTGCTTTGTACCGCAGGACTTAAAGGTGTTATACAGAAACTATATAATCATTATAAAGCACTTAAAGCACTCTTTCAAAACAGTTTTAAATCGGTCTTATAAAGCAAGCTTCAATTTTATAATGCAAGTTGTATAAATATTTATATTGACCGTCAGATAACGGCAGATTTTGCTGACTCATTTCTGGGATTTTAACCACTGGAAATTATGTCAGTGTTGAGCCCAAAAATTGAAAATTTAGCGATCGGACGTGTGCTAGGCATATAGAAAATTCATTTTCCTTTTGCAGAAAAAAATTGTTTTTTATTTTGTTTTCTCGTTTATGGCATTTTAACACATGAATAGGTATAACAATCTAATAGAGAAAAACCAAAACCATAAGATTTGCATGTGCTTAAAGGGTTGAAATAGGGGCGCGAACTTGTAAAAAAATAGTTGGTTGCTGATGCATTTTCTCGCTTATGGCAATCTACAGAATGAAATTTAATATCGTTAGGAACCCGAAAAAAAAATTCCCATAAACCGGTCAGCTGTTGAAGTATATTTTCCGGACGGAAAATTTTGTGAAAATTTTTTTTGTTTTCCGGCAAACTTTCTCGTGAACGAAATAATGTGCAATAGAAATTTATTAATGTAAAAGTCTGTCATATTAAAAGCCATAAGTCTAGTTCGTGCTTATCATACTAAATGAAACTGGAAAACTTGCAGAAAAATACAGGAAATTTTGGTAGTTTTCTCGTTTATGGGAATTGGCATATAGGAAGAAAAACTGATTTCAAGACTAGAAAAAAAAAGCCATAAGTCGGAAACATGATTACGATGTTTTATGCAGTGAGGTCCTGAAGTAACGGATACATTAATTTTCTACGTTATTATTTTTTAAGGAAAAACGTCGAGTTATGTTTTCGAAAAGACACTCTGTGACATCAAAAAATCACCCCTCCTGCACCCCCCTCAAGGTGACAGACATTCACCTAATTTTTTTAATGGAGCAGGGGCTCAGTTGGAAACCCTTGAGATTCACCAATCCATTGAAGAACAGAATTTTTTGGGGTTTCAAATATTTTCAGAAATTCCAAGGAACCTATGTTATGGGTAGTTTGTAGAGAAACCGAGAATGATCATCTAGAAGATCAGCCCATCTTAGGTAACAACGGTACTTGAAAGTATAGTGCTAGAACATGAGAGACTTGTGCACAAATATCCAGTGTAATATGGTTCCTAGGATGCGCAGGAAGCAACAAAATATTACATTTCCTTCTGTTCACCATTTGAATTGTACCGAAGACACTGCAAATCGATTTCAACCTATGGTCCAGAACTGCTACTAATCTGGAAATAAGTTCGATTTTTCATTTAGATATAGAATCAATTTATTATTCTGGAACTTTCACTTCTTAAAGGTGAACTAGGCCTGGAGGGCAGGCCACTATGAAAAAAACGCGCCGTAAGCTCTGCCTCTAAGCTGGTGGGGAAACGAACTAGTGTTTATTATATTCCTGCGCACACTGGCTTGCTGTGTTGACTTTTTTGTGAACTTTGATCCGCCACATCATGTAACATAGTCACAATAAACAGGTAATGGGCATAATCACATTATTTAAAAAATCTGATGTTCCGTATTCAAATTCGAATGATCATCCGATTATGACACAGCAAGCCTGTGGGCGTGGGGGAATTACAAAGTTAAGATTTTTAACTTATAGGGGTTGAGGCAAAATTGCTTGAATTATCTTTACAACTCCTATCAGTTTGTCACAATAATGCCCATAACTATTTTTTTCACTCTATAAAAAATTATTTAAAAAAATAAATTATTTGGTTCCAATATTACTATCATACTTCCGACTTTTTTATGGTCTAAGAATGAAGTTTGCAATGCATATTCAAAATCCCATGTAGAAAGAAATGAGCAATTTTATCTTTATTAATTTATCGCAGCAGAATTTTCAAATAATTGTATTTATTTATGCAGTGTGACCCATTTAAAATGGAAACACTCATATCAAACTTTAATTTTTCAACCGATTGGAATGATTTTTTTTCAATAGGTAGACATTCAAAAAATCCATCAGGACACCAAATTTAATGAGTAATTCTTCATTTTCTGGGCCAACTGTTCTCATTTTTCAAGGTTAAAAATCTAAAATAGTTTTTTTAGAAAAATCTCACCAATCCACTGAATTCGCGACATTTTTAAATAGTTCTTGTTGAAAGTTTGTTGAAACTCGCCCATCAATAGAAAGTTATAAAAATTTTAAAAATGAAATTTTAAAAATATGCCGGTTAATCAACCCACCAATTCAATTTCAGAGCTCTTATCAAAATTTGGAATACACCAAGAAGTCTCGAAATATAACTGGTCAGAATTTCATCAACATCTATTCATAAATAAGAAAATTACAGGATAACCAAATTTGAAAAATATGTTGATGGAATTTCATGAAAATATCATTTTATTTAATGATTTTTCATTATTATTTATCAATAGATTTTGATGAAATTCTGATCAGTGAAATTTTGAGACTCCCTGAATCCAGTGGTGTATTCTGAATTTTGGATAAGAGTAGAAATTGAAATGGTGGGTTGATTTAACCGGCATATTTTTTAAAATTTAATTCTCCCATAACTTTTTTATCGATGGACGAATTCCAACAAAATTCCAAAATTAACCATTTGAACATGTCACAATTCCAGTGGTTTAGTCTGATTTCCATTCAAAAAATTGGTAATAAACTTTTCAATTTTTTACCTCGAAAAAAAAAAGAATAGTTGGCCCTGAAAATGAAGATTTATTCATGAAATTTGGTGTCCCAGTGGACTTTCTGATTATCTACCTAATGAAAAAAAAAGCATTCCAATCGGTTGGAAAAAGTATGATTTATAAGGGTGCTTCCATTTTGAACGGGCCACACTGAATAAAACATCGATATCATGTTTCCGACTTATGGCTTTTTTTTTCTGGTCTTCAAATACTATTTTCTTCTCACATGCCAATTCCCATCAACGAGAAAATGAAAAAATTTCCACAAATTTTCCTACAACTTTACAACTTATGGCTTTTCTTGAGGTACATGCAAAGCTTATGGGAATTTTATTATGATGTTTATCCATTAACAGAATCATATGGTTCAAATGCCATAAACGAGAAAGTTTGCCGGAAAACGAAAAAAAATTTCATGAAATTTTCCGTCCGGAAAATATACTTCAACAGCTGACCGGCTTATGGGAAGTTTTTTTAGGGTTCCTAACGATATTAAATTTCATTATGTCGATTGCCATAAGCGAGAAAATGCATCAGCATCCAATTATTTTTTTACAAGATGGCGCCCCTATTTCAACCCTTTAAGCACGTGCAAACCTTATGGCTTTGGTTTTTCTCTATTAGATTGTTATACCTATTCATGTGTTAAAATGCCATAAACGAGAAAATTAAAAAAAAATGAATTTTTTCTGCAAAATGAAAATGAATTTTCTATATGCCTAGCACACGTCCAATCGCTGAATTTTCATTTTTTGGGCTCAACACTGACATAATTTCCAGTGGTTAAAATCCCAGAAGAGAGAAAATGAGTCAGCAAAATCTGTCGTTATCTGACGGTCTAATAGGACAATGTTATAAAACACAAAAATGTCGCAGTCAAACTCACTAAGTGATAAAATACTCCTTAATTCGGCATTAAAAGATACTTATAAAATATATCAGTTCCATAAAGCAAAGATTTTGCTACTTTGGGTTGGTCTTGTTCTGGTTTTCTATTGATTTGTTGGCCTCTGACCTTTTAAGGTTTAACTAAACCCATGAGAAACTATACCTCAAGTTAAAAAATTCTAAGCATTCTTAAAAAAAATTAGTTGTTCCTGAGATTTAAATATTTCAGATATAGATTTTGAGATATTTTTAACACAAATGTATTTGTAACTTAAAATTGTTACTACAATGCCTTGAAGCAAAAACGTGAAATGGGGGAAGAAAACTTATTCGGAAAACTAATTAAACAATCCTTCTAAAACGCTGAATTTGTTTTGTTCATTTTGTTATGAGATAAGTTTTCTGGCGCTGCTCAACAAATGTTCACGGAACGAAATCATTATTTTAATTGCTGCCCCAAACTCGAACAACAACGGTATGAAAGAGATAGAATGAATGTGATTTGTCAATCTTTTTATCCAGCGGTATCCCTATCAATCTTAATAACTATTCTAGATATTTCAAACCGAATAAAATATGGACAAAGTAATATGGACATATGAAATATAACTCAGAATATGTTGTTGGTGATACGATTTGTCATATGTGAACGGAGATGTGTAAAATATATGGAATTTGAGCATAAATGATGTTCAATTTTAAAACAATAGGTAGTGACTCTGAAAAGGAAATTTACGTATGCAATAGTACGAGAGGAAATAATAATTATTCAAGTCAGGAGAGACTGGAAATGTTTGAAAGAAATGACGTTGGGTGGATCTCCACCTCTTGATATTCAGGGTGTTGTGGTAATTAATGTCATATTTTCGAAAGATGCTTGCTAAGAACACAGTATATAGAAAATGGTTCTCTGAACCAGCTTTTTTCAAAACATAGCTTTATGCAGTGGCGCAGTTAAGATTTTAGTAAGAAGGGGGATGAGCAAAAAATTTTGTTGAGGTTCTTTCAATGTGCGATCCCAGGAATGTGGTTCGCCATTTATATACAGTATGACGTAGTTAAAACAAAAGCACCTTCATTAAACATACATTTTTGCAATATATCGGAATGATTTCTTTTTCATTAAGTGGACATTAAAAAAGTTCACTAGAACACCAAATTTCATGACTGAGTTTTCATTTTCATGGCAAACAAATTTTAATTCAAAAAATTATTAGCGAAGAAAATCTGACCACACTGCATTCACGACGTTTTCAAATGTAAGTCAAAATGGCGTTGAAATGAATCGATCAATGAAAAAAATACACTGGAATAAAATTTGAAAGACATACCGTTTAATCCACCTACTACCTCAATTTTACCACTGGATGCAGGAAGTCTCGAAATATCACTGATCAGAATTTTGTTGAAATATGTTCATCACTAAAAGAATTAGTAGGTAATACCATTGAAAGACATAATTTTCAACGGACATGGCACTGGATACTCGTATTCATGGGGTATGTCAATTTTTTCTTCGATTTTGGGATATATCATTCTACATGTCTCCCACAGGGTGATCTACAAAAAAGGGATAAATGCCGATTATGGAAAATTATGTATTTTTCCTGATTTTTGGGTATAAAATGTCGTTGAAAATATTGATTGATTTTGAGTTTGTCACTTATGGTGTACATACGTATATGATAAGGCTGAAAACTTGGTTTTTCTTAAACCCTTTTAGTGACTTCTCGCCGAAGTGGCGTAGGGTGGAATTTTCTTTGTCCTTCTCGAACCATATATAAATACAATTGGTTCGAAGATTTACCATAGGGTGTTATTATCTATGAAATACTTTACCTTACTATATTCTTCAGATGCCCTTCGAAATATCTCCATCTCTCAATAGTTCAGGAAAGTATAATCTAACATGTTTTGGATTCGTATTAATAAACTGCGTACCTCTTCAAGATACCCGTACTCCATTTAGTATGTTTATATTATCTCCATCATTACGAATGATTTTAATATGATTTTGTTCAATTGTTATTGTCTAAATAGGGGTTACTATTTCAGTAAAAATATTATAATGAAATTCAGATCAGTGATATTTCCAGATTTCTTGAATCCAGTGGTGTAGTCATAATTCTGAAAATGAACTGCTGTGTTGATTTCAGGCACATTTTTCAAATTCAATACTTTTATAACATTTTTGTTAATGTACTCATTTCAAGGGTAATACCACAAGTGCTCGCAATACTATCGATCGTAATTCTTCCAGAAATTAACGAGATCAAATTGCTTGGTACCACCTTAAGTCCACTAGGACGAGTGGTGTTATCTCAAAGCAATTTGATCAAGTTGATTTCATTGAAAATATGAACAGGATGTTCATAAAGTCAGTTGTGGAATCATCTGCGACTGGAAGTTGGAATTTAGTCGCTGTTTTCCATCGTACAAGATAACCTCTCTTGGAAGGGATTCATGTTTTAAAGAGAAACTTTCTCAATTGAAAATTGAATCAAGTTATATTAGGGTCTTTCTCAATATCTATCAGATGTAGTTCAATGTCCAGCGTGGCTTTTGCCGGGGAAGTAGTTGTTTTCTGTTAGATATTACAAAAAAGTAACTTCAATTTTATCGTAGGGTTTTCCATTTCCTGAGGAGTCATGTATTGATTCAATTTTCAATTGGGAATGTTTCTCTTTAAAACAATTCGATCAAGTTTAACATTTTTTACAGAATTTTCGATAGTATTGTTAGCACGAGTTGTATTTATTGAGATAATTTCATGAACCACCAAAGTCAAGAAAGTTTCATTTTCGTGAATTTTTTCATAGTTATAGATGATGACCAATGAACTTGAAGTTTTTTAGGCTGATATTTATGACATACTAGATAAAAAGATGATATTATCCACCTACCCCATTTTTGTTTGGTTTCGTGGTTGCCAAGGATGTGGCCTTACTGACTAATAAGGAAGGAACTGTGTACTTTCAAGGTACACCGTTTTGATTAGTCCCAATATCGCAGCGAGTGTATTTATCGACGTAATTTCAACATAAACCATTTGAAAATGTTGTATATCCAGAGGTGTTGTCAGATTTTTTCTAAAAAACATTTGTAATAATTTTTGACATTGAAATACGAGAATATTCCCGAAAATTAAGACTCATTAATGAAATTTGGTACCCTAGGAGACTTTTTGAATGTCAACGTATTGAAAAAAAAAATCACTTCAATCTGCTGAAAAGTACCTATTTGTTTTATAATAGTACTTCCACTTTAAATAGGTTACAACTGTTGAATGAAGGTCCACGTCTTTTTCAAAAAATAAATTAAAAATTAGTATACAGGGTGTTTACAACTTATCCGAAAATTTTCAACCACATGTTCGTTGATAATACATCGATTGCTGTAAAAAAAACAATAAAAGTCTAACAAAAAACGAGATAAAAACTGAAATGGAAATATTCTCAATTGAAAATTGAAACAAGCATAACATAAAAATTAAGTTGTTTTTTAAGTATCAACAGAAAACAACTACTTCCCCGGCTGAAACCGCGCTGTAGATTGGACATCTCATTAAAATTGTGAAAAGACCCTATATAATTTGAAAGAAAAAAATTTGCATTGACATTCAGATAGTTGAAATGAAATGAAGCTATTTTCTGTAATATCTATCAGAAAACAACTACTTTCCTGGCTAAAGCCACGCTGGACATTGAACTACATCTGATAGATATTGAGAAAGACCCTATATAACTTGAGAGAGAAAAAAAATCTGAAAGTGATAATTTGCATTTTCATTCAGATTGTTGATTATTTATTAAATGTCCAGTTTCCATTGGAGATTCTTATCTATGAATGAGATAAGGGAGAATGTTATTCAGAAGTATCACTCACAGAAAATCGCTCATTTCACTGATGCGTGGATTGCATCACTTTCGCTAGGCCTCCAATACATTTTGGTCGACAAACATCTATTTCACTCTTCTAAGATCATCAGAGAGGTCGGAAGAATTGGAAAACATACTCTTCAGAAGCAATTTCACACTGTAATGAGGAATTGTTGGACTATTCCTTGTGCGGTAAAACTTTGAAATTATTTTTCTGACATAAAACCTGTCACGGGTACGGCATGTTGATTCCATTGAAAATATGAACAGGATGTTCATAAAGTCAGTTGTGGATATACGATAGTCATAGTTTTAATGAAATCTTAATCTTATTTATGAAAATAATAGATACTTCATTCATTCATTTTGGATTTCAGACTCATTTGATAATAACAATTATACATGAATAATCGGTGTTCATTCATGAATGAATAAATGCCTTAATTGAAAATAATAAAAAAAAACTTTCGAACTCACGCCTATAAAACTACCTTCGTTATACATTTACACGCTTCTACCAACTGAGCTATAACAGGCACTCGGAAATTTGTGAATGTAATACCTACTAGAGAAACTCTGACCAAGAACTGAGAGAGTGTGGAACGTTCAAGTAAAAATAGTTTGACATACCTTAGTTGCAAGATAGATTTCATCAGGAGCTTCATTGATAAATCTGCTCTATTCGTTTTTATATTAGGTACTTGTTTGTCACACAGATCAAAGTTAAAACTAAGAAAATAGTCAATCTGACATTCGCGGATGCCAAGCTGTGTCAAAAGTTCAATCAAGCAAAGCCTTCTTGAGAATTTGTATGTTGAACCTCTCAGTTCCCGTGGATTCTGAAAATGCTGAACTTGTGATTGGCCGAGTGCCGTTGAATAATGGGTTAGGATCCACGGTGTCTTGGAATCATAATTATTCATCAATTAAGAATCAATATGTAATGAACTTAGAATACAAAAGTCGTAGAGAAATTGTTGGATTGTTTCGTGAGCGGCGACACTTCGAAAATTATTTTTGACATAAAACCTGTCATGGAAAATATGAACAGCTTGCTCATAAAATCAGATGTGGAATCATCTGGTACTGAAAGGCAATCTTCAGTCGCTATTTTTCGTCATTCAAGATAACCTCTTGGAAGGTATTCATGTTGGAAAGGGAAACATTCTTAATTGAAAATTTAAACAAACATTACTCCTTTGGAAATGCAAAGAACCTACGATAAAAATGAAGTTATTTTTGTATTATCTATCTGAAAATATCTACTACTTGGCTAAAGCCAAGCTGAACATTAAACTACATCTAATAGAAATTGCCACGAAAATAGTTGTTTTCTGTTAGATATTACAAAAAATAGCTACATTTCATTTAAACTATCTGAATAGAAATACAAATTTTCACTTTCGGACTTTCTCTTTCAAGTTTCATAGGGTATTTTCACAGAATCTATCAAATGTCGTTCAATGTCCAGCATGGCCTAACCGAGAACGCAGTTGTTTTCTGTTAGATTTTACAAAAAATAACTTAATTTCTTCATTTCCAAAGGAGCTATGTCTGTTTCAATTTTTGATTGGGAATGTTTCCCTTTTCAATAGGAGTACCTCCAAGAGGTTATCTTGAACGATAAAAATAGCTACTAAAGTTTGTTCATCAGTCGCAGATGATTCTTTTCATAAAAATGTATTTGTCATAGCCAGACAGGTTTTATGTCAAACATTTTTTTTTAATGTGTCACCGCACAAGAAATAGTTTAACAATTCGAACAATACAGTGTGAAATTTATTTAATGAACATCCTATTCATATTTTCAATAAAATTGAGATGAAGACTGAAAATTCGTTTTGTTATTTCAGTACTGTGATAGCAGCACCAGTGTAGGTTTCGAACAGCTTTTGTAGAGTAGTCTGTAATAAATTTTTAAAATTTTTATTTTGATTTATTAATTAGAAGTGTATAGGTATATGATTGAAAAGTTTCGGAAACGTTGTGAAACACTCTGTAAATGTACGTACAGCAACAAAGGATTAATAAAACTATTATTTTGTAGGGGTTTTACCAACAACAAAACTCACAATGATTTTTATTTCCAAAGAAAGTAATCTTCAAAAATATTTCTGAATATTTTTATATTTTTATTTCTTGTTCTTTTTTAAATTCAAAGATAATAGAAATGGGGCCTTTGTCCGACTATAATTGTTTATATGGAGAAATAACTCGGAATTTCATAGTTATATTTCTGGTATTCGGATTATCTACAATGCGAAACCTTTCCAGCCAGCTATTAGTTTATGAGGCCCTTTCGTAATCCGGACGGAATTTGGAAATTTGGAATGACGTAGGCTGGGTTTTTTCATTATTTCTGGCCTGCAATGAAAAGAGGAATTATGAAAAATTAAAGAAAATAGTGAGTTGTGCCTCAGTTTCCAAGCCGCGATGTTCTCCGATTTTCGAGCTCCTCGACTAGCTTTTATCTAGTCGAGCTTGTTGAGTTGCGCAGTAAAATGACAGAGATGATGCAGAGTTGCCGGCGCATCACCAAAGATTCGAGTATTATAAATCACCATATTGAAAAACTGTCATTGGACAGATGGACTAATTCAGGATATCTCTAATTCATGACATCAGTCAAATCAATCAATATTCCATATTGGTATATTTGGTCATGCATAGTCATTGATAAAGGTATTGTGATTCCATCCTCATTTCGGGTTTGTTGAAATATTGTAGGTTTTTTTTATTTGGCAACAGTGTACTAAAAATAAATTAGTGCCAACTAAAACAACACAATTATTTGACGATTTCGTTCATTGTTTATACATTTTGGAAATTGGAAGTGAGAAAAATCCAGTATTCATTATTCAACTATCCCACAGTTTGTTGTAGTGTTCGGTATAATCATTGTTTATATAGAACATAGTCAACCTTATGGGATTATAATTGGATCAAAATGGATGCGACATGTAGATGGCGATAGTGAGCTCGCATCCAAGTCATGTCGTAACTTCAGTGATCTGGCCTCCAAGTCATGTCGTAACTTGATTGAAACAATGGGACAGCATTAAAATCAGGGTTTTTTAAGGAACCTGCATTAAAGTGACGTCAAATAATCATGTTTGTAACTAATTACGCTAGATGTCACTCGCGTTTGCGTCCAACACCAATTACACAGGCATTGACTAACTATCTTACTTCTATATAAACAATGGTATAATTGAATTTGTGTAAAGAGTGTGGTTATTGTGTGATTGCCATTAGATCAGATATAAACATGAGTTAGAAAGGAGTAGATGTTAGGAAAACAAACCATAGATGTGTATCATGTGGAAAGAATTCCAAACACGACCCGAATTTGAAATAATGTAATATACCAATGAATGCTTTATAATTTGTTTTACTACAGATTCGGCCCTGTTATTATTTCTGAATGATTTTTTACCTTAATGTTGGTTATTAACTTAATATTCGTATGGGTTCTGTAAAGTAAATAGTCACATCAAATGGAAAGTTTATGTTTGTTAATTTTGTGTCTCATTTTCAAAGCTGAAATTTGTTATTTTGTATTTAGTTGAAAGCAGTATGGGAAAATAACTAACTTTCCTAAAATTGTGTAACATTACCATTCGAATGCAGATAGAGATTTCAAACATCTATCATTTTAACAAAAGCTAAAAGCAACACACAAAAACATTTAGGTAATTGAACAATTTTCAAGTTGTAATGAAATCATTACCAGGATCGAAACAACTCTTACAAGTTTTCAAATCGTTATATACTTTCTTTCGAAATTATTTGGGAAGACTAATTATGAACGTTTCGCATTTTAGTGTTTGAAATATCTAGTTTCAATCAAACTAGCATATATGACACCTTTATTCTCTCACCTTTCTGAGTCATTGTATAGATAAATAAAAATCGAATTCGATTTTATGTGGAGCAGTATAAAAAGATTCATGTGTCAAGCAGTGTATAAAAATCCCAGGAAAACGTCACCATATTTGCGCGTGGGATCAAATGGAGTAAAAACTTCATACTATCAACATCAAAGTGCCGACACCAAAGTGCAACTACTGTTTCTTTTATGCACTATACTGTGTTTTAAGTATAAGGCACTTGACTAGAAATCATGATGACACGGTTTCAAAATCTGGAAGACAATTTCATTAGAGTCTTTCATATTTTCATTACTATGTCTGAATTGCTGCCCATTATATTTTTTATACGCAGTATGTGAAACGATTGTCTATTACCCGATATCTCTATAATCTCCAATCAACCAAAGTCAATATTCGACCCGAATTCATAAAAGTGACCCTTCACAAAACAAGCGTAACATGTATCTCTTTCGTGCGAAGAATATCAACGCAATGTTTACGGCGGCTATTTTTATACCGGTCAGACTATAATTGCTATTGATCGTAAAGTATTCAGAGGCCATTACCCAAAACGTGGACTGAAAATTGATGTTGAAAGTGACAGTGTTTACAATAACTCTTGTTTTTATTGTGTGTCAGGATGGGCCGTCGAATGGTTGACAGTATCGATGTGATGTCGATGGGGTGATTGGGTTCGTGCGATGCAATTTGCTGAATTTTGTTGTCACGATGAGGATGCTGACGTGAAATATGGAAAATGATAAATAATCTCATGATTCTCGAATCATATTGCAGAATGATTATACAGTTTGAGACAGTGGCGGATCCAGGATTTCTTTCAGGGGGGGGCATAGTACCGAATTCACATGAAAGTTTTAAAGAATTGTACAACATATTGAAAAGTAATTATTCCATTTTTCAACATGACATTTTTGTTCTTAATATTATGTCACTTGAATTTATTATGTTTACTGGCATCACTATGATGAGCAAAAAAATATCCAACGTTCTTTTAGAAAATTGTATTGTTTGATAATATCCATATAGGACGAAACTGCAGTAACGTTGGTTACAAATAGAAGTGGTATAAAAACATAGAAAGTTTTATTTCTCATTTTTCGTGATGATATCCTACCACGTAGTAACGGTTACATCCATCAATTTATTTTCTCTTTTATATCCAACATTACAGAATCTAATAGTGGTATATAAATCACTCTCCTCCAATAATTTTCTGGTATAAGAATTTCTAAATCTGAGAAACTTTGGCGATGTGATTGCCTAGATACAAGTTGAGGCATTCGCAGTTCAATGTCGAGTACGTCCATAACTTTTTTAGCTTCTTTCACAATTGACTCAAATCCTGAATTTGCATTCGTTCTCTTTTCCTGTAGCGATTTAAAAAGATCTTTCAACTTCGTGGTGGCAGCTTCAATATTCACAGATTATAAATATTTACTAAATGGCAAAATTAAGCAGAATATGTATGCTAGGCAAAATACTGTTAAAATAAATTCACAGTCACAAATTGCTTTCAGGAGGATATTGGCCTTACTAGATGATATATTATGGATCAACTCTGATATCTCTGTTAAAGCTTTCTCGATGAAAGGTAAATCCTTTTGGAAATCAAGAATTGAGTCATATCTCTCAATCCATTGGACTACTCAATTTGTGTTCATATACTTCTGTAGAACAGAGTTTCTTTTGGAAGAAGCTTGAGCTTATATTTTTCACACTCATGACTCTAAGAGATTTGGAAATTGATAGATTCAGCGCATGATTGAAACATGGACATATAATAGCATTTTTGGCGTCTTGTTAAATTTCATCAGCAGCCCCTTTAGCCTCCGACTTATTGACTGAACAGCCGTCGCATCCTATCCCTACGCAATTTTCTATATTCAACCCTAATGATTTAATTTTCCTCAATACAGTTTGTTCATCATGAACATATCTTATAGAAATACTCAATTTTGACACATTTGTTACATCAATAGTTTTATCAAAAATTATTGAATAATAACTATAATCATTGATATGTTTTGTAATGACAGATATTATTTCTCCTTCATAATAATGAATCAGTTCATTAGCTGTATGTTGCATTTGGCCGTGTTTTGTAAGTGTTCTTTGAGGATATTATCTCCAGCATCTATGCGGTATCTGAGGAGAGCTCTAAAACACCCATTGTTATTTCCCACCAGATTGAATTCCTCACAGTTTTTCTCCATCAGTGAACCATCATCACGATGACCCCTCAAAGGAATATTTTGTTGTCCATGTAGGATTATAAATAGGTTTCAAAATTGGTAGCAGGCGGGATCGATTCTCTTTCATCTGACAACTGATTCCTAATATCAAGTTCTGGGTTCGACATCATGTATTCAGCTCAAAATGTAAATCGGGGGGGGGGGGGGGCTGCTCCCCCCCCCCCCCTTGGATCCATCCACTGGTTTGAGAGTGTAGAGGACTGTCGAAAAATTCTGTTCTGTTCAACTACATATGGACGAAATATCACACAAAACATTGAACTGATGTCTGGTATTTCATAAAGTTCCATTCTGGATACTGTAATGAATATAAAGTATGAGCGGTTTTAAAGTAGTTTATGTAAACACTTATAATCCAACTTCTGTTTCCTAATATCACAAATTATCCAATTTATATAACACTATTTTGATTTTAAACTAGTCTGTTAATGCTACACTCTGTCTCTCACGGCATCTAACTGGTAACTATCCACGCGGTGTGATGTTTATTTAGACGGAGGGTTCTTCTCTAGATAGTTCTGGAACTACTTCCATTCGCATCTAGAAAGAGCACTTTTCTTGAAGCGTTGACGGCTGTAATATTAGGATGACCTGCTACCTCAGATCAATAAGTAAACATATGAGCCCGATGCTACGTAAACATCATATTCACTGAACCGAAGATAATTCTTGCAGAAACTGTTTTGTTTCGGGTTTTTAACATTCGAACCAAAACAAAACACCTCTAGCACAGGGGGTCAAAATTACTTATGGAAATGCAGTACCTGTGAGCTGCAACAAGTTATTTCGCGGTTTTGTCTTAAAATTCCTAGGGTCAATAAAAAGCCGGGGGTTAGCAGCAAATAACTTTTTATCAAAATTTGGGGATTCAAGATAGCGGATTAGTTTTGTGATTTATGATGATATTCTTTCCTTAGTTGGATTCTAGGAGTTTTCAGCTATCAAAAATAAAGCATTATTTATGGTCTAAAGTAATTAATTCGAGAGAGGTAACAAGTTCTTTGACTATATTTCAAGTTTGGAGTCTGGGGGTTTATGTTGTGTACATCAAGTTTCAACGAATCAATACGAATATTTGAATAAATATGGACCAGTTGCATAAAGCCTTCTGTTTACGTAGGTAAAATCAAATATTTATTCGTCTGTTAAATTCTTTATGCAACTGAGTTAAGAAATCTTTTCCAACATCTATTTTTTCAGAACCCATTTCCTTTTTTTGGAAAAATTGTTTATTCTGTTGAGTATGATCCTTCCTAAATTTTGGACCAGTTCATTCATATGGCCAGTACCTGTCAGAAAATAACTACTCTCCTGGCTAAGGCCACGACGGGGATTGAATTGAATCTAACAGATACTTGTGCAACGTTCCTCAAAGCATCAGAGGACGCATTGCAAGTGCAAGTGTTTTGTGTTGATGAAGTGTTGTTAAAATTTTCCTCTGTTATTCTTGGTTTTTGTCCTGCTTAAACAACATAAGGCCAGTTTTTCATGTTCCAGTTAAACTCCAGTTAACTAACTAATAGTTTAGAATGTGATCCTTCAAACGTCATTTGAAGAATGTCTCTCACCATCTGAACTATTAGTTTGTCATCTGGAGGTTAACTCAAACATGAAAAACGGACCCTAAAAGTTACAATTGGAATATTTTTCCAAATAGTGCAGTGGTTTAGTGAGACACAATGTCGAAATACTGCTTTGTTTGCAAAACAAATAATAGTAAACAAACATTCCACAGACGAGGTTCTAGTGGCGTCGAATGCACGATGCAAATCATGCAATCAAACGTATTCGTCAAATATCATATTGGAGGACAAAGAAACTCATTCAAAATTACAGATAAGAAAAGCCTATGGTAAAATGGTGAATGCCTCAATGTTTGTTATAAATATCTGTAAGCAGGGGGAAAAACATTGAGGCTTATGAAAGGAAAATTGAATTCATTTTCCAATAATATTGATATTGTTGAAATTCTAACAGTGAGGACAATTAATGATATACCAAAGGACTTGCTTAAAATTTTTGGAAATCTTTTCTTTGAAGAAGAGCCTTTATCAAACCATAGTTATGCCTTGGTAAAGGTAATACTTTCAAAATTCGAATATACCATGACAAAGTAGAAAGAGTCAGGTCTCTTTTGACAAACATAGAAACATTTGTTGCATTATATATAATATGGATTACGTCTGGGAAAAGTAATTGAACACAAAAGTAGAAATAGAACTCTTTATTAACGCATTTATTTTGGACAGGAATATAGTGATCACAAGATGGCAAGGTATACGATAAGGTAAAATCAACATCAACATAGGAATTAAAATATTTATTGAATGAAATATATGCGTATAAATAAACAAAGTTGTCTTTGGTTCAGTGAATAAGATGTTTACGTAGCATCTGGGCCATCTATGTTTACTTATTGATCTGAGCCTGATACTCTCAACAGTTCAGGCTTGCTTACCTGCGACAGGTCCGTACTCGTCCACAGCGACAGAATCGTTACAAAACATTAAGTTTCATTTCTTATTCAATGTTCTTCAATGAAAATGAAATCGACCATCAATAACCCCTATTACCGATTTTTTGTTCCAATAAAAAAAAATTAAATTGTTTTTCTGCTAACCAGGTGTCGTCCCCTTACGAACGGCAGCCCTCAAAAGTCGAAACTAGTGCAAGCCAATGATTAACGAGGTCTTACCTTTTAACGTGCGATTCCTAGCTCTTTCTCGGGCCATCAGAAAAATTTCTGCAGTCGCCGTGGTTTAAGCCATCACCGACTGGCAGCCAAAGTGATTGAAACAATGTCGCTTTAACCACTCGGCTACCTGGAGAAATCGTCAATTATTGACTTCTATTAATGGTCGATTTGTCATTAATAGTCGATTTCTCTATGAATGCATGATTGCTGCAAAGGCAACCAAACGTAAACGAATTAAGATGCTATGGATGTCAAAATGGATATTAGAGAAAAATTTAGATTTGTTACCAGATGTTGAGGAAACTGATAAAGTAGCATCTTTAATTTTTTTCCAGAAAAAAATGAGAAATTCTTCATTTCAACAAAAGTAAGGTAGACAGAAAAATATTGTAATCAACTCTCATATTGAAATGCGATTAATGGTCTCTAACGCGTTAGCTCGGCTAGCTTCGCTCACGCGTTGAAATATTTCGATCATAAATCGCCTTCATCAATACACTCGTTGATTATATAACTATTAAATGTTCTAGATTTTTCTTCTATTGTATGATTTGATTATCACAAAAAAGTTAAAACTGTAATATAAAACGGAAAAGAAATCTGTAGGTCACAATGAGCTGATGACAAGATGCATAAGATGTCCAGAGGACTGCTCATCGCTAATATCCTATACAATAGGAAAAGTTAGGTCGAAAATCCATAAGAAAACAACTACTTTCCTGGGTAATGCCACGACGAACATTGAATTACATCTGATGAAATTTCCGTGCAGAGTTCCTACAAGGTTATCTCTGCAATTACTTGGTTGCATGGGAATGTTCATCGAAACATTCGGACCACCTATATATCGATTTCGGAATGTTGCTCCTCATCAGTATAGGGTAGGTCTAGCAGTCAATAACTAATGACTGCAACGAATGAATCGACAACCAAACCCATTTAAAGGCCGAAACTGAGACCGCGCCCGCACAGTGGATAACTCCAAAACTGCGAGCGACATCCCAGCGCCGGCCACCCAACCAAGCAATACACATGAACCACGATCGTCAAGACCGTATATAAAACGGAAAAAAATGTATAGTTCAATGAGCTTATGACAAGAGGCATAATATGTCCGGAGGACTGCTCATTGTTAATATCCTATACAATAGATGTAATTCAATGTTCGTCGTGCCATTAGCCAGGAAAGTATTTGTTTTCTGATGGATTTTCGACCTCCCGAGGCAGTGAGTTACAAAGATTTGAGCGAGCCCTGAGAGAGATGTTCGGCATATCTCCAAAGTGGCGAAAAAAAAAATGTGAAAACTGACCTGACTTCGATGGGACCGCTAACGCTAGAACGATTGATATTTCAGAAGAGTATCGTTCATAAAAATATCTATAGAACAGAGATAGATCGCCAACCTTTCTGTGATGTTTCAGAGAAGTGAGTGAGCTTGTAATCAGTGTCACCGACATGAATGGCTCTTTTTTGGACAGAAACTAAAAGTTCAGTAAGTGTTTAGGGTCTGCACTCCATATAAGGCAGTATTCAGGGACAGATCGAATTTTTGCCTATAGATCATAATCAACTGACGGGAAGTGAAATAGCTCTTGGCACGAAACATGAAACCAAGTTTTTGAAAGGCACTTTTGGTAATGGACCTCAAATGGCTTTACGATAACAGGTTACTGTTAATGCTAATACTGAGCATCAAAATGGAGGACTTCATTGGTATAGACACTCCAAGGTATGATTACGTTGGCCATTGTGAGATCGGACTTTTTAGAGAAAAGGCATGCTTGGTATTTATTCACATTGATTTCTGCCAAGTTGTTGGATTCCAATTATAGATTTTTCGCTAGGTCCCTGTTCAAATCGTCCACTGTCTTCTCTGGTTTTCTTCCAATTTTACGGGCTGATATCGGACCTTTGGAAAAGAATGCGGTATGAATGGTACTGTCATACACAAAGCTATGTGGTGGGCATGAGGTAGCCTCCCAACGAATCATTGATGTGAAGGAGAAACAGTGAGAAATGGATCCCTGCGGCACACCAGTATTTATAGGTAGTGTCAGATGAAACTTCATCAGCCACCTCGTGGTTGATGGAGTTTCAGAACTCTGTCTGAGAGAAAGCTACATGGCAAAGAACGAAACTGAAGGGGTCAAGCCATAGGATAGAATCTTGGTGAGGAGTCTCTGAAACCAGACGCGATCAAACGCCTTGGAGATATCTAATGCTACGGCCAGAGTTTCACCATATTTTTCAATGGATGGTCACCAGTTGATATTTTATGACGGTAGTCGATCATTCACAATTCCTGATTGATCTACATATCATCTCGATGTTGATGGCTTTTTGTATATACTGTTTTATAAATAAAGTATTGGAAAACATTGAAATACTTTTATTCTTTCGATTCCTTAATTTCTACTTTTGAAATTGAAGTCATAATTGAAGTTTGTCCATATTCAGGTCTGTCACCCGTTTCAAATTGTATCATCGAGTCATTTGTTTATATTTGTTACTTGAACTGAAGATCGAAGAGGTATACCGCGTATAATAAAAATCCATGAATTAAGGAACGTTACAACGTTATCCCTTCTCTATGAGGACCTTCGTCAATTATACTGATGACTTCGAAATCGGTGATTTTTGCACCAATGTGACTTTCACCGACCAGTAACATTTACTGTTAATTGCTAGTAACGTATGCTCATGAAATCTGCGACTTTCGCCTCAAGGTGACTTTCACCAAAAGAAACTTTCTATAAGTACTTCAGCAACTTTTGCTGTTAACCGGCGACTCAAACCCTAAGGTGACTTTCACTATAATAGACTCTCTCTTACTACTTCACCACATCAGCAACTTTTGCGATAAATCGGCGATTTTTGCCATAAGGTGACTTTCACCATTAGAGACTTCCGTACATTATTTCACATCAGAAACTCTTGATGTAAATCGGCGACTTCCATCTTAAGAGGCTTCCTCTTACCACCCGACTTGCTGTGAAAGTGGGTCTTCAAAGCCGTTTATTTTAAAATATTGCATTGGTCATAGTTGGAGATCTCAAATTCAGAAAATGAACTCAGAACAGATTAGAGCCCCCAACTGGATATATTGAGATTGATTCAATTTCCAAAATTGGGAATTTTTTGGTGGACAATTGAAGGTAATAAGCCGATACTTGCTTCAACGCAATGTTCATGGTGGCTATTTTTATACAGGTCAGACTATAATTGCTATTGATCGTAAAGTATTCAGAGGCCATTACCCAAAACGTGGACTGAAAATTGATGTTGAAAGTGACAGTGTTTACAATAACTCTTCTTTTTATTGTGTGTCAGGATGGGTTGACAGGATCGAAGTGATGGCGATGGCAATGGGGTGATTGTGTTCGCGCGAAGCAATTTGCTGAATTTTGTTGTCACGATGAGTTGCTGAAATGGAATATGGAAAATGATAAATAATATCAGTAGTCATGCTAAACTATTGAAAAGTATTTCAGTTTCAGAGTACAGAAGGCTACCTGAAATTTATGTTGTGTTCACTCAGCAAATACTGGGAAATAACTGTGAAGTACTATGAATGTAACTTTGCGACCTCTCATGCGATATACCAAAAACATTGTCTTCCCCTCACATTTGCAGCGATAGTTCAGTTTAGTTTATATACTTTATTGTCCAGAAATATTCTGATTGACAAAGTAAATAAAAAATATATGAAAAATATAAATATCAATATAAATATAAATTTTGGTAGAACATAGATAATAAAAACGGAATAAATAAAAAAAACAGATAGGTGTAAATACAATACATACAGTAAAAACACAAAAATAAAAATAATTACTTTAATTACAATAATAATAATAATCAGAACGTGGCTAATGACCTTAGCAGTCGATGTCAAGACACCAAAGAAGAAAAAAATCATCATCTTGCATACTATGAATACAATTGTATCACAATAAATAAAGATACATATATACATACAATTGCACATAAAATAGTTGTTGTAGCTCCACGTTATTATGGTATTTGAAGCACGTCAAAATGATATTCCTGTAGGCTGTAATATGTTGAAAGGCCGGATTCTGTGTCAGTCTCCGAAAATATCGATGCAGTTCATGACATGATTTTAACAGACCGTCGAATTGGGCTAAAACGGATATCTGAAGCACTGAAAATTGCTGCAAAATGGATCCCCAAATGTTTGAATGTTGACCAGAAGCGTGCAAGAATAGTAGCATCGCGTTCGATCTGTGCTCGATTTGAAAACGATGTAGACTTCTTAAACCGAATTGTTACTATGGATGAGACTTGGGTTCATTTCTACGATCCAGAACAAAGCAACAATCGATGGAATGGCGACACTCCGGTTCTCCAAGACCTAATAAGTTTCATGTCGAAAAATCTGCTGGAAAAATTCTTGCATCAGTTTTTTGGGATTGCCATGGAGTAATCATGATTGATTTTTTGAATAAGGGTAGGACAATAATTGGAGATTACTATTCGACATTTTGTTTGTTTTTGTAGGACAACGCCTCTGCACACAAATCTCATGTTGCCATGCATAAAAATCGTAATTTAGGGTTTGAATTAATAGAACACCCCCCTTATTTACCAGATTTGGCTCCGTCCGACTATCATCTCGTTCCTCAACTGAAACAAAGTTTAAAAGATCGTAAATTCTCTTCCAACGAGGAGGTAATAAAAGCTGTGGAGGTCTGGTTTGCAGAGCAAGAAGAAACAATTTTTTTGAAAGGTCTAGAGACGTTGCAGGTTCGCTGTAATGAATGTATCCAAATAAGAGGAGAATATGTTGAGTAATAAAATATTTCGACATTGAAATTTTGGTGGGTTCTATAGTAGGCTAAGAATATTTCAATATATCCTAGTATATCGTTGTGGCAACATTGAATATTTCATATTCCAGGGAAATGAGGTTCCTTTGCGACGAAGAATGTAATGCTAGTTCTGAAAATATATCTATATAAGGTACGTTCAAGCGCAAAATTTTCCACTGAAACAATGGATTGTGACGATGTGTGAAAACAGCAGATGTATGCGAATGGACGGGATGGTATAAATTCCATCACACATACAATAAACCCAATAACTGAAACAGAATGGGAATTTCACGCTCTGCTTGCGCCAGAATTCCTGCTCATAGAGTTTTCATGAGAACGGGTGGTCAGGAATTACACAAAGACAAGGTCGTATAATGGTTTCTCAGCCCTGGTGTGGTCGAATTAGTTGGGGAACTCTTGGGAAGATCGGGTCAGTTGTCGCTTGGAATTTGCGGGTAATTATACGGTCTTGGTCGTTAGGTACAAAAAAAAAATGTACAGTGGCCGCCATAAAATACCTACGTAACATGGGAAAACGTTTATTATTAAAGATAATAATTATAGAAATAGATTAACAAGATTAATAAGAAGAGCTAAATTTGATTATTACCATCGCAAAATAAATAGTAATATCACCAATGCAAAAACACTCTGGAATATTGTACGGGAAATTAGTAAAACCAAAAATAAAAAAGGGAGTATAGATTCAATTCAAAACGAATTTGGGAAATTAACAAAGGACAAGAAACAAATTGCAAATAATTTCAACAACGTCTACACTGAAATAGGGAAAAAATGGCTGAAAGAATACAAAAAGACCTAAATTATAGACCACACAGAAATATTTCCATTAATTCATTTATTATTTTTCCAACTGACGGCAATGAAATTGAAAACATCATTAGAGACTTAAAAAAATAAAAAGTCAGCTGGAATAGATGAAATCCGAGCTGAAACCATCCAGTCTATCTGCCGTTATATCAAAGAACCTGTCACCTACATTATCAATAATTGTATGGAAAAACGAATTTGGCCTAAAACGTTCAAGGAAACTGTTGTAATATCTGTATTTAAGGAAGGCATTGAGACTTTGATCACAAATTTCAGACCAATTCCATTTACAAAATTTACAGAAATCTTTGAAAGGATTCTCAAGAAAAGGTCAGCTGCGTACTTAACAAAGTATAATCTGATATCTAACCAACAGTATGGTTCTAGAGAAAATCTCTGCACACAAGATGCAATTTTGTCACTTACCTCAAGGATATCCACTGCTGTGGAAGAAAGGACCACGCACGTTTCTTATGGAAAATGGCTTTCCGTGAATTCGTCCGAATTTTTGGTATGGTGTAGATCTGGAAGCAGTGATCAAAAGTGTCCATTGCCAAAAACTCCAAAAATGGACAGTTTTCGAGATTTGGCTCTATCAATTTAATTTTTTTGCATTCTTTGGATTTTGACACATAATCAGTTCACTTTCATACTTAGGAAAAACCGAGTTTCAATGATTTCACTGCAGGAATCGATAAAAAAATAATTCTTCCTTCGTTTCAGATACTGCCATTTCAAGAAATTATTATACACTGCTCGTCACTGACGATGTAACTGGACTATTATTTTCAATTTCTATAGTCCAATTTTTGTAGAAACAAACATTTCTGAATTGCTCAAGGTATCACAGAGTCACATATATTCAATACCTTCCGATTGGGTCACTAGAAAAATAATATTCGATACACACTATAGGAACTGAATCTGAGATACTTTTTTTTTTTTTAAGTTTCCTAGTCGTCAAAGAAATAGAGGTAAATGCAAAATGAGCATATAGCAAATCGTTCATAATGTTGGCTGACGACATAAATACTCGTATCGAATGCAGTTTGTTTATACCGAGTATTAAATATCAATAGAAACAACGGAATACATACCCAATAATCATTTCTAATCGCTAATCGAACCGTTAGGGCAAACGGATCCGTGAAAATGTCTGAATATTTGATATGATGTGGATTTCGATGCACTGATCAAGTGTCTATTGCTACAAACTACAAAAATGGACAGTTTTCAAGATATGGCCGTATCAATATCTGATTTTTTTCGTTTTCTAGATTGTGGCCCATAATCGCTTAGCTCTTATACCCAACAAAAACGGAATTCTATCGATTTCTGCGCAGGAATTGACTGAAAAATATTTGTATTTCATTTCAGATTCATTCATTTGGAGAAATTAGCGTACACTGCTCGTCACCGGCGATGTAGCTGGGCTATTATTTTCAACTTTTGTTTTTCCGTGTTCGTAGAAACAAAAACTCTTTAATTGTTCTAGTTCTAACAAACATACACATACGATTTTCTAATTTCTCATTTTGCATTTTCCACTATTTTCCTGATGGCCAGGAGAATATTTCAAAAAAAATTCAAATCATATTTATAGTGTGTATCGCATATTATTTTTTCAAATGCCACAATTGAATTGTGTTGGATATAAGTATGTTTGTTAGAACCAGAACAATTCAAGATTTTTTGTTTCTACGAACACGGAAATACAAAAGTTGAAAATAATAGCCAAGCTACATCGCCAGTGACGAGCAGTGTATGCCAATTTCTCCAAATGAATGCATCTGAAATGAAATACAACTGTTTTCAGTCAATTCCTGCGCAGAAATCGATAGAATTCCGTTTTTGTTGGGTATAAGAGCTAAGCGATTATGGGCCACAATCTAGAAAACGAAAAAAAGTCAGATATTGATACGGCCATATCTTGAAAACTGTCCATTTTTGTAGTCTGTAGCAATAGAAACTTGATCAGTGCATCGAAATCCACATCATATCAAATATTCAGACATTTTCACGGATCCGTTTGCCTTAACGGTTCGATTAGCGATTAGAAATGATTATTGGGTATGTATTCCGTTGTTTCTATTGACATTTAACACTCGGTATGAACAAACTGCATTCGATACGAGTATTTATGTCGTCAGCTAACATCATGAACGATTTTCTATATGCTCAATTTGCATTTACCTCTATTTCTTTGACGACTAGGAAACTATTTAAAAAAATAAAAAGTATCTCAGGTTCAGTTCCTATAGTGTGTATCGAATATTATTTTTCTAGTGCCCCTATCGAAAGTTATTGAACATATCGTCCCCCTTATCACGTAGGGGCGTAAGTAACACAAGTGCAAAATTGAGTTACGCCGTATTAAGGCTTTCTTGCAATGTACTTTTCATCTCACGAAGTGGCGTAACTGTATCTCTTATAATGCCGTCACAAATAGAACTTATGTTCATGGCGTATCTACAGGGTGATTAAATTGTCATCAATTTTCGTTTTTCCTCTCTCCTGTAAAATATTCAGAAATCAGATACGCCCCTACGTGATAAGGGGGACGATATGTGACTCTGTGATACCTTGAGCAATTCAGAAGTTTTTGTTTCTACAAAAACTGGACTATAGAAATTGAAAATAATAGTCCAGTTACATCGTCAGTGACGAGCAGTGTATAATAATTTCTTCAAATGGCAGTATCTGAAACGAAGAAAGAATTATATTTTAATCGACTCCTGCAGTGAAATCATTGAAACTCGGTTTTTCCTAAGTATGAGAGTGAACTGATTATGTGTCAAATTCCAAAAAATGCAAAAAAAATTACATTGATAGAGCCATATCTCGATAACTGTCCATGTTTGGAGTTTTTGGAAATGGACACTTTTGATCAGTGCATCCAGATCTACACCATACCAAAAATTCGGACAAATTCACGGAAAACCATTTTCCATAAGAAACGTGCGTGGTCCTTTGCCAAACTTATGTATTTTTATCGATTTGTCGAAAGCGTTCGATTCCGTAAGTGATGACCTACTCCTACAGACACTGGAAGATATAGGAATCAGAAACAAATGTCTCAACTTATTTGGAAATTATCTGAACAATAGATTCCAATCTGTGAGAGTAGACAATGTAAAGAGCGACACGACGAAAATAGAGTATGGCGTGCCCTAGGGGACTGTATTAGGCCCTATCCTATTTGGTATCTATGTTAATGGCGTTTTCGTTAAAGAGTCGGGGAGAGATATTGGGATTTGCTGACGATACTGCCATCTTTTATAAAGCAAATACTTGGCAAGAGTTGAAGGACATTGTAGAATCAGATTTTTTTTTGTTAAAAAACTGGCTAGAACACAAATTATGAAATGTTAATTTAGAAAAAACATATTAAATGCCATTCAGTTTTTTATCAATTTGCCGCAAATTGTAAAAAAAGCTATAAGTATGAAGTGGCCAAAAGTAGGGTCGATCATGCCGTCTTATGATCGAAAAAAGTTAATTGAAAAAGTTGACTAAAATTTAATTTTCCACTCATTTAAATTAATGAAAATGAAAATATCGGACATCAAAGTCCCTTTCCTTCAAGGTATTTATAAATTTTGGCTTGTATGACCTGAATCTATTTTCCTCTGCCTTTTGGGATCCCTGATTATAATCTCATACACTTCATCTTCAAGCGTCTGGACTTTTCTTTCGTTCGACTTCCTGTAATCTTTCTGTGATTTCATTTTGGAAGCGCAATTGATTTTGTCTGATTCTTGGCTCAAAATTAGTTCAAAATGTTTTAAATACCTTTTGTACTAGTTTTCTTTGCATTTCAAATTCAAGCTTTTTTCGTCATTTGTTTTAACCTTTGGCCAAAAGCTCCACTTGTTCTTGCTTTCTTTTTAGTTCTCGTTACTCTTGTTATAGTTTTCTTTTGACTTCATGTATCTCTTGTTCTGGTGTTCTCTGTATTTCAAATCGTTGGAAAAGCTTCACTTGTTCTTGATTCTTTTGAGTTCTTGTTTCTCTTGTTCTGGTTTTTATTTGGCACCTTGTTCCTTCGGAAACTCGACCAATTCCCATTTTCTTACTTGGGCAAATTGCGTTTTTCATGTGCTCAATGCGAACATGTCAATTTCAGGCCAAGCAGTTTGTGCGGAGTCTTCAGCTCATTTGTTGAATAAAAGTATCACTATGTCATGGAAAAAATTCACTAGGGTCATTTTGATACCAGCATAATAAAACAAATAGACGGAGAGATGGCTACATAAAAATGCTTTTATCTGGTACACGATTCATTTCTATTGAAAAACGTACCTTTGGTATAGCTGAACATAAATCTGCCAGTCTGCCATCGCAAAGCCGTGGCTTAAAGCGGGGGCATACAGTTGAAGATGTGAAATTTAGGTGTGAAAAAAATCATAAGGCACACGGATTCTGATTATGGAAAAAGATTGTATTTATGTTAAGGAATCACGGAAACATATTGGCTGACAGTTTGCTAGGGGATAAAGTGCTGCCAGAGCGCGCCAAAGGGGTGTAAAAGTTGATAAAAAAAATCACGAGGTACATGAATAAAAACTATCATATTTTATTATTTAAACATCAAGTGGCTGACAAAAAAGTGGTGGCTAAAGCCTTGGCAGACGGCTTAAAAAAGAACGCGCTCTAAGAGAAGATTTGTAATAGAGCTCAACGTACTGGATATTTGGAGGGGCTGCTTCCGAAGGTCATTTGCTAGAGGTGGAGTTCAGTCAGTGTTGTTAATCGGCGGATTAAAGTCCGATTTTCGGACTTTTTTTCGTTCAGCGGACTTTTTTCGGACCAGGAAATAATTCGGACTTTTTCGGACTTTTTGGATATTACATATTTGCAGCACCATCAACTAACAAGTTTTGATTGGCAATAATCAACAGTCAAAATTAACACGGAACGGGGAACACGCCATGCAGGAGATACTTTTCATTTTTGAATGGCGGACTTTTTCGTGTAAAATCGGACTTTTTTCGGAACGCAATCGGACTTTATGGTTTAACGCGTCCAACAACACTGAGTTCAGTGCTTTCCGAAACTCAGCAGAGAACGGACGTTATATTTCGTCAGTGTTGATACTGCACATACAAAGCATGACATATATTAACAAATATCTGAAAAATTAAATGATTATAACAATTATGAAGAACATCAATTTGAATATGACACAAACATTAAAAGTAATCTACATCAATAAATCCAAACCAGTTGAAAAATAATAGAGTAAGAGCTTCAATTGAAATCTCAATTTGTTCATTGTTCAAAGGAGATCAAAAAAGACTGAAGTGTTTTTGTCCTATCTCGAATAGTTAATGAGATTTTCAAGTATAAAAGACGTAAAAAACAGAATTTAGAAATATTTTTTTTAAAATAATTGCTAAAAAAATTGATGAATAATAGGGTTAGAGCTTTCGTTTGAGAGCTACTTCTTTATTATTGAGAGGAGAACAAAAAAGACCGGAAGTGTCTTTGTCCTATTTCAAATCGTTAATGAGTTTTTCAAGTATGAAAGCTGTAAAAATCCGATTTTGGGGTATTTTTATAAACAATTACTAAAAAATTTGATAAATGATAAGAGTACAGGTTTGGTTGAAATCTGTACTCCTATCCTGAGAACTGTATTGTCTTTGTCCTATCCCCATTTGCTTTTGAGTTATTTTAATAACAATGATTGAGAGCTACGAGGAAACGCCAAAGGTAAAAATGGAAAAATATTTCAAATTGAGTAGAAAATAGAACAAAATTTTTTAACACAACAAATTACATATGGTTGTTCTTGTAATTTTTCGCTGCCAGTCAAAGGTTCAAACCCTAGCGACTGCAGAACTTTTTCTGATGGCCCGAGAAAGTGCTAGGAATCGCACGTAAAAAGGTAAGACCTCGTTAATCCCTAGCTCGCACAAGTTTCGACTTCTGAGGGCTGCCGTTCGTAAGGGGACAACAGCTGGTTAACGGAAAAAACAATTTTAAACAAAAAAACATATAAAAAAATTTTTATCGTGAAAATTCATTTTATTATAACAATTTTTTTATTAAATAAACAATCAATCAATCAATCAATATATACTTCATTCTCAAAACAAACGAAGAGTTTCAACAAGCCTTTAATCAAATAGGCTCTGAAGACTGACGAAAATAGCGTATTTACGATGCTTGAGAAATTTGTTTGCAATTTATATAGTTTTAAGTATATGAATTCTGTAACTAGTGCCAGATTTGCATTGTTTTTGAAAACTTATAAAGTGATCGACTTAGACAAACCATTCCAGACAAAAAAATTACAGAATTTTGATGCTTTGACTTTACCGCCAAGTCAGGCTGAATTGACGCAGCATTTATTAAGAACAAAATATATTGCCACAATATGGAGAAATGCGTACAAAAAAATACCGTCAACTTTAAAACCAGAGAATTGTGGATGGTTAATATCCGAAGACAAATATACATTCAACTGGTTCGACGGACCGCAGCTGCCCAGTACAGTAAAAGATGTACTTGATTCTGAAATGATTGCAGGTAAAATACTTTATCATAGAATATTTAAAAAAAAAATTACGTCAATTTGTAAAAATCCTACTATATTTCAGGCGATGATGCAGGAATCGAATCTGAGGAAGATGCAGGAATCGAATCTGAGGAAGAATCGATATATGAAAACGAAGATGATTTTCCATATGAGTTAGGCACTGCCATTGAGTAGCATCTGTTTATATTTTTGCAGGTTTCGATTAATAAAAATATGAGTATACATAACATAATTGCACTTTTTGTCTTTCTAATAATATATTCACAGTATAATTCCATATTTATTCCATAATTAAATATCGCGTTGAGCCCAATGAAAGAGCTTGAATGATAACGCGCTTTTTCAAGCCGTCGTCTGCCCAGGCTTCAGCCACCACTTTTTTGTCAGCCACTTGGTACATTGTTCACTTAATGTTTAAATAATAATATAAAAGATTTTTTTTTCATGTACCTCGTGATTTTTTTTTCATGTACCTCGTGATTTTTTTTTATCAACTTTTACACCCATTTGGCGTGCTCTGGCGGCACTTTAGCCCCTAGCAAACTGTCAGCCAATATTTTTTCGGGTTTTCTTAATATGAATACAAGCTTTTTCCATAATTAGAATCCGTGTACCTTATGATTTTTTTCACAACCAAATTTCACATTTTCAACCGTACGCCCCCGCTTTCAGCCACAGCTTTGCGATGGCAGACCGACAGATTTGTGTTCAGCTGTACCAAAGGTACGTTTTTCAACAGAAATGAATCGTGTACCAGATACAAGCATTTTTATGTAGCCAACTCTTAGACTAAAACCTTGGGTACAGTGTCACAATTTTCATTCGGGTTGAAGGCCGTCGTTTTTTGGAATTTCTTCCTAATGTTTCGCTAGCGCGAGTGGCTTACCTTCTTCAGAGTAATGAATAATCTGAATACTCTCAGATGACTGGAGATTCCGTCTGCGGAGATTGTATTTATTCTGACTTAGGTAGTCTTGTGCGTTAATTAAAGTATGTGGGTTTGGTACATTCTCACTAACCCTAATTGACCCCTTTTTACGTGCCGGCTTAATGTCGTTGATATCCTGTTATTTCAGAATTGCTTATTACTGTAACTGGGTTAGGCATATTTTCGATAACACCTTTTTGCCTGCTGTCTTAATAGCGTAGTTTTCTTTTCAAACCCGAGTGAAAATTGTGACACTGAAAACTTCGGCCACGAAAGCCTTAACCATTACAACAGTATCTCATTAGTTGAAATACTGCTCGCATTATTTATATTCAGTGCATAAATACAGTTCTTAAGACTCTACTGAGAACAGACATAGGTACTTCGATTCATTTGATGATGCAGCGTTCATGTGGTATTCGAGAGCTTTCAAAAACAGTAGAAGAGTGATTTGAAAGTTTCTTTCAAGTGCTTCTCAACTCGTATTTTTCTTGACACTATGGACTTTGTTTTCCACTCATTGGAAATATTTGGAGAGGAAAAGTATTTCGAATTTGTCGACTCTATTCATATCACTTGATACCAATATACCGGGTGGCTACGGAAGTATTGCCTACGGAATATCTCAGTTATTGTATGAAGTAGGTTTGTGAAATTTGGAGCGTCGATATAATGACATAAGAGCTAGAATTTGAGCATATTGACATGTCGAAGTTAACTTCCGGTCTGACCGGAAGTAACATCAACTTTCTTATTTTGAATGGAAACCCAATTTTTTTTCTTTTCGCTTTATTCATCATTCAATTCCCTTTCTAATGACATATCACAAGTTGGTATCTAACCAGAAACTAGATCAGAAAAAAATTATTATTGAAATTCACCGAGTAGGCCGTGGAAGCAAAATGAAAGCCAAAAATTGAAAAGTTGGCTATGGAAACTATACGTCACTTGATAACAGTTGCTACTACTGTGATATTTTATTTTCATTCGTCGGCGTTATAAAAAGCCGCCAAAAAAAATATTGGAAAAATTGGGAAAAAAACAATACTCTGTAGGTCCATAACTTAAATAGGAACATACAACTTTTTCTTGCCGGTACTATTCAGCATAACCATTCCTTTCTAATGATATAATAGAAAATAATTTTTTGAACTGAGATACCGAAAAATCCAATTATTATTCTTCAAATAACAAAACAGATTATCGCCATACGCAAAAATAAAATTAAAAATAATGTGGAATGATAAATTATATCCTGTAGGTTCTAGGTTAAATAGGAACATAAACGTACTTGGTCTGTGCCATCGTCCATAGATATTCTAATATCTACCTATGGACGATGTTTGTGCTATTCAGAATAATCATTCCATTGCAATAATCATTCGAACCAAAATATTAAGAAGTAGGCTGATTTAGATGTATTTTGGAATGAAACAAAAAAGAAATGAGAGCTGTCACGAACGCTGCTATCCATATTATTTTGACGTTCGAAGTAGTGTTTCTGATTCTGCCATTTTAAATCGAAAATCAGTTAGTGGAATATTCAAAAAATGCCCCGTTATTCACGAACCGAACAAATTGACATGCTTCTCATTCATGGTGAATGTTTAAAAAATTCTTATGCCGCTGAACGATTGTATTTAGAGCGATATCCAGGGAGGCAGCAACCGTCAAGAAGGTATTTCCAGTGGCTTGAAGAAAAATTAAGAACTGAGCCTGATGTTTACGAAGACCAAGACGCATTTGTTATTAATGAGGAAACTGAAATTAATGTATTAGCTTTAGTACAATATGATAGCACAATTTCCTCAAGGCAGATTGGCGCCGAATTAGCTATAAGTAAGGACTCTGCTAGGAAAATTTTGAAAAAACATCGACTGAAATCCTTCAAGTATCAGTTGCATCAACATTTGTATGAAAATGACGGTGAAAGGCGCCTGGAATATTGTAATTGGTTTCTTCGACAAAATGCTGAGAATCACCTATTTAACTATTATATCTTGTCTACGGACGAGTCAAGATTTACCAACAATGGATTATTTAACAGGAATAATACAAGGTAGGTACTGACTTTATTTGGATTATTGTCGATAGTCGAAGTGTAAAGTGCTAAAAGTGTGAACGGTCTTTTGTTCCAGGTACTGGGCGATAGCAAACGAGCACCGGTTTCGACAAGGCGGCTTCCAGGAGAGATTTGGTGTGAATGTTTGGGCAGGAATAGTTGGAACTCATATTGTTGGCCCCATTCTTTTTCAAGGCCAACTAACCGGAGAGAGATACTTAAATTTTTTAACGAGTGAAATTTCCTACCAGCGGAAATAACTGAGAGAAAGTACTTCCAGCAAGATGGCGCCCCTCCGCATAATTCAAGAATAGCGAGAAATTATCTTCAAAATCGCTTTCAAGAGAGACTTATAACAACCCATGGTCCAGTCAGGTGGCCACCAAGGTCACCTGATCTTACTCCGTGCGACTTTTTTCTATGGGATCATCTTAAAAATAGGGTGTATTCCATACAGCCTACAACTCTGCATGAGCTAGAAGTAAAAATTCGTAGAACTTTCCAAGATATCACGCCCAAATGTTGAGAAACGTTTTACATGAAAATATCACCAGAGTCAATAAATGTATTGACGCTGAGGGAATGCATTTCGAACATTTGTTTTGAATTCATTTTATCTTTAATCCTATCAATTTGAATTTTTTTTTTCGATAAATCTGTTTTTTCGTTATTTGAAGAATTATAATTGTATTTTATGGTATTTAATTTCAAAAAATTACTTTCTATTATATCATTAGAAAGGAATGGTTATGCTGAATAGTACAGGCAAGAAAAAGTTGTATGTTCCTATTTAAGTTATGGACCTACAGAGTATTGTTTTTTTCCCAATTTTTCCAATATTTTTTTGGCGGCTTTTTATAACGCCGACGAATGAAAATAAAATATCACAGTAGTAGCAACTGTTATCAAGTGACGTATGGTTTCCATAGCCAACTTTTCAATTTTTGGCTTTCATTTTGCTTCCACGGCCTACTCGGTGAATTTCAATAATAATTTTTTTCTGATCTAGTTTCTGGTTAGATACCAACTTGTGATATGTCATTAGAAAGGGAATTGAATGCTGAATAAAGCGAAAAGAAAAAAAGGGTTTCCATTTAAAATAAGAAAGTTGATGTTACTACCGGAAGTTAACTTCGACATGTCAATATGCTCAAATTCTAGCTCTTATGTCATTATATCGACGCTCCAAATTTCACAAACCTACTTCATACAATAACTGAGATATTCCGTAGGCAATACTTCCGTAGCCACCCGGTATATGGTGTCATTTGATGATACCACGAGCATTCCTATGCTCTTGTGAACATTAATTTGAAAATACTTTACTTTGTTCTTCGTAAATATCTGATAGTACAAGCAACTCTCTATACGATTCTCGGGTATCGAAGAGATAATTGAAATGAAAGGACGAGTTGAACAAACAGTCTGTTTTTACACCTATCCAAACAAGTAGTTGTTAACTCTCCTTGTTAAATAGCAGGATACCAGAAACTTCTGTACTCTATTTGTGTAGGACCTTTGTTCTGGAGCAAGGAAGTTTTCACAGTTAACTCTCTATGGCAGAAAATATAAATATTTAATGACCCATCATCGGTTATAAGTACTGTTGAAATAATTCCCAACGATTAATTATTAATACCAGGTTGCTTATTTGGCTTATATGTTCGATGGTTTAGATTTTTAATTTATAGTTTTTGATCAACTTGAAAATACTGAGATAGTTTTTTATTTAGAGGTTAAGGATACGTGAATACTGAAAAGGAAAACATTCTCTATTGAAAATTGCAACAAACATGACTCATTCGAAAATGAGAAAAAAAACCTACGATGGAAAATAGCGACTAAAGTTTTTCTTTCAGTGGCAGATGATTCCACGTCTGATTTTATGAATGACTTGTCCATTTTTTAAAATAATCAGTACACGTGAATATATTTTCTCCTCGCTCCAAAAGCTTATAGTTTTGTTTTACTTCGTCTTGTATTTTCTCAAAAATTCCAAAAGTCTTATCTCTATCGCAAATTGAGATTTAGATTGAGGTTTAGAACAGATGTTCAAAATCTGATCATCAGACGAAAAGATAAGTTAACTAGTAAACTCATTACTTGTCTCTGCCTCAATGATTCGTTGCATTATAAATTCTGCATTGGTTTTGAATTTGAAATTGAGAATACGCCAGTTGCATCAGCCAAGAGAAGAATCAAAATAATTTTTTGAGCGGTTCTCTTTCTTTGGATTTTAAAACATGAAATTTATTTATGTTAACTATTAAACAGCAGCTGCTGAAAAGAAAATTTGGAGAAATTTTCACAACTTTAGTCACAATCCCTTAGGTAATCTTCTATTATTTTTATGTTTATTAAGGCAGCATCAAAAATAACTCAACATTCTTGTAGTGGAGAGCGTGAATGTATAGCAGTTCAGCTTGATCCAAGTATTTTTTCTATTTAATTTTTTGGTTTTCCATCTTTGTATTATAACTGAGTGAATTATATCAATATTATTTTTTTTCTTTGGTGTTTCGGCATCGACTGCTATGGTCATTAGCCACGTGTTCTGGATAGGCCTTGTTACTAACTCCATGCGCCACCTTAGGAGCAGCACTGTTAATTGGAACGCAACAGTGAATCGTGCTGGACTCACCCTAGTCTAGCCACGAGATTTTAATAATTTAATCGGTTAAATTAAATTAAAAAATCCCATCCCAACCAGGGTTCTAACTCCGGACCTTTCGACTTAGAGTCGGACGCTTTAACCACTGCGCTACGCCCAGACATTATTGAGATTATTATTGAAGCCACGAGATTTTAATAATTTAATCGGTTAAATTAAATTAAAAAATCCCAGCCCAACCAGGGTTCGAACTCCGGACCTTTCGACTCAGAGTCGGACGCTTTAACCACTGCGCCACGCCCCGACATTATTAAGATTATTATTGAAGCCACGAGATTTTAATAATTCAATCGGTTAAATTAAATAAAAAATCCCAGCCCAACCAGGGTTCGAACTCCGGACCTTTCGACTCAGAGTCGTACCTTCAACCACTGCGCCACGCCCCGACATTATTAAGATTATTATTGAAGCCACGAGATTTTAATAATTTAATTGGTTAAATGAAATTAAAAAATCGCAGCCCAACCAGGGTTCGAACTCCGGACCTTTCGACTCAGAGTCGGACGCTTTAACCACTGCGCCACGCCCCGACATTATTAAGATTATTATTGAAGCCACGAGATTTTAATAATTCAATCGGTTAAATTAAATTAAAAAATCCCAGCCCAACCAGGGTTCGAACTCCGGACCTTTCGACTCAGAGTCGGACGCTTCAACCACTGCGCCACGCCCCGACATTATTAAGAGTATCATTGAAGCCACGAGATTTTAATAATTTAATTGGTTAAATTAAATTAAAAAATCCCAGCCCAACCAGGGTTCGAACTCCAGACCTTTCGACTCAGAGTCGGACGCTCCAACCACTGCGCCACGCCCCGACATTATTAAGATTATTATTAAAACTATTATTCAGTGATATTCCAAAAGTACACAACAAATGGAAAACATCTTCAATTGTGATTTTCTAAAAAAAAAAGAAAAATTGTCAAGTAAGCTCATATTGAAACGTACTTAGCACCTATCACATACAGTGTGTCTCACTTCTCATGGAAACACCCCCGTATCTTCCGTAATAATCGAGGTTAAATGATGAAACTCTCAGGACTGATGGATATGCTCAAAATGCACCTACCATCTGAATGGGGTTGGCCTACGTGATATACACTGCCCGCCAATCGCGATGGAACAACACATTTTTACGGTAAAACATACTAGGAGGCAAAATAGGCTAAAAATTGCTTCAGATTTGTGATCAGGACCACCAACTTACTACAGATACACTTTTTCTCTGAAAAAAATTCAGTCCTGAAAAATCGGAATTTGTCTCACTTCTCATGGAAACACCCCCGTATTTTCCGTAATTTTATACGTAGAACCCTGAAATTTGCAGGATCGATAGATACACCAGAAATGAACTCACTGCACAAAACGGGTCATCCTACATGATGTGCACTGCACGCCAGCAGCGATGGAAAAATGGGTGGTTCCTTCGCTGCTGGCGTGCAGTGTATATTACGTAGATTGACCATTCCCGTGCAGTGAGTTCATTTCCAGTGTATCTATCGATCCTCGAAATTTCATGGTTCTACGTAAAAAATTACGGAAGATACGGGGTGTTTCTATGAGAAGTGAGACACACTGTATACTGGGTGATTCTTAGTTTTTGTTTTACTTCTTGGAAATTCACTCTCGAATGAATTTTATGAAATGTAAAGGAATAATTGAAACTTTTCAGTGGTCTTCTCAAACAAACGGAGTTTCTAAATCGGTTCCTGATGTGCGAAATTTGATACTGTTCGATGAGCTCCAACAAAGATCCAACTGAATTTCCTGAATATTTCTTATTTTCCGAAAGTGATTTTGCCAGTTTTGAAAAATGCGGGTTTTCAAGAAATCACTTAGTGTATCTGATACTGAGTAGGTTGAGCCTAAGTTGACAACATGATTTCTTTTTGAATGATCACAAAGTTTTTTTTCATTTGTTGTGTAGTTACTTTCTGCCACCATATAAAACAATATGCACAATATACAGAGCCAGTCATAATTTTTGCAGCATACGGGAAAAAAATTATGTCAGAGTTACAAAATAGTATATTGTTTTATTAGGAGTAAAAGTATAACTTTTTGTGGCGAGTCTGAATGTTTGATGGCCGAACGTTAGTGAGGCCGACAATTTCAGACGAGCCACAAAAAGTGCTTTTGCTCCGAATGAAACATGCTATTTTTTCCGCAAACGGCATTCAGACTATAGAACTAATTAATATTTAAATAAAAATTCAAAACGATTGCAAGGAAGTTGATAAATTCAGAGAATAATAATTATAAAACTGCGCACTACATTTCCGTGGTTACTGGTTGTGTGATTGCCAAGTCAAAAACAAATTTGACAGTTCAATAATATTTTATAATGTCAGAAATATTGTAAGTGATTTAAAGCAACAATTGGACTGTGCATTTTTGGTAAGTACTTTCGTTTGTCGTAATAAAGTGTACTGAAATTTTCTTTTAGATTATATTATGTCGGATTCAGAACCCAACTGTACACCGCCCGACGTTGTTGACATTGCTAAGGCAGCTACGAATGATTTAATTCCAACTAAGTCAAGTAGAGTTTATAATCATGCTAACGAAAGATTTCTCACATGGTGCAATGATAAAAACATTTCAAACTATTCGGAAAATGTGCAAATATATGAAACTACGTGCTTATCTGAAGAAGCAGAATGAAGGGTATACTCCCAAAAAGTCAAAGGTATTCACAAAAGACTAGTTTGAAGATTTTTTAAATAATGCACCTAATGAGCAATATCTAGGAATTAAGGTTAGTTATAATATTCTAACCTGCATAAATACAATCAAGTTTTTAAATACATACTACTTTTAGGTTGTTCTAATAATGGGCGTATCTGGAGCATGTAGATGCGATGAAATGGTGAACATGACAATAGACGATATAAAAGATTTAGGATCTGTTATTCATATAAAGATTCCTGATAGTAAATCTAAAAAGCCACGATCGTTCACAATTATTGGAGAAAAATATATAAATCTTTACAGAAAATATACTTCTTTACGTCCACAAGCTATGGAAAGCCGACGCTTTTTTTTGAAATTTCAAAAGGGAAAATGTTATCGCATGGTCATGGGAATTCATACAATTAGTAACGTACCCAAAACAGTAGCAACTTATTTAAAACTACCGAATTCAAAAGATTACACCGGCCATGCGTTAAGAAGAACTTCAGCTACTTTGCTTGTGGATGGAGGAGCTGATATTACTTGTTTGAAACGGCATGGAGGTTGGAGGTCGAGCACTGTCGCTGAAGGATACATTGAAGACTCTTTGTCTAATAAAAAACAAACTGCAGAAAAAATCTTGATGTCGAATTCTTCTTCACTGTACCTGAATGCAGCTTCTCATGAGCGAAATTATGTCGACGTTGATGTAACAGAAGCAACAACAAGTAAGGAGTCACGGGAAATTTTGTCGATGAACTCTTTCAACTCTGCACAAAATTCGCTTGAATTGGAAGTGAATAAATCAGGTAGTGCATCAAATATATGCGGTGCAACCTTAAATAACTGTAATTTTACTATTAATAATTATTATCGATAATAAAGTATAAAAGTTCAACTAATAATTATTTTCCCTGTTAAAAATTCTAATTTTTTGTACGGCCGTCAGCGTACAAAAAAGTACTTTTTTGTCCGCTCACGGCCGTACAAAAAATGGCGTCTGTGAAATCATACTTCAACATCATGAATTGACGTTAATAATGTCTACTTTTTTTGACGTTTGCGGAAAAATTACTTTTTCTACGACCATTAAGAAGAATGAACATTTCAATTGCGTCTTCGATTAAGAATCCTACCATGTTGTAACATCGATTTTCATTTCCCACGAGCTAGCTGTATAGAAATATTTCATTTCCTACGACTTTCATGAACTACTAGACTGTCATTATAGGTAGGTATTAACGAATTTTATGAACATAAATAATATCGAATCAAGTTTGTTTACGTCTGTCTAATAATTTGACATTTCACATCAGTAGATAATTACAAAATTCGATTGAAAAAATTAGGTTATTAAAAATGATTAGCGATAGTGAGGATGATTCAACAATCAAATTAATAAATTTATATCAGAAGCTCCTGATAATGCCTGACAAAACTATGATTTTCTTTTCATAAAACCAGAATAATTTCAATAAAAATATTGATTACAATCTTAATCTATATTTTTGAATAGTTGACAGATACTTTCTATATAGCAGTTAATTTGAACAAATTATTATGTGCTCTAGTAACGACGAGTGTTGATTCAGATGACACATGGACTTTGGATGGTGGGAGCGAGGGTTCAAATCCACGCAGCCACATTTTTTTTTTCATTTTATGAAATCGATTAGTGTTTTATTTTTTCTGCATAAAGTTGTTTTTATTTCCAAGTTGTCAAAATTTGAAAATTTTGAATGTTATTTGTTTCAAGACGTAGGTAGGTACGTATACAAAAAAAGGGATGTTTCATTCAACGGGTGAAGAAAGAAAAAATTATCTAAACCATGTAAAAATGACGGCAAGAGAGTTTATGATAAAAAGGATTATTAAAAATATTACAGATTTGTTAATGATTCAGATGGTCGTAGAAAAATGTATAGTGTACAATGAGCATGAAATGACCCATTTCCTTCATGCTCATTGTACAATATACTATTATAGAGATTGGACAAACTAATACTCTTTACGAATGGGCGAAAATGAGGTTATTTCTAGAGATAACAAAAAAAGTCATGTGAAAAAGTTTCTATCTTCCAACTTTCGATTTTTTGAATAATCCTCCAAATTTGAAGAGTCAACATAGACCACTTTTCTTGACCGCAATCAAGTGTTGTGGAAGAATAAGGAAAACGATATGTATTCCGCAGTACAACGAGATTTTCTACTTAAGCTACTTCAATTTTGAGATTTTCTCAAAAAATTTTCTCATTTTTATTTTTGCCAAATAATCTTTTTTATAATGTAAAACGATAAAAATTATTTTTTATTTTTGAGACCAGAACAATCTCGAATATTAAAAAATAACACGATATTCATCAGACTGCTGAGGGCTGAATCCCACACTAATTAGCAAATCATAATCCACATCATTCTCAATCATCTCAATTTTAATTGTAATCAACGCTTCGCAATCTGTCATACACTGTTCCAAATAGTTTGTATCTCTGAAAGGCCAGAATTTGTGAATACTGTTTTCTAAATGTCCCCACAAAAAAATCTACAGTAGTGACGTCAGGTGATCTAGCTGGCCAAGGATTGACTGAATAGCACCCAAACCATTTTTCACCAAATTCACTATCCAACCATTCCATGAGTTCTAGGGTTGAGTGGATGGACAATTCTGTTTAAAAAAAATCAAATAACTTTCGGATTAGAGTTTTGTCTTAAAAAAACAATTTTGGTAGCTAATATGTCCAATGGAAGTATATGTGGCTTCATCTGTGAATGAAACATTTTTGAGAGAATTTCTATAATTTTTAATTAAACTTTGAAGCCAGGCACTAATATCGAACCTATGAAAGTAATTTTGATCATTTGATACTTGCACAATTCTCGGTCAATAAGGGTAGAATTTTTCCATTTTCAAAATTCGTCTTAAAGATGTTCTAGAAACGCTTGTATCAACATCAAGTTGTCTTGGTGAGATTAGCGGATTCTCGGTAACTGCTGATAAATACTTGAAGCATTTTCTTCCTTGGCAACAGTTTTTTCATGAGGAACTTTGTATAAATTGTCGACAGAACCAGTTTCTCTGAATTTACTTGAAACTTTTGACACATTAGAATTATAAACGTTCTTGTCTGGATGCATCTGATCGAAAATTTCGGCAGCTTCTCTACTACTTTTGTAGTGCTTTCCGCATATCAACATCGATTCAATTTCATCTTTAAGAATTGAAGAAATAAAATTGTCCTTCAGTTCACTTCTTGAAAATATAATTTTGATTTGACATGTACAAATCATTTGAGGAATATTGTTTATTTCAATTATATTACACTACTGCTTTGTTATATTAGGCAGAATCTTCAAAACTTCCTTCTACAATTTGAAAATATCACAAAATACCTTGTTGAAAATTTTTATGGAAATTTTTTTTTCTCAAAATGAGAATTGTATAAATTATCAGAAGTATTCACGTTCAGAAGTATTCATGTAGGCTGACCTGTAGGCTAACCCACACCCAAAACTTCATCACCCACCACGGACCTAAACTATACAATTAGCTACCCTCTAGCACGAAACATCTCACCAGTAAAATGCTGCAGAAGAATTCAATCTCTTTCTATTTCTCACCATGAAACATTCTTGAGAATAATAAAAAATCAGGAAAATTGAAAATTATTCAAATGTCCGATTTTTCCTTTCCTCGTAAAGTTCGTTATTCTCATTGATTAAAATATAAGGTGAATATAATTTGTATATACAGGTTGTTCCAAATTGAGTCGGCACCATTGCCAACTCCGTTATTATTGATGCTATGAATTCGGTCAAATGGGCAAAACTAGTTGCACTTTTAATGGCCTTGTCGATGCCGAAAACAAAAAAAAATTGACAGTCGCGTTTTCAGAATATTTCACAAAATGATATTTTTTTCAACGGAACACCTTATATTTTCTCATGCATTTCGATTCGTAATAATATTCTCAACAACAAAGCTCATATCACCTTTCTTCCTAAAGTGGAAAATGAGCGACTTGTGTGGAAATATTCATTTCTTTCACTAGTACAAAAAATTTCTTTGTTTTGTCGAATAAAACCTCATGATTGTCCAAACACCCAATTCTGGTACTTATACCAATGACAATATTTTGTAACTAATAGCAAAATGAGACAGTAACTAGAAAAAATTGCGCTGGGATGTGAACTCGTGAAACCCGTGATCATCATGTCGCACCACTCAATTGACACCACTGAGCTATTTGGTATTGTACAAAACGATAAATTCCATCTTAAAGTCATTCCACTAGCCGCATTTATTTTGTGAATCAAAATATGTCTGCTGTAATGATTACTTTGAAGCAGTTTTTGTACAGAACAGAAAATACTGGAGGGTCATATGAATGTGGTTAGAAAAAATGTGTTTGATTCGATAAAACATAATTATTATGAGCAATCAAGTTGCGTTGAAACTTTGTTGAAATACTATTTGTCAAATATTCTCAAGTATATCAGGACAATTTCATAAATTATTGTAACTGTCAACTACTGTTCGAATATTTTTCGAAATGCCGTTTTCCCATCAAAATGTGGTATGTTAGAATCCTATTTGGTTTGCCAGAAAAATAGTGTAAGTGCACTCCAACACTACAGCAATTCGTTCCCCGATCGTGAATTACCTAATAGGCGTTTTTTGCTGTGCTTCATCGTCGATTCAGGAACGATGAAAAAGTTTATGAGAAGAGGGGAACTAAAATTATATATTGTGTATCTAGTGCGTGAGGTATACTTTTTTACGCGAGTGTGGAAGTTTGTGGAACGAGCCGCAGGCGAGTTTCACAATCCACACGAGCGTAAAAAAGTCTTCACGCACGTGGTGCACACTATACTTTTTCTACGACCTTTTACTTATAGATTGAATTAAAGGAAATTTTCATCGGGTGCCTCTTTGAGAAATTTTAATACGTGTTCCTTTTCCAAAACGCGTGATTTTTTAGGAATGTATGGAATGTTTTTCCGTTTCAAGAAAGCGCGAACTTTCGGATAATCACCAATTTGTACGTTGTACTTAACACTAAGGGTGCTTTTCAACATTGAGTAGTGACTCCATAAGGTAGAATATTTAACCTTTGTTGATAATTCAGATAGGTAGGCTAATATTACCCTTTCGGAGAATGATTGGACGTTGTTTGTATTGCGCCATTGCATAAACTTTTCCAAAGTGTTTTCGTAAATTCCCAACGATTTTTGTGGCAATAACGATGAACTTGCTTCACTGGCTGCTAACGTTATATTTGGAGGAGTTGATGGGAGTACTTCAATGCTGTCCATCAGGAATTTGCGTGAAATACACGGCTAATCGGTTTAAATCAAAATTTCGTCGCACTATTTATTAATTCAGAGGGTAATTAATTACTATTTACGGTCTATTAACTGATGTAACTCTGACCTTCGCTCTGCGGGAACTGTCATATTTGTCAATTTCTCTCGCCACCGCTACCTAGACCAGCGACCGGTGTGTGAATTTGTATTGACTCTTATGGCACCGGTGCGTGAAATAAATCCCATAAGAAATGCATGGCACTTCACACACCGATTCGTGAAATGAAGCTTTACACATTTTTATCGATGTGTGACGTTAGTAATTCACATACGGGAGTAGAAAAACTGTTTTGTAATATCTGAAGATACAGAAATTGATTTTTTAACCTACTTTGAAGTATATCCAAATAATTTCATCAGATATTTATCTAGAGAAATAGCTGTTCCACTGTCTGGTATCCAACGAATTCTGAAGAAACATAAGATTTTTCCTCATAAGTTAAGATCAGTGCAAACACTATAACCTGGTGATCCTGAGAGACGATTGGGGTTTTGTAGGTGGTTTATGAATGAATGCAGACAAGATTCAAACTTCTATAGAAATATTATATGGAGCGATGAGGCTAATTTTTCAAATCGTGGGATGTATAATAGAAGGAATTTTGATTATTGGAGTAGACATAATCCATTTCTAGTCCATCCCCACAATCCGCAAAAACGATTTAGTATCAATGTTTGGTGTGGTTTATTTAGAGGCAGAATTATCGGTCCATTTTTCTACCATGGTTCTTTGAACGGACCCCGTTACATTAATTCAATAACAAGAGTGTTGGAAGAGTTTTTCGATGATCTTGATCTGGAGGCTCGTCATATGATCTATTTTCAGCAGGATGGAGCACAAGCACATAATGTCAGAGGAGTGAAAAGAATGCTGCGAGGCTGTTTTGGAAACATATGGATTGCTACAAATGGTCCTGTTAAGTGGCCCCCTCGTTCACCAGACATGACACCTCTAGATTTTTATTTTTGGGGTTTCTAAAAAGTGAGGTGTACAAAATAAAACATAATAATGTAGATGAACTGAAAAACACACACGTAATGTCAATAGAAGGGCTGAAATATGTGTTCAACAAGAAGGCGGTGTTTTTGAACATTTACTCGATATTTTATAGCGCTTTATCAAATCCGTTTGTTATAAATGTTTCCTATTAATAAATCTGTCTTATTTTCACCTTTACGAAAAAAAAGGCAAATGGGATTTATTGTTGAGTATGTTATTACGAATCGAAATGCATGAAAAAATATAGGGTGTTCCATTAAAAAATCATTTTATGAAATATTCTGAAAACGCGACTATCAATTTTTTTTGTTTTTGGCATCGAGGAAGGCCATTATAAATGCTACTAGTCCATTTAACCGAATTGTAGCATCAATAATAACGGAGTTGGCAATGGTGCCGACTTAATTTGGAAAACCCTGTATACAACTCAATATTTTTTCTTCTGAAAATTATTTCTGGGAGATCGATCCACAACACACGCCTTGCTTAGGTTGCCTCTCCTGCATTTAATTTCAAACAAATGAATTGAAATTAATTATCTATAGAATGTTTTTCATTGAATCTACCAATAATATGTGAATGTGATTCAATTTCTATTCTATAGGACCCATTTTATTATTTGACAAAGTTCAAACAAAATTAGTAATACTGAATAATGCAAGTCGTATAAGCGATCTTGAAAACTAAATCGAACATATCTAAAATCCAATCAATATTCAACGCATTTCCCAAATTATCAATACCGAATCTGTTTTCATGTGATTCATGTTTCATTGGAATTCATACAATGAAAAACCTTGCGGGTAACCTCTGATATGAATATTCCGGTAACCTGCCTAACTATTATGGGTCATTGTTACTTAACAGAAAAACAATAAGAAATTTAGTATATAAAGTGAAAATTACTACAAATTATTATAGTTGTTCGACTGTTCATCCGAGAACCACAATCAAGATGTACAAGTTATCCAGTTTAGTTTTCATTGTAGCTGCAGTTTCCGCAGAGTCAGCATCAAAGTTTTACAACGGATATGAGAGGGTAGAAAGTGCGCCTTATCCACCATCAGGATGGAGGCCCTCCGGTCCTGAGTTTCGGCTACCAGTACCTCACACTTCATATGGCCCGCCACCCCAGGAATATCTCGCACCACCATCACAAGAATATGGACCACCTTCTCAAGAATATGGACCACCCCCTCAAGAATATGGACCACCTCCTCAAGAATATGGACCACCACCTCAAGAATATGGACCACCCCCTCAAGAATATGGACCGCCCACCAATGAATATGAACCTGCTTCTGAGGAACCAAGTACAACCGAAGCCGATATAACAACAGAGCAGCCTACCACCACTGAATTTGCCACTGAAGCTACAACTGAAGCTACAACTGAAGCTACAACTGAAGCCACAACTGAAGTGACCACTGAAGCTGAAAGTGCCAACTCTCTGGATGGCGAAGAGCAGAACCAAAAACTCACTCAACCTGCTGAAGATCGGGGGGTGTATTTCATTTATCATCCAAGTGGGCTTCTGCAGAGAGTTGTTTATACCACTAACGATGACAGGTCCAATATGGCGTATAGCGCAAGCTTCAAGTGTGAGAATGTAGAACCGATAACTGGTCCTGTTTATACCTATGACCCCCAAACATTAGTTTTCCAGAGGGTCAACTGATAATTAGTGTATCAATAAATATGTAACGGAAATTTCGTTTTTCATTTGGAAAGAATATTTATAGTGGGAAGGCACATTTAGTAAAAGATGTAATATTACAAACTTGGCTCACCCTGAAAGCTAATCAGCAACCACTATGCTGAATTTTATATTACAGTAGTAGAGATGATATTTCGACCGGTGTTCAGTGTGTATGAGTGGGACTCTCTTTTCTGGACACCAGTTTGGAAAATGGCGGATGCAAATATTTGATTGTTCCTACTTTGGAACCACTCAACCTAAAAACTTGATCTTGGTGTCAAATTAAATATTTTTGGGGCCAAGAAATTAAAAAAACTCATCAATTTATACCTACATACAGTGACCGCAAAAAAGTATGTACTATAAGGGAAAAAAGTTTATTCTTAGACTATTGCCAAAACAGTAAGATGGCAAGATATCGAAAAAAGTAATTCAGAAAAGTTGCTTGGATTATAATTTCATACTCAGATACAGAGCAATAAATCGAAAAATTTTGAAATTGCAACTTTCTTTGAATAATTTCCGATCTCTTTACAAAAATCAAAGTTTTTTCTGAATGGCTTGACTGTAATGAGATGTTTGTATTTGGATGATAATGACAAAATTTTCCAATTTCCTCCTTCCCAGATGGAACTGAATTGAAAAATATGGTTTTTGCCAGAACCCTCGCTGTTACACGAGTTCGTATGTAACAGTTATATCAGAATTCTTTTGGCGATCACTGTATGTATTATTCGATGAGTTTTTTTAATTCCTCGATCTCAAAAACATATAATTTGACACCAAGATCAAGATTTTAGGTTGAGTGGTTTCCAAAGTAGGAACAATCAAATATTTCCATCCGCCATTTTCCAAACTGGAGCGGCGTACACAAAAGAGAGTCCCACTCATACACACTGAACACCGGTCAAAACATCATCTATACTACTGAAATATAAAATCTAGAAAAGTGGTTGCTGGTTAGGTTTCAGGGTGAGCCAAATTTGTCATTTTGACGATATGCCTCCCCACTATTATAGATGTTTGTTTGATTCACCACGGAGTTAGAAGTATGCATACTAAATGACAGATATTAAGGAGCAGAACCGTATCAACAAACTCAGTACATCTCGAGAACAATGACTTAAATTGTGACTTTGCCGGGTTCGGTAGGTATCAGACATGACTTTTCATTCCGTTTCATGTTGAGATCTGATGAAATCACCCTATTATTTAAAATCCCAAAAATAGATCGGTAACTGCATACAATGAAGATGTACAGTTACTCAATGAACATTTTCATCGCTATTAATTGATTGGTCCAATGAACGGAATCGTTGTTAATGATATCAATGAATGCTTTGGTTGATTTCATGAGTAAGTACATTAAATAGGTTCAATATTGTAACGAATCCCATTCGTCAAACGCATGAGAACTTTCATTCGATTGATGATCCCTATTCATCAGAGTCAATATTATTTTTTTCTTGCAATATATATTGTATTGTTGATAAACTGACATAGTACATTTCGACGAGGCATATTTCACACCAATTCAATGAATGGTGATCATTAAATATGGGTCGTTACTATAATGAAGTTTCCTTGGTTGTAAAGAATTATATTCGTTGGTTCAATGATTGATATACATTGAATCTATGTTTCAGTTCATTTGCGAAATACTTTCATACATTGGAATTGCGTTCATTATTTTAATAGGTAGTTTTCATTCAATCAATGCAAATCAACAATGGAATGATGGTCTTTTCATAGTATTGATGACACACTGGACTTTAACGTAGAAAAATTACAATATAATCAAAACAAAATCATATTCCTGAGGGAAAAAAAGTGCATCATCTAGAACATAAAATGCAATGATTGAAATTTCTGAATTACACAATATGAAGTAATAGTGGACTCTACTATTTATATACATATAAGATAATATAAAGTTCTCATGGTTTTGAGGATGAATAATGCTATTCAGTACTGTACCTACTGAATAGCATTATTTATATTCAAAACCAAAAATCGAATTGAGCGGGACACGTAAGAGCATGATACATATTTTGATATAATTTTGGTATTGTGATCCTCCTTCTAGCATCAAGATAACAACTGGCACAGTTGTCTGAATTTTTTAATTAATTTGATGACTGCTTTCAATTTGTGAGAACTCAATACCTGAGAATGAGTAAGTATATCTTGATGCTAGAAGAAGGATCACAATACCAAAATTTTATCTAAATATATATCATGCCCTAACGTGTCCCGTCCAATTCGATTTTTAGATCTCTTCGAGGATTTAGAGGATCAATTCTGTGGGATGTCTGTTCGTTTGTCTGATACTCGTTCCTCTTCAGATATATACGATTATAACAAAGAGGAATGTGAGACAAATATCTTGTAGAAAACAACTGTTTTCCTGGATAATACCACGACAAAGCCACAATAGGCCATTGGCCGCAGTGGAGGGCCTGATACGGGCCCACTCACGTTCAAACCTTCAAACCAATACCACGACAAACATTTGATAGATATTTGGACAATGTTCCTGAAGAATACCATATTATTTCTTTTCTATCGTATTACCTCTTTTGTGCAAGTTGTGCAACAGTTCTGATAATTTTATGGTAATTGAACCATCGAAGAACTGTGAGAGTACATGATATAAGTCATCAGAGATTGGTAATGTGTACAAATATATAAATATTAAGTTTTTAAAATATTAAAGGGATATATAGATATTGTATGAAATGAAAAAAATTTAAATTCAAAATAAAAAAAAAATACCTGGGTAGAGACAGGAAAATACCCAATAGATAGAAAAACACAGTTATGTACTCAAATACTTTCACATATTGAAATCTCTTTAACGCTTTACAAGGACCTTGTTAGTGAATACTTTAACTAACTTCCTTAAAAGTATTAATGTTTTGTTCATATTTAATGCTATGTGGCAATCTTTTAAAAAACTTTATTTCTACATACGAGGGAGCTCCTTGAGACTATTGCCATGTCTTGTTGGATAACTGTGGATGAATTTTTCATATAGCTAGAGATTCTCTGTCAAACGAACAGTATACAATTATAGGTATAAATACAGAGCAATAATGAAATGTTATGGTTTTGAAAATACGGTTTACATGTATCCCTGCGTTGTAGTCTAAAGATAAACCTGATGACTCGTTTTGGTAGAATTAATGTTCCATTGACTAAAGTGGAACTGCCCCAAATTATTATGTTGTGAGTTAGATGTGGGCATTGTATAATATATACTCAGCATGTGCGTTTTATTTGTGAAATGGCAAAATATCTACTGCTTACTTTCTTGCTGTTTCGAATAATTCAATCTTGAAACGATAGTGATGCATCAAGAAATGGGCCAAGAAATTTTGTAGATTCAGGAACAGTGGCATCAAGATTTTCCGATACAATTTCCGGGTTCATGTTGGGATTGGTTAAAATGAGGGATTTTATCAAAACATGTTTCCTTCTATTCAGTATTGAGTGATTGTACGTATACCATTCATTGAATTTATTGTAGAGGTTGATCAGTGTAGATGACAGTTTCTCAGTGGTATTTCCGTTGGTTGCCAATGACACATCATCTGCATATAAAACAGTGCAATCCATGCTTACAAAAAACAGCAAATCGTTAGTAAACATTAAGAATATAAGCAAGAGGCCCTAACACTGAAGCCTGGGGAAATCTTAGATTAACTCCAGATTATTTACAATGGGTGAGGCCAAATTTGGCAATGATTTTACGATTTCTTAGGTATGACAAAAGCTGAGCAAGTATGTTTCCATAAAATCCTATAGCATAAAGTTTCGTTTCAACATGACTTAAATTCAGAAAGTCAAATGGTCTGGTGACTGTCAAGGTGTTTATACAATCAGTTTTTGTCGACATGCCGGGATAGAACCCATTTTGAAATTTTGATATTATCTGATATCTCTATAAATTTTATAATAATTTTTTGGATGACTTTTCCAACAACTTTGGCGAATACACAGCAAACAGAAATCCATTTGTAGATGTCAATAGATCAGCCCTTAGAAAAAGGGGAAGACCTAGTTGATTCAAGAAGTGTAAAAATTGAAATAAAAAATCAAAGTCGAGATTTAATTCAGTATTGATTTATTCGTAAATATTTATCATAAACATAACTTGGACAGCTTCAGTTGAGAACGACAACAGGAGGTATTTAGTTTAGTTTGATTCCAGTTAAAAATATGTTTTCATTTGATATACCTGACATAAATTTTGAACAATCAAAAGACACAGATATAGTTATTCGTTGAAATATATACTACCCACCGTCAATTCGAAAAACGGTAATAAATAAGAATGATATCACAATTTTGAGGATGATCCCTAATTAAGTCACTTTCAAACTCTTCTGAAAACGAAAGTTTTGGGATCGTACGTATAAATAGGTTCTCTGATGGGTTCTACATTTTGATACTTCAGACTAGCCATGAAAGACATCTCTGCCTCATCATTGATGGTTGAATACGTCACTTTTTGCAGCAGACCTGTTGGATGATAAATGTAGTACTTCCCGTTGTCACCATTGGAATCAGTTAGTTTTTGGTTCCTTGAATTTTTTTCAGTAACTTCTTCCGCAGCTGACTTTGGATTCACTTCCGTTTCAGTTGCAGTTTCAAGTTCTTCTTCATCTTCATTTACATCTTTCTTACTAGGAGTTGCTTGTTGAGCCGGATTATATAAAAATACGCCAGGTTGCTGAGACAGATTCTGTTGGAATCTGATAAGTGACCCTAATGGAAGTTGGCTTGGTGTCAACAGAACTCGGTTGTTTCTACTAACAGCTGGTTGCAGCTTATCGTTATCTGCAGTAGATTCCTCATCATCACCTTTAGATGTTTCTCCGTCGTTCCTTCTAGCTCCATCATCTCTAGTTCCAGTTCGGCTTGGGTATGAAATAAGTACCCCAGGTTGGGCAGATGGTGTTTGTTGTAGCCTCAGAAATGTCCTAGGGTTGAATGCTATAGTTGCGCTACCAGCTTGTCCACCAGTTATTTGCTTATTTACATCTTCGTTGCTTCTATCTGATTCTTGACCCACACCTCTTGGTGATGTTGGTAATTCACCAGTTGCTCTATCTTGGGCAGCAGCATGTCCTCTTTGTGCAGGATTTTGAGGTAATACTTCAGGTCGAGGGAATGGAGTCTGTTGTATCCTGGAATTGGTTAATATGAGATTCTCGTTGAGTGTTCTCACATTTGAGTCAGTGGGATTTTGACCAAAACTGCTTGGAAAATATTGTATATCTTGTCTAACACCCAGAGTTCCAGGTTGGTTCGGATTGTACAGAACCGCTCTCTGTTGAAGATACGGATCCTGTTGTAGCCTCAGGAGTGCGCCAGACGCTAGCTGATTGGGTGTGACTAATAACCTGGGTAACTGATTTTGAACTTCACAGGTGACTGCAGCTATCAGTACGCACACACACGCGTATATCAACATTTTTATCGGCTTCTTGTGATTCACTGACGAAGTTTCATGCCTCATTGTTTATATACCGAGTTGGTTTCCTAATTTGCGTACAATGTATCACCATTGTTTCGATAAAATACAAATTGCAATGACCCGGTACGAGCATGTATGAATTTATTACGATTTTAATTCAAAACAAGGGCTCTGGTACAAGGTTGGGACGTTTGCAGTGGATAACATTGCGGATGTGACTTGTATTACAAATGAGGAGATGATTTTGATACGTTTTTTGAATAAATTCTGTACTGTCACGTCTTTTATGGTCATTCAAATGAAATTCTCTTCGATTGGTAATTAGCTTTACATTGATTACGTATAATGATACAAATAAAATATTCTGAATGAGTTAACCAAATTTGTAAGGTTTTAGAGGATTGTTTTATAGAAATACTTATCACAACAGTTCTTTGACTTGTATAGTATGTAGTTCAGTATAATGATAAAGGTGAGTCTTTGAGCAAGGTTACGACAAATACATTCTTTTGAATCGTGTAATATTGAAAATCATTTGTGAAAGCAAGTACTTCCTCATAACCTTTAAGCTGTTTTGTCAGAATAGGAAATGTTTTATGGTTCGACTATCTACGGTAGATAAGATTTAGGATTCATGAAGTTTTTTTTGCTAATTCACCCATGTCAAAGTTTTTGTTACTCATTTAGGCGTTAATTATATTTATTTCATTCTTATATAATATTTGGTGGAAACAAGACTTATCGAAATACAACGTCCACTGGGGTTCCTTAGGGCACAAATTTGGGGCTTTTCCTATTTTTGCTTCCTAATGACGATCTTTCTTCACTATGTGACCATTTGGTTTATGCGGGCGACTTGAGACTTTTTCTAAATTATGTGATGCTGCGGAGTTTGATAAATATACCTGGTTCACCTATTGGGACAGAAAATTGAACAATTTCTAATGCAAATATCTATAAAATGAAACAACTTATCCTTCTATAAACAAAACTTCATTTATATTGAACTGAAAATCAGTAATTAATATTCAGGATATGAAGAACATAAGATATTTTCTCAAAGTCTTGAGGAGTGAAACGTCATTTCATTTCAACATTTGAATATTTTCTCAAAACTTTACTTCATTTGAAAGTTTACATTGATTACGTTCAATGTGATAATAAAATATTTTGATGTCTGGGCGTGGCGCAGTGGTAAGAGCGTCCGATTCTGGGCTAAAGGTCCGGAGTTCGAGCCCTAATTGGAGCTGGGATTTTTTTATTTAATTTAGCCGATTGAATTATTAGAATCTCGTGGTTCGATTGGGTTGAGTCTTGCACGATTCACTGTTTCGTTCCAATTAACATACGTAAGGAGTTAATAACAATGCCTAACCACAACACATGGCTAATGACCATACCTGAAGATGCCAAAACAACAAAGAAAAAAAATTCTATATGAATTAACTAATTTTGTGAGGTGATAGAGGCTTGTTTTATAGACATACTTGCGTTCCCACAACAGTTATTTATTATGTATAGTGTCAGGATGGTGAGTCTCTTCTGATTTATAATTTCAATAATCATACGCGTAATGGGATAATTCATGATTTCCCAAGACGATGAAATATAAATAACTAGTTCTTTTCGAAAAATATTTCGCTTTATCGCATTCGATTATTTTTCAGTAACTTGCTATTCTCCAGTATTCAATATGTTGGGAAGTAATTTTTGTATTTAATTCTAGTATCATTCCAAACTTCATAGGATATTATTATATATGTTTTAGAAATCATAATAGATTTGTTGGAAATTCAGTATTTTATATTTTTTTAGTAAAACAACAGAAGGAAATCCAAAATATTTTAGTATTATTGTAACTACATATTTTTGCACAGAATTGACTGGTAGCATAACATGATCCACTCCATGCAACAATTCCATAAGACAAAAGAGAAAGAAATAAAGAGTAATGAAACATGAACAACATCTTTCTGTCGAATATACTCCTTAGCACTCTGAATTCGCAAAGAGGGTTTTTCCAGATTTTTTCGTTAGTTCTATAGTTTCAGTTTTATATTTTGAACAAGAATCGGTATAAATTCCCAAGTATTTGATTTCAGAAATATTATCTAGTTTTATGGAACAGCCACAATGTGTGATCATTTCAAACTATGAATTCTAATTTGTTCGAAGTTTGGTTGGTTTTTGGTAGGACAGGTGAAAGTCATTAATTTGATTTTATCCATATTCAATGTAAGAATTTATAACAGTCTTTCCAATTACTTCCTTAACTATATCTACTGTATCATCAGAATACGAATAAATATTACCAGTTATATTCGTATTCAAACGATCATTAGTATATAAGGAACAGTATAGGTCCTAATACTTTTCCCTGAGGTACGCCACACTTCATACTTTCTGAATTTAATTTGATATCACTTATTGTAACAATTTGGTCTCTATTCATAAGATAACTTTCAAATAGTTTGAGAGAAATACCTTTCATTCCATAATTATTTAGTTATTTGAGATGTTTTGGATGTGATATAATGTCGAATGCTGTTTTGAAATAGAGAAAGATGCCTATTATTTTTTCTTTATTTCCATCAAGACTTCTAAATATCATGAGTGATATTGAAAATAGCATCCTCAGTGGACATTGTGTCGGTGATTCAATTTTTCACCTTCTAAAAATAGAAATAATCTTTTTTCTTTGATGCGTTTCCCTAAAACTTAACTTAAACAATTTGTTGTTGATATCTGTTTAAAAAAATTGTTTTTCTACTGACTTTGTTCGGACCTGGTGACGAATCATTTTTAATAGTATATTGTTTTATTAGGAGTAAAAGTATAACTTTTTGTGGCGAGTCTGAATGTTTGATGGCTGAACGTCAGTGAGGCCGACAATTTCAGACGAGCCACAAAAAGTGCTTTTGCTCCGAATGAAACATGCTATTTTTTCCGCAAACGGCATCCAGACTATAGAACTAATTAATATTTAAATAAAAATTCAAAACGATTGCAACGAAGTTGATAAATTCAGAGAATAATAATTATAAAACTGCGCACTACATTTCGGTGGTTACTGGTTTTGTGATTGCCAAGTCAAAAACAAATTTGACAGTTCAATAATATTTTATAATGTCAGAAATATTGTAAGTGATTTAAAGCAACAATTGGACTGTGCATTTTTGGTAAGTACTTGAGCATCAAAATTTCGTTTGTTGTATATTATCGTTAATAAAGTTTAAAAGTTCAACTAATAATTATTTTCCCTGTTAAAAATTCTACTTTTTTGTACGGCCGTCAGCGTACAAAAAGTACTTTTTTGTCCGCTCACGGCCGTACAAAAAAGTGGCGTCTGTGAAATCATACTTCAACATCATGAATTGACGTTAATAATGTCTACTTTTTTTGAAGTTTGCGGAAAAAATCATTTATTATTTAAATATTTCATTTTCATGAATAAGAGGCCAAATCAAACTCTTCATTATTCATTTCTAATTTTAAATTTAGGTAATCTTCTGTTTTTCCAATTTTATCTGCTAGCTCCATACTTATGTTACAAAAATGCTCATTGAAGATATTTACGATTTAGGTTCCAACTTTCGTCAACTAATTGTTCGTAATATAAATTTCATGGATATTGTTCTGTTTTTTCATCTGTGCTGTTGCTTCATGCAACTCTCAGAATTATTTGAAATACGTGTTGGTTTAATGATCTATATACAGTAGGCAAAAGAATCCATGATATCAAGGTATGCTCAAGAATATAATATCATCAGAGTTCAAAATATTGAAATTGATGTCTCCTTCAAATATACACATTGTTCCATTGTGATTATTTAAAATGTCATCAAGTTTATACCAGAAACATCTCAGATTACTTGAGAGGTCTCTGTAAACACTAGTCAAGCCTTTATTTACATAAATTTGTTCCCATATGATTCTTCTGAATATAATATAATTTTTTAATAATTCAAAGATATTATCAGTTTTGCTATTTTTTATGTAAATGACTGATCCGTCATTATGGCTAATTTTTTAATCGTTTGAAAAAAATAATGCGAAGATGTATTGACTTGATATAGATTTAGAATTTCCCAAATTTAATTTCAGAGAGTATCAAACAGACGCAAATAATATTCGATTTTCGTTAATATATATACATATTCACTTCATTCCTAAATAACAGTCAGACTTCTACAACAGTGGTACAAGTCTTATCGGTATACCTCCTTTTCTGGGGTTCTTTAGAATAGATCTTAAATTTGGAGCCTCCTATATAATTGTTTCAAATCAGTCATATTCGGAATGAAATATTTGAAATGAGTGCATAAGTCATTGTGCATTGAAATGAGGAATGGGATGAGTATCATTAGTCCACGATTTCAGAAATTTCAAACTGGAATACTATCCAACACAGATGACTGGAGGCAGGTTTAACATTCGCTTATAAATCACGTCAGGATCAGTGAAGCATTGAAAAAATAAATTGACGAATCAGAAGGAAAAACATGTGGTTGGCAGATTTTCGGATATATAAGTGACAAAATTGGCTATGTCGTGTCGTTAAGTATTAAAGTTACCGATGTATGTTTTTCCAGCAAATCTCCTTTATCCGTAATTCTCCTGCAAAGACATGTCAACGTCAAAAATTCATGAAACCTCAAATAAGAGATGAATTCACCATTTTTCGTGGAAATCAGTCAATTTGACTTTTTCGCATGGATGTGGAACATTTGTTCTGGTAGTCAGATAACAAATTTGTTTTTAATTGAGATAGCTGCTATCAAAGTTATTGTATTGGATTTGGCAGAGTTATTTGAACTCTATGTGCATCCCATACTTATCTTGACAGAAATAGGTGTAGCTTTTTACAAGTGAAAAAGGTTACAAGTTTTTGGTTCTATTTCCGGATATTTGACACCCTCTACGAGGTTATTACGACCGAACCCTGAGCTAGCCATTAATGAAATTATTCAGACGTGTTTTATTACCTCATTCATTATTCACGAAACGCTCGTCCTTTACATGCCAACACACATCACACACGAAGTCAGGCTTAATAATTGTTTAATAAATACAGAACCGGCTTTTTCAATGACAACAAAACCTTTTTGGTAATTGTACAGTATATTCTGTCCCTATAAATGAAAACCCGGAACATCCAGACCACTAAACTGTTAGATCGCTTCGAGAATCAACATGCTTCCGTTGAAACTAAGCCTGCTAGTTGCTGTTTGTGTGTTTGCTGAAAGGGAGCACGCCACTGACATCGAAATCCAGCAAGTTGAAGTTTTTGAAGTGCCATGGCAAGAAGGGCCCGCTCAACAGCCACAAGAACCACCACAGCATGAGTATGGACCCCCTCAACAGGAACACGGACCACCAAAACAGGAGTACGGACCACCGAAACAGGAGTACGGACCACCTCAGCAGGGATACGGGCCTCCTCAGCAGGAATATGGACCTCCTCAGCAAGGATATGGTCCTCCTAGTCAAGAGTATGGCCCGCCTCAACAGGAACATGGACCGCCTCAGCAGGCATATGGACCGCCTCAGCAGGAATACGGACCGCCTCAGCAGGAATATGGACCTCCTCCAGAAGAAGCTACCACTACAGAATCTAGTCTTACTACAACTGAGCTACCAACTACAACGGACTACTCCTACAATGCCACCACTGGACAATTTGAGAGACTTCGGAAGGAAGACGACCTCTCACAGAAGGGTGTGTACTACATTTATCATCCAGAAGGGCTTTTGCAGAGGGTGGCGTATTCTACTAAAGATGACGCCAAGAGGATGGAGTATAGCGCGAGATTGAAATATGAGAAAGTTGAACCTATCCAAGGGCCTATCTACACCTATGATCCTAGGAGTTTGGAGTTTCGAAGGATTGGGAAGTGAACTGATTTGATTGAAAATTTTAATTATATTTTGTTCTGTTGAAAATATTTCGTTTTGTAAATTAATTTATTGATTATACGTTTTTAACCATACTATTAATTTATTATTATTTATTATTAATTTTATCATTACATGCTCTTGGGCAAGTATTTACTTTTACAGTTTCTCTCAGTCTTATTCTTGATTTTGGTATAGTTTTTGAAAATTTTATTCTTGCTTATTTTAGCAAACCAAAGGACCCCGCAAACTCCTTATGGAATTTGGGTCCATGTAATTTTCAACCAATGTTACCATTTCGCCAACCCAAAAAAATGAACAGTTTTGCTGCTAGGGGGCTTTGAAATCACCCCTTACGCAGATTAGACTATTTATTTTTGAATCCGGTAACAATATTTTCACTTTTTTCATTGTTGCTAATGTTGCACAATATTGTACTGTTTTATAAAAAAAATTCTTAACCCTCCCCTTTTCCCCCCAACTCCTATTACGGAACGCAAAAAAAATATTTCTCGAGTGCCTTCAAATGTATCGTCGAATGTTTGAATATGCCTAAATAAGGGAAATAGCAGTTTTTTATGATTATCCCCCCACCCCCCAAATGACACAAAACGAAAAAATTTCGGTGGATTTTTCTGAATTTTTGATATGATGCTGTTCAAGTTATTTTGAATAGAAATAAGTTGGGTCAAAAATGAATAGTTTTGATGCCAGGGGGCGTTGAATTCATACCTTGCTCAGAATGGACTATTCATTATTATAGGCGGAAATAATAGCTCTACGTATTTTAGTTTAGATTATGCTGATCAATTCTGTAATTTTTCATGAAATGAAAATCTAAAACCTCCCCCTTACCCCTACCCTTAATTCAAAACACGAAAAAATGTATTCATGACTACTTGTAAATGCTTTATCCAAATAAATGTTTTAATCAGCTCAAATTGAGGAAATCGTATAGTTGTTTAATATCACCTTTCCCTCCCTTCAGAAAAATATTGATGGAGTTTGCTGACTTCTTAGTAGAGCGTAGTTCATGATTTTTGAATATCAATCAATTGGGCGAATATCTTGAAAATAAATAAAAATTAGACATCCACAATTTAAATTTGAGGTGGTGCCTGAATTATTTTTTTTCGTGTTTGGAAATAGGGGTTGGGGGTAAGGGGGAGGTTTTAGATTTTCAATTTATGAGAGTTCATACAATTGTTCGGCATATAATAAAACAAAAATACGTAGAGATATTGTTTCCGCCTATAATAATGAATAGTCTATTCTGAGCAAGGTATGATTTCAACGCCCCGTAGCATCAAAACTGTTAATTTTTTGGGTTTGTCACCCGATTTATTTCTATTCAAAATAACTTGAACTGCATCAAATCAAAAATTCAGAAAAATCCACCGAACTTTTTTCGTTTTGTGTCATTTGGGGGTGGGGAGATAATCATAAAAAACTGCTATTTTCCTTATTTAGGCATATTTAAACATTCGACGATACATTTGAAGGAACTCGAGAAATATTTTTTTTGCGTTTCGTAATAGGAGTTGGGGGAAAAAGGGGAGGGGGTAAGATTTTTTATAAAACAGCACAACATTAGCAATAATGAAACAAGTGAAAATATTGTTACCGGCTCAAAAATAAATAGTCTAATCTGCGCAAGGGGTGATTTCAACGCCCCCTAGTTGCAAAACTGCTAATTTTTTTGGGTTGGCGCAATGGTAACATTGGTTAAAAATTACATGGACTACGTCATACCAAAAATTCAAAAAAATCCACCGAGACCCAAATTCCGTAAGGAGTTTGCGGGGTCCTTTGCATGTTGTTTTGACAACTACCTTATATTTTCGGAAATCACCCTACCTATGGAATCTTGCTGTCTTGCGCGATTCACCCTATATTAGCACGAAATTCCATTTGAGAAGTGTTATTTTCCCGCACTAGTGTTGGGAAAATTGTCCACACTAATTCGGAAAAAAGTGGTTGCTTAAAAAATATTGAAGTTTTTTAGCTTGTTTGCTGCAGAAGTAAAACCTTTTGCTCAAAATTATCCATCACTTTGCACCATTCTTTGTAAGAAGTTCAGAAATCTTGACAAATGAAAATAGATTCTTATGATCTGATCTGATATCCATTACAACTTGAAAGCTATTGTTGTCATGCCAATCAACAAACGAATTTGGTTAGGATTGTCAAAGTGACAAGAGAAGCTTACAAGCGTTAAGGTATTCGGAACGGTACGGTATGAGCCAAAACTTTCCTATTTGTAGCCCATCAGACATCCGCCGACCATAAAAGTAAATTTGGTGTTCCGACTGTACGATTTTCCCACCATTTCAACCATCCAATCTAGTGTCAGAGGCGCTAGGCAACACTGCTCTGTCGCAAGTGTCAGTGTCAGTAACTTTTATAGTCCCGAAGATCAGATTATCTGAAAGTTATTGAAAACTGATTAATTCTCAATGGCTCGAACTAATTCAGTTCACAAGTTCATTGAAGAAAGCCATTTGAAAAAAGACGCAATGTAGTCGCAGCGATATTGGCCGATAAAAATATTTTAAATGGAAAATGGAATGTTAAATGATGATCGTTCTTGATATATGCAAAGGTGCAGAACTTCAGAAAAAAAATCATGAATTCCGACTCATATGGACGAAAATTCTTTTAAAAAATCAGCTGATGTAGCCATTGTCGAGAAATATCATTCCAAATTTTCATTGTATTTGTAAGAAAACTGCTCTAGCGTTCCAAATACCTTAAGGCTAGTTCATGTTAACGTGGGGTAAGGTAACGCAAGAACGCTAGGTAAGGTAATGGAAACGTACGGTTCACGAAAACTTAAAGTAGTCTATATCTATCGTAAATGCTAGTGCTACTGGCATAAGACACACGTCGACAGTTGGGTTTTCGAAATTATAAAATAAGTATCTTTTATATTTATTCAGATTTTATCACTTCTCAATTTTCAAACTGCCAGACAACTGAAGTGAATAATGCACCATTACCAATCTAGGTTTTCTGGTTCTTACGGTTTACAGCATAGTGGTCTTCACTCGGAATACTTACATCGTTTCTAAAAGCCCTCTGATTGGCAAGAGGTAAGAACGCAACGTTACTTTTGCGTTACCTTACGTTTTATACCTTACCTTGCGTTTTGTCATGAACGTGCCTACATGATTCCAATACTTTAACTTTCATGCGTTACTTTATCTTACGTTTACATGAACTGGGCTTTACTCGAGGGGGAAACAACTCTTTCATCAGGTGTACATTATACTTGGAATTAACTTTCCATTACTTGAAATCAACTCTTCATTATTCTCAAAACTCTTTCATTATTTTTCACATTATTCTCCATTGAATCTGTGAAATGGAATTCATTGAAAAGTCGCATGAAAATGCCAGGTGGCGGAAAAGGGCACTGCACGGGATTTGCCCATTTCTGAAAAATGTTACATGAAAAGAACTTCAGTCTTTTGCCTGTTGCTAATGTTTGAAAGTTTAGGTAAATGTGTTATATTCTTGGTGAAAATGCTCAGTAAATGAATATTCTCTCTTTCCGAAGAGAATGAAGGTAGTTGTTAACTAATTATTACTTTTGGAATATTGTCAACCGATAATTCAAGATTTTCTACCATTTCTATCAAACATGCCAAATATGTTTCAATATTACAAGCTTTTATTTTGTTCACGTGTCTCGGTGTCTGCCTGATGTAATCAAATTTTGCAAGTTAAATTTGATCCCTTAGTTGTTTAATCAACTTGAAATTTGGCAGATGTTCATAATACTGGTGAAAAAAACAACATAAAAATTTTGTTAGATAAAAAGAAATGGCGGATCCAATATGGCGTTTTGTGATTATAGCCCGATTCGATTCTAGATTGGTATGTGGGGGTTTTCGGTGTCGGAGATTTTTTTTACAAAATTCATGCATTCAATATGGAGGCTACAAGATAGCGGCCAAGTTTTGTGATCATGGTCAGATTCGATTAAAAATTGGTATATGGTGATTTTATTTAGATGTGTGACAGAGGTTATTCAGCGAGTAACAGATTCAAAAGCTTTTGTATTCAAACTGAAAACTTTGCGTCACACATCTAAAGAAATTATTTGAATAAAAGTTGGTAAATAAAAATATTTTTTCACAATTTTTTTTTTCAACAAAGAAGATATAATAACTGATGACTAATAGCGTTATAGATGTATGGTCGTTGTGGAGGGAAAGAGGTTTGTACTATTGAAACCACATCACTGATGTCATTTCAATGTCGATTAATTCTTCACATCCTCGTTTCAAAGGACCCCGCACTTTCCTTATGGAAAATGGCTTTCGGTTAAATTTCCTGAATTTTTGGTATGTTGTAGATTTCGACTTCGTCGGCAAAAGTGTCCACAGGCACAAAAAAATCGACTGACTAGTTTTCGAGATACAGGGTGTCAAAAATGAAAAGTGAAGCTTTCGGCTCAGAATTTTTAATAACTCCGAGAATTGACAAAACGCTCATTTATTCATGGAATAACATGTCTGAACGATCGCACAATATCATCTGGATCTCGTATCCATTATATTTCTACGTTTCGTGCTCTACAACAAGGTGAACAAAGAAACATCCAATTCGATTAATTTTAAACCAACCAGTGTAGGTTCGTGCATGAGAATTAAAGATCCAATTGAGCCTGGATGAACTTCCTCAATCTCGATCGAAGTTTACTGACATTTTTTTATATACATCAATCTCATCATGGGTCTCCGAACTCGTTTGTCGGCTATATACTTTTGAATGTACGGATTTTATTGATACCCGATATACTCCATTGGGGACCTAAATGGGCTAATTTCCAACAATTCTTGTTGAAAAATATTTGGGTTAGATTAGTGCGGTACCTATTCCAAAACTGCAATACCTTATATACATGGTGAATGAAATGTTTTTCATTTGAAAGCTCTGTTTCCGAAGAAACTAGAGAAAATTGAAATGTACTAGAAGCAATAACCCTCTCAAGGTTGGGACTAATTCTACAGTATTTGATAGCTATTTCAATTCAGATGGAGAAATGTTTTATGATTTCTGTGAAATGTGTGGTTTCTACAAAATTGGGATATTTGGTACACTAGTAACTATTGACCTTAAATTAAAGAAACAGGAGATAGAATATAATCAACCGCGCAGCCTGCCAACTTCCCCTAATATCCCTACTCCCGAGGAATGCCAATCAAATCGTTTATCCCCTCTAACGTACCTGTTTCGAATTATGTGATTACCTGTCACAGTTTGACTCGTTGAGGTTATATAGCTTGAAGTAAAATTTTATTCACCAATAAGTTTTATTTTGTGTTTATCGTATACTGTTTCAATGAAAAAATGTCACGGAGTGTTTTGGAATTAATGCAAATACTTCTGTGGTGCAGTTCACAAGATGGATATGACATCTGTATATCTATTCCCGAAAATTAGGGTACCAGGGAAGTGGTCAAGGTACCAGGGCCGTATCTAGCTATCAATTCATATTTACGCACCCTGATAAGTGAGACCCAACTGGATATACCGCAGTGATATTTTCGTTTCGTCCTTTGTATTCCATCAGAGACTATTTCAATTAACAATTAACACTTTTTTTTTGTAAAATAATATATAAATATGTGGCAGGGAAAGGCTAACGGAGGAACATGGTGACAAAGAAATGACAGATATTTCACATGTTATAATATTTACACACCCTGTACATAAGTACTATTTCGTATTCAAGTCTAGAAACGTTTATTGTTGGAAAGCAAACTTTTCTATATCTAGTGAATTCAGTTGTAAAGACATTTCATTTACAACCTATCTACTATTTCTAACCGATCTAATCCGTAACTTTTACTTCAGGTCACGTTCGATGTATGAGAACAAAATCAGATACGATTAGTTTAAAAACAGCGCAGGCTGACACTCTGCCTATTCACTATGATTTTCTTTTCTCACAATCTCTGTCATTATTTGTTTATTTTTTGTAGTGAATAAAGACGCTTTATTATTATTATTATTATAGTACCTCATAAACTAATTCTCTGTACCTAAACTATTCAACCAGAATGAGAGGATAAAAAAAACCTTATTTAATAGTATCCACTAAAACTTTCTTCCGAGGACACAAAACAGGCAATTGCATGGTTTTTCTTCTAGGAAAGTTGAGAGTCATCTGTGTGACCATTTTCATTTCACTTTTCGCCCTTCGAAAAGGACAGTTCGTTCGAAGACTTCACCCGTTCAACTTCAGCTTACATTTTTTTACTTTTTACTCGCGATCCAAAAAGTCCATCAAGTTATATATACACATACTACAAGCTAATTGATAAAGTTATTTATCAAAGTTATCTTCAGTGTTCGCCTTTGCAATAGAAATAAGTCACCCAAGAAAAATAACAAATAGGTGATACGGTTTCCATGAACCGATATTACCAAATTTCTGATGACAATGTATTCGGTACCAATTCGACAGAGTATAAAAAAGAAGAAACCAAATACCGGGTGTTCGCGGAAAGTGGCTCGCCACTATATCTTTTTTGTTTTTGAAAATAATGGAATAAGAGATCAAAATAAGATTTGAATGCATCGAACAACCTGTAACCAATTTAACTGATAAAACAAAATCAATAATCCGAAAGCTAATAACATATCTTCTTGCATAAATATTATCATTTATTTTGTTTCTTTGTTAAAATCGTTTTTTCCGTCAACCAGCTGTCGTCCCCTTACGAACGGCAGCCCTCAGAAGTCGAAACTTGTACTAGCCAAGGATTAACGGGGTCTTACCTTTTTACGTGCGATTCCTAGCACTTTCTTGGGTTATCAGAAAAGTTTCTGCAGTCGCCATGGTTTGAACCACCGCCGACTGGCAGCCAAAGTGAAACAATGTCGCTTCAACCACACGGCTACCATGAATATATTCTTTAAATAATTACACAGTGAATACCTAATTTACTTTTGCAGAAGCGAAGTAAAATAAGAAGCCGATCTTCTCAATGATTTTTTTTTGTTTCATCAGTTTGTGTTTGTCGAAGGTTACTTGATGCATTTAAATCTTATTTTATTACCAAAAAATGCTTTATCTTATGAAACATCTAAAGTAGTTTTTTAAGTTTTTTGACGGAATTTTGTTCAAAACCTATGAGTATGCGGTATCAAATGAATCGTAATAAAATGGTCTTATTTCATAACCCGACGAGTCACCATGTCGCCATTTTGAAAAATTTGTTATTTCAATTTTGAAATAAAACTTCACATAGCACATACATTTTGACCGAAAACAGCGAAGTTGTATATTCCCCAAAATTTTAGGGCTGTAATTAGTGATTTGGACGTATCCATAGCACTCTAGATTAAAGAATAAAACTCAAAATTAGAAGAAAAAAATGGTAAAAAATTGGTTGTATTCAGAATGTCATGTGGAGACAAAAGACTTGAAAATTTACTGGGGATCCCATTTAAAAATCGAAAGTTTAGGTCACTTCCGGTGAAACCGGATATTGTATAAACTTGGGTTATTCGTCAAAAAACGCAGTTTTATATCTTATACAGATCCTCCAAATTTCATTCCATTATCTCCAAAAACAAAAAAAGTTATAGAGGCGAGCCACCTTTCGCGTACACCCGGTATAGCTTGGTTGCGTAAAATTATCAACTGTGCGTAAAGTAGTTTTTCACACACTGTTCATACATTTATGCATTTTTGAAAAATACAATATTTTGCGTCAAATATAACTCGGAAGTCCTCATTTGATGATACGACGACAATTCATATCATTGAACATTCAAATTAATGATATAATTGCTACAATTTGGCAATATAATAACTGTCGAAGAAAAAACTTTCTATGAAACACTTTCGTAAAGGGCTTTTTTCTACGACCGTGCGTTTTTGCCTACTTTCCCGCACTCATTTTAGTTTAGAAAGTATCACTTTCCCGCACTAGTGCGGGAAAACTCGCTTTCCCGCACTAGCGCGGGAAAGTAAAATATATCAATTTATCGTTATTAAATGTACATTTAATTGATTTTACCTGTATATTACTATTCAAACTAATATAGGTTTTAATATTCAATCTGACCCAGACTATTTTTCTTTCATTGGAATGAAATTGCGATACTTTTATATTTCTACTCTATACATTTCTCAAAATCAATCGACATAACAATCAAACTAAGCTGAGTCAAGTGGTTTGTTGTGGTAACCAAAGATTTGTTATGACAACCAAGTTGTCATCAAGACGTCAAAGTTTCAAGTCGAAGCGTTGTCGAAGTGTCCGATTCTGGCGTTTTTCAAATTATTTTCAATGAAAGCAATATTTTAATGGATTCGTCAGACGAAGAGCTCCCAGAAGCAATATTAAAGGCCGCAGATGAGGTAAATTCAGACCAGGGGTTGGATTATGAACACTCGATACGAGAGCTGTCACGATACGTAGGCTAGAACGATGTATGTTGTTGAGTAGAAACGAAATCGAAACTATGAAATTTCTTTGAATAGAGGTAGAATAGAATTATATCTACCATATAGACAATTGATATCGACTCAAATTGCAGTATATTTTGAATTGTATTGGTTTTCATAAAAACTGACATATGTTAAACTAACTACGGATCGAGTGTTCGTAATCGCACCCCTGTTACCAAGTAAATCACGAGAAACATCCGAACAGCAATACAACCAATTTTTGAACTGGTGTAAGGAAAAAGGAGTGAATAGCTTCAGAGAAGAGGTTTTTTTGGTGTTACCACCCACTAGCTACTCTGGACCGGCTATTCTGACTCATTTGCAGAATGCAACAAATTGTGTTTTCAACATTAATATCAATAATAATTAGTGGATTCGTCGTAGAAAAGTAATGTTCGTATTTCACGCGTAAAGTGTCTTTCCCGCCCTTGACTTCTTGCCCGAACTCCGCTCCGCGTCGTTCGGGTCAACGGCAGTCGCGTGCGGGAAAGTATCACTTTCCGCACTTGTTAGGAAAATAACTATTTTGTACTCGCGTGTTTGTTGAACTCGGCTGCGCCTCATTCAACAAACTTCACGCTCATACAAAAAAGTCCTACTTTACGAACTTGTATCATAAATAGCTATTTCGTTCACAGAAAAAACACGAAAACTATCTAATTGTAGTTTTCAACACGTCATGAACACAACACTTTTATATCCCAATGTATCATCTTGCACCTGACCTGGGGCACTCTTTGGAATATACACAACTCTGAAATATGTCATGGTACGTAATTTGTCGGTCTCAAATTGTCGGCCTCAAATTAACCTTGATTAACTCAGTAGACACTTCAGTCGCAGACCAATTTCTTGTCCGTAATACACCCAGAGTAAATGTGAGGTCTGGCAAAGTAGGAACAAAACGAGGTGTAAACTGCACACTTACACTTGATTTACAACGCAACGTCTCACAATTTCTCACGAGCAGTAATAGAGTTCGCTCAGACTACAAGGACAACAGGAATATCATGAAAAGTCTAAAGGAGATTTTGTTATAGTATAATTCATTTTTATTGAGACAGAACAGATATCTGAGATTGTCGTAGGATTGAATTTTCACTTATAATATCCCTAATAATAATAATATTAATTTCTTTTTTCCTTCAAGTCGATATACATGGTATTGGACATGTCAAAGAAATAAATCTTGTTGAATAAAAAAACATCTGTAGAATGTTAAGAACACTTATATAGATACATGTAGATAGAAAAAAAGGATAGTCGCTGACTAGTAAAGAGTAAAACTGATTGTAGGGTCTGCAGCGATGTAAAAGGAAACTCTTTTAAGTTTGTCCAAGCTTTCGGAATCTTTTATTCCATCATCAGGGAGACTACAATTGGAAATGTCATATAAGATTGTAAATTCAAAATTATAAGTACTCACATCTTATTTGAGGATGCTTACATATATGTTCATAACAGTTATTTATAAGAAACATTTTTTAAAAAAGATTAAGTTTCTGCTAATTGTACATATCAGAAATGCAGTATTTTCAGTTCTTTTTTTAAAAAATACAGAACTGGTCGAAATGACAAATTAGTTGTACATAGAGACATACTTCATTTTTTTATTTTCAAATGTGACAGTTATTAATCTGACATGTGACATTATTTTGTTCCTAGACCAATAAACTTCAGTGTAGGTTAGAATTTCTGCGTTCAGTTACTCTGATTTCATGGTGTTTAATGTCAAGAGAAAGTAAAAAAGAATAAATTTCACTCAAATGGCTTATATCTGTTCGTTTATTGATGGAGTTATTCTCTTGAGAGATAAAGGCCATTTCTAAGAAAAATCTTTTTGAAAGATGTGATTCTCTTGCAAGAACTGTTGTTGAAGGGTAGTTCATTCGGTGGTCAAGGTCATTGACATCTAAAGCACATCTTTCAGGATGTAGTCTACTATCACTTTTATGAGAAGTGATTCTGTAATTTAGTAATCTTTTTGTTTGGCCAATGTAATTTTTTTCACAATCAAGACAAGGGATACTATAAATAACATTTGAAAGTGAGAAAATATCATTTTTGTCTTTTACTTTTGAATATATTTGTCTTATTGGAGTAACTGTTCTATTTGCAATTTTGATATTAATAAATGGTTGTAGAATTCTGGTTAGTTTGGGTGTTATTTCCTTGATGTAAGGTAATGAAGCATAGAACATTGAATTTTGATTCAAATCTGCAACAGGTTGTTCATTATGAGAATTCATATTTTGTCTTACACTATTATCAACTTCTGTTAAAAATGAGCTAAACAAGATGTTATTAACTGAAGATGGTGGATAAGAATTTTGTATGAAAAGTTCTTGAAGTATTTTCAAATTTTTATTATGAAAAGATATATCAGAAATTTTGAGTACCCTGTCTTTTATTTGTTTCAACAAATTCACTTTCATCGAAAATTTATGATAAGAAAAGAAATTAAAATACCTTCCTGAACTGCATGGGTTTTCTATACCAATCAATTAATATTGTGTTATCAATCGATCGTATAAGTTTTGTATCAAGGAAAGGTACTGAGAGATCTGAATCTTCTGTTTCGATTGTGAATTGTATGTATGGGTCATAACTATTGAAAGTATCCAAAATTTCAGTTGTACCATTTTTAGGTAATGCTAAAATTATATCATCCACATATTTTTTGATGAAAAATAAGTTAAAAGAGAGGACTGGTAACACTGTGTCTAGCAATTCATCCATTACATAAGCTGCAAGAATTGGTGGGATTGAAGATCCCATTGGTGTTCCAAAAGTTTGTCTGTAATATTTTCCATTAAATGAAAAATAGTTATTTATTAATAACTTAATAACATTTCTTTTCGAAAATAACTATTTTTCATTTAATGGAAAATATTACAGACAAACTTTTGGAACACCAATGGGATCTTCAATCCAACCAATTCTTGCAGCTTATGTAATGGATGAATTGCTAGACACAGTGTTACCAGTCCTCTCTTTTAACTTATTTTTCATCAAAAAATATGTGGATGATATAATTTTAGCATTACCTAAAAATGGTACAACTGAAATTTTGGATACTTTCAATAGTTATGACCCTTACATACAATTCACAATCGAAACAGAAGATTCAGATCTCTCAGTACCTTTCCTTGATACAAAATTTATACGATCGATTGATAACACAATATTAATTGATTGGTATATAGAAAACCATGCAGTTCAGGAAGGTATTTGAATTTCTTTTCTTATCATAAATTTTCGATGAAAGTGAATTTGTTGAAACAAATGAAAGACAGGGTACTCAAAATTTCTGATATATCTTTTCATAATAAAAATTTGAAAATACTTCAAGAACTTTTCATACAAAATTCTTATCCACCATCTTCAGTTGATAACATCTTGTTTAGCTCATTTTTAACAGAAGTTGATAATAGTGTAAGACAAAATATGAATTCTCATAATGAACAAAATGTTGAAGATTTGAATCAAAATTCAATTTTCTATGCTTCATTACCTTACATCAAGGAAATAACACCCAAAATAACCAGAATTCTACAACCATTTGATAATATCAAAATTGCAAATAGAACAGTTACTTCAATAAGACAAATATATTCAAAAGTAAAGGACAAAAATGATATTTTCTCACTTTCAAATGTTGTTTATAGTATCCCTTGTCTTGATTGTGAAAAAAATTACTTTGGCCAAACAAAAAGATTACTAAATTACAGAATCACTTCTCATAAAAGTGATAGTAGACTACATCCTGAAAGATGTGCTTTAGCAAAACATGTCAATGACCTTGACCACCGAATGAACTACCCTTCAACAACAGTTCTTGCAAGAGAATTACATCTTTCAAAAAGATCTTTCTTAGAAATGGCCTTTATCTCTCAAGAGAATAACTCCATCAATAAACGAACAGATATTAGCCATTTGAGTGAAATTTATTCTTTTTTACTTTCTCTTAACATTAAACACCATGAAATTAGAGTAACCGAACGCAGAAATTCTAACCTACACTGAAGTTTATTGGTCTCGGAACAAAATAATGTCCCTTGTCAAATTAATAACTGTCACATTTGAAAAAAAAAATGAAGTATGTCTCTATGTACAACTAATTTGTCATTTCGTCCAGTTCTGTATTTTTTTAAAAAAGAACTGAAAATGATATGTACAATTAGCAGAAACTTGATCTTTTTTTAAAAATGTTTCTTATAAATAACTGTTATGAACATATATGTAAGCATCCTCAAATAAGATGTGAGTACTTATAATTTTGAATTTACAATCTTATATGACATTTCCAATTGTAGTCTCCCTGATGATGGAATAAAAGATTCCGAAAGCTTGGACAAACTTAAAAGAGTTTCCTTTTATATCACTGCAGGCCCTACAATCAGTTATACTCTAACATGTAGATATATACATATACACATCTACACTCACATATATACAGTGACCGCCAAAAAGTATGTATCATATAGGAAAAAAGTTTGTTGTTACAGTATTGGAAAAAAAAATCTGGAGAAAAGTTTGTGCAAGTCCTATAATCAGAAAATCGATTTTGACACATGTCACGTGACCACTAGTATTACGTCAAATTTGAGCAAAATATCATGAAGCGGCTATAAGTGGTGTAAGATGGCAATACATCGAAAGTTATTTGAAGAAATTGCTTGGAATTCAATTTTATACTATCGTACAAAGTTTCAAGCAATAAATAAAAAAAATTGAAATTGCATTTTTTTTTAATATTTTCCGATTTCTTCACAAAAATCAAAGTTTTTGATGACAAAACTCTCCCATTTTTTTCTGCACCAGATGGCACTAAATTGAACCTATGTAACAGCGAGGGTTCTGGCAATAATTATATTAATCAGTTTAGTGCCATCTGGGACGGAGAAAATAAGGATATTTTGTCATTATCATCAGAATACAAATGTTCCACTACAATCTAGACACTCAGAAAAAAAATTTTTTTGAAGATATCGGAAAATATTAAAGAATATGCAATTTTTCCGATTTTTCCAAATTTTTCCAATTTATTGTGAAACTCTGTATTGAATTCCAAGGAACTGTACCAATCTACTTTTTCTCGATATCTTGTCATCTTACCTCACTCTTGGCCTGCCTCTTCATGGTATTTTTTCCAATTTGACGCCATACTAGTGGTCACGTGACATGCGTCAAAATCGATTTTCAGGTTATCGGAGAGGCACAAACTTTTCCCTAGAAGTATTTTTCAAATACTCTAATAATATACTTTTTTCCCATATGGTACATACTGTTTGGCGGTCACTGTATATACATAAACATAAAAATTCCAGACATATTCCAATGGCTCACCTATATTATAGTAATATTTTTCAGTTGACCAGTATTTTACTTGATTTTTTAATCGTATTTTTTTCACTCTATATATTGCCGGGAAGAGTAGAGTATTGAAAAACGTTGAACCACTGTATTGGGACTTCTTTCATGATATGTGTGTAGGAATCTGTAGCAAACTACCATGTCTGGTTCTATATAATTATGATTATTAGAATTTTGTGTGTATGATTGTATATTTTTTGTTGACTAGAAAACTACATTTATAAATGTATATACAAGGAATAATATGGTTTACACAAGAACATTCCATTCCTTTTTATTTGAGGTTCCAAATTATCTAACGAAATTTCAGCAGATAGATAGAATTTATTGTTAAACTGAAAATAAATAACTTAAAAAAACAGTAAATCCAAAATCTCCTGTTTGTTGATAGGGTTCACATGATTTATGTCTAATGAGTCTTTCTACAGTCTTTTTGGAAGGGATACCAGAAAACAAGTTTTGTAGTACTCAGCAAATATGTAATTTAGTACTTGAAGGCGCTATTGTAGAACGAAACAATTTTCGTGGTTTCGTATGTGTCTTTTTTGAAAATTATTTGAGTTATAGAATTATTACAGACATTTTCCTTCAAGGTATCAACGATTATTCGTTATATCTTGCGATTTCATTCGTACAATGTTACGCATAATGCAAGAGCACTCAACGCTTTCTGGACGATGCTGAATAAACTTGAAAATCTGCTTCACAGGATGGATATCAGACAGCTGCAATCTCTTATTCATACGGAGCTGATTTCCTTAGAGCCCTGTTAGGAGAATAGTGCGCCCTTTGGACTCATTTCGCATTTCTACCCGTGATACGTACAGTATGTTTGTTACTTATTCAATTTCTCATGTATACTAAGCGAAGACTTTCTTGTTTCATGAGATGTTACAACCTGAATCAGAAAGAATCCCTATTTTTGAAAAATGTGTTTTCGTGATACTTATCTGTTACTTTACTATATTGATTTCCATGAGGTCAAACCATACAGTGTATTCCAGCTAAAACTTGTCACCCACCTTATCTACGAAGTCATGGGAAAAATGAATTGATCAAGTAATAATAATAATGATAATAGTGTTTCTATTTTCCAATAGAACCAGAACGAATAATACAACATAATTAGGATTTAGACCAGGATTGGATTGGAAAAAAGGCGAGGTGTTAGGTGAGTATGACGTGAATCACACTCTCTGTTTTTCAACCTAACCAGGTAGCAAAGTTTGAATGAAAACTATAAGTGTTATCAAGATATTTTTATTTTTCGTTACCTGAAATGTTATCATCATATGATGGTTCAAAATGTAAACCGTTCAGTTCTATACGGAAGTATTAATGATTTTGAAAATATCATCGCACATTTCTTCTGGAGTCACTGTACGACACTCATCTAAATTCCTCTGCGTAGATCATCAAGAGAATTGTGCTATGTGATAAAAAAATTAGTTTTCAAATTTCCCAATAAAAATAAGTATAACGGTGATAGATCAGGAGATCTAGCTGGCTATTTTATTGGTCCTTGCCTTTCCCACCTTCATGAGAAATTGTATGTTAAAAATCGACGTGCAACAAAAAATTAAAGAGCTTCATGTTGTTGAAAGGTGAGCTGACATTCAAGTAGATTATCATCGTTGTCAAGTAGTTGAGTAATTCTGAAGTTTACAGTTGTTTCGAAAAGTTCAAAATATCTTTGTCCGTTGAGATTACGATGAATAAAATATGCTACTATAATATGGTTTCTCTGAATCACAGCTCAAACATTCAATTCCTGGTAAGTTTTTGAATGAGTTTTCCTGTAGGATGAGGATTCACGTCAATACAGTATCTGCGGTTGTGCCTGTTCACATGCATATTCCAACAAAAAGAAGATTCTTCTGAAAAGCACACATTGTAGATGTTATTATTATTACCAATCGATAACTGTCTCATGATTTCATAAAACTCTGTACAACATTCTTCTACATTATGCATTTCATACGGATGGAATTTTGCCTTCTTCAGAATTCGATATAGGTATGCTGCTTTTAGAAACACCAGAAATAGGATCAAGTTGTCTCAAAGACTGAATGTTTTCCATCATTACATGTCCTACATCTGCAACATGGACACCTTCATAACTCATAGGCTTTCCTTGCTCAAATATTCCATTTTGCACTGATCCATGAACCTATTCATTAATTGTTCACGTACTGATATAATATGGTTTTTTCTGATTGTCTGTTTTAAAGATACGTAGCTACGATTGATAGTCACTCCTGTTCAGTATAAACCATTTCCGAAAGTTTTCAAATGATTGTAGAAGTAAGTCGAATACATCAGTATACCAAAGGTATGCATACGAAATCACATGGGGACAATATTTTTTCAAAACTATTATTGCTGAAAGCATGCAATCCGCAGTTATTTGAGAGCCAACAAACAGACTAGGAATAATTATGTTCTTCAGTCATTTCAGAATACTGTGGAAATCGTATGTTTATCAAAACTTGCAATAATTTAATGACCACAACGGATAAAAGTATCTTGACTTTCTCGATACAAATCTGAATCATAAAATCGATTAGATTTTCAGAATATATCTTCTTGGAATCAGCTCATTCTTCAACGAAATGGAGTTCCTTTACATTTATTTGCACCATTACTCTAGTTTCAGATGACAATTTTTATGGGAGATGGATTGGAAGGCGTGGATCAGTATAAATTGGCCTACTAGATCTCCTGATTTATCACCGTTAGACTTCTTTTGTGGATGTTCTTGAGATCCAAAGTTCAAAACAATTGAAACCTGAATTTTCATATTTAGCGCAGCTGCATCCTCACTATCCAACCCAGCTTTCATGGCTGCTGTTATTTGTCCTATGTGCCAAATTTGGGACAGAAAATTTTCATTGACTGGCGCCTTTATGTTGAATTATGGATCAAAATTTGGAAGATGTAATTCTAGTTTTTCGTTTTCTTCGCCAAATTTGAGAAGCACAATGGGTTTTTGTTTCATTTTCTACGTTGTGTTCTTCACTCAGCGACAGGGAATAACTATCCAGTAAACGTTGCGTCAAACCAAAGCGGGAACGCGGGAGCGGGAACGGAACATGAAAACCGTGGGAATTGCTAGAAAAACCAAAGCAAACCATATATATTTTGCTGCTTGTTTACATTTAGAAATATGAATAAACACACTGATATGTATGTTTACATATCCCACTATAGAATTCAGTCTCCCATTCATCCCGTTACCGCTCCCGCTCCCGTGTTCCCGCGTTGGTTTGGGAAACCTTAACTCTGCACTATTATAACCATGTTTAAAAAGGAAACAGTCAACTGACTCATACATGGGTACGGTGAGATATTGGCTATCTTTGTCTACACAAACAATAGTATTACTTTCTTCATTAACAGTTCCAAACAGAAAATATCTCAAATTTAATTAGCTTACCAACATCAGAGTTACAAGAAACATAAACATCAGTTATTCCTTCACCTTCTTTGATAGAGGTATTGAAATCATTATCAGATAATGGGGTTTAGAAAGGAAACATAATGAAAGTGTTTTCTCAAAGGATAACGCACACTTTATTAGGGAAAGTGAACTCCTGTCAAATTTCCTGAATTTTTGATATGTTATAGTCCAGATCATTACAAACAAAAAGTCCAATGGGTATAACTTTTTCTATAGGCCAGTTTTGACGCTAGAGGCCGCTGAAAACTAATTTTTTCTCCATTTTCAAACAACTCAATACGTTATCCTGAATAATTCTCACTATCCTGAGTAATCATCAATATGAGATATAGACCGGGATCCCACGCCTATTTTCAATATTGATTAATAACAGGCTGAATCTTCCTGAGTAGCTTCATTTTGCCGAGACGCCCAACTGTTTCCTCTACGAAAATTCTCGATAGTGGTAGATGATGAAATGCGCAGGCGTCAACCATGTCGATTTGGTGAGTGAAAAAAATGTATTAATAACAATTAGTTTTTTAGTTGAACCTCAAGATAATTCGATAAAGTACTCGAAAAAACTTTTGTCCTACAAAATGGATGGTAGGACTGAAGAGTCCCCCACTCCCAACATGTACCAATGACGTGGTCATAAAAATTAATTAATAACCAGCGGTTTTTTTACTGTTGCTTGGTTAATATTTGTATAATTGAATGGCCATATTGTCCTACAAATTGAATGGTAGGTGTTCCCAGTCCTACGCTCCGAACATGTCAATTCCATGGTGAAAAAAAATTATTAATAACAGGCTGAAACTTCCTGAGTAGCATCATTTTGCCGAGACGCCCAACTTTTTCCTCTACGAAAATTCTCGATAGTGGTAGCTAATGAAATGCGCAGGCGTCAATCATGTCGATTTGATGAGTGAAAAAAATTCATTAATAACAGTTAGTTTTTCAGTTGAACCTCAAGATAATTCGATAAAGTACTCGAAAAAACTTTTGTCCTACAAAATGGATGGTAGGACTGAAGAGTCCCCTACTCCCAACATGTACCAATGACGTGGTCATAAAAATTCATTAATAACCAGCGGATTTTTTTACCGTTACTTGGTTAATATTTATATAATTGAATGGCCATATTGTCCTACAAATTGAATGGTAGGTGTTCCCAGTCCTACGCTCCGAAATTGTCAATTCCACGAAAATTCTTGATATCAGTAGCTAATGAACTGCGTAAGCGACAGTCATGTTGATTTGGTGAGCGCAAAAATTGTATGGCTAACCATTAGTTTTACCCAAATCTGAAGCTCATGGCTCATGGTGAAACAAACCAATTGAATTAACTTCATTTCAAGGCAGTAAAATCAATCTATTTGTCCGTAATCCACGGGCTTAACAAGCCTACAGATATTTCGATCATACCTTGTGAAATAAAAAATCAAAATATTTTGTAATTAGGCACATTTATCCTCATTGTTGATATGATATTATGAATCGATTTGATTTTTTGAAATTTTTTTTGAAATAAACACATTAAATCTAATTTGTAGCTCGTAAGTCCCTTCATTCGAATGAGAAATTATATTTCACAAAGGGTGTTGCATTTCATAGCATGACAAGACACTGTTTAAAGAAATAGATAAATATCAATAACATTATCATTCTTATTTTACAAATTCTATTCATATACAGGAGAACTGATTATATTATTGACTACCTTGTAGAAAAACAGTTTGGTTTTTTCTGTATTATGAAACATATTTCTCACGAATGTCACTAATGACCAGTCGCTCACTCTAGTTCAATATTGGATATGAATGGTATATTGATATTTTTTTATACATTCAAATTCTTCCAAATATCTCAAAAATGATGATGTGTAGCCCTCTAACGCCGAATCTGGTAATACGATCGAGTAGAGCCAATTGAGACTTTTACTCGAAATAGCTTCAGCTACAACATACCAAAAATTCAGCCATTTTCACAGTAAGACTTTTTTTCAATAAAAGTGTGAGTCCTTTGATGATAGTTGCATACATTGTTGTTTAAAATTAATTTTTCCGTTAACCAGATGTCGTTCCCTTACGAAAGACAGCCCTCAAAAGACGAAACTTGTGAGTACCAAGGATTAACGAATTCTCACTTTGTACGTGCTTTTCCACTTTCTCGGGCCATCAGAGAAATATAAGCAGTCGCTAGGCTTCGAACCCACGACCGACTACCAGAGTGGATGAAACATCGGTATTTTAACTACTTGGCCACTTGACCACCGTAAAATATAATATCTCTTTCGAACTGGACTTTTTGAGGCCTCTGGATATACCATACATCCTATTTTACTGTAGAGCAGAATTTCACAATTCGTCTGACCTCTTTGAAAGTTTTCAATTATAAATTTCTGCTCTTCATACGACGATGTGGTGTTGCAGGTTTTTCCCGGTTACCCTGCATCTGTTGAAGCGCATGCGACTTCATTTAAGCCGCCCCGGAGGGCAGATTGATTATTTCAACGTTTTTACTTTGTTTTTGTTGTTTTCAATATGTTTATGAAGATTATGAAAGCTAAACAAAATTTCCCACTTATTTCATAAACTTTTCACGTAAATTATGATATTTTTGAATTGAACAAACAATTATACATTGAAAGTAACATTACTTCACGAATAAAAGTAAATTAAATGAGCTAAACCACAATTTCAAAATAATTCGTTATTTTGAATAGTTTTTGTAGGACTAGCGATACATACCCGTTTTTTGTAGGACACTGTATTATTTGGGTGAAGGATACACTTACCTTTCATGTGTTATCATTGTCCTACAGTTATTAATAATTTTTTTTACCATGGAATTGACATGTTCGGAGCGTAGGTCTGGGAACACCTACCATTCAATTTGTAGGACAATATGACCATTCAATTATACAAATATTAACCAAGCAACGGTAAAAAAATCCGCTGGTTATTAATGAATTTTTATGACCACGTCATTTGTACATGTTGGGAGTGGGGGACTCTTCAGTCCTACCATCCATTTTGTAGGACAAACGTTTTTTCGAGTACTTTATCGAATTATCTTGAGGTTCAACTGAAAAACTAACTGTTATTAATGAATTTTTTTCACTCACCAAATCGACATGATTGACGCCTGCGCATTTCATTAGCTACCACTATCAAGAATTTTCGTAGAGGAAAAAGTTGGGCGTCTCGGCAAAATGAAGCTACTCAAGAAGATTCAGCCTGTTATTCATCAATTTTGAAAATAGCCGTGGGATCCCGGTCTAATACTATTCAAAGTATTGTTTATTGGTGTCATTACAGGTGGTCAATTATACAGAATGTTCCAGCTAGTTTGGTCAAATTAATACTTCAAGTTGATGATGCGACTCAAGGAAGATATAACAGAAAGTGGTCTATTCCATTTCGATAGGGTTGTGTCGAATGAGTATGTAACTATATCTGATTATTTCATTGGCGCTCAGGAAGTGTGACGGAGAAACTCCTCCTGGCGGGTCAACCATTCGCACATTTAGCTTAAGTATAATATGGAGAGAATAATGGCCATAACTCAATATATTATATGTTACATTTAACGTACCTATTGAAATTGGTACCGTTGACCCTAATGAAAAATCCTAGAAACTTACATCGTTTCCAAAGCCACCTAAAGAAAAATGTTTTTTTTCTACATTAAAGGAATGCAATGTTTTCGTATTATCCAGTACGTACCCCACAATTTAGAAAAAAACTCTAACAAGTTTTAAAACAAATCTGGATTACATTTTTATATAGGGTGCGACAATAGTGCGTCAAAGTTCGATTTCTCAAGTTCTATTGTGATATCAAAAACGAAAGTTAACTCTTGAAAAAATTGTTTTTCATGAATCAGCTGTCGTCCCCTTTCAAACGGCAGCCCTCAGAAGTAGAAACTTGTGCGAGTCAAGGATTAACGAGGTTGTTAGGGGCGAAATTTAGGAAAGGAGAGCAGTGAATGTGCAATAATATGTCACGCCTCTAACATACCCAGTAGCTCAGTAGGCGTGGATTCAACAATATAAATTGATTTCGATAAGATTGAAATATGGGGTTAATTTTCCGGAGCGCCACGGATTTATCGCTAGTGAAAAATCCGAAACCACCCTGATGGAATGGGACAACCCACTGCACTAATATTACTAAAATATTAAAAAATAGATACCTGTAAATGGAATGATAAGAATATATAACTATGTAGAGGTTTTGTCTTCCCTTACGCTTATATAACTTGGACCAGAATAAAAGAAATAGTCATGTCCTTTACTAATAAAATATATTGATCGTTACACACCCTGTATGTACACAGTTCAGCTCACCATACAAAAGAAAATGAAATTAATGTAAATATCAACCACCAAGATGAATTCAAGTGAATGCTGTGATTGAGAGTATGGTATTGTTTGAATATATTAATATGAAACCTCCAGTGAGGGCTATGCCTGTGACGTCACGATGATAGCTTACAATTATGGATACTTACGCCTTAGGGGCAGTCTTATTTTAAATTTATCTGATACTACGTAGATATTCTCAAGCATTCCAGTTCACCAATTATTGTGGTTGTAGTTCATCGGTGCCTTGGTGAATACAGGTGCACAGTGGGTATGACACAATCAATCAAAGTACAGGTACAGCTGGACGAATAGCGAAGGAATGCTGAACAACAGATATACAGCGGGACAACCACAGTCGAGCAGGAACAATCACATTAGTGGAACAGTGGAAAGACAATCGTATAGCAACGAAACAGTGAAACAATCACATTAGTGGAACTCCAATAATCGGTAGCAGAGTAGTAGCAGGACTAGCCGCAGCAGAGCAAAGTTGTAGCAGAGTGGTAGTCGCAGCAGAGAACCCTAGAATATACAATACCATTCTGACTTCTGACTACACTTGTATAGGGCCATAAGTAGAACCCAAATGCAAATACTAACCTCTATTAAGTGGGAGGGTTCTGATAACAGCTTTGATGGTCTGTTTGCTGTCTGATAGCGAGTTTCTCGTTCCAGTGGTTTCACACAATGATGAAGTGACTTCTAACCTCAAAAATCCGCAAAGCGAACGGAGATTTCTCAAAAATATAAAGCGTCAAAAATCGCAAACAATATGAGAAACTCTCCTGATATGAATTTTCCAAAGATCCATCAACGATGATCAAACTTTAATTGGAAATCTTCAAAGTAGGTCAGTCACTCATCAAGATCAAATAAGGAAGAAGAGAGTATCTCTCAGACGTCAAAGTCAAAACTGTCAATATCTGACAAGGCGCTTTCTTGTTCGTTAGTGTTCGGTGGGAACAGTCCAGGAACTAACTCGAGCTAATAGGAGCTATGAAAAGAACACCTTAAGATTCAGTGTTGCCAACTGAAACAACACGAAAACGCCAGCCTCTCAATCTCAGAACCAAACAAACAAAAGGTCAAGTATTCGAATGTGAAATAGGTACCTCAATGAAACAAGATAGAGATAGAGTAGGAATGAGTTTTGTGTTCTCAACACAAAACAATAGACTAACCAAAAGTATGTTTACAAAACAACGCTGTCATACCGCAAAATAGAACAACTGATAACTGTCATTAGCTTAAGGCCGGTTCATGTTCGCTCGAACTAGTACAGCAAAGGTAAGTACTAACATTCGGAACAAGCTATACATGACAACGATCAAGTTGTCATTTTGAGGAATCTGAAGAAGAAGAAGAATACAGTAGCGTACAGAATGGAAAGTGTATATCAATGACAGAGAATTTCTGATGTTATTGTATTAAAACAGAAAGGGTTTTCTAGTGCAAAATAAACCCGTAACAAGGTCTTACCGTTTTACGTGCACTTTCTTAGGCCATCTGAAAAATGTCTGCATTCGCCATGGTTTGAACCATCGCCGACTGGCATTTAAAGTCGCTTCAACTACTCGGCTACTAGATCCTGTTGAACACAAATTTATAGCCACACATAAAGGGCGATACGAAAAAAATTGGGTTGAAAGGCGGAGTGCATTATTTTAAAATGAAATATAGTAATAATAATATATATTAGTAAATTCAAATATCTGCGTAACCTTCACTCACCTCTAAACTATTATTGATTGTCTCTGAATCGCTTAGAATTTTTGGTCGGAAAGAGTCCATTTGCATGAATCCGTAAAAATTCCTGATGTTACAACGATAGATTTAGAAAATAATATTTGGAATGCCATTTTATAGACCGATTTGTAATATTTCTTATACTTTCTCATGACTTGAAATTATACAGTATGGTCGATATATATTTTTCATACGGAACTTTTCGAATATAACTTTAGCTTTCTTTGAGAAGGAACACACCATTAAATTTTTCGACTATGTAACGTAGAATATGGTGTAGAATAGGACTCATAAACATTTTTCGATTGTAAATCCCTAAGGCGATTCGTAACCATTTTAGAATTATTGAACTATAAAAAATAAAAATTGTTAGTGGCTGGAACATACTGTATAAAGGACCAAATATAACAAAACACTTTCAAAAGCATCTCATATTAATGACGGTCTACATTTTGATCAATCAGAATAGCGATGATATTCCAGGATTACGTTATGTGTTGTTTAACAATGAAAAACCAATGAGAGTGTTCAGGGGCCTCTAGAGCCAAAACTAACCTATAGAAATATTTGTGCCCATTGAACTTTTGGTTTGGAATGACTTGGGCTATAACATATCAAAAATTCAGCCAATTCGACAGGGCCAATTTCCCTATTAAAGTGTGCGGTATCCTTTCTAAAAAAATTATCTCCAAAAATTCTTTTACTATAGTACTATAAAAGAATTTTAGTTAGTTGATGGTAAGATTTACATGGAACAACCATTTTTGCGCAAGTTCTTTAGTTTTCAGGAATCTGTGAAATGTGTTTTTTTTTCTATAATCGTACGCATTCCAGAAAATGGAACACAACATTTACAAGGTTCGATTTTTTGCAAATAATTTTTCAATAAATTCAAATTAAAAAAAATTGAATTTGACACTTCACAGTGTTGACACATATCAGTGTTTCAAACATTTAAGGACAAAATTTAGTACCTGCCTGATAGCAGAAAAACGATCACCGATAGCCTGTGAAATACTGTCAATTGACATTGTCCATAAAATGTACCTGTCATTCTTAAATTTATGCCTAAATTTTGAAGTTGTATAATATAGTAGGTTTCACACAAAATTACTTTTACGTTTATGTTTATGACAGTGCTTGTACTGAAGTTACGTTTATGTTGACCAAATGCACCTTTACAATCCCAGATATTGTTCAATAATTTAATATCCTAAGTGTCACAAACAAAGTGCGTCCTTAGAAATTCTAGCCCGTGGCAGTCACGGCTTTCCAATTTCTTGATTACCCGAATGAATTCCTATTGGAAATGGATTCGATTGAATTCAGTCCAGCGGAAGATTGTCCTCATTCATTATGAGCACTCTGGAGATTAACCAATGAGCAAAAAGGAGTTTTTCCAGGAACAGTGTCGATGATTCAATTCAGTGAACTATTGTGATTGGAAGCTGCCTAAACAAAAGGATTTATCGTCATTCTTATAGGAATGATTGTTTCGTCCATTATTCAAGTAGTTGACATCACTTTTTTTTCATTCTGTTTTTATAGACTGGGAGATATTGACAGATTTCAGGTGACGATTTTCTCGTTTATGCCTCTGAGACCAGTGAAAGATATGAACATTCTGACAAGTATTATGAAAAATTTGAGCGGTCGCCGCGTGACTTTCATCTAAACATTCGATTTTCATTAAAAAATATATATACCAACGGCATCTTAAGATAGACGATAGCAGCGAAAAAATGATAGGCATAAGGGTTGCACCTCTGAGCAATAAAAGATATAGAGATGCCATTTCTATATTCACAAAACACATTTGTTATGAAAGCTGCATAGCACTATCCTCTGTTACAATTTGTTGGTGAGGGGTAAAATTCCGAGTTCGGAGGGGGAGATTTGTTATTGTTATGAAACTGGATGTAAGCTTAGAACCAGTGGCGTGCTGATACATTTTCTCATGTTACATTCTTAATTAAAAATATGTATAATTAGACACGGTCGGTGCAGAGAAATTTGTTCTCATATGTATCAGTATCGACAGACGACCACATGCCTGGTTGAAAAGCAAGTGTGTTGTTAAGATGTCATTCCTGACGTCTAATGCTTACCGGAAGTGATGTAGGTTTGTCTATAGTTGAAAACTGAATGCGCTAACAATACTTACCAAGTCACCCCGGAGCGCTACGGCAAATAATAGCCGCCATGTACCCGCACAGGCTATGCCTTTGGGTACAGTCTACGAGTATTATAGGACTCTACGAGTGATATATTTTATTACGATGAATAGGTGCAAATATAGGTGACAATTGTACATGACATGACATGAGAATAGTCAAAACGCCACGTGTACTACTAATTTTTTCTACGATCTTCAAAAAAATTTACTTTTATTCAATAATTGTGAATGCAGAGAGGTAGTGATTATTGCTGTGTGGCAATAGAAATTAAATTGTTCTGAAGCAATGAACTTTCACTTTTGATAAGGGTTCAATTACTCAGAAATAGTACATTGCGTATTAATCGCGTGTAGAAATTTTCATGTAGTACGTATTACCATTTTACAGTCTCCTGTGAAATAAATGTTTCGTGACATAGATCGTATTGCAGTAACAATGACGCTATGTATTGAGTACTAGAAAGATTTTCCAACAAGACATAGGAGTTGCGTTTGCTTACTAACTTAATTTTTAGTGTACCTACTTTACAACAAGTTTTTTCTTATTATTGATAGGTAATCGTTTTAAAAGTCGACTTATACATAGTAACAAAGATTTTTTTACAGCTATTTGAGCAAATAGTGAATTTTTGTCTCAAAATCGGGATGAAATTGAGCAAATTCAGTAAAAATCAACTTATTTAATTCCACTAAAAAGGTCAAATATGGTTTATGGCATAATTACCATGCTGCGACGCCCATGGTTCGATTTTTCAATGCGACAAATGAGTCGTAAACGGACGTAAACAAATATGTTGAGAGTGAATATAAAACGAAATTCCAATATGATCAACGAGTGTAAACGGGTATTTCCGACAATGCCCTTTTTTAACATTATTCGGGCTGAGATGTTCGTAAACAACGTCGGGTATGTTCCTTTCAGGAAAGAGACAGAAAAGCCCTCTCTATATTTTTCATTGCTCGGAGGGATGATGGCGTAAACTTGTGAAAAAAAATAAGACTATTTTCTCGTTGCTGCCAATTGGAATAATCATCATGAATGTCCCATAAAAAAAGTGGCATAAGATTTTCGGATGTCGAAGTGAGGTTAAGTGCCGGAATTGAATTATTTATATGAAGGCCACGCGGCGAACGCTCAAATTTTTCATCATTTTGGTCAGAATTTTCATATCTTTCAGTGGTCTCAAAGGCATAAACGAGAAAATCGTCATCTGGAATCTGTCACCATCTCCCAGTCTATTACTGTATGTTTTACACCGTGGTGAGTATTTGGCTTGGAAGTGACATCAGTTTCTTGACGTTTTTTTTGTGTGTTTTAATTTACTTCTCTTGACGTTATTTGTACTGAATTCAGAGCTTTCCATGCGCTCTGGCTACCGGATAGAGTTATACCCGCTGTCTAGATTCATCTGTATGCATGTCCTCATGAGAACGAGAGCCAACAAAAAGAACAAAACAGACTTATGATGAGCTCAAAGTTGAGAAGTTAGCCAATGTTATTTATTTATTTGATTTTAACCAAACAGGCCGAGACGGCCTTATTACGTGGTTAATAACTGTACCTACATAATACTTAAAATGTAATAATTGAGCTATGAACCTATAACATGAACATAATACATACCAATGTTTTCCAGATGAATTGCAGGGGCTGATCCTAATAAAAATAAAAATGTTGGAAATATCGAAAAATCAATTTAGGTCTGTTGCATTTTATAAGGAGGCATCCGAAATATGATTAATAATTACTGTATAAAAGATTTTAGAGGGTAATGAAAAATCTACATTTACAAATACATTGTAACTGTTGATCAATTTCATAATACTTAGGAGAGGAGCTCTTGAAGTTAAGAGATAATTTGGTAAATTGAACATGACTATCGTACGAGTATACGGCGCCCTGGTACATTAAAAGGAATAAGAGAAAGAATTTTGGGACAATTCAATTTACTGTTAATCACCTTGTATAGAAACATGATAGCAGATAAATTTCTTCTTTGGACCAAGGACATTATTTTGAATTCATTTCTTAAATGTGTTGATCTAACTGTATTATAGTCAGGCCACGACCGGTATTTCCTAAAATACAGAATTCCTAAAAATTTGTTTCAAATCTATTTTATCCAATGAGGATGCATACTCTGAAAACCACAGTAATGATGCAAACTCCAACTTAGGCCTTACTAGTTCAAAATATAGTCGTTTTATAGTGGTAATATTATGAAAGCTGCAGTTTGCCTCATCACATATCCTAGTTTTCTGTTGCCGGTTGATACTACCTTTTCTATATGTTCCGCAAATGAAAAAACTCTATTGTAGGTTACACCAAGATCCTTAGCTTCTGTACATCTGATTAGATCCTCTCCTCCCATCTCATAGTTAAAGATTACTGGCTCTTTAGTGCGAGTTATACTCATCACTTTACATTTTATGAGGTTGAAATACAATTTTTTAATCAGGCTCCATTCATAAATACTATGCATGTCCTGTAGCATAACACAGTCACGTACTGAGTGTACTTTTTTATATACTTTGAGGTCATCTGGAAATAAAAGATATTCAGAGTACTTAATCACCGAAGAGAGAACGTTTATGAATATAATGAAGAGGAGAAGCCCCAAATTGGAAACCTGTGGTACTCCAGAGTTTGCATAATATTTCCCAGATGTATTTCCTTTATGTCTGACAATGAATTTCCTCTCTTCTAGACAGCTTTTCATTAATTTAACAAAGTTCTTCGTTAATCCGAACCATGCCAAATTTTTCAGAAGGACATCATGATTTACACGGTCAAATGCTTTGCGGAAATCGGTAAATACTGTATCCATTTGGGATTTAGATCCAAATGTTTCAAATACTCGGCTTCCAAAAATAAACAAATTTCTATTGACCGACTTATTTGATATGAAACCATGCTGCTCAGATTGTTAGAATTTATAGTTCATTGAGAACACTTTGTATATTTTGGAATTTAGTTCAATGAGAAAGCTATGTATTTTACTTTTCATTTTTCTACTATGTTGTCATGGAAAATTATTATTATATTCGAGAAAAAATTATTTGATTGATTTGTCACATTTTTGAGAAAGTAATTCATCATTAAAACTTGAAAACTTCTATCGACTCGTCTTTTTACATTTGTGACGACCGTGACCCCAGTGAGTCCTTCAGTATGGAAAATTTAGTAAAAGAACGAGCATTTATTCGAAAAGTTTTCGAAAGTCTATGTCAAGACTTGGAAGCAGCTTTCAAAGTAACGAAATGTGATGAGAAGGGAGTCTTGGCAAAAATGAGGCAACTAGAAGATAAAGCCATCCGTTTATTTGATCTGGACGAGAAAATAAAAGAAATTATGTTTGCTGACGAGCTTGAAACATCTACCCTAGAAGAAGAGCTTGGTACCGTAGAAGTATTCAGAGAAAAACTCATAACTATTCGTTCTAACTACGAGATTTTCTTCAAAGAATCCACAAATCAAGATAAGGATCCCACAGGAAGTTCCAGTAAGATGGTGAAAAAGTTCAGTCTTCCAAAACTACAGCTGAAAAAATTTGACGGAAACGTTAGGAATTGGATAGGGTTTTGGGGACAGTTCCAGAAGATACACGAAGACCCTGATATACCATTTGAGGATAAATTTCAATACCTTTTGCAAGCTACAGAAGAAGAATCACCAGCACGGATTTTGATCGAGAGTTTTCCACCCTCCAGCACCAACTACACTAAGGCAATTTACCAGTTGAAGGCCAGGTTCGCAAGGGATGAATTCCTCATAGAAGTATACGTAAGAGAACTCCTAAGTTTAGTACTCAATCGTGGGTTGAAAGAAGGAACAGGTATGTCCTTATCAAATCTGTATGACAAGTTAGAAACTCAGTTAAGAGCATTAGAGTCCCTAGGTGTGACAAGTGATAAATATGCTGCAATGCTTTTCCCTCTTGTTGAATCTGCACTTCCATATGATGTGCTAAGAGTATGGGAAAGACATCGTAGCACCAATAACACAAACAAACCATCATCTAATACTCTGCAATTATTATTAGATTTTCTCCGAGTTGAAGTAGAATCCGAAGAACGTTTGAACCTAGCCAAAGCCAGTTTTGTTGACTCAGAGCATCAAGTAGCAGGTCTATCAAACAGGAATAGAGGTATCAGTAAGACTAAGCTACATGATGAACCACAATTATTTACTGCTGCAACACTTCATTCATCCAATACTAGAGGAGATGGTAAGAAACCTTCATGTTGTTTATTCTGCGATTATAGTACGCACGCTAGTCAAGATTGTTTGAAAGCTCAAAAACTTTCGCTTGATCAAAAAAGATCTATAATAATGAAAAAGAAAGGTTGTTTTTCATGTCTAAAATTGAATCACACGATAAGAACGTGCAGGTCTGCAGTGAAATGTTTAATATGTTCTAAAAAACATTTCACCATAATGTGTCCACAACTATCCACTAAAACTCTGGCTAACGATACTGAAAAACCGGTAGAAAGTATTCTCATGAATACTGCCACTGAAACTATGTTACAAACTGTTTTTGTAAGAATCATCAATGGTGAAAATTCGAAAATTGTAAGAGTTTTATTGGATTCTGCCTCTCAGAGATCATACATAGTAACAGACTGTGCGAAAGAGCTGAATTTGAAGAAAGTTGGGGAAGAAAAAATCATACAGGGTGTTTCCGGAGGAAAACAATCGGCACCAACACTCAAAAACGTTTTCAACGTCAAAATTCAGAATTTAAACAACTTTCCAATGCGATCTTCCTGTTTTAGAGCAATCCAAAATTTGTAACTATGTTCCTAGATTGCAAGATTCAGCTATTATAAATTATCTGAAAAACAAAAATATTTTGATTAACGATGTTGATAAGAACAATGAAAAATACGGATATGAAGTGCAATTATTATTTGGTGCGGATATATTCGGGAGGATCCTCACAGGGAATACCTTCAACATTAATAATCAACTATTTGCCCTAGAAACACTCTTTGGTTGGACTATTATAGGTCAGCACGTTGTAGGTGGTGAAAGTAATGTACACATTTCTTCATTCATTTCTGAGTGTAGCATTACTGATCTCTGGAGCCTAGAAGCTTTAGGGATCAAAGACCCATCAGATACTAAAACAAGAGAAGTTTTAGAAATAGGTGTTCTTAAACATTTCAATGAAACAATTACTAAAAACAAAGAAAAACGATATGAAATACATCTTCCATGGATTGAAGGTTTTCCACATATTCTATCGAATCGCGAGATAGCAGAAAATCGGTTATTTTCCAATACAAGACGATTGATCAAGTTAGGACTTTTTGAGGATTATGGGAATATTTTTAATGAATGAGGCAAAGAAGGGATCATAGAAAATGTTTCAGATTGTGATGAGAGTAAACTAGTTCATTATTTATCACACCATGCAGTCATTAAAGAATCGAGCTCAACATCCAGAATTAGACCAGTTTTCAATGCATCATTTAAAGATAAAAATGGGGTTTCTTTGAATGACTGTTTAGAGAAAGGGCCAAACTTGATTGAACTAATTCCTCCTCTCCTTATCAAATTTAGATTAGGTAAAATTGGAGTGATAGCTAATATAGCAAAAGCATTTTTACAAATAAGTATAGCAGAGGAAGAGAGGAATCTTTTGAGATTTTTATGGTGGGAAAATTACAATGAAGGCATCATGAAAATTTATAGACATAGTAGAGTTGTGTTTGGAGTCAAATCCAGCCCCTTTTCATTGGCTGCTACTATTTCACATCATTTGAATAATGCTCCAGAACTCCTAAAAGATACATCCCATAAGTTGAATTCTTCATTTTATGTGGACAACTGTGTAACTAGTTTGAATAACAGTGAGCAATTGAGAAAATTCATTGAAGAATCCAAATATTTGATGTCAACTGCAGAATTCAATTTGAGAGGTTGGATTTATAATACTGTAGAAAATCTAACTGATAAAAATAACACACAGGATGATGAAAATAATATTGACTTTTCCAAACCTTCAGTATCAGTATTAGGCATTTATTGGAACTTGAGGGAAGACAATTTGTTTTTCGAATTCAATGAATTTGAGAATATTTCAAAAACAAAACGAGGTTTACTCTCAGCAGTACAAAAAGTATTCGACCCTATAGGTGTAACCTGCCCGGTAACTTTAATTCCGAAACTCTTGTTACAAGAAACTTGGAAAATGAAAATTGGTTGGGATAAAAAATTACCGGATCATATTGTAAATAAATTTGACGGCTGGCTAAAACAAATAAGATTTATTAATTTTTGTAAGATTCCCAGATACATATCGTCGAATGTTGATATAGATAAAGAAAAGAATCTATTCAGTCTGCATACCTTTGTCGATGCGAGTAAATTAGCATACGCAGGTTGTGTATACCTTCGGGTACAAAATGACAAAGGAATATCAGTACAATTGGTACAGGCCAAAGCTAGGGTAACACCTATGAAAACTATTACATTACCAAGATTAGAGCTGATGGCAGCTCTAATAGGAGTAAGATTGGCACACATGGTAAAAAGTATACCAGAGCTTAGTAATATAAAAAGCTATTATTGGAGCGATTCCATGGTAGTTTTAACATGGATAAAGACGAAAGCCATATGGAATACTTTTGTGGGCAATAGAGTGGAAGAAATACGATCTCTCAGTTCTATCGATGAATGGTATCATGTACCAGGTAATCAAAATGTAGCTGACATTGCTTCTCGTGGCTGTAGTGCCAAAACACTACTGGAAAATAAATGGTGGGAAGGTCCCGAATGGCTGAAACAAAATTCAGATCATTGGCCATTCAATGAAATAATCTGTTCTGAAGAAGAACTAGATGTGGAAAAACAAAATGCTCCAATTACTACAAATCTAGTAAATAATGATAGTCCTAATTCAATCGACTTCAATTACTGTTCAAAATTTTCCAAAATAGTAAAAGTTGTTGGTTGGATCCTTCGGTTTTATTCCAATACAAAAAATAAAGAAAAACAAAAGGGATCATTAGGTGAAGAGGAAATAAAAAATGCAGAATTTTCACTTTATAAGTTAATCCAAAAGGAAGTTTTTACCAAAAATTTCATTTTACCGAAGAATTTACTAGTATTTGAAGATGACCACGGTGTCTTGCGAATAAGGAGCAAATTAGTTTACGGTAATTTTACTGAATCCTTTAAGTTTCCCATACTGTTACCCAATAAAAATGATATCGTCAAGAAACTCATTTTAGAAGAACATAATATCAGTTGTCATGCTGGAGTACAAATACTTATGTCTATTTTACGAGAGAAGTTTTGGATTTTGAGAGGTCGAAAAACTATTAAAGAAATTATAAGAAAATGCGTCATTTGTAACCGATATTCTAGTAAAGCCATAGAAACACCTTGTGCTCCTTTGCCAAAAGATAGACTTGAAAGTTCAGGGGTTTTTGATATTACAGGTGTAGATCTTGCAGGGCCACTTTATTTGAAAGATGGTGAAAAGGCTTGGATTTTGATTTTTACATGCGCAGTTTACAGGGCTATACATTTAGAATTGATCAAATCACTTTCTACTGAAGCTTTCATTTTCGGCCTCAGAAGGTTTATAACCAGAAGAGGCAGAATATCAGTTATATATTCTGATAATGGTCTTAACTTTATTGGAGCAAATAATCAATTTGCGAAGCTGAACTGGGAAGAAATCAAAAGATTTTCAGAAGTTAGGCGTATAAAATGGAGGTTCAATCCCCCTCAGCACCATGGTGGGGAGGATGGTGGGAGAGGCTAGTAAGAATCGTAAAAGATCTGCTACGTAGGAATTTAGGAAGAGCTTCACTGTACTATGAGGAACTTTATACTGTATTATGTGACTGCGACGCGGTTATAAATGCACGACCTCTGACATACATTTCGAGTGGTGAAGAATTCTTACCACTTACCCCTTCAAAATTCATTAAACCACTGGATTCAGAAGAAGTTCCAGATTTGGACCAAATGGACAGGAATCATTTTATCAAGAGATTCAGATATCTCCAAACTATAAGAGATAACTTGAGACATAGATTTCAGAAGGAATGCCTTGCGGAACTGACTCAGACTGGTCAAAAGCCACGAGGTGTATTAAAAATTGGTGATATTGTCTTAATCGAATCGGACAATAAAAAAAGGGTTAGTTGGCCATTAGGAAGGGTGATGGAGATTTATACTGGAGGTGATGGTATAGGAAGAGTGGCAAAGGTGAAACTGAAAAGCGGAGAACTGATTCGTCCAGTTCAACGACTATTTCCATTAGAGGTAACAGCAAATGAAGAAATGAAAATAATGAAGAACAAGGATCTTCGACAGACTGCAGAAGAAGAGGAAAACGAAAATGCCGAGGACAACGAAGCAAATTGAAGAAGAGGAAGAAAATGAAACGAACGAACCCATCGAAAAATTCACCAGATATGGAAGAAGAGTGAAGTTACCCGATAGACTAGGTTTTATTTAATAATTTCAATTTTCCTTTGGTTTAGGAGGATGTTAGAATTTATAGTTCATTGAGAACACTTTGTATATTTTGGAATTTAGTTCAATGAGAAAGCTATGTATTTTACTTTTCATTTTTCTACTATGTTGTCATGGAAAATTATTATTATATTCGAGAAAAAATTATTTGATTGATTTGTCACATTTTTGAGAAAGTAATTCATCATTAAAACTTGAAAACTTCTATCGACTCGTCTTTTTACACAGATATTAAGTATTTTCCAGAATATTGGTATAATTTACTGTATGTGATCTGTTCGAACAGTTTGGACGGAGCACACATAATTGAGATTAACCGGTAATTTTCAATGTTCGCCTTACCGCCAGATTTATAGATTGGCGTAGCGATGGCTGTTTTCCAGTGCTCTGTTTAAACTTCCGACTCAAGAATTTTATTGAGAATATGAACAAGTGGTTTTTTTAACCATTCACTACAACCTTTTAAGCTTTTTTTGGTTTTAATTTCTGTACCGCTTCCTCAAAATCTACCTCAGAGAAAGCTTTAATTGAAAATGTGTCATTAACACCCCCTACAATATCTGAATTTAGGCTATAAGAGGCTTTATTTAGATCATAAATGGAAGAGAAGAATTCTGCAAAAACTTCAGCAGTGTCCTCTTCCTTCACTAAGTTACTTTTGTATTGAAAACTTCCAGCATCGGTGCAGTTTGCCCTTTTACTTTTAACATAATTCCAAAAACAGCTGACATCATCTGACATACGAGGATATACTGAAAAATTCTTATCCCACTATAGAACCAAACAAGATTTCAATGTCAAAATATTTTATTACTCAACATATTCTCCTCTTAATTGGATACATTTATTACAGCGAACCTGCAACGTTTCTAGACCTTTCAAAAAAAAATTTTCTTCTTGCTCTGCAAACCAGACCTCCTCGTTGGAAGAAAATTCACGACTTTTTAACTTTTTTTCAGTTGAGGAAAGAGATGATAGTCGGACGGAGCCAAATCTGGTGAATAAGGGAGGTGTTCTAGTAATTCAAACCCTAAATCACGAATTTTTTTTCATGACAACATGAGATTTGTGTGCAGGGGCGTTGTCCTGCAAAAACAAAACACTTTTGGATAGCTTTCCGCGTCTTTTCTCTTCAATTTTTTCCTGTAGAGTGGTCAGTAATGTCGACTAGTAATCTCCAGTTATTGTTCTACCCTTATTCAAAAAATAAATCATGATCATTCCATGGCAATCCCAAAACACTGAAGCAAGATCTTTTCCAGCAGATTTTTGGACACGAAACTTCTTAGGTCTTGGAGAACCGGAGTGTCGCCATTCCATCGATTATTGCCTCGTTTCTGGATCGTAGAAATGTACCCATAGTAACAATTCGGTTTAAGAAGTCTACATCGTTTTCAAATCGAGCACAGATCGAACGCGATGCTACTACCCTTGCACGCTTTTGGTCAACATTCAAACATTTGGGGATCCATTTTGCAGTAATTTTTCTCATGTCCAAATTGACGTGAACTATATGATGAACGCGTTCGTATGAAATATTCAGTGCTTCAGATATCCGTTTTAGCCCAATTCGACGGTCTGTTAAAATCATGTCATGAACTGCATCGATATTTTCGGGGACTGACACAGAAACTGGCCTTCCCGATCGGTCATCATCTTCAATGGAAAATTTACCTCTTTTGAAGCTTGCAGCCTAATTTTTCACGGTAGCATACGAAGGATATTGATCGCCATGGGTATTAGGCATATCTTCGTAAATCTGCTTTTCTCTTAACCTTTTCCAATAAAGGTACTTGATGATGGCTCGATACTTCAATTTTTCGATTTTCACAGTTTCGGTGGACATATTTTTTCTTTTAATTTATTGCGTAACTCTGGTTTACTTTTTTGACGTCAAACTTTACACTGACACTTCTAATAAGTTATTGTTCGTTGCTATGGTAACGCAATATTTTGTTTATGCAGGGAACTGATCTAGGCTAACTAGATATCAATACATCCTCGTACAAGTATGGTGATTTGTTTTTATGACCTCTGTGATTCATTTTGATTAATAGATGTGCCATACTGACATGAGATATTTAAATTGCAGCTATAATGAAAAAACAAAATTTTTTTTCAACTCATTCCTGAAATTATCAGTAATTGTAGAATTATAACTCTCTAGTCTTCACATTAATGAAAAAATTATATAAAAGTGATGGTTGATGTGAAACATTTTATGAAAAATATTCATCTTGGCAATTTCATAATAATTTCTATTTTCAATTCAATTTCTACTGTCAAACTTGAAAATGATCAAGTCTCTTTCCAAATATCTTTACTATGCGATAATTTGTTGACTCTTTCATGTGACTACTGAATTTATTAATTTCTGTGTATTTCTCAGGAATTTTATTTATTTTCCTAACAAGTCGTTTTTGCCAAAGTTATGTACTGATTTTCTATTTCTTCTAACAATTATAAATGAGCTGATTCAAGGTGTTCTTATGTAAAATGGAAAATAAACTCTTAACAACCTCAGAGTTCGGAAAGATAAAGTTAACTGTACTTTTAGGTATTTCTGATGGAAGTAAAGCATGCTATTGGTGAGTACAAGACCCTTCAAAACAATGCTGAATTATTTTACATGTTGCTATTCAACTATAACTTAAAAAAATACAGTGTGGTCTACTAAGTGTGCAACAAATGGGAAACTTGTTTATTATCGATTTCTCAGAAAATTTTATGTTCCAAAACCATTCCAAATGTACGTGAGATGGCTTTATGACAAACACCATACAGGATAGTCCAAAAAATATAAGTTCGTTCAGGAGTAAAGTACCCTTATTTAAAAAATATAGAAATATGTTGAAGAGAAAAGTTGTTCAGAATTGAAAGATATGTTCAGATACGAAGTCATGGCCTGCTATTCGAATTTTTTTTTCCGTATGGAAAATATTGAATTACCCCCGTATGATACATATTTTTACAATTTTGATTTAATATGTATGTGAAGTAGCCACAATCAAATCAGTTTGGAGTATTTTTTATCAAATTAAAGTGTATTTGTAAAATTTACTTGGATTTGTATTTTTTTAGGTGACCGTCAACTTCATGTTAGTTGCAACGATATTTAACAGAACTCTAGAATAAAACAAATACTCTTTTTAACGAGGCAAATACTTTACTAAGTAAACGTTCACATGAATAAACTGTCAATAAAAGTATAAAATTTCGGTTCTTCTGACAACAATGCCTCAACTAGAACAGATAATAAAAAACAATCCAAAATCTATCGCGGATAGCCATGAACAAAAAACACATACGCCCGAAAACAATACTGTAGTTTGATAGTGTGGCGTCTTGAAACTTGCCTTTCAAACGTTTTCATATTTGTCCTTAATGCCTCGCCCAGTAGTATTAACGTTAACTGAAAAGGCAGAATTAGATTTAATCTGTGGTGATGGTTATAAAACAATGCGCGAAGCTGCAAATATTTTCAAAGAGCGACATCCAGACAAACAAATTTGCTATTAAAGAATTTCAAACAGACCGGCGCACTAGAATATAAACATAATACCGTATGCAGAGAAGAAAATCAGCTTGACGTACTTCAAGCAGTAAGAGAAAATCCTAGAAGGTCCACCCAAGAAATATGTGATTATACCGGCATAAAAAAACTCTGTTAAGCGTATTCTCAAGAAATATGAGTACCATGCTTACAAACCTACATTCATTTGTACATTGCAAGAAAGAGACTATGATTTGAGATATGATTTTTCCATGTGGATTCAGGGTGAAATAGAAGAACAAAGAGATTTTCATCGATGTATTCTGTTTGGAGATGAATCGACTCATACAACAAATGGGGTTCTATCATCACAAAATTGCAGATGGTGGTAGGATGCCATCCTAAATTTTATTATTGACAACAAAAATCAATATTATCAGAAAACAAACGTTTGGTGTGGTATATTAAATGATACATTACTAGATCCGTTTTTTTTCGAGAGAAGTTGAATGGTGACAGGTACTTGAACTTTTTGGAAACTGAAATAGGAGAGTTTTTGAATGATATGGTAATAGAGGAAAATCAAAAAGTATGGTTCCAACATGACGGATGTTCTGCCCATTCTACTAGAAATGTTTCTCAGTGGCTGGATAGGACATTTCGTAATAAATGGTTAGGACGAAATACCGATCCTCGATGGCCTCCTCGTTCTCCATACCTCACATCTCTGGATTATTTCTTATGGGGTTACTTAAAACAAAAAGTCTACAGAGATCGCCCCTTCAATAATGTTGCTGAGCTTGAAACTTCAATGCGAGTTCATTGCAGAAATATTCCGGCTAATGTGTTGCGATCTACAGTAAACGAATTTTATGAGCGAACAATTAGATGCATCGAAAGAGAAGGTGGACATACAGAGACGCTTCGATAATTTTTATTGTTAGCACGTTCAGTTACCTACGGTGAGTTTCTGGTACTATCGCTTATTGGTTCTTTTTTGTTCATGGCTATCCGCGATAGATTTTGACAGTTTATTCATTTGAACATTTACTTAGTAAAGTATTTGCCTCGTTAAGAAGAGTATTTGTTTTATTCTAGAGTTCTGTTAAATATCGTTGCAACAAACATGAAGTTGATGGTCACCTAAAAAAATACAAATCCAAGTAAATTTTACAAATACACTTCAATTTGATAAAAAATACTCCAACCTGATTTGCTTGTGGCTACTTCACATACATATTAATGTATATTCAATATTCAATATTTTCCAAACGAAAAAAAAAATCGAATAGCAGGCCATGACTTCGTTTCTGAACATAACTTTTAATTCTAAGCAACTTTTCTCTTCAACATATTTCTATATTTTTTGAAATAAGGGTACTTTACTCTTGAACGAACTTTATATTTTTTGGCCTATCCTGTATGGTGTTTGTCATAAAGCCATTTCAGGTACACTTGTTATAGTTTTGGAACATGCACCAACTTTTGTCAGGATTAAAATTTTCTGAGAAATCGATAATATACAAGTTTCCCATTTGTTGCACACTTAGTGGACCACACTGTATATTATGGGCGATGCCCATCAATATTAACATATTCAATTATTTTGAAACAAATTATCGATATTGTGATTCAACCATAGATCAGTCAGATAAATGAAACCATCAGTACCTCTCCATTTTCAGACAGTATGAAAGAAAGAGAGATTATTGGAAAAATTATTGCAATTATACTAAAAAATAAATGTTTCACTAACTTCATTGAGAATTATTATTAGTAATACAAAAATTTCAGTATTATTTCAGGAAAAATATTGTCACAGTCAATACAACCATATCCTGTAGTTTAAAGCATTGTCCATGATTCTGAAGGAAGAATATATACATTGATTACACCTGTATTTCTAAGTAAGGCGTTCGCTAGCGCAATTTTATTGTGTTATTGGTTTACCTATGATGGAATGATATCAGAAAGAAACCACTCAATGTAACTATGACGAAAGTAGCTCTCTGACAAAACGACAATTGAATATGGTGTGTCCCAAGGGCCAGTCCTGGGACCTTTTTCACTACATTTTACCTCACGTACGCACATTACGCGATAATATTCAACAGAAACTCGGACTCTTGAATTAAAGATGAGGTGGAATATATTTCAGATCACGGGTATAGGAATAATCTTCTCGGATTGGGCAAAAATTGAACAAAACAACTGAACTTTAAAGTAAATCATGAATTATTAGTGGGTGATATTATTTTGGTTATTTCCTTGGATCAAAAAAAATTACCTTAGATGAAAATCTGGACTGGAATTGAAATAAAAAATTGGCTATTAATCAATAAGTAGAGCGATTTAGGAAAAGTCATATCTTCATAATAACAAAACGGCTTTGATTTATTTAGCAGCAAGTTGATAACAAATGAGTAAACATGACTCATTAACTAACTGAATCATCCAGTGTATAACTGAAGTCTCTGAAATACGAACGTGCTGGGATCATAACTATACACTGGTTCGATTATTGGTACGACGTTGCTATATTTCAGCTGGGCTGCATCCTCAGCACTTTCCGCCTCGTTCCTCCTCACATAGACAACCTTCCGCAACAAACCGTTCGGGTGGAAGATGTAGTACATTTCTTGCGGCTTCGGATCAACCTCTTCGAATTCTGTATTCGTTTCTTCGTTGGACACCTGTACCTCATCTACAAGCTCCAAGTTATCATTCTTTTTGGGGAAGAAAATGAAGTCCACTTGCTCCGATTCGGGTTCAGAGGTTACTTCATCGGGGATGAGGTAGTCTGAAGTGGGATCGATATCGTCTGGATTGGTTGCGTTGTTTGGAATATCTGTCATCTCTGTATTCGGTTCTGGAAATTCCAAATAATGTATTGATTATATTTCTACGATTAATACTTGTGTGATATACAGTGATATCCTTTACTTAGTCGGCAACAAATGGGATTTTTTTCACAATAAGGATACTGATTTCGCTAGAAACTTCGAGAGTGGTTGATGTGTTTCGAAACGATGATTGTTTGGATAGGAATGTGGGGTGTTTAATTGTATCGCCGAGTGTATTTTAGAAATGTATCTGAGGCTAACAAGCACGAATTTGCAAGTAGAGATTCCGATTAGGAGAGATATCTGATGGGCAATGACAATTGAAGTTGCCTGCATTTAGAAATAGTCATATGACGGTGAAGTAAGCTTTGATTTTCTTCATGTCATGGTGACTATTTTATTTGGATGAAGAAAAGGTTTGTCAGAAATTTATTTATAAAATCATAGCAAAGCGCTTTCGACTATAAAGTCATAATTTTTTAATTTTTACATGGTCCTCTGGAAACATGATATTTTTTATAGTCTGGCTCTTGTAAACCTGACTAGTAAGTAATTTTTTAATTTTCAAAATTCTTATTATCAAAATTTCTTAAATTCAATTCAATGTCACTTACTTACAGATACGCACTGATGATGACTTTATAGTCGAAAGCGCTTTGCTATGATTTTATGAATGAATTTCTGAACGAAATACAAACGTTTTCTTCATCCAATTACACTGGAACGTGCACACAGCCGGACAATTTTCACTATTTTATTTAACGAACTGATAATATTATTTTCGCCTATTTGCGAATACAGAATGTACGAACTCTCGCGATGAAATTTATATTGTGGATATTACACGTTTATGAGATTCCACGTCGGATATTCATCATTGTATTCTTCTAATCTGTTGATTCAATCCTATGCTTATTATTTTGACAGTCCAACTACCTTCTGAGATCCCAATACAGAGATATTTCAGACACAAGACCGTCTCCTGATGTAGACGGCCTTTTTGGACAACGAGAGACAATGAGAGTGGTTGTTTGCCTTGGTCTGGGATTGGTAAGAATTCAAAATAATAGTCGCCTTCAGGATGAGTAGTACATGAAAGTATGTTTTGAATTATTTCGAAATAATTGAATTATTAGTAGCCTTGGGCTATTATGAGTGATAGTGTTTTGTGATCGAAGTTCAGTGAAAATTTCATGATGAGTGAAATAGTCGGAAGTAAATACATAAGACATGAGTTTTTTTATCAATCATTACATGTTCAATTGTATGGACATTTCATTGTCTTAGCAAGCAATCATGAATCATAGAGATTGAAAAATCACGGGAACTTCCTTCAGTGATTTTTCGTCCACAGTTGATGTATCTATTTATGAAAATATTGTATAATCTCTAACATCCTATACAAGCATATATCAAGTCAAGTATATTTGCTTCGATTTGATGAAAACCACGATAAAACCCATTACAGTCCTCAGAACTCAGTCTGCAAACTACAACTATCTTCAGAACCAGTAAAAGCAGACCAAAGTTCCAATATTTTGGCCAATTCGAGCGGAATTTAGTCTAAGAGCAGATTTGCAAACACAATACATACACGAAGTTGGAAAATAGATCAAAAATAATTGTGAGTCACTTCATTCCTTCCATAGAACCGTATCTTTCACACCTTTTCTGATTTCTCTGAGCAGTTAGTACTCTGATTTATACGATACATAACTCGATACTTACTCGATTCTTTAACGCAGTTAACTAACTCATTTCATTCAAAAACCTCAACTATTCATGAATTACAAGTACGTTTAGACAAAATCAGTGATGCAATAAATCAATTTGCAGAAATATTTTTGGAAAGAGTTATTTTCCGAAAGAAACTGTTGATGATTTATATTAGAAAAACAGGAATTCGAAGATTCGTTTTACATAGCAACGGGTCTTGCAAAACAAAATATCCTCAGCTTGGAACATCATCAATGCTCTTCATTCACATAACACAGGTTACCATGGCAACGATAAACCTATTCTGAATAAATTTGACATACTCAGGAAATTGGTATACAGGGCCAGGTAAAATGAATGAACATCCTTACCCGATGAGTTTTACGATAATTATCATCAGTGGATGACTTTCAATGATCCTTTCACAAGTATTATCAAAGAAAATCGTAATCTTTCTAACATTCAAAAATGTAATTATCTTCAATAGTGTTTGAAGGAAGCAGCCCAAGAAATTCGATCCTTGGATATTTCTTATAACAATCATGGACAATGCTCCAAGAAAGATATGAAAACAAAAATCTAATTATTCACACAGGTTTTGAAAACTGAATCACTCAATTCTCTCAGAAAACTTCTGTATGATTTTAATAAAATTCTAAGAGCATTGTCAGTATTGTGTCGACCAACTGATACTTGGGATACACTTCTGATATACATCACAGCATCAAAAATCGATTAACCTTCTAAACGACAGTGCACGATGCAAAAGTATATCTATTATATACTAGGTTTTCTATTAATAATAAAATTTATTCAAGTATAGGTATATTACATAGGACATAGGTAGGTATATGAAATTCATATATTCTGTAAATTATGTGTCGTTAAAACAGAAAACCAGTCAGTAACCGATAAAAATTCTCAGTCATCCAACGTCAGATTTCCGGCGTATAGATTGAAAAATGCACTGTAGAAGCCTTATATACCGTGATAAGAATAAAATCGACAAAGTCGAAGTACCCTTCTCTCCAAATATTTTCTAAAAGTGGAAAATATGAGGCAAAGAGCTGACAGAAAACAACTACTTCCCTGGCTAATGCCACGAAGAATATTGAACTACATCTGACAGATATTTGTGCAACGTTATCCAAGAAGACTCAATTACAAGTGCTTATTGTAGATAAGCAAAAGATTATCTATAATTTGGCTAAGAATGACCACCTGCAGACATGTTCCGAGGTTGTTGCCTCTCATCAGTGCAAGGGTAGGTCCGACAACTTTGAGTTGTCTTGTCCCTGCCTGAATTATTATTTATTGTTTATCTAATAATTTCCTACGGATGAAACAGCGACTTTCAGTAAAATCAGTCGCTGCGCCACCCGCCAGGAAAATCTATAAGTACTCCTCGAGACAGCAAAAGACTCCAGGAAGAGTAAATGCGAAAATTCGAAAAAGTTCGAATGTTTTGCTGGAGAGTACAAATAAATGATAAGAATAAAATCGTCGATTACCCTTCTCTCTAAATATTTCCACAAAGTGGAATATATGAGGCAAACATCTGACAGAAAATAACTACTTCCCTGGCTAATGCCACGACGTGTCCTACCGGAAATTTCGTATACTTCTAATACTTCCGTTCACTGATAAGAATCTTCTGAGGAATTCAAGGGGGTGTTCTGGTTTTGTAGCTTAGAAACCGTTCGTAAGAAATTCGCAGCGGACTTGTACGAAGTGCACCGCTTGTGTACGAAAGGGAACGGTCAACGGAAAAGGGAAAGGATATTTGCCATTTGGGTCAGTAGTGCAAGATTGGAGTTGGGTGTAGTTTCGTATTAAATGTGTGATGTAAATAACAACCGAATTGCAATGACTTATAATTTTACTTTGTGGAGATGTTGAATATGGATTATTGCGAATTTCACTAAACACAATATATTCGTTAGTTAAGTTGGTAAAATTCGATATTCATGGATACATTTTCAAAGTTAAAATATAAAACATTTCTCTGAAGATATTATCTACTCGCGATAACGGAATATCGCAATTCAGTTACTGTGCTTATAAAGACAGTTTTCAAGGAATTTCAACACTTTCATTCACATGATTGATCACCTAATCAAGGTGCATATTTATCAGTTATTAGAAAAGCTAGATGCTTTTTATCGCTCGAAATGGTCGATTCAAGAAATTGAAGGATTCCCATTGGCTGTCAAAACAGGCGCGTATTAATCAAGAATTATATACCTTCTTCCGTATTTTGAGAACTACTCTCAACTCCCTGGTAACGAACATTTGAATATCTTGAACTGTAAACTGGTGAAACACTGGCACAAGAGATAGGGACAAGAGCCACACATAAGAATATCACAATATAACGCATCATAAGCATGATAACTTTGACGTATTATTGTTCCTAGTTTCCAAAACTCTGCTATATATTCATCAAAGGAAAGGTCAGCGATGACTAAATTTTATATGGAATTTTTATCGGTAGTACATATTGACGGAAAAAGATAATTTTTCTTGACCTTTCTTCCTAAGGAACTTGAATGACCTACACTATAGAAATATAAGGAATACCGAATGCATTTTGAACACATTTCGGAATTAAATTCAACTATTATGATTACTTATTATTCAGGTTCCGTAATGGATTTCATGAACGGAAAAGCATCATGACCTCACATGCAGATGAGTTACGTGACCTTTTTTTTAACATCTGTGAACCTGAAAGGGAAATGGCGCTACATGACTGAATAAACATGGATTGTAGCTCGTAGCATTCGATATGGAAACATGGATGAGATGAATAAATGAATAAAAGCAGTAGGAAACCGTTTTCTGGATGTTATGAAATGTTCGTTTCTACGTTTTTTGAAGCCACTCGTGTGAAGTGTATCATTTTGATTTATAGGGGTTCTCAATTGAAAGCGGTATCTACAAATAAATAAAGGTAACTGGGAAATACATGAGGATGATATCTTGCTGTGAAATATGTTGGATCGTATGAAAAGATCTCCTCTTGTTAAGACACTCATAAAAAAGCTGACGAATATTGATAAAGATTCAATGAATATCGACAAAAATTATTAGAAGTTAATATGTTGTGACTAGGAACCGAAAAGCATTTTCAGGTGCATCTTTGATTCGGAAATATACAAAGTTGTAATACAGGATTTCGTTTCCTTTGGGATAGCAGTATCGAAATGTTCACTTCTTACTTTCATGGGCTAATAGATGAATTTCAAATAGAGCACCCTGCTTTTTTTATTTTTATTATTTATTAAGTTTTACCTTTTAGACCATTGGCCCATGACACTAGGGGGGTCGATCATCTACAAAGGGACATGAAGATTAGGTTGGATTATCAGAAAAAAGTGGTTTGTTGGATCGGTACCCGTTCGCCCCCCTCTTATACAGTTGTAATTGTCTTAATGGAGAATAAATGGTAAAAAAATTCCTTCGAATACGTGTAAATTTTCCCACCCAAATTGTATGCAAATGTTTTAACATTGAATGATGGGTGAAAATGAAGAGTTTAACCAAATGGCATTCCTTCGTTAATAATATGAGGGAACTATCGGTGAAGGGTAACTTAATAATGATAATAATAATAATGATAATAATAATAATAATAATAATAATAATAATAATAATAATAATAATAATAATAATAATAATAATAATAATAATAATAATAATAATAATAAAGGTCTTTATTTTCCACAAGATTACAATGAGTATATGAAATAATGATAGTTTATAAAAAACAAATAATTTATAAACGTGGAAAAAGGGCGAGTATGTACGAGACATACACTCTGTTTTCCATTCCTACCTTGACTTTACTGCTTGAGTTCAAATTCAAATAGTTACAAAAATAATGATAAAAGAAATTAAAATAAATACATTTTTCAAGTTATATTCTTGAATTGAAAAAGAAATAGTAAACCTACGATCAACTTCAAATATTCGAATCACTCACGATTCTGCTCGGTTAATAAACGCTTACGCAATTTTTTTTTGAAAAAAGTGGGAGAAAGGAGTTTAAACTGATCTGTGACGAGGAGGATTCAGGTGGAATTTACGACGAGTATTAATATGATGCACATCTGTCCGAAATGAATTTTTTTTATGAAGATACTTAGGTGTTTCATATATTAAAACTTTATGGGATAAACAAAGACTATGGAGCTTCCGACGATTGGACATGTTCAGTCACTTGATATATTTCAACTTATGTGTAATTCGTTGACGTCTGTGTATACCGAATATCATTATAAGACATGAATTTTGTGGGACTTGTAGGCGACGTTTTTCGTTTGAATCGAGACATGGGCCATATATTGAATCACAGAAATTACACTTTGAGACAACAAGAGCATCACAAAGAATGGCATTTATTTTTCTAGTGAGCATGTGTCTGTTGCCATACAATAGTTTTAGATTCATGAAACCATTTTTGATGCAATTAGAGACATGCCGTTTGAATCGAAGCTCACTATCCATAATCAGTCCAAGGTTCCTGGCATGCTCCAAGGGTGGCCGTCAACAACAACTAAGATATTGGGAGATGCAATTGAACTCAATTTTTTTTGACCAAAAATGAGTAAAGTTGTTTTGTCAGCATTTATTTTAAGTGAGTGATCCTTGGAGGCATTAACCAACTGGTTAAGATCTTCGTTGATTTGGTTCAACGCTGATGCCATGTCGTTTAAACGAAAGAAATGATACACCTGCGTATCATCCGCATAGTAATGTATTGATGAATGACGAAGACATTCAGTAATGTTTGAGGAGTAAATGGTGAATAACAAGGCCCCAGGACGGAACCTTGTGCTATTCCAGATGAAAGCGACAGATATTCTGAGAGGAAACCACCAATTTCAACCTTTTGTGATCTATCGGACAAATAGCTCTCGAAGAACATTACAGCGCTTTCACTCAGTCCAAGAAAATGTAGAATTGATAGAAGCAGGTCGTGATTGAGAGTATCGAAAGCTTTCGAGCAGTCCAGAAGAACCAAAAGTGTGATTTCATTAGCATCGTGCGCCCTAAGTATATCATCTGTAATATCTGTGTTTCACAGCTGTGCAACGGCCTGAAACCTGATTGTTTTTTCGGTAGTAGCATTTTTTTATTAAGATATTCCCTGAGCTGTCTTTCGATGATTCTTTCAGGAATTTTGGAAAGCGTTGGTAAGATACTTTCATAGTTGTTGGATTAGTTTTTTTAGGAATCGGTTTTACAATAGCCTGTTTCCAGGCCTCAGGAAAGGTATGCGTTATAAGACAGCTATTAACAATATCCATTACATATGGCACTATTTGAGGACAGCAGTATCTAAGTAGATTCAGACTGAAGCCATCACTTCCTACAGCATTTGATTTGATATTCTTTATTTCCCTTAAAATATCTAGTTCGGATATTAATTCAAATTCGAACTTATCATCAGTCTTTGTGTTGTCTGCCCATACATTTTTGGTGTCGGTAATTCTGAGCCTTTGTTCAAAGTATGCTTTCTTCTCCTGTTTCACAGCAAAGTTCAGTCTTCCGGTCAGTATGCCGCTCTTGGGGACCGATCTAGACGTATGAAAATCGGCTAGAGCCCGGTTAATTTCTCTAGACCCGACTATACCAGTACATTTATACAGCAGCTGCTTCTATAATAACATTTTCAATATTGCTATCAACCGGAAGTTGACTGAAAAGGGAGGGGGGCGACCGGGTACCGATCCAACAAACCACTTTTTTCCCGATTATCAAACTTATTCTCCATATTTGTTGAAGCGCATAACTTCGTAGATAATCGACACTTAAATTATGTTATCATCTTTGCATACAGTAGTAGCACAGTTTCACGAACACGAATCCAGTATTTTCGATTCATACTCCTCTACAGGGTATTTCACATAAAAAATTGATTCCGACGTCTTTCACCTTTTCATAGCTGAAGAAAAATAAAAATCGGATGTGGATTTGTCAAGTTATGAGTAATTTCCTTATGTTTATCACTATCTTAAGGCATGGTTCCTATATTTGATTCGATTGTAGAAGTAATACCTATCACAGGATAATAGAGATTCTATATAGATCATTCAGGTATTTTTGCGATATGTGCTTTGTCCAAATTCAAAATATTTTGTAATCCTGTTGCCTTTGATTTCAATCATAAGTATGTACAAAAAAATAAATATGTCAAATGCAATGTCTGCATTTGGAACAGTGGTCTGCAGGCCTTCAGAACAGTGATCTTGAGACAGTTCATTTATATACTGGCCCTGCTTAAACAGTTGAACCTGATTCAAAGTGTTTTTATTTTAATTACATTCGTTTGGAGCGACAACCTATTATTTATAATCAAGTCTCCTAAAAAACTCACTGAGCATAATTATATACTAGAAAATACCTGAAATATCCACTTACACATGGATCATATATTTGATATTGTCTGGTAAACTGGACCCATCATCCGTAGTGGCGTAGAAATTTTCAGAATTATTACTTATAAGTACTTCTGCACGTCCTATCTTCTCAGTTAGCCATGAGAAAAAGAAATTGAACATTTTGATGATACTTTTATTTAATTCAGTTTCAGAATTTAAATTTTTTGAGTGTCTGAAATGAACTATCATCAGGAAAAATTGATAAGCATGACGTGTACTCAACACGTTAAAAGCCACCATATGAACAAAAAATTGGGTCCACTGGGCCAACAGATGCATGATGCAAATTCTGGTCCCATGGAGACATAATATGCTGTGTCACACAATCACTGAAAATCCCACAAATCTTATGGACCAAAAGTATATTTTCTCTTCCCGAGCCACGCTCTTCCATTCGCAATAAAGAAACCAATATAGCGCGACTAACTGCTGTGCTACGATGCCAAATTGAACCAATTGCCGTGAGGCACAACATATGCCTAGGGATCAAAATGAGGTGCGACATGCGCTTTCTGTTTTCCTTCAACATGTATATTGACATTGGTATTGAATATTTTGAGAACATTCCTAAAATTCCAAATGATTAAACAAATATGTTTCTCCAAACCTATCATAATTGATGATGATACTTATGAAATAGTGGTTTTAGGTCTATTACTACTTTCAAGTGAATGATAAGTTTATGGCTGGCATAGTAGGCGGGAGATGAAAATTAGAACTGAAATGAAGAAATGAGGATCAACCGGGATTCGAACCAGTTCTAATTTCCATTTTCCCGTCTGCTAGCCATGAAATTATTTTCTATGAAAATAACTTCTAATGACATACGATCTACAAGGACTTTCCCGATTCTTTGATAGCTTGTATCCTGAAACCAACCATTTTGGAGGAAAAATTCAACAATAACACACATGTTGCATCCTTTCGAAAAATACATCCAAACGTTGGTGGACAATTAGTCATTCTGACGTTTCACGATTGAATTATTTAATTTTCATTTAAAATTGAAACAAATACAATCAAGTTAAAATAAACAATTATTCCGCAGTGTACCAGTAACATATTAACGATTTATCAAGATGAATGTATCCATAAATATATCGTAAATAGCTATTCAAATTGCAGGGATGGAAATTAGCAGGATTCAGTTACTAATTGAACACGTTCCATAATTATATCCTATCATTATGAAAATCTGTTCATGGCGTATCGGTAATTTTATTGAGAAAAAATTGATCCCAATGATCGAACCATCATAATAATTTTATTGGCCATCAGCGGTAGGAAAAAAGTAGACAGCAGAACGAGAAAACTGGTAATGGGGTAAAGTTGCGAGCTTGAAATTATTAAGAATTTAACATTTATTCATGGAAATTTGGTAATTTTGGTAGGTGAAATCCATAAGAAATCCAAAGCCACATCCACACATTCACATCTCTACATCAATCGATCAATCAGTATATACTTTCTTATCGGAAAAAATAAATGTTGTTGACAAAGCATGAAAACATATAACAACTTTTTTTAAGTCTTTACATTGAATAAATAGAAGAAGATAAAAATGTTATAAATGAAAACATAATGTTGAAACACAAAAATTATAAACAAACTGTACACAAGGATATAAATATAGATAGTTACAAAAGTGTTTCATATGTAAAAAAAAACAACGTCATAAATTATCATCATTAAAATATTTCCTCAATCTATAATAAGGTCTATCAGGTCTTCCTTCCTAAAAATAACTCCAGATACTATTTCTCCGGTATTTTCTGGCATGAAACGGTACCCTTTAGATTCAGTCCGATTGCAAAATATTTCTTTGAGCACTTTAGGGAATGAAGGGTTAATCTCAATCCCTCATTAGAGATTGAAGTGGCACGTTCAATCCCGCAGCGATTGAAAGCAAATCTAACAAAGGGATTAAAAGTAGATATGTAGGTAGGTACGAATATTTTTTCAAATTCAAGGATATATCCATATTTTAACATTTTATTTTATTGAAATTGGCTAAATAACACCCATCTGAAAACAGTAGATTCAGTTTTTGTTATTGTCTATATTTATATTTATGTTCACTTCACTACAGTTTGCCAGGCTGAAAAAAAGCGGTCATTTGGAGGCTATATTATAGACCGACAGATAACGACAGATGACTAATTTTCTCTCTTCTGGGATTTTAACCACTGGAAATTATGTCAGTGTTGAGCCCAAAAATTGAAAATTTAGCGATCGGACGTGTGCTAGGCATATAGAAAATTCATTTTCCTTTTGCAGGAAAAATTTGTTTTTAGTTTTCATTTTCTCGTTTATGGCATTTTAACACATGAGTAGGTATAACAATCTAATAGTGAAAAACCAAAGCCATAAGGTTTGCACGTGCTTAAAGGGTTGAAATAGGGGCGCGATCTTGTGAAAAAATAGTTGGTTGCTGATGCATTTTCTCGCTTATGGCAATCAACAGAATGAAATTTAATATCGTTAGCAACCCAAAAAAAAATTCCCATAAGCCGGTCAGCTGTTGAAGTATATTTTCCGGACGGAAAATTTTGTGATAATTTTTTTCGTTTTCCGGCAAACTTTCTCGTTTATGGCATTTCAACCATATGATTCTGTTGATGGATAAACGTCATAATAAAATTCCCATAAGCTTTGCATGTACCTCAAGAAAAGCCATAAGTTGTAAAGTTGTAGGAAAATTTCATTTTCTTGTTGATGGGAATTGGCATGTTAGAAGAAAATATAATTCCAAGACCAGAAAAAAAAAGTCGGAAACATGATATCGATGTTTTATACAGTGTGGCCTATTTGAAATGGAAGCACCCTTGTAAATCATACTTTTTTCAACCGATTGGAATGCTTTTTTTCATTAGGCAGATAATCGAAAAGTCCACTGGGACACCAAATTTCATGAATAAATCTTCATTTTCTTCACATTCTTTTTTTTCGAGTTAAAAAACTGAAAAATTTATTAGAAAATTTTTGAGAAGAATTCTGACTACACCACTGGAATTGAGACATTTTCAAATGGTTAATTTTGAAATTTTGTTGAAATTCGACCATCGATAAAAAAGTTATGGGAGAATTGAATTTAAGAAATATGCCGTTTAATCAACCCACCATTTCAATTTCTACTCTTATCCAAAATTCAGAATACACCACTGGATTCAGGGAGTCTCAAAATATCACTGATCAGAATTTCATCAAAATCTATTGATAAATAATAATGAGAAATCATTAAATAAAATGATATTTTCATGAAATTCCATCAACATATTTTTCAAATTTTGTTATCCTGCAATTTTCTTATTTATGAATAGATGTTGATGAAATTCTGATCAGTGATATTTCGAGACTTCTTGGTTGTATTCCATATTGTGATAAGAGTTCTGAAATTGAATTGGTGGGTTGATTAACCGGCATATTTCTTCTTACTGATGGACGAGTTTCAACAAACTTTCAACAAGAACTATTTAAAAATGTCGCGAATCCAGTGGATTGGTGAGATTTCTTCTAAAAAATTATTTTAGATTTTTAACCTTGAAAATTGAGAACAGTTGGCCCAGAAAATGAAAATTACTGATTGAATTTGGTGTCCTGATGGACTTTTCGAATGAAAAAAAATCATTTCAATCGGTTGAAATTTTAAAGTTTGATATGAGTGCTTCCATTTTAAATGGGTCACACTGCATAAATAAATATAATTATTTGAAAATTCTGCTGCGAGAAAGTAATAAAGATAAAATTGCTCATTTCTTCCTCCATGGGATTTGGCGAATGCATTGCAAACTTCATTCTTAGGCCATAAAAAAAGTCGGAAGTATGATAGTAATAATATTGGAACCAAATAATAATTTTTTATAGAGTGAAAAAAAATAGTTATGGGCATTATTGTGACAAACTGATTGTAAAGACAAACTGATTGTAAAGATAATTCAAGCAATTTTGCGTCAACCCCTATAAGTTAAATATCTCAACTGCGTAATTACCCCACGCCTACTGGCTTGCTGTGTCATAATCGGATGATCATTCGAATTTGAATACGGAACATCACATTTTTGGAATGATACTATTATGCCCATTACCTGTTTATTGTGACTATGTGACACGATGTGGCGAATCAAAGTTCACAAAAAAGTAAAAACAGCAAGCCAGTGTGCGCAGGAATATAATAAACACTAGTTCGTTTTCCCACCACCTTAGAGGCAGAGCTTCCGGCTCGTTTTTTTTCATAGTGGCCTGCCCTTCAGGCCTAGTTCACATTTTAGAAGTAAAAGTTCCAGAATAATAAATTGCTTCTATGTCTAAATGAAAAATCGAACTCATTTGCAGATTAGAAGCAGTTCTGGACCATAGGTTGAAATCGATTTGCAGTGTCTTCGGTACAATTCAAATGGTGAACAGAAGGAAATGTAATATTTTGTTGGTTCCTGCGTATCCTAGGAACCATATCACACTGGATATGTGTGCACAAGTCTCTCATGTTCTAGCACTGGACAAGTACCGTTGTGACCTAAGATGGGCTGATCTTCTAGATCATCATTCTCGGTTTCTCTAAAAACTTCCCATAAAATAGGGTCCTTGGAATTTCTGAAAATATTTGAAACCCCAAAAAATTCTGTTCTTCAATGGATTGGTGAATCTCAAGGGTTTTCGATAAAAGAAATTGGGTGAATGACTGTCACCTTGAGGGGGGTGCAGGAGGGGTGATTTTTTTATGACACAGAGTGTCTTTTCGAAAACAACTCGACGTTTTTCTTAAAAAATAATAACGTAGAAAATTAATGTATCCGTTACTTCAGGACCTCACTGTATAAAACATCGTAATCATGTTTCCGACTTATGGCTTTTTTTTCTAGTCTTGAAATCAGTTTTTCTTCCTACATGCCAATTCCCATAAACGAGAAAATGAACAAAATTTCCTGTGTTTTTCTGCAAGTTTTCCAGTTTCATATAGTACGATAAGCACGAACTAGACTTATGGCTTTTTATATGACAGACTTTTACATTAATAAATTTCTATTGCACATTATTTCATTCACGAGAAAGTTTGCCGGAAAACGAAAAAAATTTTCACAAAATTTTCCGTCCGGAAAATATACTTCAACAGCTGACCGGTTTATGGGAATTTTTTTTCGGGTTCCTAACGGTATTAAATTTCATTCTGTTGATTGCCATAAGCGAGAAAATGCATCAGCAACCAACTATTTTTTTACAAGTTCTTGCCCCTATTTCAACCCTTTAAGCACATGCAAATCTTATGGCTTTGGTTTTTCACTATTAGATTGTTATACCTATTCATGTGTTAAAATGCCATAAACGAGAAAATGAAAAAAAAAACAAAGGACCCCGCATCAACCCTTATGGAAAATGGCTCTCGGTGAAATTGGCTGAAACTTTAGGATATTGTAGATATCGATGTCCTGATTAAATATCTCAATGGGCACAAAGTCCAAAAATGAACAGTTTTTGAGATACAGGGTGTCAAACATGCAGAGAGAATGATATTACTTACCTTCAAAAAATCAATAGTATGGCGATTATTTCGTTACAAAAAGTTAGGGAATATAATTGCAATCTTAATATCGTCGACTCGAGTTGTAATGAAACGTTCTAAGACACCATATACAGGGTTATTAACAATTACACAATTTTTATGTAATTCTTGGAACAAAATCAGTCAAACGCAAAAGCTGGTAGACTTGCAGAATGAGTGAATATCATTTAATTTTGATATTGGGTGATCTGAGGTTACTATTATACAGGGTCACTCAAAATTTTCTTTTCTGATTGTATTTATTTTAATTTTTTTAAGAAACATCGATACAAATTAAACGTAAAGTAGAAAACTAAATATAATATGATCAATAGTGGCTGACTATTGTCTATTTGTTGCATCTTGTACGGATTCTGGTCAACGGCGTAATGATGCAGCTATCATGTTCAAATTCGAGTACAAGAACAGAATCTCCGTATGAGACGGGCTCAATGGAGAAGACTTATCAATGAAGCAATTCCAGATTTTCCAGTTCTAGATATTCAAAATTTGAGAGATATTACCTATGGCGTCTACCAAGTTAACATTGCTCCTTCGTATATACAAGATAATCTTAATAGAGATGGCGATGAGGAACTCCAAGTCGATGAAAATATTTTAGAACGAGGATTTATAAGATTGAGAATATACTCTAGATTCCGAAGAGCTACAATACACCAACTATTTATTTCATATAGGAGTAATGACGATGAGGCCTTAGAAAATGGAGGTGATCCTATAACTGGATATTACTGTACCTGCCAGTCAGGAGCTCGAACTTTAGGTACCTGTGCACACATCGCTAGTGCATTATGGTACCTATGTTACGCTCGACATCAAGCGAACATAAAGTATCCTGATACAGGTTTATTGAATGTTATAAACGATGCTGATGTGGATATGGAACAGGAACCTGTAGTTATCGAATAATAATTTTGTTACATAGTTTCATTCAATTATAATTACAGTGACTCATTTGTCCTTTTAGTAACCATGTGCATACTGGTAATTACAATGTCGTAACAGACAATGTATGAACAAGTAAAAACAATTTTCAATGAAGTAGTCTCCCTTTTGATAGCTGCATCATTACGCCGTTGACCAGAATCCGTACAAGATGCAACAAATAGACAATAGTCAGCAACTATTGATCATATTATATTTAGTTTTTTACTTAACGTTTAATTTGTATACAATATTTGTATATAAATACAATCAGAAAAGAAAATTTTGAGTGACCCTGTATAATAGTAATCTCAGATCACCCAATATCAAAATCAAATGATATTCACTCATTCTGCAAGTCTAAGCTTTTGCGTTTGATTGATTTTGTTCCAAGAATTACATAAAAATTATGTAATTGTTAATAACCCTGTATATGGTGTCTTATAACGTTTCATTACAACTCGAGTCGACGATATTAAGATTGCAATTATATTCCCTAACTTTTTGTAACGAAATAATCGCCATACTATTGATTTTTTGAAGGTAAGTAATATCCTTCTCTCTGCATGTTTGACACCCTGTATCTCAAAAACTGTCCATTTTTGGACTTTGTGCCCATTGAGATATTTAATCAGGACATCGATATCTACAATATCCTAAAGTTTCAGCCAATTTCACCGAGAGCCATTTTCCATAAGGGTTGTTGCGGGGTCCTTTTTTCTGCAAAAGGAAAATGAATTTTCTATATGCCTAGCACACGTCCGATCGCCGAATTTTCATTTTTTGGGCTCAACACTGACATAATTTCCAGTGGTTAAAATCCCAGAAGAGAGAAAATGAGTCAGCAAAATCTGTCGTTATCTGACGGTCTATTATTTGTTATTGACGAATTCTGAACATAATATGTGGCCATTGGTGCCGTAATTTCTGACATTGAAGTGAAGGAAACCTCTGCAGAGGCAATGGCAAACATCTGGTCTGCCACAATTTTTTTCTCCGTAAGTGAATTTTCAAAATAGCCTTCCGCAACAGTGCCACTTTTCTACCCCTGTGTATCTTCAATTGCTTTCGAGTCAGCAAGTAAAGATGCGGAGGTTCCACGGAAGCAATACCCGGTATATAAGTGACAGCTGAAAAACCCGTCAATTTTGCGTGGAAGTTGTCCAAATCTGTTTTTGCCAATGGGCGAAGTCATAATCTCTCCATTATTGTGGGATACAAAAAATATCCTGTGTTGTGTAGGTGGTCTTATTGCAATATATTTTCTCACGAATCCAACCATATCTATATAATTTTCGGTAGATCTATTGATCAAGAGAGATCAATCACGTAGATTCTTTTTATCTCGAACATTCACCAAAAAAAAACCTTCATGGTCTGAGACCTCACTGCATCCTAGCTGACACAGCTTCTTGTCTCGGAAAACCACTGCGATACCCATAATTAGAGCCATCTGTCACAGAGTCGGTTTTTAGGAGGTAGAAACGAAACTCAGAAGGAAGACAAATTAGACCAATCCAATCTTCAGCCAATAATACAGACTGACTGACAAATACTCAAATAAGAATTAAGAATCCTACCTTTTGAGCTAGAAAATTTAATGCCTTTGTCTTCTTTGGTCGATCTGTCCTCCTGTCTTATCAAAACGGCTGTGGGTTTGCTGTACTTGCTAACATGCACATTTGTTTCTGTAACTATTGTAGCCTTGAACATTGAATACTGGCTCCATAAAGATTATATCTCCAACTTTTGGAACTATTCCAAAAAGAAGGCAAGCAGCTCCTTTTTGGCAGTGAAATCTTCCACATTTTGTACTTGGTACAATTTTCGTTAGCCTTAAAACTGCTTCATATATATTTCCCTGGATTTTTGTGGAAGGAGCTGGTCTATAATTTCTTCTGCGGCTTTTTCAATGTCCGTCTTCAAATTTAATATAATTTTTTCGACTAAATCGGTAAAAAATGGAAGAATTGACGTTTTTATAACTCAGTTTGTTACCGTCATACTGACATACTTTTTCAAACGCCATATCAACGATTTCAATGCACTTTCCAACAACAATATGATAACCACCCATTAGTCAACAAAGTTGACATTTTGAAACTAGTCGAAAATAGTTATTCATGTAAACTGTTATGAAAATACTAATTTTACTGAATAGGGAGTTTATGTCTGTGATATAAATATAATAAGTTTGCAGCATTCAGACTGATTTTAAAATTCCAGAAAAAATATTGTCCACTAGCAGGATTCGATCCCACGACCTCTAGATTGCCGGTACAGTGCTCTACCAACTGAATCCTGCTTCGGATCCAGCTCGAAGATAATCTTTTTTCAGAAATTTTAAAATCTGTCTGAATGCCGCGAACCTATAATACTAATTTTATTATTTGCACGAATTTTATATTTGCAAATCACATGGGTTGAATAAAACTAGTTTTGTTTTTCACTTGAATATTATGTGTTCATGATAGGTTGAATACGATTGTTATAAATACACTCATAACGCCTTATGGCCATAACGTCTGCTCATTGTACGAATAGAAATACGCCCTATGGCGTTATGAGCAGGCGTTATAGCCATAACGCCAAAAATATTAAATGTTGAAATAGCGACAAATATCATGCTACTTACTTCAAGAAAAAAGTAGGAATTAAAATGCTAGGAGCAATGAATCGATATAAAAATCAGTTTCTCATAAGAATAAAATACATTTTTGGTAAAAATAAATTTTTGTATGCACCACGCGCGTTACTAGATCCTAACGCTCATTGGGCAACATTGATCCCTCAGGAGCCCTATTTCCAAATATCTAAAACCACTATGCGACAAAATATATCTATCTCCTTTCTCGAATATGCATTGAAAAGAGATGCAGATATTTTGTCGCAGGCGACATAGGGTAGTAGACATTTGAGAATCGGACAGCAGCTCAGAGAATCAATAGTCTATTTACTAGGTGTTCCGGATTCATGCCTGTTTCTAGGTTGATCTGTCCAAATGTTTTGTTGCGTCTGTTGCGCATTCGAAGATGATTTGAGAGGCTGTTTCCTCCTCGTCACTACATAGTCTAATCTCCACGGTTTCTCTAGTCATTCCTATGGTGTATACGAATTTTTTTAGGCCTCATGCCCGGTTAGTAGGCCAGGTATTGTGCGTTTCGTAAATATGTTGAGTTTGAGGGTGTCAGCCGTCAGTGTTTGGCTAAAGTGCCTCACCATGGCTTTGTACTGTCGATACCCTCCGATTTGGTCCGATTATGTATGGTGCTTTGTTTTGTCTCACTCATCAATTGGGTTTCCTCATCAGGTTTTGCTGATTTCTAATACTGGTTCTAGGCATGTTATTCAGATGCTTGTCTTGCAAGTTGATCTGCCTTTTCACTTCCTTCTCTTCCTCGTGTTCAAGTACCCACAAAATTGTAACCTTGTCGTGTTTTGACAGATCATTGAGGCTTTGAAGGCATTCCCTAACTTTCTTTGACTTTATCTGTATAGAATTCAGAGCTTTGGTTGCGCTTTGGCTGTCAGATAGATAGATTTCTTTTATACTCACTGTATAGGTTCATCTGTATGCAAGTCCTTATGGCATATGTGTCCCAGCATGGAAAACCGTGATGTTGTAACCAAATGGAGCTATCAGGTTCCTTTTTGGCCTCACTCCTGCTCCTGTTCCTATTTCGGTTTTTGAACCATCTGTTTACCAGATTGTGTTTGCAGAGATGTTAGTGACTCTACCCCATTTGTTTTTTTGAATGGTTTTTATTATAAGTATTGGGGTAGCATGTAATCTGATATCATTTCCATTTCGGTAATGTTGACTTCATGGATGATTTTGGTGTGCCCTGTATGTGGTTGGGTTCTCTAATTACTTGTTTGTTTGTCTGTATGCGGTATCCTCGCCTGCCTCTTGACTGTGACGTACAAAGGTGGGAGGTTTAGGGTGATATCCAGGGCAGCACATGAGGTACTATTCATAGCACTCGTGATTATCAGATAGACAATATTGCTCTGTATTTTACCAAGATTAGTTTTCGACTGACTATTTTTATTTTGGGCCACACCTGAGTTTGAGGTATTGAATTGTGTCCTGGTTTTCTGTATGTGTCCGTGTAATGTACACAGTCTTCCGTTTTCTTCATTGTAATTCAACTTATCCTTGACCTCCCAGATGCTGCATCTGTCCAAGGTCTTCTTACTTCCTTCCTCGATCTGTGATTGGGTTCTCCCTGCGATTAGAACGACCTTGTTGTCCGCCAACACCTGGATGGAGATCATTCCGTCCTTGTCCGTCTTGCTGTTCACAGTGTCGAACCAGTCCTCCATAACCAATGCCAATAGTATGGGGCCAAAGCTCGAGCTCTGAGGACAGCCTTTTTTCATTTGCCTCCTAATTTGCCGCTTGTAATATTGTCTTGTTCAGTAAGAAGTCTGTTCGTTTCGCAAACTGAAGGATTTCTTTTTCTTAGATGGACATTATTCAGCTATAAAATACTTACATATAAGTTGACCAATCCTTTGACTTCAATAGCATTCCGTTCATATACTATTACTTTGATATAAAGCGAACCGTTCAATAATTCAGTGACTCTCAACCCCGGCATGAAAATGCTAGCGACTGGAAAACCGGATAATCCGACCAATTCGAGTTTCACGAACTTATACGGTACCATAAAGAAAAGAGGGTGTGTAAATTACGACGAGGGTGTAATTCGAGTCGCCGCGGGACAGACGGAAAGGTAGAACCGAAGGTAAAGATACAAGATGAAGCCATAAAAACTGCAATTTGTTGGACGCGTAATTGAGATTGGGGCGGCAACTCTGACAGCGGTCGACGTGAAACTGCATACGTTTATATTGAGTTCTGTGGGAGCTGTTTTGGATCAAATATGTATATTTTCATTTGTGAAAACAGTAATTGAAAATAAAAAGCATAATATGAAAAACGAGACAACAAAGAATATTACAAATAGTAATTACATGCAAAACGACTTTTGAAGGATATACTGTTTAAGTAGTAGGAGAAAACCTGAATAATTATGCGAAAAGATGAAAAGGATGTTCAATAAATCCGATACGGAATCATCTGCGACTGGAAGACAAACTTTTGTCGCTATTTTCCATGTTCAAGATAATCTCTTGGAAAGTATTCATTTTTAAAAGGGAAACATTCTCAATTGGAAAAACATGAATCCTCTAGCAATGGAAAAAAAACCTACGATAAAAATTAAGCTATTTTTTGTAATATCCAACAGGAAAAAAATACTCAACCGTCTAAGGTCACTCTGGACATCGATCTATGCCTGATAGATATTGTGGGGCAAACTCTGAGGACATCGACACAGCACAGCTATGGTGAGGCACCTAAGCCAAACACTGACTGCTGACACGCTCAACCTCACCAGATCTAAGATACGCACAATAACCGGCTTACTAACCGGACACTGCGGCCTTAGGAAACACCTACACACCATGGGAATAAATAGAGAAACCGTGGACTGTAGACTCTGTGGTGGCGAGAAGGAAACAGCCTCTCACATCGTCTTCGATTGTTACGCGATGCTTAACAGGCGCCCCAAAACATTCGGACAGATCAACCCAGAAATAGGCATGAATTCGAAACACCTAGTAAATATACTACTGAACCTTGTAAAAATATAGGCCTATTCAACCAGGAACCACTGACGACAGAACAATACAATAGACCCCAGCTGGTATCAGTGTTGAGGAAAACCTCAAAGGTTGACCTGGTATTTCACCTGTCAGTCTTTTAACCAACCAACCGTGAGAAGACCATTTACACATATTCTATGTTTTCGATAATCTTCACTATCATCATCAGAGATGCTACAACATAAGAAAGACACGTATAATACATAAAGAACAACCTGTTAACAACTTAGTATATATGAGGTTATGTGGCGTTAATGTTGAAATTATGCATGATATATAGACGAGACTGAAAATAAAATTAATTTGAAGACAAATGTGTTGTGTTAATACCAACACCTTCTTACATTACTCTATCAAAACATCTATGAACTACGAACTAACCTTGGATCACGACCCGGTTATATTTAAGTTAGAGAACAGGGGCAGAGCCAGAACGGCAAAGTTCCTGTTCGATTACAGAAACGCTGACTGAACCGAGCTCCGAAGGCGCTTGAATAGACTAACGAAGATAAAGTCAACTTAGTCATGAAGACATTGAGATCTCAACCCAGACTCTAATATATAACATTCAGGCTGCAAGAGATGCAACCACCAAGAAAATTGCAGGGAAATCACCGAATTGGCCAGACAGCACTTGAATAAGGAAAAACTGGATGTGCGGGATCACTTTCTGTGGCGTATGGCGAGGCCTTTGGGAAAGCGCTTTGTACCCGTGCCAGTCGTGGAGAGGGGTAACGAACGTGACCGACCGCGACACCCAGAAGGCAAAACTGTTTGGTGAATACTACAGTAGCGTGCACCGAAAAGCGCCGGATGTCAGCGAGGAGCAGGTGGAGTGCTCAAGACGAGTAAAACGCCTACGAGAGACACCTCTTCTCCCATGGGGCCCAAATCTGCTTTCCACAGTAATGGCAAGCAATGAGGAGCTGTTGGAGGTCATAAAACGACTTCCAACACGAAAGGCGTCTGAACAGAATGAAATTGACGCAATTCTGCTCACAAACCTTCCGCGTAAGTCCCTGGTTCAGCTGTTACACATCATCAACGCCATCCTGATGGCAGTATTATCCAGATAGTCTTAAGCGAGCTGTGATAAACCCAATATTGAAACCCGGCAAAGATAAGCACCAGCTTACGAGCTACCGATCGATCTCGCTGCTTAGCGTGATTACCAAAGTGGTACAAAATCATTCTCAAAAGGCTGGTGAAACTCACCCCAGACGTGCAGTTCGGATTCCGCAGAGGTCATAACACGACCTCACGGGTGGTCCGGATTGTACACGGGGTAAAGGAAGCCTTCAACCAAGGTCTCAACACAGTCATGACTCTGTTGGATATAGAAGAGGCCTTTGATACTGTATGGATCGAAGGTCTGGTCAGCAAGATGCTACGGGCAGGCATGTCTTTTAATTCAGTGAGATTGATCGACTCGTATCTCACGGGTCGGTCGTTTTCGGTAAGGGTAAATAGCAATCTTTTTGGAGGAAACCAGGTCGAGGCAGGTGTTCTGCAGAGCATCTCTTCTCACTTATATTCACTATATACTCACGATTTCCCACGATCCGATAAAGTGAATTCGGCAAAATACGCGAACGACACCGCACTATACACGAAATTATCTTCCAGCGTGGTTGCTGCTCAAAAGATCCAGATTCGTCTGGATTGGGACATCGTGCCATACACGGAGAGAAATAAGATCAATGTCAACGTAGGGAAAACAGAGGTCGTTAACTTCACGAAGAGGCGATGCTTTTCTAAGCTCCCTAGTGGGATGAGGGTTCGGGATACCTACTTTAGAGAGTCGAAATCGGCGAAATACCTGGGAGTACAATTGGACAAGGGTATGACATTAGGAGAACACATAACTCTGGCTAACCAGAGGGCGGGAGCTGCTGTTGGGCGTACCTACCTTCTGATAGCCAGAAATTCTTAACCTAGTATGGATACTTATCTACAAGCAAGTAATCAGACCCGCAATGTTATACGCTTGTCCGGTATTCTGCAGCCTGAAACCCTCGCCTCTTGCGAGACTGGACAGGATGCAGAATAAAGTACTTCGTATAGTTACAAACAGTAACAGATACACTCGCCTGGATACCCTCAGGGAGATGCGTGGCGTCGACTCTGTTCCGACATATATTAGAAAGTTCTCGTACAACTTCTATAAATATTTCCTACCCAAAAGCCCTTTGACGAGAAATCTCACTCGCACCAGGAAGTATGACAATGCCCCCCGCTAACACGGAAGCCTTATCTATCAAGCTATTGACGTCTTCCAGGAGCGTAATGAAGAACTGGGCCCGTTAAGGGCAGCCAAAGTGTTGAATAGGACCAATTTCAACCCCCGGTTTTTGCAGTGAGCCTTTTCCGGTATGCTCTACCCACTAACTTCTGCAACGATCAAGGACAACCATTCTCTGTTTTAAATACACTCAAAAGTCATGCATAAGCTCTGCAGGAGGCGTGAATACTGTACAATTTCCACCCATTCCCTGAGTAGTCACGGACTTGCCCACTAATACCATGGGTGGTAATTTCAAGAGTCTCCCGCAAGGGGGGGCAGTAATCGACTTGGCGTTGAAACCGATGGATGGCTGGCAACAGCCATCGCTCGGTATACAACTGACTGTCCTTATTCTTTCCTCTTCCTAGAAAGAGAAAGATGAAAAATTTTCATTTAACGGCAGGAATGGACAAATGAAAAGAAAAATAAACACCTTTGAATCTTGAATCTAATTTTTCTTTGTCTTTTGTTCAGTTATCAATAAATACCTGTCACTTTAATTTACCAAGTGTTTTCATGCGAATTCCTAATTATTGAAATAATTCCACAATGAGCTATTGCAGTAAACAAGGAATATTTTTTTGCTCAAGTGGAAGAAGGTAAATGTTGATAAATAACGTGCCAGGTTTTTCATTTTGGATTTCAATCAATAGAAGAATCATGAAATGTTGTACAACAAAAATTAGAATATCAAACTATGAAGTTTTGTACCTGTGGCACTCGAAATACTGATCAAAGGTTTCGATTTTCGCAAAATTCATAAAACTGCCAATATCTCCAAAATTATCAATATATTACACTGGTCATATTGTGATATTCTGGTCATTCATGACCTGGACTATCAGCCATCCAAAGGATGACGTAGAGTTTTGGGACACCCTGTATAAGAGATAAATCAAATTAAGGAAATGTCAAAGACTTTCCTCGTGACTAACTAACTAACCTTGAGTATTGATGTCTTTTTCGAAAACAACTAGAAATAGACAAATTTGATAGGATGTTTCTTCAAAGAAAAAAATTTCAGAACTCTAGATATGCATATTGTTTTTCCTGAAATAATAGTGCTTGACATTATACTGTGAACACGATTTTCAAGAAACTTTATAAACGATGTTGATACAGAAAAGTTGCTCGAAACTACGTCATCGTTCCAAACTACCCCCTGGGATTCGCTGTTGACATTTTGATTGTACAACAAGGCTCCGTAAGATACACGGTTGACCCTTCTCCACTTGGCAAATACCCAAACGACATCCCTACAGTGCCCCTGGCATTTCTGTCTGCTACTTCGACTACTGAATCAATATGTACTTCATTTGAGGCCGATGTCAAATGTCATTAACAGTGGTTCAACAACTTGTAAGGAACACCCAATCGCGTGTGGAAAAGTTATTATATCGTTTGAACGTGGGGGAACTTGCTCTGTACATACAACATGCTTTCCGCTGTTGCATGACTCCGTTGCTTTCTTCTTGAAACAATGGCAAGTTGTGCGTTGAGACTATCGCGATGAATTGCTACTCCGGAAATTTGATTTTTTTTTGTAATGAGTTACGGTAGAAACAGTTTTATACTGGCTGGTTTCTTATGAGAATATTCTTTGTTGAACTGAGGACGGGTTTGTTGAATCCTACATAGAGGGTGTCAATTTGAAAACTCACCACCCTTAATATCTTCCTTTCAGTTAAATGAGCAATCAAAAAAACACGTCAATTCCATTTTCAAGGGGGACACTCTCAATGAATATTTGTATCCATCTCCATTCCCCCTAGGAGAGGTAGGTGTTGTTCTTCGCGAATCTTGAATGGGAAGGGGGGTCAAGTGGCACATCATTTTGATGAGCGTTTAATTCTCTCTCCAATGGTACTCCGACTTATTGTTTTTTTTGAGCAGTGAGCAGTTTCCGAAGTTATAAGAACTCGCCTACAGTAAGATGCATGGTTTTCGGGTTAGTATTTGAACAAAAAATATTGTTTTGAGTCTCCTTTTAGTAGAACTGGCTAGATGATTAGGTGGTACCGTTCCAACCCTTTATCAGGGGCAACATTAGCCATTAGCTCCACGGAAATGCAACAGATCCCTTTAATTTTTGCTTCTCACACTGTGAAACACTTCTGTTTTTGATCAAAACATTGTTCAGTCAATTTTAATAATGTGGTAGTATTGCTAATGCTCTTTCATCTGTTGAGCTGTTCAGTGATAACTTTCATGAGTGTATAAAAGCGTGAAAATGGTTTACATTCTTCAAGAAAGAATGGGTGGCATTTCTTTTCAATGGAAGGAATTCAAATTGTAATGTAAGTAAACGGTATGTGCTTGATGTGGTGACAAAGTTTTCCAAAACTGGTTCGTTAAAAAACAATGAAAGGAATAACCCTAGGGTACTGAACGAAGGAGTCAAATTACTGTTTTGGGAACATTTGCTGCAGAGCCCACGAGTTCCTTACGAACAGTAGCAGAACAGACGGGAATTTCACGCGAGATCGTAAGAAAAGCAATGAAAGAAAAGCATGAATTTCAGTCATATAGAATGCAGATTCTTCAAAAGCTCCATGAGGATGATTAGAAAAGACGAATAGAGTTTTGTGAAACCTTGTCTCATCGAGTAAATGCCATCCCTTATATTCTGTTGAACATCTGTTTCATGAATGTTAATTCATTCTAAATGGCAATGTTGATATATAGACAAAATTGTCGCTATAGGAGTGACGAAAACCCGCATATTTTTCGAGAAGGACACACACAACACCCATAAAAAGTTAATTTTTGGGCTGGTATTTTTGGAAATGCTATTATTGGTACATTATCTCTTGAATGAAACTTGACCGGCCATCTGTACTGTCATGATTTTGATAGTTACAAAATTAAAAACATATAGGATATCTGAAATCAAGTGGAAACTTTGGATAACAGATGGACATTTTGAAAGTCAAAGAAGGGAGAATTTTTTAAGTACCCCGTATAACATTAGCAAAGCCACAATCAGCATTTGACGTAACAACTGTCAAACAGAATTCAGGGAATTTCAAACGATAAATGTAAGAAAATAGCAATAGTGATTCAAATAAAAACATACTTGATCGATTATAAACATAAAGGAATAATATACTTATGCAAAAAGAGAAATATAAACAAGAATAATTTTAAAAATTAACTAGAATAAATGACAACATTGATGAAGTTGGTTGATGAAGTTGGATATTCAATTATCAAACGATGCGTTCGAAAATTTGACAAAGAAGGAAATAAATTAACCAGAATTGATAAATAATATAAGAATCCTAAAAGTGCAAGCTTTCTAAAGATATCAAAATCATTTTTCTAGATATAGTATCTTAATTTCACTTCTTGTTACTAGGAAACATGAACATTCAATTTTTCATTGTCAAGAGATGAGAATGAAAGCAACTAAAATGGAGGCTTGTTGCAAGATTATTAGTAAGCAACAAAATGTAAAATAATTCTTTCAAAATGTGTAAATAATTAGTTAATAATAGTGCAGTGATGAACACATAGTGATAGATAATAGTTCAGAAACAATTACCAATTACCAAGAAATTCATTCAGTGGATGAATAAAAACTTCCAGTAGTCACTTTTCAATGGAGGCAGCTTCGAAGAATCGTCATGAACGAGACAGCATGAAGGACAAGCAGAGATTCACCACCAAAAACACACACGCAGGTAAAGGCCTTATAGAAAGTTTCAACTCATTCTTGTCTGATATATGCATGAACGATATCCATTTACTTTTCAATAGTGCACGGGAGTGATAATAAACTCGTATTTACCAAAAACTCTTTCACAAACAATCCGTATTAATAATTATTAATCGAAAACGCAAAGACATGGGACTTTATAAATTAGTTAGGTTAGGATAATATCTCAATAGACCATTCCAAAACACGTGACTTTGACAGGTCGGCCATATTTGCTGGAGGGCACATATATCGATTAGTTTGTGTTTAACCACGTGCATTTAGTTTAAATTTTTTTTCTAGTGTTATTTTGATAAAATTGTAACAAATATGCCTCCAAGTACTTATTATTTATCCCTTAGCGGTGATATCAAGTGTCGGTACGATGAAAAAATTCGTATTATAGACAATATCGCGATCCTTACAAAAATCAACTGATATACACTAACTTTCTATAAAATTCCGAAAACAAGAAGCTGCAGACTCATCTGATTTCCTTCTTGTGATGTAGCCCATATTTTCGGTAGGAATCCTATCAGGATGCATGTTTTCCTTCAAGGCACTGGGTTTTCCTAAAATGATTCTTGAAACTCATTTATGTACAAAAAATAACTGATATACACTAACTAACCTTCTATAAAATGTCGAGAACACACACGCCAAGTGTTAAGTTGTGATTTACTGAGGGGGCCCCGTTTTAAAGCATTAATCCAAGCATCGCAGCGTTGTGCAAATAGACAATTTAAATAGTCACCATGCTTCGTTAAAACTGCCGGAAATGGAAAAAAGATACCTCATCCCTTTCTTCCGCATTCCACACTTAACAACACTACAAAACGATGGCATATTAATACATTTAAGAACTAATTACTAATTAAAGTCTAACTATTGATATGGTAAATCATGAACTTCTCATTTGCAAAATGAATAGATATGGTATTAGAGGTAGAGCCCTCGAACTAATGAAATCTTATTTGTCAAACAGACCACAATGTGTGAGAATAAATAATGTCCAAAGCAAACAACAGATGATAAAACAAAGAGTACCACAGGGATCAATATTAGGGCCTCTTTTTTTCCTCATTTATGCCGATGACCTGATTTTAATGCTACATAACTTACATTTTGCCCATGTAGTATCATATGCAGATGATACGAATATTCTTATAAAGGTCCCTGAATCGCGTGAACAACTTTTAGAAATGACGGAAATGGTATACACTAAAGTAGGTGAGTGGTCTAAAAAGAACAGCCTAAAACTGAATACGCAAAAAACAACTGTAATGAAATTTAATCTCCGTGGAAAACTAGACAATTTCATTATTTTTAGTGAAGATGAAAGGAGAGTAGATCCATCTGAGACAACTAAGTTGCTAGGAATAATCTTGGACTATAAAGTCACTTGGGAACCCCATATTGTTTCACTTTGTAGTAAACTACGGAAAAATTGTTATGCTTTGAAATTTCTTTCGAGTCACTGTCACTCTGGAGTACTGTTAACTCTTTACTATGCAAATATACACTGTCACCTGAGATATGGCATACTGAACTGGGTTTTATCTACTGGTTTCAATAGATTATTTGTTCTTCAAAAATTCGCAGTGAGGACTATTGCTGGTTTGAGGTGGAAAGATTCATGTAGAAATGCTTTCAAAGAGTTTCATATACTAACACTCATAAGTGTATATATCTATGAATTGTGCATATATGTTTACAAAAATCATGATAAATTTAAGAGTAATCCACAGTCTACCTATAACACAAGACATGGGAGTATTCTTGTACCAGATGCACATCGTACAACATCATATCAGAAGTCGCATCTTTTTATGGGTTGTAAGGTGTATAATAAGATTGACAAGTATATTAAGGAAGCCTCCAATATACACATTTTCAAGTCTCGGTTGAAGAAACACCTTATTGATAAAACGTTTTACACTCTTGATGAGTTTTTTATATAATATTCTATATGTTGAATGTATTTTATTTTTATTGGAAATTACTGTATTTTTTGTATTTTCCTTCGTGTACGTTTCAGGATTATCTTTTTTGGAAAGTAGTGTATTGTGCATTTCTGTTTTTTTTTATCTATACCTTATGATGACGTTTTCTTTGTTACATTTCCATTGTGTAATGTCCTTATACTCTGTGTATGTTGAACAAAGAAATAAATTTATTATTATTATTATTATTATTATTATTGACAGTTGTTTACCAGTAAACAATGAAAACTGAATAGAATGCGTGCTCTCCAGCAAATGTCAGTGACGTCATTTTGGAATGGTCTATTTATAGGCAAGCTGTGCCAACCAAGGTATTAATGCTAGGGAGGTCTGACTATATGATGTCATAGCGAATATTTTTAGATATAAGGTTTGTTCATTCAAATTTAAAATTGAAATATGAAGTAATGGAATGTTCAACTTTAGTAGTGATTCATTTACTCTTTTGCATGTATTAAATCGTTATATTTATTGAAATTTATGGTCTTTCTCATTTATTTGGTCTGAATTTGCTGAATTTATTATAATATTCATTTCATCAAAAGCTCTGGAACCAAGAGAATCTCACTGAGAGGCAGAGAAATGCTCCACCATGCCAAGGTGGAGTGTCAACTTTGCATAAGAGTCTATAAATAAATTATAATAATAATTCAAAAATTCATAATAAATGGTATTTCATAATTTCAAATTACAAATTACAAAATAAATTATTATCAAACCATTATAGTACCTCGATACGCTTGAAAAGACTATCGATACTCATATCACTTACAAGCTAGAAACTCGAATTGATGCAGAAAGAAATGTACATTTGTAGGAGGATCTGTTACAGTTCCAGCAGGACGGTGCTCCACCTCATCATTTTCTTCACGTCTGAAGTTGTTAAACGAGAGATCTCCGTATAGATGGATTGACAGAAGGGAAGCAGTTAAATGGCCTCCGAGATAACCAGATCTAACTCCCTTAGATTTCTTTCTTTGTGGGCATTTCGAATCCGTTGTTCATAAAACACAAACTGTTGATATTTACTGAACTCAGAAGACGAATTACAGCAGCATTCCCGTTGAAGTTTTCCGAAATGATAGAGAGGAGTTCTAAAACAGACTTTATCACTTTTGAGAGCCAGATGGACCACATTTTGAACAGTGTATAAAATAGGCAAAAGTAGATCCCACATTTTAAACTCCTTTCTCGTAAATCAAATGTTTTTTTTTCTGTAGAAGGAAAATAATCGACAAATGAAAAAATTACACGTGTTCCTGTTAATAAAGGAATAAATATGGTCGGAACTGAAACAACAATTAAAATTTCAATTCCATAGGATAGGAGAAAGTGGTTTCAATTCAGCTTGCAAGATTTGTACCCTTCTGACACACAGAACTAGTTGAATAATAGCTTTTAAAAATGAAACATCTGATCGTATTATTCGTATAAATTAAACATTATGTGAATCATTGGTATTGTCAAATTTCACTTACGCAGATACTTTATATCGCCCATCTTCCACCAATTAGTATATAAAAAAGATACGAAATGTTCGGAATTCTGGCTTGCGACTCAGTTATGTGTTATGTTATAGGAAGAAGACAAGAGATTTCACAGTAATTGCAAGATATTGACTGGTGTATAATGCAAAATAGACGAATAGTATTCCATGCCGCAACATTGTTCTACAAATTTCTTTTGAATAAGACGGCCGCCTATCTGCATAAAGAAGTCACGTATAGAACGAATGTACATAATCTCAACATTAGGTGCAAAGGATTTCAGATTGGAAATTTTAGATGCAGCTTCAGCTTTCAGATCTGTGAAATTCATAATTGCCTGAAAGTACAAAAACAGGATTTCGAATGAAATTCACGCAATGTTTTTTTGATAGTCAGCTATAATAATAATAATAATAGATTGTACTTTCGATTCAATCTCATTTTTACGCTACTTATTCATTTCACTCACTTTATTCACCACAACGATTTCGAGGGTTGACTTTTGTCACTATAAAAATGGAACTTCGTCATTTATTCACAAATTATCTTTTGTTCACATCAAATCAAACCGACTCATTTGAAAAAATAAAGACATTCATTATTATTATTTAGTTGAATTTGGCTTTATGTGCCTTGGTTAACTCTCTCATCTATACAAAGTAACGAAAGATTGTCTATATTCCAGAGTCGACTTCATTATGTGTTTGAAGTATCATTTAGTTTCAATAGCTGTTGGAATATTAAGTGAAACTCAGTTGGGAGTCTCATTCATATGTACTTTTGATTCTAAGGATACTCTAAGTTGATTGTGTAGTTGGCTCTAATGAATGTAATATACTATTATAGATCATTTCGTTTCGTTATTGTTAATATCCAGTCTGGTCAGACATAATGCCAGTTCGTAAGCCATTCACAAAATGCATCAACCCATTTGCATTATCTTTTCTCTAATTACTGAAAGTTTGTGCTCATTAAAATGCAACGCTAGTTGAGCACTACATCCATTAAAATGCCAGACACTTTCCTGTTGGATTAGTTTTTGAGTCGAATGTTAAAACAACACGAATGTCCGGATCATTTTGTAGTTAGCAAAATTTCAAAATAAAAATTATTCCTAAGTTACAAGTTGATGTTTGTATTATTACTCCATTTACAATATGTGTAACTGGTATTCGAAGAACGACGAAAACTGAATTAGTTGGACGACTAATAAACATTCAACTTCACATAAGTGGTTCAATTTTTTTGAGATTTGAAATGATTTATCGAAAATATAAAGGTGCTCCTGACGAACCAAGCGAACATCTACAACAGTAGTTGAAGCTCCTGCTAATTCGATAAAAACTCTGAAAACTCTGAAAGCTCTGCAAGTATGACCAAGCTTTTCATCGAAGCACCACGCTCCTACAACGAATCTAGATGAACATCTCACACTATCAAACCGTCATTTTAGCAGCTCGTTCATTCATTTTCTATAATTGATTCGGGTCATTACAACTCTTTGACCACAATAGGCCATTGGCCGTAGTGTAGGGCCTGATACGGGCCCACTCACGTTCCAACCTAACCTAAACTAACTCCTTGACCAAAGTCAAAATGGACTGGTCAACATTTGATCATAAACTCGGAAAATGTTTCACTCTCTGACTAGCGGCAATTTAATTACCGCCCTTTTTAACGAGAATTTACCTTCGAGTTGAATTTTGCATGTCACGTGTTATTTCACCTTGGAAATTTACTCTGAATAACATTTTTTCGTTGTAATCTTACGTTGTGACATAATTTTAAGATGGAACTTTACATTGTAATATTACCTAACAAAAATTTGCAAAGAAAATATGCCGTGTAGTTTCACATTATATTCGCATTTACAATGGAATTTTACAATGTAATATTACAGTTTGAACTGCTAACATGAAAATTACATTCCAATGTGAATTTGCTATAGAGCACTGATAAATCTGGAGAGCGGGGCGGCCAAAGAAATGGCCATTGTTGGCTATCCACTGGTCATGAAACAATTTTTGTAAACGAGTATTGACTAAGTGACCATTATGCGAAGGTGCGCCGTCATGTTGATAAAATAGGTTTCTATAATCAGCAATTGGTAAAGTGTCAAAGTACCCATTTTCGAAATTATGCAAAATATTCAAATATCCTTCACCTGCAAAAAAAGAACATCTCATCCTATTCTTGTTTCGAAATTGACATCTGTTTTTGGTAAAGGTAAGCTTTTCGGGCTTGTGCGCAAATAAAAAAAAATGATGTTGCTTGCGTAGTTTTGTCTCCTGAACACGAATCTGAAATTATTTTGCGGCGCTCTCTACTACTTTCCGAGATATGGCTCTCCAAACATTGAAAATTGATCGTTTTCAAACACGAATTTTTCAGTCAAAAATCACTCAAAGTTTTTCCTTCTTTTGATAGGCCCTTTCTTTACACACTAATCAACCCTTTTTTCACAATTACAAGAACTAAAAACATTATTTTTTCACAAAAGATCCACCCTTCTTTAGGACAACACATAACCAACAAATCTGGATATTTTTATCATTTTATATGTAGTGGGTTGGTAACTGAGCGCGCTAACTATTCATTGACAACAATTTATCTTTGTACAGATGTATTTCCTTTACACTGAACCCAAAAACACTCCAAATTAATTAAAAAATTAATAAGTACCAATCTGTTCTTCACCTAAATTAGAAATTCGTAGAATTTTAACATTTTCAGTTTATGATATTTACGTTAAATAAAACACCAAAATGGCGAAATTTAAACAATTGAACATTGTAATGAAGGGGAAGTTATCTGCCCAGAATCAAATTTGAATAGTTAGCGCGCGCAGTTACCAACCCACTACATATAAAATGATAAAAATATCCAGATTTGTTGGTTATGTGTTGTCCTAAAGAAGGGTGGATTTTTTGTGTAAAAATAATGTTTTTGTACTTGTAATTGTGAAGTACGGGTTGAGTAGTGTGTAAAGAAAGGGCCTATCAAAAGAAAGAAATACCTTGAGTGATTTTTGAATGAAAAATTCGAGTTTGAAAACGCAGAAGCCTTTACCCTGTTTTTTACTTACCATTTAAGTTTTCTTGATAAAAATGCAGTACCACGACCCTATCACTTCTTATCGCACAATAAACATTGAACTGCCCAGACTCACGAAAATTCAAATCCCTGAATACATGCTGATTTGAGTCACTCCAATAATGGCAATTAGTCGATTGAAGACACCATTCTTTGTAAATTTAGCTTCGTCTGTCCATATAATATTATCCAAAAATAATTCGTTCTCTTGCGACCAATTTAAAACGAATTCACAAGATCTCACTCTTCGTGGAAAATCTGTTCCTTTCAGGTGCTATATGGGTGGAATTTATGTTTGCGCAGTATTCTGTGTACTGAGTTTTTTGACAATCCTGAATCTCTTGCAACTTGTCTCAAAGATATTGTTGGATATGCAGCAAAATTGCCCAAAATGTGAATTTCAATATCTTCATCATCAACAATATGCTTGTTTCTCTGCACTCTTGCTTTGACGGATCCAAAATTTTTGAAGTTTTCTATAATTCGTTTAACAGTATTTTGTGAGGGCTTCTGCTTCTGCGGATACCGAATAGCAAATATATCACATGTTCTTGAGATAACCCTATTACATTCGCCATAAATAATAAATAGATTTAAGTAATCTTCATTCGAATAATTCAAACGAGCCGGCATGATTTATTACAATGACATTTCCGTGGCAGTTGATTGTTTCCAACGCAACTGCGGGCGCCAAGGCCAACTAAGAATAAGTACACTCAAGAATACGAGATTTTCTGGAACTGAGACATGTTAATTCGCCAATATTTCGAAAATTGTTGAGTGCATAGGTAACCTTATTCAAAGTTTGCTTCATTTTCGATGCCGAATCGAATGAGAATATAAAATTGGAGTGTTTCCATTCGAAAAAATGGACTTTCAATAATTTTTTCAACCGGATCTATATCATTTTCTGGTGAACCCTGTATAACTCTAATTGAATTGATATCGAAATTCTACTGAACTGGGTCCTCTTCTACGAATAAATCGATACACAATCGAAAATAAATGATCATGTCAAGAAATAAAAAAAATATATTTTTCGGTCTGCAAACGCAATGTTCAACTTAAAATTTGAAATATTTCGAAAACGGTCAGACTTGGGTATGGGAAATTATATATGAAACATGTTCAGAATCATGCGTTAAATCTAAAACTTTGAAATAATACAGGGTGTCCTATTTAAATTAACGAAGTTGGGGTCCACTTTCGGTACAACCGGAAGTGTCACAATCTTCAAAATATTTTAGCCGGATCTACAGTAGTGAACTCCCAAATTTTCAAACTCAGCCCACCTATGGTTTTCTATATATTGATCGATGCAGTTCCCGGAGGGACCCCCGGGATATCATGTCAGTAGTAAAACTAAAATTTTATGGTTTAGAAATATTACAGATTTTGCCCTTGTCTTTGTTAACTCACAATATTTCGGTCAATTATGTATAGTTCCCTTTGATATTTGGAGATAAATGCACAATTTATAGTTATTTATGCAACAAGTGCAATAAACAATTTTTGCACGTGTTGCATACAACATTTTTTCTACGTTCATGCAAAAAGCAAAAAATGATTTATTGAGGTGCGGCACTAGGTGTAGGAAAATGAAAAGCGCAACTTGAATACTTTATTATTAATATCGATTTGCATTGAAACAGGAACTAATACGTTACGAACAATTTAACTCAAACTTTATTTTACCCTCAATGTTGAAAGTGAATTAACAATTGGTGCAATTTTCAATATGAATATTAGTGAAGTACTTTTTAAATCCACTTCTTGATTTGTTACTGCTGTAAACGTACTAGTACTTGGTAACTGTACATCGTTATTTCCTTCAGGCTGAAATATTTGTTTTGCAACACTGAGTTTGTTTGCATGTGATTCCTCTACGTATCCCTCCGCTACTGTCGACGATTTCCATCCGCCGTGTCGTTTGAGCTCTAGTATATCTGCTCCAGTATCGGCAAGAAGTGTTGCGGAGGATCTCCTGAAGCAGTGCCCTGTGTATAGATGAGGATGCTCCAAATTCAGAAATTTTGCAATTTCAGACGGGATTTTAGCAAACGTGTTCACGCCAATAGCTTGGACAGTGCACTTTTCATTTCGGTAATTGATAAAGAAACGTTTGTGAGGAATATGATTGGGACGTAATTTCGTGTATTTATGATATATATTGATCAAATTCAATCCTTCTTCCACCTCACCTCTAATGACGAAACTTCTTTCTTTGTCAGTTTTTGGCCGAGGTTTAAACGTTTATATTTGTCATGATGACAGCACGTTGAAGTAGAATGACAGATGAGTGCAATAAAAACTTCATTGCAATAGTGCAATAAAGAACTTCTTTTTCCACTGAATATAGTTCAATAAAGTTTTGCTTTTTGCATGAATGTAGAAAAAAATATAAATTGATTATTTAAATCCAATATTGTAAAGAAATGGAAACATTTGCAATTTCAATCATAAAATTAATATTTCATTAGGATATTGCAGAAACCTGAATATATATATATATATATATATATATATATATATATATATATATATATATATATATATATATATATATATACATATATATATATATATATATATATATATATATATATATATATATATATATATATATATATATATATATATCTATATACAGATGATACATTATACAGGGTGGGTCACGGTCGGTTTACCGAGAACGGGACAGGACCATTCTGAAAAAAATTACTCAAATAATTGCTCTTGATCTACCGATTTAAAATATTTTCAGCAGTGCAGCCTTGCCGCCTATACCAGAGAGTAGCAGCATCTTTGTTATTCCAAATGGGACACCCTGTATATCACTGCAATTTTGAACTTGTATTATTTTCATGAAGAATGAATAATTTTATCAGAACTTCCTTGAATAGTTATTTTACTCCATTTCAAATCATTTTGAGTCACACGAGAAACACACGAAGGTAATATTGACAATGAACTAGATTTTGTCAATTGTCAAATTTTCATGATGCCTTGAATCATCATAGCCACCTTAGATGATTACGAGAAAAATAATTCGATTTTTTCAGAAAATTGCTCTCATCTCGGAATTCTGGCTATTTGGGTATAGGAACATGATTTATCAATTCGAAGAGAATTTAGTAATATTTCAGGATATTGCATAACATACAGGGTGTTCCATTAAAAAACCCTTTGAATCCTTTTTGTATTTAGCAGTAAGATCATGAATTTTGTACGACCCTGCATAACGTAGAACAAACTTCTCTATACAGAATCAATATACATGATCTTGATGACCTAAACCCAAAATTGCTGCTTTCAAGAAATCCAAATACCGCAGAAATAAACATTTAATTCGACCTTTGTTTTGAATAAAAAATATGAAAAATAATCAATATCTTAAAAATCGTTAGAGATAGGTATAGGAGAGGCAGTAATAATCAGAAAGTAACTACAAGTTCAAACATGCGGTAATATACAGAGTGTCCCATTTGAAAAAACAAAGATGCTGCTACTTTCTCGAAGACTTCTGATGGTTGCGCCTAGGGGTGCAACAGGATTTTTTTTCTTACTCAGTGCGCATTGAGATTTTCCTCAAAAAAATAAGGAACACGAAGCTAAAAGCTCTCTTGTTAATCCTTGACAGTTATAGGAAATGAAGATAACAATAAAATTCAGTTTGAATTATTATAGAATATGGATTTATATTGTTGAAATTGTTAAAATTTTTACTTGATTTTTGATTACAAATAGCTAGAAGATTTCTATGCGGTAAAATGTTATTTGACAATGATGAAAAAAATTACTAGTTTGTGGGAGCAGTGGGAAGGGGCACAGAACGCACACTTACCTAGTTTAATCAAAAATTGTGAAAAAGACCGAATATTAAAAAACCCAAACATCCACAAGGAAGATATTCGATATCTTTTGTTTGTCAAAAATTTGTACAAACTCTGTTCTTTTCGTCAACAGACAGCACCCTTACGAGCAACCCTTAATTCTCAAACCCTCAAACTATCCAACAACTAATAACTTCATTTAAAGTGGTCACGTACGATTTGTCACTGTTTACTTGATGAGTACGAGCTAACTTTGTTTCTATAATAAGTCTCGGAATTAAAAGTATTGTAGAGAGAAGTTTACGGGAGCAAATTAAAAAATCGTGGTCCCAGGAATGCAGGACATTTAGTCCCCACTGGTTTATTGGCAGAAGTAGAATCCTTAGCTCTTGTTGGGCAGTTCTGCGAGAGAAACTCGACAAGTATTTTCTTTTTATGTAAGAAACATACTGTTGTGAGGAAGGAAGTTAGGCGAATGTCGAACAAGTCATCTGATGGATGTGTTCTGTCATTCTTGAACATAATTTCAAGGAAGTATTTTGTAATACATCCATTTTCTGTAGGTATATTTTCGAGATGCCACCCCATCCTACAGTGTGACCCACTTAAGACTGGTGCACCCTTATAAAATCTACATTTTTCAACCGATTCGAATGTATTTTTTTTTTATTAGGTAGAAATTTAAATAGTCTACCAAGACACCAAATTTCATGAATAAATCTCCATTTCTAGGGCCAACTAATCTGATTTTCTAAGGTAAAAAATCTGAAAAAATTAGTAGCGTATTTTTCAAATTTCATTCCCTCATAACTTTTTTATTGATTGGCGCGTTCTAACGTGATTGACATATGAACCATTTGAAAATGTCGCCAATACAGTGGTGTAGATTGAAATTTTCTGTTAGATATTACAAAAAATAGCTCTTTTCTTTCAACTATCTGAATGAAATGCAAATTTTCGCTTTCAGATTTTTTCTCAAGTTATATAGGGTCTTTTCACAATATCTCTCAGATTTTGTTCAATAGCCAGCGTGGCTTCAGCCAGGAAACTAGTTGTTTTCTGTTAGATGTTACAAAAAAGTAACTTAAATTTATCGTAGGTTTTTTTCATATTTTGGTTCCATTTTCAATTGAGAATGTTTCCCTTTACAGCTTCACTCCTGTTTTTACTTTTTTTCAAATATTTTTGTGAAATTAGTTATGAGAGATATAGGTATAAAATGTATTTTATGTATATGTATTAAATGTATAATGTATATTATATTATAAAATGTATCCTTGGACCACTGCTGTTCCTGCTGTATCTGAATGACCTGACAAACATAGATATTCATGGAAATTTCACACTATTTGCGGACGACACTACCCTTCTTTGGCGGGGTAAAAACACTGAAGTTCTTAAAAATCGGGTATACCATGATTTAGGCTTAGTGAAGGATTGGTGTGATTCGAACTCATTGAGCTTCAATATTTCAAAAACAAACCTTCTCACCTTCAAATATGAACATCATGACTTGTACCTTGAAACACAGCTAATTCAAAATAAAACCTCTTGCAAGTTCCTTGGACTATATATTGACAATAAATTGAGGTTCCAAGATCATGTGAATTCATTAACAAAAAAACTCTCCTCTGGATGTTATGTGATTAGAACTATAGCTAGAGAACTCAACTTCGATATGGCAAAATCGGCTTATTTTTCTTTGATAGAATCCCATCTTAGGTATGGAATTGCCTTTTGGGGTTTTTCTAGTCAGCTGCTCTTAAATTCGGTCTTTGTTCTTCAAAAAAGAGCAATAAGGTATATGTGTAATACTGAGTCAAGGGAACATTGCAAACCCCTCTTTATTCAGCACAAAATACTCACATTGGTTAGTATATTTATTTTGGAGACGGTGTGTCTTATCCATAAAGTCAATTTAAGTGCAGTTAATCCACAACCTGGTTATAGCACAAGGCAAGATGGGAATATACCACTTCCGATCCCCAAATCATCCTTGACAAAATATTCAGTTATTTACGAGAGCAAAAAAATATACAATCATCTGCCTTCTCAAGCTAAAGCGATTAAATCCCTATTCTCCTTTCGGAAGGAAGTAAAAATCATGCTACTTGACAAGGCCTACTATAACATTCAGGAATATTACGATGATCAATTATTGTGAGCAGATGTACTATTGGTTGTGCAGCATGCATTTGTTTATGATTTCCTTACTTTAACTGAGGCATTTTTATCTCCTTTTGATATTTATCAGATGGTGGCTGTGATTTAATTGTATATGACTTTACTTATTAGTGCGATTTTTATTTATAATTTTATGTATTTAATATTTTACGATGCTTTGTCTATAAGATTTTATATCTTCTGTTTTGACAATAAAGTATACTTGAATGATTGATTGATATTGATGGTACACTCTTATTACCTTTTTAGGCATTGGTTTGATTATCGCTATTTTACACTCGGTTGGACAAATTCCATTTCCTATTATTGAATTGATTATTTTTCGACATATCTTGCAACCAATAAAAACCATCAATTTAATGCTATGATGTACTTTCAAACCAATCACAACATTATTATAGTGGGAATTTTCTACTTAAATTATTGCCTCGGGAATATTCGTGGTATTTTGTTTTTATTGTGTGACAACAACTGATACTATTGATTTGACGTCTGTCATCAGTTTGCATGCAAATTGAAATATGAATTTAGATAACCGTAATGAATAAAAATATTATATAGAGAATGTGTCTATGATTGGGGCATCAAAAAATAATCTATCGAATACCACACGAGAGTTCGATAAAGTAGAAAATAATTCTCCACATTTTTTCTCAAACTTGTTGCCATTTGGCAATAGCCACTCGAGCCCTTCGGGCTCTCGTGTCTATTGCCTGGCAACAAGATTTCGAAAAATCTGTCTAATTATTTTCACTCCATTCTCACTCTCTTGTGGTATTACAACTAAAAATATAACACAAGGGTGTTGTTCTTTCGGTGTTTCGGCTTTTATGTCATCTATGCCAAGTGACTTATTATTTTTCAGAGATAAAATAATTTCTTTGATTTTTTTCTCGTTTGTAGGTTTGAAAAAAAATGTGTAAGGGTTGGGCGATTCTGAAATGACAAAGTATTCTGCTTGTCCCTTAATCGAAAACATATGGATGGCCTATCGGAACGAGGCTAATATAAAATTCTGGTAAGATAGATTGGTAACAAAAAAAAATATCAAATTATCTATAGGCTGAAGCGAGGACTGGATTCGAAAACTAGTTCGAACGGCCCATGTTTGAAGGCAAATATGACACCTTTTGAAACACCATATCGAGTTTGGGACAGATAGAGCGATAACAGAAAAATTAAAATATCAATTACAGAAACGGGGTAAGTAGGATTTGAAGATTGATTCAAACAGCCCAATTTCTGGTCCATCCAAAAGGATTTTGCTTCCTTCAGCTTTCACTGCAAAAGAGGAATAGAGGAAACAGTTTATAGAGAGCGCATCTAACTGGAAAAATACCAATAACATCCCAAACACACTCTAATCCAGTAATGACCCGTACTCTAATGAATTGAAAAAAACCTAATAATCATGCTAATGCCCTTCCTGTCGAGGCTAACGACCTGCTAAACTCGAATATAATGAACTGTACACCTCTCAAGTTTCGAACAAAATAGTAATTCCAGTAATGGACGTCGTGACAGGCCGTGGTCAACGTCCTGAATTTTAAACGAACACGATGTGGATATCTGGATATCTACACCATCGTGCATAAAGCGACCGCAAAGCGGGTTGCAGTACAGGAAAATAAATCTTAGGCCGGCGATCTTATGGTCGATATAACGCTGAGGCGATGCATTTCTGCTGTAATATTTCTGAAAGAACGAGTCCCTCAGGCATGGAAGAGATCGTGGGCTGCCAGCCCCTTTTTTGCTTCCGGACAGGGCCGGTTTAAGGGTGAACAGGATCAAAGTATGGAAAGACTGGGCGGTATTGTCGTAGGTAATACAAGTGTATCGGTGATAATCTAAATAGAAATTCCTTCGATTTTGAGAAACAAATTATGTTGCTTGGCAACCACTCTAGCGCGAGTGTGGTTGCCTAAAGCAATATAATTTGTTTCGAAAACGGGAAGGAATTTACGATAATCGCTGATAACACGAGTTGTATTTGTTGAGATTATTCCATGAATAAAATCGAAACCATTTTTATTTAATATTATAAATATTAACATTATATGTACAGTTCGTGCTGTTGTATATTTTAACATTATCCATATCCAGTTCGTCCTTTTTTGTACTAGCAGATACAAAACTGCGATTTATTTGATATTTTAAACATCCCGCTATTTCAGTTACTAAACACAGAGCACGTCATTCGTTGTTTCGTCGTTGCTTCTCTACTGCTTCTCGCTTAAGGTTATGTCTTGAAAACATTTTGATTTAGTGATTTGATTAATCAACGAGTATGCAAAATTTGTCGATAATTGTGAAGTTGATTGAATTAATAGTGAGTGCTTACTTGGTTTTGGTCAAACTTTGGTGTTGTGTCATTATAGCAGCTTGCTTGTGGTGAGTTCGAGGAAAAAACTAATCAGGAATCGAACTACAAAATTGAAAACACATCATATACATATCCAGTAGCCAATCAAGAGCCGAACTACAAAATGGAAAACAATGTTTTCAATTATCACAAAAATTTCAACCAATCGAAACACACTATTTTAGCAAAAGTGGAATAATCCTTCCAAATTTAAATGAACAAGCTTAAGACTCCGATTGAGACGTTGATGGGTTTGCCGATTTGAACTTACTTGCCGACCTTAGGCGGATTTCTCTTACTTATAACTTTGCGTATTGCTGTGCAAATATTTCAATTCTAAAGTCAGGTAAGTGGTCCAAGGAAATGGAAATGAGCATAATTGAACTAAATCTTCAATACTTTGTCGATTTGAATTCGAATCACATACTCCAGAAAAATGTTTCCAAATAACAATATGAATGAAAACGTAAATTTCTACTTTCAGATTTTTTTGTTGGTTCAAGTTCCTTTCACAATATGTATCAGATATCTAGCGTGGTATTAGCTGCGGAAGAAGTTGGTTTTATGTTAGATATCAACAAAAACTAACTTAATTTTGAATGAGGATTTTCAACTTTCCGAAAAATAATTATATTCAATATTCAATCGAGAATGCCACGCTTCAATTGGTTATATTGAAAGATTGAAGATATTTGACTTAGGTTTATCTATAAGTCGCATAATACATCTGATATTATGAATACTCTATCCATATTGACAAAAAAATCAATTGAAATAGAATATTCAAATATGATTATAGACCTGAAAATACACAAATCCGCCGGCATGGATCAGCTAAATGCGAAAATAAAGATATTCGTGAACATACTGTTTCTTGTTTTTATTTCATTGATTTATTTTTATTCAAGTAAGTTTTATCGGAAGTTTGAAGCAACAGGTAGTGCTGAAGATGCCACCGATCTGGTCGACAAACAATTTGTGATGACAAAAAAATTTACCCAATGAAACCCAACTTCTCCTACAGCCCAAGTAGCGTCTATCTGTGAAGGTAGTCAAAGAACAATACACAGGATGTTGGCTCAATACAAATTTCATCAATCCAAATTGAAAATGGTGAACTTTCAGAAGACTGGAATTCTGTGAAATTATGTCCAATTATATCAACGAACAACCAGGCTACACAAAAACAATTTGATCTTGTGACGAAAGTACTTTCTTTTTCAATGGAAATATAAACTCACAAAATGTGAGGAATTGCAGTGACATAAATCCTCATATCCTTTGTGAAAAACATACCCATTTTCCAGAAAGAGTAAATGTTTGGGAAGGTATTTTGAAAAACCACCTAGTTTTTCTCAATGCTAACTCAACTGGTGAATTGTACCTGGATAAGTTACAAAACGTAATTAACCGTTAATTCTGAAAGATAATACAGTTTAATTTGGCAACTAGGAAATAACGTTCCAGCAAGATGGTACTTCTGCTCACAATTATCGAGTAAAAAAACGTTACCTAGATGAGAAATATCATTGTAGTTAGATTGAACAACGAGGCTCGCTATAGAATGGCCAGCTCGGTCACTGGACCTCATGACATTATATTTTGTTCTGTAGGAATACTTAAAATCTAAAATTTTCAGTATAGCACCTGCCAGTTTTGACCGTTTGAAACAACGAGCTGTTGAAAAATGTAGGGCAATTTCCGCGGACACATTTGAATGAGTACGGCAGGAGTTCAGCATTAGTATATGTTACTGTCAGAAAGTACATGGAGCACATTTTGAAAACTTTATCCACAATCACCTTATAATTGAAGTTTTATCCACACTTATGAACTGTGTAAAGTACCACTTTATCCACTAGTGGAATATTGAAATTACTTTATTTCACTAGTGGAATGATGAAAAATACAATCTTGAATATCAATCACATTTTACTTATTTTCACCAACTTCACAAATTTTTACAAATGGAGTCGATAAACAATCGAAAATACATAGCAACCATTCAACACCTTCCGATATTTTTGTATGTTATTTCAATGATTTTTGAGGAGGTGACAGCCGCTGTCAGAGCAAAACGTCAAATCATTTTGTGATGAAAAATTTCCGCGATTCTGATTCTAAATGAATGTGATTGTGAATAAAACGTTGTATTGCATGCGTGTTTTAGATATTTTTTTTTCACAAGAAATTTAAACGCTCGAGCTTCGCTCTCGCGTTTAAACATTCTTGCGCAAATGAAATGATATCTAAAACACTTATACAATAAATAACTATTATATGACAACTGTTTGTCAAATCGTTATTAATTAAATGCGAAACTATAATTTTAGTATTTATTAAATTCATCCATCAGCTTAAATCCAATCAAATTTAGTATGACGGAATAAGTATTTCCGATACTTCTCAAACGGGACGTCACTTCCTATGGGGTCCTATTCAAAATGATTGGCCACAGTGGCTCTGTAACGACATCCATGACTTATTTCTACCCTTCAAATTTCATTATTATAAATTTAACCGTTCAAAATAAAAGAGAGAGGGGGAACTTTTGACTGGCACTTTATATACAGAACACACATCTCAGCTAATTATTATTTTTTGAGAAAATATTAGATTTCTCAAGTTCAAGTTACAAAGTGTTTGTAACTTGTTTGGAAAATAAATAAATAACAGCGGCGCATGCACCATAAAATGAATATTACACTTCAATGTCCATCTCCTTCACATACCATAATTCTTCCAGAATTCCTTGGTCTTGTACAACTACACAGAAAATGATTTCGTTTTCACGAACTTCATTCAAATTGTTGTTAAAATTGTTATTGTTAAAAATGTTATTTCCGTCAACCGATTGCACCCCTACGCGCAACCGTCGGAAGTCTTCGAGAGACTTGTGTGAGCTAGGGAAGACGCAACCCTTACCTTTTAACGTGTGATGCCATGAACGAGACCATTGAATCGGTGGATCGAACCCACGACCCCACGCTTGCGAGGCGTACGCTTTTACCAGCCGACCACCACAGCCCATTCGATCACCAAATATCGATATGTTTTCCTAACACAGTGTCAAGTGAATATACTCGTAAAATAAGATAAATAAACATTATAACCTTTGAATGCCGTACTCTGGGAGCTGTGTAAGCGGAGAAAGAAATCCCACTATCTGCTATCAAAGTGATAAAGGCTGAGAATGAAATAAGGTGGAAAACGAAGATCTCGCTAGCGATCCCATACAGGAGAGAGTGGGAAGAGGAAAGGATGATCTTTTCCCCAGAAAGCCTGGTCTGTTGTTCAGACTGGAACAAACTGGAGAAAGTACAAGCTGGAACAGGAGAAAAGAGCCTATGCGCTAGGTTCTCCGACAACAGTTTTCCAAGCGGAGGTGGATGCCATCCAGAAGCATCCAGAATGGAAGAGGTGAGGTCCGAGAGACAGGTATATGTCTGCTCGGACAGTCAGGCAGCCATCAGAGCTCTGAATGCAACCAGAACCAGATCAAAACTGGTTCAGGAGTGCAGAGAGTCTTGCGATTGAAAAGGAAATAACGCTGATGGGGGTCCCGAGCCATGCAGGGATTGAAGGCAATGAGCAGGCGGAGCAGCTAGCCAAGCAAGGAGCTAGGCAACCCTACTACGGGCCCAAACCCGCACTCGGAACAACGGCACTGAATGAGTGGGCCGTTGATACATTAGGAAAAGAGTGGAGAGGGATATACGGCTGCAGGTAGTCAAATCAGATGATATCGGGCCCCACAGGGCAAGGACGGCCAAGACTTCGACTGTTGGTGGGTGTTCTAACCGGCCATTGCGGCCTCAGGAGGAACCTGACTCTCATCAGAGTTGAGGCAGACACACTATGCGCGGAATGTGGTGAGGAGGAGGACTCCTTCCACTTCCTGTGCGAAGGAGGTATTCATGGCATGCTCAGACCTAACGTCTTCGGAGCTGCCACTATGAAGTGCACTCATTGCAATCGAAGCACATTTCGACTTAAATTTTCTGTATGTAAAATTTTGAATGGAGAATTCCTCAAAAAATTTACCTTCTTTGCATTACAGCGGAAAGTTTACTAATAGTGAATTTTTTTTATTCATCCAATAAATATCAAAGAATATGTAAAAAATTGGTCAAATCTGTAAAAGATTGTTATTAAATTCATCGTAGGGAAGTTGGAATATAGTGAATTATTTTATAAGACAAAACAGATATATAGAGTCATCATTCCGTCCGGATACTCCAAACACTATATTGTTCTATTGCTGAGAAGTTGACTAGTTCTATTGTTTCTCATGACGATCCTTTGAGTTATGTCCAGGATGTTGGTATTAAGGAAAATATGATCCTGCGTGATACAGATATGTATGGGATGAATGATCTCTTAAGAAGTATCAAAAACCAAAGAACAAATGGTTTAGAAGAAATTTCCATTAGAGTTTTTCAAATTTTTCCAAATAGATCTTTCAGGATTCTTGCTGCTTTGATCAAAGGTTCATTTCAGCTTGGCAGTATTCCATCTTTCGTGAAAACATCCCTGGTTATTCCAATAAATGAAGGTGGTGATTTTGATAATCCGTCTAATTTTTGTCCTATTTCACTCTTACGTATTTTAGCAAACATTATCGAAAAACTGATTCATTCCAGAATTTCGGAATTTTTGAAATGTGATAATTCAATCAATAACCTTCAATTTGGAGTTGAGACAAACGAAAATACGAATGTTTTGTCTTTTTATATAAAGAGAGTATATTCGCAAAAAATGATGGGTTGGTGACAGGTGCAATGTTTTGTGATTTTTGCATAGGTTTCGATTGTTCTAATCATTAGATACCTTTGGTAAAACTTGTCATGATGGTTTCAGGAATATCACTGTCAAATGGTTTGGATTTACTTGTCTGAAATAGTAATAGTAGTATTGAATTTGAAGTTGTCTGATGTGCATGTATATATATTCACATTTACAATTATGAGAAAGTATAAACTATATAATAGTTTTTTAAATTTTGACTAAACATGAGTCACTTTAAAGTGTCTTTATATATACGCCCACAGTATTTCATTCACTCATCATATGTGTGTGGAACTAACCAATTTTAACGCTTTGTCAATAAGAATAATTTTCTTCAAACAATAAAGTATATTTTGATTTGATTTGAATTCTGAATATTCAAAGTTGAAGAATATTGTTATTTGAGTACCTCAAGGTTCTATACCAATTCTGTTTCCATTATACATAATAATGGACTGTGCTGATCGGCTGGTAGAGCGTTCGCCTTTTAAGCGTAGGGTAGTGGGTTCGATTCCCAGCATGATCACCGGTCTCGTGCATAGCATCACACGTTAAAAGGTGAGATTTTTCCTAGCTTGCACTAGTCTCTCGAAGACTTCTGAGGGTTGCACGTAGGGGTTCAACAGGTTAACGGAAATAACAATTTGAACTACAATTTCAAATGACCCATTGAACAAGCAAATATTAGGTTCTCTAACTGTTTTTGCTGATGACAGTACTATATTATAGCATCTCAAAAACAAACATGATCTTGATCAAATGATTCCTTTTGATCTGAATATAGTGAAAGATTTGCATGATTCATATTTAGTGTCATTCAGCATAAAAAAACAACATATCTTTCATCTTGAGGACTTCTCGATAGAAAATAACATGGTTGAAAATAAAATTACTTCGAAATACCTTAAACTTTATCTGGATAATTCGTTGAAATTTAAACAGCATGTTGAAATTCTAATAGAAAGCTCTCTTCGGGTTGCTACGCATTGAGATTTGTCTGGAATGAATTATGAGTTTCAGTTTTTAAACCAGGTGATCATTATTTTATAGAATTACATCTATCATATGGAATTGCATTATGGGGAGTTTACTGTAGTCATCGTTCACAGACTGTCCTAATTTTACAAAAATGTGATATGTAGTATTTATGATGTTTGTGAAGATTGAATCGTTTTCTATGGATTCTCATCTAGTAACGCTACTAATAATCACGAATTCATTTTGTCTAATTCATCTCCGTTTCAGTAGTAGGCGAAGACCGCTGAAAATGGCACCTGATCGGTTAAAGGACATATTATATTATTGGAAAAGGTAGTATTCAAATAGATGAAAACAATGAAATAGGAGCCTTAGTCCCCAGCCAGTCACTTGACTAGGCAACCATTTTTTGATTTTTTTAATTTTGGTGTAGTTGCTTAGCTCATTAGTTAAAGCATGATTTTAGCATCAAATGAAAGCTTGAAGTTTCTAGTTTTAGAAAAAAAAAATGGTTGCCAGACCTCTGACAGTCAGAAATTTTGGCAGCCCACTTTGGAGACGGGCAACTCGAGTGTACACAACGTACTCCATAAGAGACTCTGTGAGAACATTATATTTGATTCCATGATACAGATATGTGCGCAGATGCGCAATGTGGTACATTTTGTTTTCGTAGGTTGGTACATTCGTTAACATATTCCTGGCAATACTGATCAGTCTTTCTTTGCAGACTTTACAGCAAAGATATATTGTGATTTTTGGAGTGTAAGTTGTGTTGTGGAAATTATATCACCATGAAGTTGTGTTTTCTGTGCGGTAAATCTGAAGGGTTTATTGATATTTTCGATGCAGCAACTTTAGAAAAATGGACTCGTATGAGTCGTTTTCGAAAAATTAAGAATCACAAATATTGGGAAATTGATGTTCCCAAAATAATTGGTGAGATTGGTTATCATTCCGACTGTTATAAGAAGTTCACCGTCTTAAAAGCGCGATACAAGGCAGAATTTGAAGTAATGCTACATTTACATGTAAGAATTTTCTTCGCAATTTATATGCATGGCAATGCAATATGACATTTTTTTTGTTATAAAAATACAAAATGGCAGCTCCAAGATGGCGGACGAGATTTGTGATAATGGTCCGATTCTATTCAAAATTGGTATATAATGGTTTTCGGAGTCAGAGATTATGATTTTTTTAATCAAAATTCTTGAATTCAAAATGGCGGCTCCAAGATGGCGGACGATATTTGTGATTATGGTCAGATTCGATTCAAAATTGGTATGTGAGGTTTTTTTAGGTCGTATTTTCGGATATTCTGTCGAAATTCATAAAATAAAGATGGCGGCTCCAAGATGTCATTATGGTCAGATTCGATTCAGAATTGGTATAGTTTTCGGGGTCGGAGATTTCGATTTTTTAGTAAAAAAATAATAGTTTAAAAAAACTAAAGAACACGCTTCACTTCCCATGGACTAAAAAGTAGAAAATAATTGACAATTCAATTTCTCAACTGTAAAAAAAGCGTGGGAAGCTTGATAAAGTTTTCTTGAGCTCTTGAATGCTCGATTAAATTAAACTAAAAAATATGAGAATATAGATCGATATCACCCACGCTTTTTACACCATAATATAAACATTTTAAACCATAATATAAACTACGACAATGATGACGAAATTGATGAGCAGCATAATTTTGATGTTACAGAGGAAGAACATGAAAATGAATAATTTGTAATTAAAATATTGTAACTCATAAACTACTATAATAAAATTTAAGTCTAAATTATGAAATAATTTTCAAATATACGGTACAAATATATAAGATTCAATAAATGAATTGCTTGATTTAATGTTAATTGTTTTCCTATAATTTATTTCCTATGTTGTAATTACCTATGTACGTGATATTAAAAAAAAAATTATTGTGAAAACAAGTATTTTATTATTTATTTCTTAAATATTCAAAATATAAAAATAAGTCGGTAAAATATAATGGGATATTCATGGATTCAAATATAATGTTCTTACAGAGTTTCTTATGGAGTACGTTATAGTGTACACTCGGGTTGCCCGTCTTCAAAGTGGGCTGCCAAAATTTCTGACTGTCAGAGGTCTGGCAATCATTTTTTTTCTAAAACTAGAAACTTCAAGCTTTCATTTGATGCTAAAATCATGCTTTAACTAATGAGCTAAGCAACTACACCAAAATTTAAAAAATCAAAAAATGGTTGCCTAGTCAAGTGACTGGCTGGGGACTAAGGCTCCTATTTTATTGTTTTCATCTATTTGAATACTACCTTTTCCAATAATATATGTCCTTTAACCGATCAGATGCCATTTTCAGCGGTCGGCTCTCGGTCTATAGGGTATTACGTGATAAAATATCTTTCGAGTGCTTCTTCAATTCAGAAATATTTCATGTTTGAATAATCAATTTTGTATTCGTTATCAGATTATTTTTCAAACTCACACAGACTTCGTCCGAAATCTAATATTAACACATTCCAGAGATCGGTTTCATGCACTCAACTCAAGAACAAAACCCCAGCGAATATACATTCACCAATTGACGACAGGCCTGCAACCAGCCCTGCACATAGCGGCATTATTGTTTCCTGTGCATGCAACTTCACAACAAAGAGACGAGTGTATTGCTCGATTTAAGGTGTGTATTGTAAATATTTGTCGGAAACGGCTGAAGTGAGAAACAAAGGAGGAAAGTTCACTGAAAACTATTTCTCGTCAACTTCGTGCTTTGAGAAGTAGGTACGACGCTAGTTTGAAAGTTTTGTCTTCAGAATGATTTTCGAAGTTTGTCGATAACTTAATCAAATGATAGAGAAGATAGGAAACGATGGATGAATGAGCAGTTTTGCGATAGTTCAGAAAAAGTTTTCATTGTGAAATTGTTCCTTTAGAAAATTAAACGTTATTGAATGCATTGCCCTAGCTGCAACATCTGAGGAGTGTAGTTCATGTTTGGACTATTCTGGCTCTCTGATTCTCACTTAAGAATAGGTGTGAAATTAGGATGGTTTCAAATTAAATAAATGGATACTTAAGAACAAAAGTTAATTTAGGTATAATTGAAATGTTGTGAGTAAAAATTACTTTTCAAATTCTGTGACCCTTACCAGCTTCATTAATAGTTTAAGGAGGAACTAAGGAGTGTCATTACATTGAAATGGGAGTTGTTACCATGGCCACAACTGTCTAAAATTCATGTCAAAATCTTAAAACATCGACATGATTCTTATTAGGCTGGTGCACAAACGAATTCTAATCGCTTATAATGAGAGAAAAGTAACAGACAAAAACCAGATGGAGAATGTTGTTGAGGTTCCAACTTTGAGGAAAAACAAAAATTAAACATGATTTATTAATCGTTAAATCTCTCAAAATTGAGAAAAAAAGTATCTCTGAATCATGATTTTCTCAATATTTTCATTAATTCAATTTTCAATAAGTAGTTTGTATCAAATTATTTATAATAAAATATTGGAATACATAATTACACCACAATCATGATTCAAAGAGACTTGTTGTCGGTTTTGCTCAATTTTAAGCGGTTTAAGGTGGCCGTTTAATCATCCTTGACAAACTAATCCGACAGAGGAGCCACCAGCCACCCGAATGAATATTTATCCAAGTATGCAACCATAAAAATGAAGCATCGTTACCGACATCAATTGCTACTATTATCGTAAAATGAAAATATCACGCCGCTGAACAGTGATGTCAGATGACACAATTATTCTCGTTTTATTTTATATATTCAATCATTAATTCATATTCTGGCTGAATAATATCTAGAGAGATATGACTTTTGACAAAAATGCCGTTGAATAATGTTCTTGAAATATCAACTCACATGTTCCCATGTTTTGTAGTACAAGCATGGATAAAGAAAGAAAAATGAACTCAAAGATTTTTATTTTTATAAATGCTTGGCAACATGCATTTGTATGAACAGGCAGCAAGTAATTAAGGAATTTGGAAATCCCTAATCCCTTTCTGCACCCTTGAATATATTTACCAGATTGCAATTGAAGATTTTGTTTGTGTATGATTCATTTCAACGGATTTGTAGGTTGATCAGTGCAGTGCTTTAATTATTTGTGTAAAATAAGGGGATTGTTATTTTTGGATATTTAAGTTTTGAGTGGTGTAAAAAAACATGAATTCGGGTAAGTGAAATGTGTGATCAATGTAATCGTGGTAGGTAAGTAGATATGTCTTGTTTCTCAATTATATGGAGAAATAGTTATTTGAAAATCAGAAAACTGCAATAAGTGCGGGTAATGTTTGATTGCAGTGACCGGACAATTTCCAAACAAATATTGGAGGTTTTAGTTATTTGGGAACTTGTTTTTTTAACTGCGGCTGTTTTAATATATACATTCTTTAAATTATTTTTCATTCCGCGTTTGATGTTGTATTACGTATGTATAACGATTTCATTATGTTCTAAATCATCTCAATTTTTTTCAATATATTCTCGAGATATTTTATCCGTAAGGACTATCCAAGCCGGACCTGTTTCAGAAGCTGCTATACATTTGGAGGGCACGCTGGTATCATTTACCCAAATATCCGGTCCCTACATCCGTAGGGTGAGTGATTATTTGGTCCGAGATTCATGTGCCCTGAGCAAACGAAGTGAACCAAAGGCCTTCTGCATTCATACGGCAAGGATTTCTATCGTATAAAGGCAAGCTGGTATAATTTTCAGATTCGAAAGCAAGGTGTCCATCACTAAACTAAGGCCACCTATTATCAGAACCACCACTTTAACAGAATGCTTTGGGTGAAGCCTGGAGAGTTCAAAGATTTATCGATATCTATTCTATTTTTTACTCTTCTTTTCAGACGATGTTCGTTTCGACAGAAGCTAAAAACTATGACGAAACTGGTTTTAGTATTATTATTATTATAATTATCTATTATTATCTTTGACTCACAGTATATGTGTACCTATATATTGATCGAGGTTCAACACTAGACTATTTTTTTTCTATAAATCTTTATGAAACTGTAATATTCAAGAATTTATATCAGACCATTTTAAAATCTCAATCAATATGCAAATTTCCTAACGCCTCGAAAGTTTCGCCTCTGCTAATAATTCAATCATACTGTAGATTATTTTGATGATTTATCTGTTAATGATTGTGTCACTGCGGATTTTTACCTACACAAATTTTATTCAGATCTATTCTACCATTATGATTATCAGGTAAGAATTTCGTAATACCTATATGAAATAGAAGAGACTACATTCTTTTTATTACTGGGTATATAATTTGTTTACAGAATAGCTCCAACACTCAATTTTTATATCAACTTTACAATTTTCTACTGTGAAATCACTGTCCCCTCTATCAATCCATCAAAATATGCTTTAATATCGGAAGAAATAAAATTCTGGTTCACAAAGCTTAAGGATATAACCTATATATAACTACAAAAGGTAATTTGAAATATTTGAATATAAGCCATTTTAATACAGCAACGTCCGGGTCAACTCATAATTAAAAATAAATTAATAAGTTTATGTGGATATGTATAAAAACGATCTATGAATTCAATAAAACCTTTCCATACTATAGTGACTCTTATTTCAGAATCTGATAAATGAATTAAAGAACAGAAGAATATATTGAGCTGCCCCTCATATGCACGCCTATGAAGCGACAAAATTTACAAAAAGCATTTCTCGCCGCTCAATGCGAATATTCGTCAACATCTTTTATTCTACTCTATTCATAGTGCTGTGCTTGTTCATTGCCATCACCCAAATTCCAGTTCATTCATAATTTTGAAGATAATGAATTCTACCGTGGCGCAATCTATTTGCAAATGGCTGAACTGACTCAGTGAGTAATAAGATGCAATTTCTTATAAATCTGCTAGATTTTGGAATATAGCCGCCTAATTCCGAGTTCTGCTCGCTTTTCTCAAAAACACGGTGTAAAAAATTGGTCTATGTTGGGTTTTGAACGATTTCAATAGGTCTTCTTGTTGACACTTTCCAAAAACGTGAATTATATCGATTTGTTGACTTCCGCAAAAAAAAATCACGAATTTTTTGAAAAAAATTAATTTCGATAGTGTCAACAAGTACTCCATTATGTTCCAAATATATTTACCAAATTTGAGTTATTTACTTGTCACCAATTCGCCGTCCGAGCAGAAGCCAGCATGCATGCCATTGAACGGCCACCTTAACGATAAATAAACCACCAAGCGAGATGACCATTTGAAAGGAGACCATTAAAATGATCACTTAAAGACCCTCGAAATACAGAAAAACACCAGAACAATTGTTCGTGGAAGATAAGGGTATTTTTTTCGAAAAATGTACCTTACTCGACTAGACTAGTTGTTTCAAATTGCAGGAAAATCATGCCTATTCAACACCGAAAAAGAAACATCTCTACAAGTTTGTATCTGAATTGAATCATTTATAAGCGAGAAAAAAAATCAAATACTAAAAAATCAGTCTTACGCCATTTTGACATTCAATTTGAGGTTATGTCAAAAAGTATTGAATACAAAAGTTTTAGATTTTTTTATTATCCACATGTTTTATTCCGAATATTCGCCGCAAATTGCAAGAAACCGTTTTCTACCTTCACCTGGTTCTTGCCTGTTACTTTTTTTTTCAGAAAAATAAAAGGCACCAGTCTACAGGGTGTTTCATAATAAATGCGCTGGATGTGATAGCTCGTCCAAAAATATGAAAAAAAGTTTCTAATAACTTACCCTCTAAAATGCAACATTTTCGAGATACAGGGCGTTGAATTTTTAAAAAAATAATCGTTTTTGCGAATTTCTCTGGAACCGTTTATCGCACAGAAAACAGATTTCGAATGCATTTTCTACTCATAATAAGCTATGTTTTGTGCGGATTTTTTATTTTTTCAAATTCATAATTGGTGAAGATTTTGAAGGGGTAGTGGGTGTTTTTTTTCTCCAACTTCTACGCCACTGGAAAAAGTATGATTTTGAGCCACCTACTTGAACCACCAATGTTTTCTACACAAAAATGGTACTCTTGGTCATAAGCTCTAAAGTTGACCGTTTTCAAGAAAAATCAACTTTCATGTTGAAAAACATGGTAAATTTTTTCAAATAATTTTTTTCCTAAACACCCACAACCCCTTCAAAATCTTCACCAATTATGAATTATTAAAAATAAAAAAATCTGCACAAAACATAGCTTATTATGAGTAGAAAATGCCTACGAAATCTGTTCTCTGTGCGATGAACGGTTCCAGATATATTCGCAAAAAACGATTATTTTGGCATCTATTATGAAACACCCTGTATATGTACGTAAGTAGAGCATTTTATTTGATAGTGAATTGGGTTTGAGATAAAAAACGTATACTGAAGATGCAATTTTCTTGGCAACGAAAGAAATGATAACTGAACCATGCACTTGTATATTAATAATAGAGTACAAGCCCATATAACAATTTGGGGAGGTCATTTGACCCAGGATGAAACATTCAGAACGATGTTGCTATATGAAAGAATAACCTTGGGTACTATGCCGTCAATTCTTGGTGGTGCAAATGACTGTAGTAATAATAATAATAATAATTTTTCATCTGAAGATGTGCTCTTCCGACAAAATATTCTTGTACGGCATTCATTTGCACCACCAAGAATTGACGGCATAGTACCTAAGGTTATTCTTTCATATAGCAGCATCGTTCTGAATATGTTTCATGCTCTGTCAAATGATCCTCCAAAGTTATATGGGCTTGTAGTCTATTACGCTCATTCCTAGGACTTTGTAATTCGATATCTTCAAATGGATTTATCTTACGTTTATGTTTATTGAAGTAAAATTCCTGGAGAGTTTTCGCAGTTGAATTCCACATCACTTTACCGTGTACTATTCATATTCCTCGCCATTTTCTTTAAGCATATTCTATGCTTTTTTACCTAAATAGCCGCTCATATCACACATCATGTGACTTCAGTCATAAAATTTCATTGGTGTAGCAATGTGTGAATGAAATAATCAATGATATTTTTATTTATATCCCAGAGTAGGTTCAATAATATCATCAACATTTCCGGTATTTTTTATTCTTGAAAGACACGCGATTATTATAGTCTTCGATTGAAGCTGATTAATACAGTATCTACAAGCCTCAATTAACTATTAGCGATATTCACCACATCCGAATATGAGAAACCAATATGACACCTGTTTCGAATGTAATCAAAATAGCGGCTGGAATGTACTGATAAAATTATGTGGTGTCACCTCCATGAACGTACTAATAGGTAATATTGTGCAGTAACCAATACAAATTATCAAACACGCTGCTCCTAAACCATGGGGTCATCGTATAATTTACAACATTAACGACGCTATAATAATCATCTTCTAGAACCTACTACTGTGCAAAAATAATGGGACAGGAAGCCAGGAAAAGTTTTCAATTTCCGAAATTAAAAAAAAAATCCTGGATTCCGGTCCCATTATTTTTGTACGGCAGTAGGTTCTAGGAGATTATTATTTCATAACCTACCAACGTGAGGAATGCCGTACAAGAATATTCTGTCGGAAAAGCACATCTTCGGATGAAAAATGATTATTATTATTAGTCATTTGCACCATCAAGAATTGACGGCATAGTGCCTAAAGTTATTTTTTCATATAGCAGCATCGTTCTGAATATGTTTCATCCTGGGTCAAATGACCCCCCCAAATTGTTATATGGGCTTGTAGTCCATAAATTTATCTGAGGAATTTGACAGTGGTAATCTGCAGATATTAGGTGAAGTGGTTAATTGAGTCTTTTACAGAGTTATAATGCAGAGCTGATTTAGAAAAAGTTGGCAATGTACTTAGTGCAGTACAAAAAAAATAGAATACGGTTCACACAAAGTTCATTTCTTGGACCTACTCGCTTCGATATACATTCTGACCATAAGTACCTTTCGAAAGGACTTGTATATTTTCTTGGTCAAATGGTAGTTTATAAACTACTTTTTGAGAACCAACGAAATTGTCTATCTTTGAAAATGCCGTCGGTCTGCCATTTTGAAAGATTTTTTTAAATGGCATAATGGGTCGACTGATACCTCAGTCGTAACGTCTTTTAATTATTTATACGACATCAAACTTTCAAACAGAAATCCTATCCAAAATAAAATGGCGGTACATAATGTTAGAGCCCTGCTTAAGGATTCTTTCGAATTAGGTGGCTAATAATAATCTCTAGTAAAACCATCGAATCCTTTCTTGGTATCATAAAAGTTTTTTGCCTCTCAAAATGGCAGATGAGTGTCATCTTTGAATGAAATTCACGTGACAAGGCAGGTGATACCTCGTTTCATTGAATCTCAGCAAAATTGAAATGATTATTTCACTTATGCTAAAATAGCGTGTTATGATTGGTTGAAATTTTTGTGTTGATAAATGAAAATATCATGTTTTCGATTTTGCAGTTCGGCTCTTGATTGGCTACTGGATATGTATATGATGTGATTTCGATTTTGTAGTTCGATTCCTGATTGGTTATTTTCAAAACACAAACTTACCACTAGCAAGCTGCTATAATGACACAACACCAAACTTTGACCAAAACTAAATAAGCACTCACTATTAATTCATATCAACTTCACAATTTTCGACAAATTTTGAATACTCGTTGATTAATCAAATCACTAAATCAAAATGTTATCAAAATATAACCTCGAGCGAGAAGCAGTAGACTAGACATGCGATGACGAAACTACGAATGACGGGATCTGTCATTGGTAACTGAAATAGAAGTATGTTTGAAATATCAAGTAAATGTTTTCAGAACTAAATGCGGGATTAATGTTCCTAGTTAAAATGAATAGTATATAAATAAAAATGGTTTCGATTTTATTCATGAAATAATCAAACAAATACAACTCGTGTTATCGGCGATTATCGTTAATTCCTTCTCGGTTTCAAATCAAATTATACACTCGCGCAAACGCTCGTGTGGTTGCCAAGCAACATAATTTGATTATCAAATTCAAAAGAATTGCTATTTCGATAATCACCGATACACTAGTGGTATTATACCTGTGAAAACATCCAGAATGAAGAACAATGTTCATTTTACGTGACTATGTGAAAAGTTGAGAAAAAAAATTGATCGAAATGTTCGCCATTGACTTCCTGACACATGAAGATACGATTCTGGAATTCACTTCATATATTTCCAAATATTTCGGGCGTAATATTCCTGCATAAGTCTCGTATGTGTTTCTGTATTTCAATGAAAGCTCCTGAGGCACCTCTGTAGACTTGAGATTTGGATTATTTCCAGAAGTAAAAATCTGAAGGGGTTAAATCAGACGAGCGAGCAGGCCATTCAATAGGACCTCTCCCCGGAATAATAGCTTCTTGTAGCATCCTCAAATATCGAACACTGTTCAAATTTCCTCTCAAGAAATATGGACCAATGACGGTGCCCATTATGCCAGCTAAAACATTCATTTCTTGAATGTACTGAGTGTGTGTTTGCCTGAACTCATGAGGATTTTCGGTGCTCAAATAAGAGTGATTATGTCTATTGACATGCCCATTCAAGAAAAACGTGCTTATCACTGAAACAAATGCTGCTCACATGAATTCTAGTTTGAGGAAGTTTCTCATTCATCAGGTCACAGAACTGAATTATGCAATCAGGATCATCTTCAGAAAGTTCGTGTAGCATACACATTTTAAAGGGATGTTATTTATTTCTTTTCTGTATTTTAGGTACCGTATCATTATGATCTGCTAATTCAGTTGTGGATTGTTAAGTGTTTTCTTGAAGATCCAACAAGAAATCAATTTGCTTGTTTTGCGAAACAGACTATGTACCGTCATTTTGCTTTGAATACTGTACGAGTTATTTGTGGACTGTAGATTATGTAAAAATACGAAGTTGAATTTGTTCACTTTCGGCAGAAACAAAAACAGCACCTACCTTGGTTGAAATGTTTTCCTGCTTTTTTTCTCTTCGGCGGCCGCCACAAACGCCAATAACTCCTCGGATCTTGAATAGATACGTACACACAAAAATTACAAAACGACGGATTAGATAATGGTACAAATGTTCGACAAATGGGTTCACGAGTAAGACTTCAAAATTGTTCTGTCTCATTTGCTTCTTTCCACACTCCCTTTTTTTGACTCTCGTCGACGAGAACTTTTTGCCACAGTAAGGATAGCAATCTTGTTTCTGTTCATATCGCGCAAGAGAAGCATGGGTGTAGAAAATATGTTTATGCATGGAAGGAATAATTATAATAATAATTATAATAATAATTATAATAATAATAAAATGGATCTGTCGAGACGTCATCCCTGAACAAATACATATTTTCGTTTGAAATTTTGATTTCGTTTAGAGAATTGAAAGACATTCCGAATGACTTATAACTCGACTCCTTGTGCCATTCAAAGAAAAAACTTTCAAAACGGCGGCTTGACGCCATTTCAAAACATTGATTATTTTTTGTATTCGTGGTGGGAGGGGGCGATTGCCATCGGAAAAGCTATCTTTCTCCCCATATATGGAGTTCAATCATGGACGAACTCACAGTTGAAGGTTTCGAGGAAAAAGCATACGCGTCTGCGTACACGTATGCACGAGATTATCTGGTTTACCAAATAAAGAACAAAATATTGGTTAAGACCACTCATCATGTTTGGGCAAGAGCTGAAGTTAGTACTTCTCACAGGTTAAATACCTGGGAGTGGACTCCAAATTCCATGGTCGCTGCATGTAGATAGGCTAGCAATCCTACGGCAACTGAGGAGGAATGTAGGAAATAATTGGGAAACTAAACCAAAGATTATTCTCTGGCTGTCGGCAGTCGTAACACCAAAGATCCAATATGGGTCAACTCTGTGTTGGTCAGGCGCACAGAGCAGCACAATAGGCCAAAAGCTCAGTAAGGTCCAGAGGTTGGCCTATTTGGTAATAACTGGTGTAATGAGAACAACTCCAATTGCAGTGTTGAAGGTACTGTTGAGGCTGCCACCGCTTCTAGGTTGAATCAAGTAGGACGCAATGTCAGCTAATTCTAAAATGCGGTGCTTGGGAGTCTAGGTAAACGAAGAAGCGAATTGGGTGTAGCAGGACGTTCCTTTTCCCACCCACAGAGTGTAAAGCCCATATGTTAGACTGCGATGGAAAAGAAAGTTTGTTCTTACTATTCCGAGCAGAGAACAGGGAAGAAATACAGAGGAGTTTCGCACGGGACGCCGGATATGTTTACGAATGGTTCGCATCTGCCCGACACACAGGCATCTGGTGCAGGTATCAACCTGGAAGGAATAAGGGTACGAGAAAGCTGCGCTTTTGTAAGATGCACAACAGTCCTTCAAGATGAAGAGTTCGCCATTCTGATCTTAGCTAAGAGACAAGAGGTAAAGAAAGAGGATAGCCTCCTCATAGAAATACTTACAAGGGTATGACAATTTAGGTAGACACATATCACTAATAGGCATAGAAGATAACGCCACTTGCAAATGCGAAGAAAAAGATGACGTTTCATCTCACTTCCTCGGCGAGAGCGAGACGTATAGCAGGTTAAGCTTTGAAATCTTCGGAGTTGGAAAACTTCATCAAGATGAACTAATCGACTTGGAGTGGACGGACAAATAGACCTCCAGTCGAAAGTCACGAAGTTTCGAAAAGGAAGATTGGGAGATGTTATTTATATAATTGAATGGCAAAAAAGGTTCTTAGGGGCCTATTTGCCTGCCTTACAGCCGTGTCCCCTTATTTACTACCACTACTGCTGGAAGTGACAATGGATCCACATTCAAGATGTGACCTATACATTCAGTGTATTGTAAAGAAATTGACAACTTTTTCGATATATTGTGGATTTGAAGTAGTCTATTTTGACAATTTTAGTCTTTCGCTATTTTACCAATCTTCGCGTTTATTATTTTCATAAATAATACGATATCCTATAGATACTTCTACTTTTCATGTGAAAATTTCGGGATACGAAATGCACAAAAGAAACAAACTTTAATTCAATTTATAGCAAACTGAATTAAGTTGGCTCTGCGAAGCAATTTTATTCCAGTCGCCTTCGCTGTCAATCTCGATCGGATTTGCTAGCGCGGCCGATCGTAATTAGTAGAAACCAATCCCAACTGATTGAATTACGGATGATCGTTGCGAGAGACCTTTGAACTGCTTTAAATTATAGTCGATACCGTATGTTGCGCGGGTTGATTTTTAACTAATAGTCGCTACCGTTGCGAGATAGACAGACAAACTACGATCTAGGAGACGTAATTTAACTTTGGAAGTTCAGCCAACTGAGCAGCACCTGTGTGATTGCTGGTAATTTGTCCGATTGCAACTTGGTTACTCTGAGCGTTTGATCTGTGCTGCGTTGATGAATTTGGCAAATTCGATAGGAGATAGTAATTGCTTGACATTCCCCGAAAACTTTGACAACCCGTATGTAAATAAATTAGAATGATAAAATGAAACGAATGATTATTTCATTCATGATGAAATAGACCAATCGGACACCACCATCCATACCATACCATATAATAGCCGTTGAATTAGCGTGGAGAGGTGGCGAAGCGACTTTCTGTTTAATAAGTTACTCCAAAGAAGAAGTCGACCATTAAGGAAATTCTACACGTAAAATGTTGAAAAGTGTTTCTGTCTAGAAGTATAATTTTTTTCTTATTGCAGGTAGAAGAGAATACGGTAAAGGTAGGTATCGAATATGGGTGAAACTCCGAATTTGACGAAATTATCACAGATCAGTTAAAACTTGATGAAAATGAAATATTCGTTAAAATTTTTCCGCGGAATGACCATTTTCATTATTTTTTTTAATAAAATGAATGCTGGTACCATCATTGAAAACACAAACGCAATCCGTTGGAAGGAGTATTCGAAATGTATCATTTCGGTTGAAACGCACTGTGATGATTCCAAAATACTTCTATCTACATAGTTTCAGCAATTTATGAATGAAAATAATACTCGAGAATTAAGAATAAACTAAAAACTTGGTCATTATTCAACAGATATTTAAAGCAATCATTCTGAATGGCAAATGACAGCTTTTCAATGACGTAACGGCGAAACAAATTTTGCGCCGTTGCCAATGTGAATTCAGAAATTCAATTTACTTATCAAGTCTCGTTCATACCCCCGCGAATTTCGCAATTTTTCTGCGAATAAAATGGCTGCCGACATGTTTCTGCATCAACGATTGATCCGGCATGACTGACAGCTATTTTATTTCCAGAAAAATTGCAAAATTCGCGAGGATATGAACAAGTTTTTACAAGGAATATAGAGAATGAGTCATCCAAAATTATCGGGTATAACAATTACCATTTTGCAACAACACATTATTACTGCACATTTCAATCATTGGTACTTAAAATATTTCCAAGTGAATACAGAATGGCATAGAATTAAAATATCGTGATAGATCACAGAAATTATTTTTTGTTTGCAAACTATGCGCAAACGTATTCATCTATAGATCATCTATAGATCACCAAAACATGAGGGTAAACCTTTTTATATAAAGTCGCGTATTTTTTTCTATAGATCTTCACCAGAAACTAAGGATACACAATTTGATTAACGTTAAAAAAAATGGACATAATAGAAGTAGAAAGGCGCGCGCGCGGAATTCCGAAATGTCGGTCGAGCGCGCTCGCTTAGCTCGCGTATTTTTTTCTAAAGATCTTCATCAGAAAATAAGGAATACACAATTTTATATAACGATGAAAAAACTGACATAAAAGGAGTAGAAAGGCGCGCGCTCGGCCGAAATTTCGCAGTTCCGCAGTTGCGAAATGTTGGCCGAGCGCACTCGCTTCGCTCGCGTATTTTTTTCTTCAGATCATCACCAAAACATAAAGGATAAACCTTTTTATATAAAGTTGAAAAATGTACATAATAGGAGTATAGAGGCGCGCGCTCGGCCGACATTTCCCAATTCCGCGCGCGCGCGGACTTGCGAAATGTCGGCCGAGCGTGCTCGCTTAGCTCGCGTATTTTTTTCTATAAAGAAATGGACATAATTGTAAGGAGTGCGCTCGCTCATTTTGGGTTGTTGATCTTCCCCAAGCAATGAGACTATTATTTTCTTCAATTCATCTTGAGTAACTTGTATTTCGTGACAATTGAATTCGACCATATGAACATAATAATCAAAGAATAACTCCCTCGAACTAAAGCTCTCAGGAGTTATTCAGATTATTGATGTTCATATGGTCTCATTAAATTGTCAAAATACAAGGCACCCTCGATAGAATTATGTAGAAATTAACAGTCGACTTTTTGTAATGGTCTTGGGATATTACCTACGATTATTTTAACAATTCTCACAAAGTGGAATATGGGGTGTATTATGGGACCAGCACATAATGCAAATATCAAAGAAACTCTATAGAAATTTATTTTTACGAAGGAACCTTCCGAGACAAGTGTCAAAAGGAATTCTTCGAGCAGCATATTTTTCACTGTATAATTCAATAATTTCTTTTGGTGTTGTCATTCTGGGGGATATGCAATAGACTGAATATTTCGCCACCAAAGCAAAGTAATCATAATACTGGACTGTATCAAATTGCTATACGAGGATGTATTGATATCTAGTTAGCCTAGACCAGTTCCCTGCATAAACAAAATATTGCGTTACCATAGCAACGAACAATAACTTATTAGAAGTGTCAGTGTAAAGTTTGACGTCAAAAAAGTAAACCAGAGTTACGCAATACATTAAAAGAAAATATATGTCCACCGAAATTGTGAAAATCGAAAAATTGGAGTATCGAGCCATCATCAAGTTCCTGTATTAAAAAGTGTTAAGAGGTAAGCAAATTTACGAGATATGCCTAATACCCCTGGTGATCAATGTCCTTCGTATGCGACCGTGAAAAATTGGACTGCAAGCTTCAAAAGAGGTAAATTTTCCATTGAAGATGATGACCGATCGGGAAGGCCAGTTTCTGTGTCAGTCCCCAAAAATATCGATACAGTTCATGACATGATTTTAACAGGCCGTCGAATTGGGCTAAAACGGATATCTAAAGCACTGAATATTTCATACGAACGCGTTCATCACATAGTTCACGTCAATTTGGACATGAGAAAAATTGCTGCAAAATGGATCCCCAAATGTTTGAATGTTGACCAAAAACGTGCAAGGGTAGTAGCATCGCGTTCGATCTGTGCTCGATTTGAAAACGATGTAGACTTCTTAAACCGAATTGTTACTATGGATGAGACTTGGATACATTTCTACGATCCAGAAACAAAGCAACAATCGATGGAATGGCGACACTCCGGTTCTCCAAGACCTAAGAAGTTTCGTGTCCAAAAATCTGGAAAAGTTCTTGCTTCAGTTTTTTGGGATTGCCATGGAGTAATCATGATTGATTTTTTGGAAAAGGGTAGAACAATAACTGGACATTACTATTCGACATTACTGACCACTCTAAGGAAAAAAATTGAAGAGAAAAGACGCGGAAAGCTACCCAACGGTGTTTTGTTTTTGCAGGACAACGCCCCTGCACACAAATCTCATGATGCCATGCAAAAAATTCGTGATTTAGGGTTTGAATTACTAGAACACCCCCCTTTTCACCAGATTTGGCTCCTTCCGACTATCATCTCTTTCCTCAACTGAACAAAAGTTTAAAAGTTCGTAAATTTTCTTCCAACGAGGAGGTAATAAAAGCTCTCTGGTTTGCAGAAGTAACTTTGCAAGAAGTAACTTTGAAAGGTCCAGAGACGTTGCAGGTTCGCTGTAATAAATGTATTCAATTAAGAGGAGAACATGTTGAGTAATAAAATATTTTGACATTGAAATTTTGTTTGGTTCTATAGTAGGCTAAGAATTTTTCAATATATCCTCGTAGAGATGACTGCCAGAAATCATTTGTGACACAAAAAATACTAACTTTTCCCTCCAACACATGAAAAATTAAATTTGAATTAGATTTTTGTTTTATGGTTGTGTTTATTTATTTAGTTTTATTTTATAGTTATTTTTATATGTTACTGATTTTAATATTCCTGGCTATAATATTCTCGTCCCTTACCCTTTTTATCATGTCTCTACCTTTTTATTTTTCAGCTCAGTTGGTACACCTACCAAATTTCATTTGATATCGATTATTATAATAGGACATTTTCCGTTTCTGTCAATTTTCTACTTCATTAGAGAGCTCACGTAAAGCGACGTTGCCAATTTGAACTTGAAATTATTCAATGTCAAAAGTAAAACCTCAAAACAGATAATTTCCCGTCTCTTCGTGTTTCCCTGCACTGATTCAACAAATTCAAATGTCTCCCTTCAAATAACAACGTCACCAACCTTAACACCAAACAGTAAGAAGACCCCGATCTGTATTGATGCATTGCACTAACTGCACTAGAAATGTATAAAAAGCGCGTTACTGACAAAAATAGTCTGAATTCTGACACTACTTCTCAAAGTCGATAAGAAGTTTAATAATTAAGATTGTCAAGCCTGACTTACAATAGTCTATAACTGCTGCACGAATTTTTAAAGCACACAACTGTACATGAATATGTCAAACATTTTCTCCATTCACTCTTTCAATTTGCAGAACTTTTGTAATTTTTCTTAAACAAAATGACAATGGAAAACTGAAACAAATGAATAAAAACAAGCTTCCATGACATTTACAAGGTTGCAGACTCAATGCATGTTTTGAAACATTATTACTAGCAGTATTTCTAGTTTGCAGAACTTTTCCAATTTCCAGCAACAAAAGGTTTTTTGTCATTTATACAATGTTTCGTTCATAGCAGACTTCTGCAAAATTTTACAGTGTGTTTTCATTAATGCACGAACACAACACTAAAGTTTGAAAACTTTAGAGTTAATATGAATTGATTGTCTGCATACTGGCCTTATACTTCTACATTTCATGTGAAAATCTCAGGATACGAAATGCACAAAAGAAACAAACTATTATTCGAATAGTCACTAACATTGCGAAATAGACAGACAAACTAGGAGTCAGGAGATGTAATTTAACTTTGGAAGTTCAGCCAACTGAGCAGCACCTGTGTAATTGCTGTTTATTTGTTTGATTGCAAGTTGGTAATTCTGAGCGTTTGATCTGTGCTGCGTTGATGAATTTGGCAAATTTGATAGAAGATAGTAAATGATTGACATTCGCAGGGAACTTCATCAACACATTGTGTTCTACGTAAATAAATTAGAATAATCAAATGATACAAATGGTTTTAACCATTCCCACAAAGTGGATTATGATATGAATATCTGATAGGAAACAACTACTTTCTTGGCTATTGACGAACATTGAGGTAAATTTGAGAGATATTTGTCCAATGTTCCTCAAGAAGGACAAGGCAGAGTTTTATACGTTCTCTCCACATGAGAAGCATTTCAATAGGTGCACAATATCATATACTGAGAGCTGGAAGCCATGTGATTAACGTATGAGATCAAAGTCGGGGGTCCGAGATCAAACTCGGGGGTCCGAGATTAAAGTCGTGGGTCCGAGATTTGAGTCGGACCCCTGAGATTAAAGCCGGGGGTCCGAGATCAATGTCGGGGGTCCGAGTTTAAAGTCGGTGGTCCGAGATCAAAGTTGGGGGTCCGAGATTGAAGTCGGGGGTCTGAGATTAAAGTCGGGGGTCCAAGATTAAAGTCGGGGGTCCAAGATTAAAGTCGGGGGTCCGAGATTAACGTCGGGGGTCTGAGATTGAAGTCGGGATTCCAAAAAAAATCGCCCGTGGCCCATCTACGCCTTCGTATATATCGATTAGAGCTGAGAGAAAACATTATTGTGGATAATTACAGGTGGGTTAAAAATTAATGGCATTACAAAGTTGTGATTTTTAAAATCAAACATTGGTTACAATTTTCAAACTTTTGCCCAAAAATGATATGATACAATTCATTCAAGCTACTACGTATCCATCTCAACCCGTTCTTAAGGTTTCGATTTTTTTGTGAAAATTAAGGTACGATTTGAAACCAAAAACATCGAAATCGATAGAAATTATTCCTCAGAAATTTGACCATGTATAAATGAGGTTTTGAGTTATTGATCCTAATATACTTTATTCGTTTTTCAACATTATAGAGTATGTTCAAAAATATATGTGCATTTTTTATAATTTCGAACAAAGCCTAATTTGTAATTTCAAACTGAAAACCCAATATTTCTTGGTATGAGGAATAAGATATTTAACTATCCTCCATTTCAAGTTGGAATTCCCTATATCTAACCTTTGTAGTCTTTCAGATATTGGCATCCTCAAATGGTATTTTTATTTGAATGTATTCTTCAAATTAAAATAGCTTAGACTCGATATTTATTCAATATAATTTCCATTTACATTGAGGTAGTACTTTTCAAAATAAACTAAACAGTTTTTTCCAAAAAACGAAATGTGAAATACAAATAAAATTCATTCAAAGTGGGTGCTGTAAATTAGGATCATCTTATTGGCCAGGTAGCCGAGTGGTTAAAGCAACATTGTTTCAATCACTTTGGCTGCCAGTCGGCGATGGTTCAAACCATGGCGCCTGCAGACATTTTTCTGATGGCCCAAGAAAGTGCTAGGAATCGCACGTAAAAAGGTAAGACATCGTTAATCCTTGGCTCGCACAAGTTTCAACTTTTGAGGGCTGCCGTTCGTAAGGGGACGACAGCTGGTTAACGGAAAAAACACAATTTTTTTTTTTAAACATAATTCCAATCTCTAAAAGAATCTATAACATGTTATGACACTATTCGAAAAGCATCATGTATTTTCTCCTTCATATTACCTAATATCAAGTATCCCCATAGAAAAAATCGAGACGATTCATATTCGGTAACCTCGCTGTGGGCATCATCTACGAAGTCATTTATTTGTAAAATGCCTATTCAACAACAGATTTTTTCCAATTGTAATCACATTCGTTTTGTGATACTTACAGGCACATTCTCCAGGAGTTCAGGAAAGTTATCGAATATAAATTGTGATTTCTTTTGGCAATTTCAATGTCCTTCACGAAAGTATGGTCCTATACAAAAACACTCTGGAATATTGTCCGGGAAATAAAACTAAAAATAAATAAGGGAGTATAGATTCAATTGAAAACGGATTTGGGGAACAAAGGATAAGAAACGAATTGCAAATAATTTCAACTACACTGAAATAGGGAAAACAATGGCTGAAAGAATTATACACCACTCAGAAATATTTCTATTAATTCATTTGTTCTTATTCCAACTAACGGTAATGAAATTGAAAACATCATTAGAGATATGAAAAATAAAAAGTCAGCTGGCGTAGATGAAATCCGAGCTGAAACCATCAAGTCTATTTGCCACCTATATTACCAATAATTGTATGGAAAAAGGAATTTGGCCAAAAGCGTTCAAGATATTACGGTTGTAGTACCTGTATTTGAGAAAGGCGATGAGACTTTATCACAAATTTCAGACCAATTTCATTAATAACGCAAATTTTTTTAAAGGATTCTCAAGAAAAGGTCATCTATCTGCGTACTTAACAAAGTATAATCTGACATCTAACCAACAGTATGGTTTTAGAGAAAATCTCTCCACACAAGATGCAATATTGTCACTCACCTCAAGGATATCCACTGCTCTAGAAGAAAATCTGCCAAACTCATGTATTTTTATTGAATTGTCGAAAGCGTTCGATTCAGTTAGTCATGATCTACTCCTACAGTCACTGGAAATAGAGGAATCAGAAACAAATCTCTCAAATTATTTGGGAATTATCTGAACAATATAATACAATCTGTTAGAATAGACAAAGAGCGACAAGAGGAAAATAGAGTATGGCGTGCCTCAGGGGACTGTATTAGGCCTTATCCTATTTAGTATCTATGTTAATGGCATGTTTTCGTTAAAGAGTCGGGGGGAGATATTGGGATTTGCTGACGATACTGCCATCTTTTATAGAGCAAATACTTGGCAAGGGTTGAAGGACATTGCAGAATCAGATTTTCCTTTGTTGAAGAAACTGGCTAGAACACAGATTATTAACTGTAAATTTAGAAAAAAACATAAAATGCCATTTAGTTGCAATAAACTGAACAATCCACCCTTCGAAATTCTAACGATAATCACCATTCGACAACATTACACTATTCTTCCAGAGAAACAAGTGAAATATCTTTTCTTTCTTTCTTTCTTTTCTTAAAATTATGATGTCTAAATCATTACAAGATTCAAAAATAAATCTACCATGTCCGTTCTTGGTTTAGACTGGTGCCTATAAATTTTGGGAAAAATAAAAAAGTAACAGGCAAGGACCAGGTTGAAAATGTTGTTGAGGTTCCAACTTTGAGAAAAGAAAAAATCTGAACACAAAAACACTCAAAATGGTGAAATGGGGATGCAGTTTAGGAATTGAAAACGGTTTTTTTCGATTTGCGGTAAGTTCTAGATGATAAAAAAATAAAAAACTTTTGTATTCAATACTTCTCGACATAACCTCAAATTAACTGTCAAAATGACGAAAAATCGATTTTTCAGTATTTAATTTTTTTTCTCGCGTATAAATGATTTAATTTGAATGAAAATTTGTAGACATATGTCTTTTCTGGTATTAACTGAGCATGATCTTTTCGCAATTGAGAAGATCACTGGTTTTCGAGTTTCAAGTATATTTTTCGAAAAAAATATCCTTATCTTTCACGAACAATTTTTCTGGTGTTTTTCTGTATTTGAAAGGTCTATAAAGTAATCATTTCTATTGTTGAAATGTCCACGTTCAAATTTCTATGTAACTTGATGGTTCATTCACTTTTAAATTCTCGAGAGCTCTTTCTGTCGAAGTAAATTCGACATATATTAATGAGAATTTTGTTGCCTGTCAATTCTACGAGCGTTTATAATTCGTTTTGGCACGAGCTTAGTTTTCGTATTGACATTTTCAGGATATTGATTGAAAAATGTTTGTTCGATTCAATGAACAATATATTACTATGCAAAATTTCCTTTTAGCCAACTATTCATAGTATGTTCGTTTAAATATCCCTCACATAACTCTAGCCAACAAATACTTCTCAGAATAATAACGAACTCTGGTTATAGAGACCATTGTCAACCTCTTCTCTTGAAACTTAGAATAATGCCGTTACCCACTTTATTTTTGTACAATGTTCTCATAGAAATTCATAAAAGATCAACTCCATTAATTAAGCAATCAGACCTCCATGATCATAATACCAGACAATGTAACAAAATTCGTACAAATCGATATCGTTTGAGTAAATCACAAAAGAACACTCTGGATTTCAACCTCTACAACTGTCTTCCCGATAAATTTAAAGTTCTTAGTATGTCCAAATTCGAAAAAACAATAAAAAATTATCTTTTGAGGTTTTGCTTCTATTCTGTCAAAGAATACGTGAACCATATCAAATGTTTATAATGTCAACACACTCATCCATTTTTGTTTTTAAATTTTTACACTTTGTATTTGTGTTCTCTTGCTTGTTTTTGTTTGTATTTATTGTTTTTATTTACCTTCTTAAATTTTATAACTGATCATCACTTTTATGCTTTTGACTTGCTTCAAACGTTTTATTATGTAACGTAGTGAAAAATGAATGAACTAAACTAAACTAAACTTCCCAATTCAGACCACTCTATATTTCCACAAAACCAAGTGATTCGAATGGGCTTCAATATCCAAGCTTATTATTCATATCTCAATATCGCGTAGGGAAAACTGCGGTAAACGACACAATTTCCATATTATATATCTCGTATTCCCTACAATTGTTTCTGATATATAAAGAACGGGAACAGGTCCTTTTTCGGCATATTGCTCTCGCCTCTAGCATCTCGCCTGTTTGAATTTTAATGAAAATTCACCCTTGGAGTTACCATGGTCTTTTCAAATTTCGATCATATTAGGCCAAATTTGTTTCAATAATGTGATGAAATATTTCTCATAGCAGTAGATGTTGAATGCTTGGGAATGAAGATTGGAGAGAACCAAGACCATAGAAAAATATAACGTTTATGTGAAACTTCAGTGTTGAAGATCATAAAATTTGGTTTTAAAAAAACAGTTTCGCCAGACAGTGGCTTCTTTGGTTAGAATTATACTAAGTTACATTAAATATCTACCAACAATTGATCAGTAGGCAGTTTTTTTTTACTGAGGAAATATTTTATAAGGTGGTAAAGAGTCCCAACCTCAAGACCTACTGTGAGACTCCACAAATTCTCAGGGCTACTCACTAAAGCCACTTCTGGGCCCATCAGCTTTTTGCCCCCAGTGACACTGAGGCTTATTAGCCCATTGTATCATGCCTATGTGAATATGTGATATACTGTCACAGAACCCAATCAGGTACTTTCGTGCCTAGTACGCGATTGTACAAGTTCTTTACTGGATGCGACCTGTATTATCGTTCTGGATCGCCAGATGGCTGCCAGAAGATTACCTGTCTTTTGCGGTCTAGTGCCTCGCAATAGAACAGTATGTGTGTCACTGTTTCTGGATCCTAACAGCATAGTCTGCAAGTCAGGTTTCCATTGAACAGTCCCATTTTGTTGAGGTGCTCCTTTACTGGTGCATGCCCAGTCAGCAGTCCTGTAATTATTCTAAACTGGTCCCTGTTCATCACTAACATGTTTGCCGTTCTCTTATGGTACGGTCCTTTGATGTATTATTTCCCGTGTTTGTTTTCTGCGATGCTTTCCCAGTAGTTTTTGTACCTGTCACCAATACAGTCTCTTACAGACGATCTGTACACTTTGGTAGCACTAGTGTCTTCTTTTGGTTTGGGAAAACTTCTGCAACTCCCCGGTGCTCCAAGACCCATAGCAGTTTGACGTGATTCCGGTCTGCCAACACTCCCAGTTCTTCTTTGCAGTCTTATACCAGTTTGGCACAAAGCATCCAGGCTAAACTGTCTGGGCCAATGGAGGGGCAATAACCAAAGCCACTCCAGCATACTGGAGGTCATAAGAATCGACACGTCTGAGATGCCGTCGGACAAAATGACTCCAACATACTCCTTTTATGGAACATACACCACCATCCATGGGGAAGTTACATCAAGGGCAATACCAATGCTGTCAAGAGGGCAAATCTGGTACATTGATTGCTCAAAGACTAGCAAAGGAGTAGGGGCTGCAATATACGGGGAGAGACCGAGGCAGGACATCATCCTAAGCCTCGGTACTCAAGCCTCTATTTTCCAAGCCGAGGTAACGGCAATCTCCGTCTGCACGAGAGAGATTCTGAGGAGGGGTCCTAGAAACCAACCCATAGCAATTCTCTCCGACAGTCAGGAGGCGATTAAAGCCCTGCGTTCATGCAGGTTCACTTCCAAACTGGTTTGGGAGGCACACCAAAACCTTAACGACCTGGGAGCACAGAACAGGGTAAAACTTGTCTGGGTACCAGGTCATAAGGGCATCCAAGGTAATGAGAGCGCAGATGCCCTAGCAAGAGCAGGGGCAGCAACAACTCTCACTGGACCAGAACCAGCCTGCGAAATCCCGTTTGGGGATATTAAGCAGGACACACAGAAATGTGTTGAAAACCATCATCAATCTCTCTGGGAAAGTACCTCAGGCAATACTAATGGAAAAATGATGATGATGGGGCCAACCGACCGGCTATCAAGACACCTTCTTGAACTAAGCCGAGACTCTCTCAGGAAGGTGGTTGGACTGATGTCAGGCCACTGCCACCTGAAAAAACACATGCAACTGTTGGGGATGCATCGAGAGTCCACACAATGCAGATTTTGTGATGAGGAGGACAAAACAGCCTCCCACATAATGTTTGAATGCGATGCTCTGGCTTGCATGAGGATGGATATCTTCGGACACTGCGGTGCAGAAGATATCATCCCTCAGAAAAACCTTGTGAAGAATCTCCAGGAGTTCATTAAAAGATCCGGAGTACTCACGAGATAGATCTGATTGCGGGGTGCAGAAAGGTTCTATACAGAACTACCTGCATCTCAGCCACTGGCTAGCCCCTCTTTCTAATAATAATAATAATAAATTGGCATAAGACCTCAAGTTGAAATTCTCGTTTTCAAAGTTTCTCCTGTTATTCTCTCTCGCGCAATGGAGGATGGCATACACCTCTGCCTGAAAGACAGAGCTGTGTTTGCCCAGTGAGTAGCTGATGCCAGTACTTGGATTCCTAGAGATCACTCCTGAGCCCACCCCAGTCTCAGTTTTAAATTTATCTGGGTCCGGATTTTTCCCAGCAGAGTGCCCTTGAGTTACGAGACGTCCCACTCAGTTCTGTCTGGTATCAGCACTCTGAATTGGTTATTGAAGAAGTGTCTTTTCGGAATGTGGTCTGTACTCGTTCCCAGCACGACCCCGATCACAATTCTAACGATGCTCATGTGTCCCGTTTCAACGTTCAAGTTAGGTTTGTTCTGCAGTGAGGAGACACCAACAGCCGTATGCATAGTCAATTCCAGCGACTCGCCAGAGTTTCGCCGCACGCTACACAAGAACTATCATGCACAGTGGAGCTCCAAAAAAGCGGAATATCGCCAGCGTTTCGCCAAAATGTGACTTATCGCGTAGTTGTCACTTTTTTGGAGCTCGACTGTGCATTATAATCCTTGTGTAGCGAACGGCGAAACTCTGGCGAGTCGCTGGCGATTGACTATGCATACGGCTGCAAGGCTTACTTTCCCCCTGCACCACTAGGTGGAGAGGAGGCAGTCCCAGGAATCCATGGCTGCAGTTGGCGTTGGTTCAATTTCCCCTTTGAGGACAAGACAGGCAAGTCTTTGCGTCTTGCCTAGTCTTGTTCCTCTTTGTTGTGTCTTGGGCCACCACAACAAAGAGGCATATGTGATGGAAGGCATGACCTCCGTGCTATACAACCGGTGCAACATATGTGGCTCCAGCCCCCATTTTTTTTCCGAATGATTGTCTTGTCATCACTAATGAGGTCACCATTCTGTTTGGTCTTCAATCGTATTTTGAGAATTCTTCCATTTATTGATTTTCAAAGTTTCTAGCAGGTTTCATTTCCTCCCCTTGTTTTCAACATGAAGTTTTTCAAAATTTTGTTTAAGGGTATGATTTTCTGAACGCAAATGGGCAGCTGATGTTGAATTTGTTTTTTTTTTGCAATTTACATATCATTTCCATGCTGGGTTAAAAGAGTAAATAAGACAAAAGAAGAGATCTTCTCACAAGTAGGAGGTCTATTGGTGCTTTATATAGTATCCACTTCAACCATAGGCATTAGATGTGTTAACAAGGTCTTAGCACGGTTAGCAAATAGCTAACAATGCACCCAAAGTATACTTGAGGTTGACAAATGTAATAATTGAAGGTGAGTACCCCTTTTAACCTAAACGGTTAGAATTTACCCTGTAGAACAAGTGGCTCAGGTGAGTTAAGTATATTTTTTTTTCCAGGTTGATAGTACGAGGAAGAAGTCGAAAGGATAGTGAGGTGCTGCGGTTTCAATCAATGAAAAGCTTTGCATAAATCTCATAAAGCAGGCCTCTGCAAAGTTAGAATATTCTGAAATCGATAACCACAACAAACTCCCCATAACGCAGATGTTATTCGAAGAGACTGGTTTGCAGGTTTGGAATCTCAAAATTCCAATTCATTCGAAACAACTCTCAGTGCATAGCAACCAGAAGAGAGCTTTCACATAGAATTTCAGTGTGCTGTTCAAATCTTAACGAACTATCAAGCAATAGACCTAGTTACTCCAAACCCACTTTATTTCCAACGGTATATCTCCAAGATGACATCTGAAGGATATCATGTTAGTTTTATTTATGTGAAACGTCATCAATTTGAATCACACCAATCTTTTTATAGATCAAATAGTATCATTTTATCAAGATCCTTCTTGTTCTTGTGGTGCAAAAATATAGTACTCCCATAGACAAAAACAGTGAATGAACAGGAAATCTGGATATTCAATAGGTTATCGATATACAACAATGATAAAATTGATCCAAGAATGGAACCCTGAGGAACTACGCTACGTAAATATATGGAGGATGCCGAAGGATTTAACGAAGATGGAATTCTGGAAATGGTCACTTTGGGGCATGAAATAAAATAAGTCAAATTGATTACGTTTTTGAATAAGAGAAATATTTTTTAGTTAATTCGAACTAATTCTTTCCCCTATAGGCAAATTCGAAATATGATACGTTTCTGACAAAATTTATTGATTTTATTTTAGACAGTAGTCTTATCGGGATAAGTTGATTGATTTGTCCTACTACAACGCTTGTTTAGATTTCCTGGAATCACCATTTCTTTATTTTCAGACTGTGGACGTTTAACACACCCAGACGACTATTTCAAGAAGCGAATTTTCTCCTCAGAATCAAACTTTCCATCAATAATTGAAGATGGAATTATTTTGTAGATGAATAATCATTTGATCTGATAGATATTCACGAGACAAGCCTAACGATTTTCTAGTTACTAGCGTCGTTAATGTTGTAAATTATACGATGACCCCGTGGTTTAGGAGCAGCGTGTTTGATAATTTGTATTGGTTACTGCACAATATTACCTATTAGTACGTTCATGGAGGTGACACCACATAATTTTATAAGTACATTCCAGCCGCTGTTTCGATTATATTCGAAACAGGTGTCATATTGGTTTCTCATATTCGGATGTGGTAAATATCGCTAATAGTAAATTGAGGCATGTAGATACTGTATTCATCAGCTTCAATCGAAGACTATAATAATCGCGTGTCTTTCAAGAATAAAAAATACCGGAAATTTTGCTCCGATGTTGATCATATTATTGAACATACTCTGGGATATAAAGAAAAATATCATTGATTATTTCCTTCGTCTATTAAATATCAGTCATCAACCAATCATACGTTTGTTTCCTGTTTGACAGGACCAATCAACACGCTCTATTAGCGACTATTTACATGCTGCACAATAGTCACCGACTATTCAGCATGATACTCATATCAAGGAGCCTGAGCATCTGACAGTACTCTAAATAAATACATATTAAACGTCAAATAAAATCAATCGTGTTGAAGCTGTATAAGAGAATGAATGTGGACCTTCTACGGTTAATACTGCAAGTTCTTCAAAAGCTGAACAAATGTCACAAATTACGCATGGTGGAAATGTCACATATAATAATTGTCTTTTTAATTTCAATTGATAAATTATAAAGATGGTGCTGTTTTTGTTAGGATTTTGTGCTTTGTTCTTGATATTTTGAATAAATTATTCCAAATTGTTTAATTTTCATTCATTCATATGACTGATATAAAGAAGTAGATTCAAGAAATAATCTTCACAAATATAACACGACCTTGATTAATTGTCGACTATTTTATTACTGCTAAATTTCTCTTGTATTTATTAATTTTACTCGACATTATTTTGTCATTAATAATCAGAGATGAAAGCCCTCGAGCTTCGCTCTCGGGCTCTCATCAGATTATTAGTGCCAAAATAATGTCTCGTTAAATTATTATAAAATACAGTCGAAATTTAGATGCAATAAAAATAGTCGACTATTTATCAAGGTCTTGTTATGTTACCCTTGATTATTTCATTCACACATTGCTACACCAATGAAATTTCATGATTGAAGTCACATGATGTGTGATATGAGCGGCTATTTAGGTAAAAAAGCATAGAATATGCTTAAAGAAAATGGCGAGGAATATGAATAGTACACGGTAAAGTGATGTGGAATTCAACTGCGAAAACACTCCAGGAATTTTACTTCAATAAACATAAACGTAAGATAAATCAATTTGAAGATATTGAATTACAAAGTCCTAGGAATGAGCGTAATAGACTACAAGCACATATAACAAATTTGGAGGGTCATTTGACTCAGCATGAAACATATTCAGAACGATGCTGCTATATGAAAAAATAACTTTTGTCACTATGCCGTCAATTCTTGGTGGTGCAAATGACTGTAGGAATAATAATACTGATTTTTCATCTGAAGATGTGCTTTTCCAACAAAATATTCCTGTACGGCATTCCTCACGTTGGTAGATTATGAAATAATAATCTCCTAGAACCTACTGCCGTACAAAAATAATGGGACCGGAATCCAGGATTTTTTTTTTTTTATTTTCGGAAATTGAAAACTTCTCCTGGCTTCCAGTCCCATTATTTTTGCACGGTAGAACGCGCCGTACATGATTATTTTGTCGGAAAAGCTCCTCTTCAGATGAAAAATTATTATTATTATTATTACAGTCATTTGCACCATCAAGAATTGACGGCATAGTGACCAAAATTATTTTTTCATATAGCAGCATCATTGTATGTTTCATGCTGGGTCAAATGACCCCCCAAAATTGTTATATGGGCTTGTAGTCTATAATGCAAAAAGAAGAATCCTGCATTCTTGTCCTCAAAAAAGTAAGGAAAGTTAAATGTTGGAACGTATATGATAGGGTATATGAATGATTTGATGCTGTTCATAAAATAATCTTCCCACTATATTAATATCACTCGACCATGACAAATAGAGACTATTATTTTCTTTAATTCATCTGGAGTAACTTGTATTTTGAGACAATTCAATTCGACCATATGAACATTAATAATCAATAATAACTCCCTCGAGAGTTATTCAGATTATTAATGTTCATATGGTCTCATTCAATGATTCACATGTGACCCCAATTTCATCTAGATCCCTGGTGTTCTCTTCTATGAGAGGGAAAGCTCTTAATCGCTGCTTTCAGATCGTACTTAGTTTTATTTTTATGTTTCATTTGTATTTTTATTGTTTTCATATTGTATTTTGTATATTTTCAATAAAATCAACATTGAATTGTTAAAATACAAGGTACTCTTGATATAATTATGTAGAAAATAATAGCAGGCTATTTGTCATGGTCTTGGAATATTACCTACGAATATGTTCATCAAAATTGGTACAATGAACGCAATTGTTATGTAAATGTAGCACTGGGTATTGAAACTATGAATATGGACGTTCATATTAATGAATATTTTCTTTAATTTCATGATCAAATACATTGAATAGGCTTGTTATTTTATTTGCTTCAGATTGGTTATTATTCTTTCCTGGAATATTGATATAATGATATCGTTCATCGTGACGAGGAATATTTTTCCTTTCAATGAATAGTACGAACTCATGAATATCAGTTACTATAACACACACTCGTGCATGGCATCACACACTAAGGGCTGCGTCTTCCCTAGCTCACACAAGTCTCTCAAAGACTTCCGAGGGTTGCGCTTAGGGGTGCAATCGGTTGACGGTAATAACAACAACAATAATGGGGAGCATGTCGTTGTGCCCACATTTCGATGCACCCACATTTCGTTGCACCCACATTTCGTCTCGTCCACATTTCGTTTCGCCCACATTTCGTTATGTGCTTCCGAACAAAGCCGAATCTAGCGCTGTTGCCAAATGCTGACATGCAATTCTCTAAAAAATTAATTGTGGGTCTAATCAGACATTTAATGAAGTTGCTGGCTTGCCTTACAATTCGCTGGTAGTTGTTATATGTGTTCTACGAGTGGCATACGTATCTTGAATGATGTTTCTTCCTCACCGTCGCGAAAGTAAGTCTGTAACAAAGCAGCCGAAATAATGTTAACTATGTGGTGTTCTTTGGTTTAGCACTTTCGATCTGAATCGTTATTCCACATAACCTTATAACCAAGTTGATATATGGAACATATCCAATGTATACAAATTGACAGTTGACAGTTATTCAGAGACGTCGACATGTGGGCGTAACGAACTTTTAGTACAAAGCGATGTGGGTGTAATGAGATGTGGCCTAACGAAATGTGGGCCTAACGAAATTTGGGCGAAACGCAATTTCATTAAATGTGGGTGCAACGATATGTCTATCGTTAGGACCACAAATATTTTTTCAGAGAATTGCATGTCAGCATTTGGCAACATCGCTTGATTCGAAATGTTGGCATAACGAAATGCGGATGAAACGAAATGTGGGTGCAATATGCTGTTTTCATGAGAGAAATGAATCACAGTCATTGGTGTGCCTTGAATCTATGTTCCAGTTCATTCTCACTTCTTTTTATTTTGTTTTTACAAATATCCCGAATAACTTCAGTTCCGTGACAGGCGGTGAGGTCGAACCCGGGCCTCCTGGGTGGAAGGCATCCGCTGTTTACACCACGACCACTTCGTTTGCTTTCATAGATTAAATTAATGTTTATTATTTGAATTAGTGGTATTATTTAGAACAATGCATATTAATTAATGTAGTGAAGGTCTTTTATTGATATTGATGATATGGTGAACTTCAGAATGAGGGAAAATTACAATCCGATACAGAAAAATGAAATGCATTTTGAAAATTATCTGAATTACACCAGATAAAGTTATATCCCGAAATAACTCACTGTTTTGAATCTTCTGATAAACGACCCCTCAACATCCTTATGAAAAATGGCTTTTGGTTAAAATCCCTGAATATTTGTTTCGTTGTAGATTTTGAATTCCTTGGCAAAAGAGTTCATAGGCACAAAAGAATTCGCTTGATGATCGTTAACAATTTGTTAATTAGATCGAATGCTGGCGGCAAGAATCGATATATTTTTTGTTTCAGATTTGAGTTATCTTGACACAGATTTGATTTCTTGGGTTTGGATACTTGAAGAGCCTTCTAGTGGCTAACGTTTATAGGGTGATGCGTTGGTTTATCGCACTTTGGGGGGATGGGGTGAGAAAAATAATCAATGGTACAAACTTGTCACCAGCTCAACATCAAGCTGCTGTAATGACACAACACCAAGCATTGACCAAAACCGTGATAAGAACTCAGTATTTATTTATATCAACTTTCAACCAATTCTGGATTCATGTTGAACAATATAACCACTAAAACTAAAACCGACCAATAGACCATTCCAAAATAACGTCACTGACATTTGCAGGAGGGCACACATTCTGTTCAGTACTCATTGTTTACTGGTAAACAACGGTCAATAGTTAGACTATAATTAGTAAATAGTTCATAAATATATTAATATGCCGTCGCCATGTAGTGTTGTTAAGTGTGGAACGCAGGGAGAAAGGTATAAGGTATCTTTTTTTCGATTCCCGGCAGTTTTAACGAAGCATGGTTACTATGTAAATGATCTATTTGCACAACGCCGCGATGCTTGGATTAATGCTCTAAAACGGGTCCCCCTTAGTAAATCACAACTTAAAACTTGGCGTGTGTGTTCTCGACATTTTATCGAAGGTAAGTTAGTGTATATCAGATAATTTTTGTACATGATTGAGTTTTAAAGATAATATTGGAAAATCCCATTGCCTTAAAGGAAAACATGCATTCTGACAGGATTCCTACCCAAAATATGGGCTACACCACAAGTGGGAAAACAGATGAGACTGCAGCTTCTTGTTCTCGACATTTTATAAAAAGTTAGTGTATATCAGTTAATTTTGGTACGGATCGCGATATTGTCTATAATACGAATTTTTTCATCGTACCGGCACTTGATATCACCGCTAAGGGATAAATAGGCATATTTGTTACAATTTTATCAAAATAACACCAGAAGAATAAACTTATAGACTGAACACACAATGTTAAACGCCAACTAATCGATATGTGTACCCTCCAGTCTCCAGTCAAGTCGCGTGTTCTGGAATGGTCTATACTATAGCTTTGGTACACAACTGATAGCTCTGGAGGTACACAGTGTCACTCCTCATTTTTTCATTTACCTTAGAAAAAGCAAGAAAATAACCTGTTTGTTTTGTTAAAGTTCAACATTTTTACTGATTGTAAATAAAATCATTTATTGTCTTTTAGTTAGTTAATAGGATTGTTCATTGAACACTGCTCTAGTTTTTCGAGATCACTTTTACATTGTTCATCTCTCTCTGACACTTGTACTTCATTTGTCGTTCTGTTTTGGAAGATCAACTTCGAGCAAGTAGAGTAATCAGAGTACGTCTTAATGAACCATACTAATGTTGAATTCGTAGGTGATCATGCATTCGTAATGTGCTGTTATGAAATGCACAAAAATGGAAAAGTGAGGTTATTTTTACTACCGGAGCTGTCAATTGTGCACCAAACCTATCCCGAGTACACAACCTTACCCTGTTAGAAATTTTGATAGCAGGACAACAAAATGCTCCAAAGACGCACTCTGTGATTGGTACTGTAATTGCGGGAAGTTCAAAATACCAAGGTAGTTGCAAGCAAACTGAGTTGAAAATACGTAGATTATTTATGAGTCAACCTAACATTACTTGAATAACCTGAATTGAACATCAATATGAATGAAAAGAACCATTTCGGTGATCATTTTGTTACGTAAAAATTTAATTTTACTTGTCAGAGTTGCTTTACAATAGCGAAAAATATTTTTATCAATTTATTTTTGGTTGCGTTCACAAGGTTGAAAACGGCTCTGCTCACGACTAGATTTGAAACAGGGAGAGGGGTGAGTTACTAAAAATCGGAATGATGTTCTGAGGGCGCCAACAGATTCAATGAAATAAACCCTTCCTAAAACTTCCTCTGGTAAACCGAGCCTATAAAATTTAAACCACAATAGGTAACCAAATAATATTCAAGAAAACTGTACTAAATATATATTCAGTAGCTCAACAATTACGTAACCGCAAAACAACATATTTGGTAAAGAGAAGTAATATCTTATCACTACAAACAACATCGTTGATCTAATATACCGTGCACGGTTGGGAACTCTCGCGAGAGGGTAGAAGAGTGGACATATATCTGTAAGGGATGATTTTATCCAGTCTCCCATACAGGTTAGATTCTATACCTAGACAGTAATTAATTACACAGTTAGAGGTATCAAAAGTATAGATATTGGCTCATTTATGTTGATGAAAAGTCTGTCTGCAAAAAGGGGGTTGAACTCATTAACTAAAGCCGCTATGCGGTACTTAGCCTCTTCGAGGGTCCTCTGCATACTGCAAGGAGCGGGGTGATGTGAGGCAACACCAAGACAACAGAAGAAGGGTGCAAAACTTCCTTCTACAAGAATTTTCTAAATGCCTCTAGAAATTGTTCAGGCCACCACAAAAACGCCTCCGATTATCGAATATTCCCTAATAATCGTGAGACGTTGAATTTCGGTCCCACACAAATAGTTGATAAACGCTCCTCAAACAAGAAAAATCGATAGTAGAAAACAACACTATACGTAACTCAACTCGTACTATCGACAAAATGCCTTTGAATTGAAACCGCCTATAGCGTAAAATAAATCAACAATTCATTGCTAAGTATATCAGAGCCATTGTCAAAAAATGAATCCACTATTCTAGATTCCTTTCGAGTTTTCAACAAAAAAAAAGTTTCGCTTTCTAACGAAGCGGCAGTCTTAACAAATAAAACTCATGTTATCGATCATAAATTCCTTCCCTTTTTGGGAACAAATTATGTTGCTCGGTAGTCACCGGTAATTACCGATACACTTGAATTACATACACAAATAAAAAAATTTGAAACAATTGAAACATTTGATTGTAAACTCTTCTGTAAATAATGTATAACAAAGAATCACAATACCGTACTTTTTTTTTCAGACCACCAAATCCTCAAAGTAAAGTTCACCCGACTTCGACGCTCGTCAACCACATGGACTTCCGGAAAACTGAGTGGAAAACTGCAATATGACGCCGAACGAAATGTGGCATGAGCGATGCAACGGATATGAAGAATCCCGCACGTCTCCACTACACGATATTCACGCTTTTCCTGCTGCTGTTTTATCTGACAGAATATGGAGATGCAGGTTAGTTTGAGAGTGACACTTCGTGTCTGCTTCACATGTTCATAGCTGGCGACATCCTGGCCTACTCTCGTAGGTGATAACGTAGACGTTTCCTTTTGTGGAAATGAGTTTTCAGCTTGAAGTGGTTTCATATTAGTCTGGTCAACATATACCATTAAAAAAAAAACTTATAGTCACCGAAAATTATGATCATGGTGTCATTCGATTCGTAAATTTTATGTAGAACGTTTAAGGAAAGGTCCCAAAAGGGTCCGAAAGAAATTGCAAAAGTTATAAACAATAGTAAAAAAAGCAATTTATTTCCAACAGGGGTAACCAGTTAAAGGAAATGTTGATATAAAATTATATACTGTCTTCTAAGCGACAGCAAATAAGGAAAGTATCTTGTAGTAAATGATATAAATGCAAAATACAATAAAGTAGTTAATTACTAAATATTAATACAGAAAAAACAAAAAATAAGTATTCAAGTAGAATTGAGTAACATAATCATAACGTAATATTACGCGATTATTATAAGTTAATAACAATACATGATATAACGGGTCAAAATGAATATCACAAATCTTACAAATTTTGTTGTAGCGCTGCACATGAAATTCACAGGTGATCGTATCATATCATTTGTTTGCGATGCTTCGCAATAAAACTTCAAACCATGTCGACCTCCTATTCTAGGTACTAAGCAAAATACAACAATTTCAATGTGGCAATATTTTCGAAGTTTTTAATATTTCTGTAAATGAAACCAAGCATCATATTCGTGTTTGCAACCGTATTTTTTATATGTGTGTTTACTATCATAATATGTGATACCAAGGTTTTTCATGTCTTGTTCGCGGTTGATTATTTTGTTGCGTAATCATATATCAAGGTGCTCGATTTTTCTGTAAATGATATTATGTTACATTTCGTCACATTAAGTTGTAGACGATTATCGGTACACCAAAGTTTGATTGAGTCTAATTCGGACTGTACTCGCTGACAGCGAATAGTAAGCTAGGAATATTCAAATAGGTTGCCATGTCATTATTAAAAATTAAAAACAGAAGAGGTCCCAGATTGGAGCCTTGTGGCACGCCGGACGTAACTACGCATAAAGTAGATTACCGACGGGCTAGAACCTCTTCTATGTTTTTTGGGGTACCCATTTCGTCGCAGATCTTTCTTGATATTGTCCAATTCGATGGTAAGACTTTTATCTGTGTCACATAGGTTGTAGGCACGGTCCACCAGCGATCGAACAACCCCTCTCTTTGTAGCACCATGATGGTTCGATTCGAAGTTCAGGTATTGTCCGGTATGAGTCGGCTTTCTGTATACTGATGTTTGGCACTTATCATTGTTCTTTTGCACTTTCACGTCTAGAAAAGGTAAACCGTCTTGGGTCTCTTTTTCCATCGTGAAGTTTATGGACTTTCTGATGTTATTCAGATGTTCCAAAAAGACGTCAAGGTCCTCGTCTCCGTGGTTCCATATGACAAACGTGTCGTCAACATATCTCAACCACATCTGAGGTTTCTTATGGGCTGTCTCTGTAGCAAAAGTTTCAAACCATTCCATATAGATGTTTGCTACCAAGGGCGATAATGGGGATCCCATCGGTAGTCCGTCCTCCTGGGAGAAAAAGCGGTCTTTTTCTTGAAAGTAACAATTTCGCAGGCAACATTCTAGCAGGTCCATAATGCCACCTACCAGTACGTGGCATTAACGATCAATAAACCACCAAGTTACATAGACCGTTTGGAAGGAGACTTTTCAACTATGAAATGGTTATCTATAGACCTTCGAATTACAATAAAATACCAGAACAATTGTTCGTGGAAGATAAGGCTATTGTTGTTGAAAAATTTACTCGAAAACCAGTCGTCTTCTGAATTGCGAAAAAATCACGCTCATTCGACTTCAAAAACGACTTATGCCAACAAATTTTCATGTAAATTAAATAATTTATACGTGAGAAAAAAATTACACACAATAAATCGGTTTTTCACCATTTTGACGGTTAATTTGAGGTTATGTCGAAAAGTGTTGAATACAAAAGTTTTTTTTATTATCTACAACTTTGCTATTGAACATTTTCTGCTAAGAGGTCTTGTTTCGCCATAAATCGCAATAGACTACATTGATGCAATATCGATTGAACAGCTAATGACTGCATATTGTTTGGTTTCAATATCTGAAACAATATATTAGTTCATCCACATTCCAGGAGTAACTCAAATTTATTCAACTTCTAATTCCACCGGAATCAGAAGTGACAAAAACTTTGGATTTTTTAATGACATTCTGAGTACAATCAAGTATCACTTGTTTTGTAACCAATTATTTTTTAATTTTGCGTTCAATTTTTTAATGTAGAATGCTATAGATACGTTCAAATTACTAATTTCGTCACTTAAATTTTCAAAAATTCAAAATTTCAAATTTATGTGCTTGGTAAAATTTAATCGTTACAGATCCATAAGTCGTGAAGTTGAAAATCTTCTTATAACAGCTGGAGATGGTTTTGTATCTCCTAGGATCTTTGTTCTTATGAAAACCTCATCAGTGTCTCCATAAATGAATGATAACTTGATTATTCTTATCCACACCAACTTTTTTTTTCTTTTTCAGATAATGAATCTGACAGTATACATTATAAATTTTCAATTCAATATATGTGGAATTAAGTAATATTATTGAATATCTGGAATTATTGGTTCACGGTACCTATAGAGGAGCAAGTTAGAATCAGGGCTCTTCTCATAATAGAGTTGAATCATGAGAAGAAAAAATTGGATGTCGTTTGAAAGAATTGAGATTTTCAATGATCAGTCTCCGGGAACACTTTTTTGCGCACCCTGTAAATTATTCAGTGAAATTGATCATGATGAGTGCTATCCATTCAGAATTCAATATGTATTCTCTGGTCAGTGCATAACACTAAAAATTATAATTCATATGAAAATCTTCTATAGGCTACATTTGTAATTATTTCTGCAAAAACTCGAATAACTCAAAACTGAGTATGAATTAGAATCTAGAGAGGAATCCAAAAAATTTATATAATACTCCTTGGAGAAACCGGAAGTTCATCAATAAAGAAAGTATTTCAACTGGATTCTCAATATTTTCATCCTTGTCCAAGAAGCGAGGAAGCGGCCCAATGTTAAATGTGCAAAAATTAATATCCAAAAAATAGAAATATGAGCATATAGGAAATAAAAATTCAGGATGAGTTTCTATTTCATGAGACTCGATCCTGATTACCGAACATCATCTAAAAAATTTGCAAAGTTGCGAAAAGTATTTTTTTGTTGATAATTAAAAAACTACAGCTCCGATAAAAAAAAAGTTTAATTAGGAAATTGTAGGTGTTGGAAAGATCTATCAATTGAATAACTTATATTCCGATATCATTGATACTTAATGAGTTTTATCGGAAAAAAACGTAAAAAATCGGGTTCTGTAACTCGTTTATTGTAAGATATTGAAAATTGTTACTTACAGTTTTGTGTAGCCTATGGCAAGCCAAAAAGGTTTTTTTCAAAAACAAGTGATGAGTATTGATTAGTTTTCAAAATATATGAAGTTTTCTCAAAAAAGATGCTCTTTCAATATGGCTACTCTTGCTCGGGGAATGATGCTACAGTAACGATTCAGGGCTTATTTTTTTCTGTAAGAGTTGTACTTTCATATTATCGAATAATTGATATTAATTATTTTAAGTGTCAAAAAATTACCTAAAAAATTGCACAATTTTTTACATGATTTTTCTTAATAAATTTCTTAATTCTGTTTTTATAGAAATTACTTTTATGAAAATAGATTTCTAGCATGACTTCACGCATTAAAAAAAAATGAATTCCTACCATCACTATTTTTTTGAAAAAGAAAAAAAATTATTGGTTCAATTTCAAGTACCAGTGTACATTGCAAAAGAAAACGTACGTAAACAACAATATTTTTCAGGCACAAGCCACTTTGAAAGCACGAAATAAGTTTTCAGTGCTATCCCCACTCCGCCACCCGCTACAGCTATCGCGATCCGCGCCTGCACACCTCACTTTATTTATCAATAAATAATACTGCAAATGAACTAGACATATCCTAGTATTTTTTTATCGAAAATATAGGTATTTAACCTTATTATCCATGAAGGTGACTGCTGTACGATGATTATTGCATCTTCCAGATTCTTTTGGAATAGAAAAATTATCTCGGCTCCTAGTGATCGTAGAAATTCAATTTTTTTTTTTAAAGTCGTAAAAGTCATTTATATAAAAACAAACTTGGGCAAAGTATATAGAAAAAACATGTAAAAAAAAATGTGCAATTTTTTAAAGTAATTTTTTGACCATTAAAATACAAAAAATCAATATACCTATTCGATAGTATGAAAGAACAACTCTTACTGAAAAAAATAAGCCATGAATCGTTACTGTAACATCATTCCCCGAGCAAGAGTAGCCATATTGAGAAAGCATCTTTTTTGAGAAAACTTCATATATTTTAACCTGTGGTAGAAGTCCATTATATCTCAAAGTGGAGTGGTATGGATATACAAATCAGTAAAACGCAAAGTCGTCTCCACAATTTAATTTCCCATCTAGTTCAATAGGATGGTAAAACGGTGACTGACCGCTATCAATCAGATAGCCGTCCAAAAGTAGAAGTAGTACATGTTTCGATCCTATATAGGACCATCATCAGCTATTCAAGAGAATAATGGAGAAGAAAATTAATGTTGTGAAATAAGTATATATCTAATTGTTTAACACCACAAATAATTAACAATGTGGTTATTTAACTATATTTAATACTAATAATTTTTTAAACAATTAGATATATACTTATTTCACAACATTAATTTTCTTCTCCATAATTCTCTTGAATAGCTGATGATGGTCCTATATAGGATCGAAACATGTACTACTTCTACTTTTGGACGGCTATCTGATTGATAGCGGTCAGTCACCGTTTTACCATCCTATTGAACTAGATGGGAAATTAAATTGTGGAGACGACTTTGCGTTTTACTGATTTGTATATTCATATATTTTGAAAAACAATCAATATTTATCAATTTTTCAAAAAAAGTCTTCTTTGGGTTGTCATAGGCTACACATAACAGTGAGTAACAAGTTTGAATACCTTACAGTTAACGAGTTATAGAAAACCCGATTTTTCACGGTTTTACCGATTAAACTCGAAAAGTATCAATGATATCGGAAAATTATAAAACATTCAATTGAAAGATCTTTCCAATACCTACAATTTCCTAATCTGATTTTTTTCAATCGGAGCTGTAGTATTTTAGTTATCAAAAAAAAACCGCTTTTCGCAACTTTAACAATTTTTTAGGTTGTGTTCGGTAATCACGATCGAGTCGCATGAAATAGAAACTCACGCTGAATTTCAATTTCCTATACGCTCATATTTTTTTTTTGGATATTAATTTTTGCACGCACTTTTCCCTATTGCTTGGAGTATACCCGATTTCAAGAATCAAGCGGTTTTTAGTTCAATTTATATAGATCTGGTTAACTCATGAAGAAATACCTTGTATATGGAGACAGCGCGAAGAAAGAGGCATGCATCCAAATTTGCAATACACCGTTGACTAAATTGAAGACACAGTTGAATACATAGTGAGATTAATTAGTCATATTTGTGGGAATAAATGAGATAAAAGCACATAATTGCTTATTCATTACAATGTCTTCATAATGTTTTCATGATAGTAATATTATAGACCAAGCTATAGAGATTTTTTCTCCCACAAAATAAAAGACGCAAATGGGCTATACTGATTTCCGTAATGAAAAACCCCAGTTTTCGCCCCACCAAAATCGCTTTGAGGAATTTTTTAAACAAGCAATATTGAAAAAAATTACAACTTATTTGTTTTTTCTGAATTATCTCAAACATTATTCAAAGAATAGTTTCAGAGTCAATGGAGCTTTTGTAGAGATTTATACAACCTACAATATAGATTTTCAGGAGATACTCCAGGAAAACCTCGAAAAAGAGACCATTTAAAAAAATGTTTAATTTTTATAAATCTGAAGCCGGACAAACAATATGGCAGAAACTGGGTAATCTTTCTATAGAGTGCAGAAGGAGACATTCTCAAATTATGAGATTTGGCAATTAAACCTTCTGATTTCCATTAAATGAAGTACTTTTCATATTCAACAGAATTTTTCGTAATGGATTTTCATGATACTTGAGAACAAGTTTCCATTTCCATTTGAAGGCAGTTAATTGAAGTAATTTCAATTTCAACGAAAACCAAGAGTTCAACAATCCTTCAGAAATGATAACAATCCTTCAGAAATGATATAATCTGTGAGCACCACTTTCCTCTTGGAGTAGAGATAACTGGAAAATTTCTCATTTAATTTCTCGAGACCCACTTGTCGGGATATTATTCCAGGTTCTCATTTACACGTTTTATGACCCATAGTCTCCGCTCCAGTTTCATGACGAGAACGAGAGAAGAATTTTTACTGGCAATAAACAACTATTCACGACATCATTCGGGATGCACATTTCAAGAAGAATTTCCATGCAGAGTAATGATCTCGTATTGCATTTTCTTATTCCGCATTTTCTTTGTATGTTTACATCCTAAGATTTGGAAAATAATCAATGTCCTCCGTAAAAAAGAAATTCTGTTGCAAACCTGTTAATCGATACACACGTCTTAAAAAATCGTAGAAATAGCGTGGAACGTACTTTTTGAAGGATTTATGTTTAACAAAGTCAACAATTAATTGATTATTCATCATAAAACAATTTCATTTATTGGAATAATAATTGATAGTAAAGTTTGAACAATCACCTTCAACATAATATTATACCCTGAAAACTATTTATCCTTTTAGGAAAAGCTTATGTTCGAATACTAAAAAACTGCTATGTGAATTGCTGATTTTATCAAAATTCAACTACGGTGACTCTATCTATGGGCCTTTTCTAGATTCAGTCAACCAACGTAGAATTCAACCGGTGCAAAATTCTTGCTGTCGGTACATATTGGGAATTCGAAAATTTGATCATTTGTCAAACGCATTCGCCAACCTTCATTGGGTACCTATGTCAATACGTAGAAATTATAACTTTTGCAATATAATTCTCACAATATTGAATTCTAAATCGCCACCGCCACTATTAACAAAAAGGTTAAAACTCCACTCATTAAACCTGACATCTAATCATGATTTACACATCCCTAGTCATTCTTCGGCCTTATTCAAAAAGTCCTTTTCGTATCAAGCTGTCCATTGCCATAATGTCATAATAAAAGATTTGATACATTATTCAAAATCAACTTTCAAATGTAAGCTCAAAGAAAAATTGAACATGTGATAGGTAGTGAAATTCGTAATCTTGTGTATCTTTTCATATAGATGTATATTATTATTTCTTTTTTTTTCTCATCATACATTCTTTCATTTCATATTCTTAGAAATTACTTTTGGTACTTATTAGGTTAAGTGTAAGAGTAGCTTTAGCTATCTTCGCCTAATAAAGTCGATATTATTATTATTATTATAAATTGCCGGAGATGTTCCATGTTGCTGCTGATCAGAAACGTTAGATATTTCTTGAAAAGTTGATTCCACAATTTTATCAGGTATTTTGATTTGTTTAGAAGAAAACGGACAATTCAATATTTTGTTAGAAATCTTTTGTTATTTAAACAATCTTCTATATATGCTTTCGCTATGGAGGCGGATTTACAGCCACCGTGAAAAGACATGTTCAAAAGCTACACAGTTCACTGTTTCAGGAGAAGCTCTGAAACTCTTCTGGCCAATGCAGCGGTAACAATACATCCATAAAACGTCACGTTGGCTGAAATTCTGCCTCCATAGCAGAAGCATATATGGAAGATAGTTTGAATAACAAAACTGAAATTTCTCTCAAAATATTGAATTGTCCATCTTATTTCAAACAAATTAAAATACCTAATGAAATTGTGGAATCATCTCTTCAAGAAATATCTAACGTTCCTGATCAGTAGCAACATGGAACATCTTCGGAAGTATATGTTGGAATTAATTGTTCAAATTTGACCATCAATTATTATTCCAATAAATGAAATCAAATCAAATAATAAAAAAAAATCAATCATTAATATCAAAAACCAAACATGACAATTCCCGCATCTCTATCACGACTTTGTGCGTTCTTCTTAACCTTATGTAGAAGAATTTTCAATATTTTGTGCACAGAATGTCTCTATTCTGTAATCAGAATTAATGATACTTTTGCTCACCAGTGGATAGGTCGTGGGGTACATCAACCATGTCCACCTAGACCTACAGACCTGAACCCGTTAGATATTTTAATTCTGAGATATCCCAAATCGTCTGTGTATGCGACACCAGTTGTCGATGAAAATAACTTGAGATATAGAATTATAATAAATGTCATACGCAACACCAAAGGAATTTTTGAACGTGTGCAGCATTCGATGAGAAGAATACTTTATGCTTGTGTTGCAAGTCGGGGGTTCTCATTTTGAGCATCTCATTCAATTATTTTTTATTATTACCAATGCTGTTCTCTGAATAACATAAAAATTAACTAGCAGTTTGAATACTTCTTTCATCTGCTATCCACAGATTTTCATTTCAAAGTTGGTTCAAATGGCGACGGATATCAAAACATGTTTTTGAACTTAAATTATGTGTAATCTGTCACTGACTTTGATTTGATAAAGTTTAGGCATTTCAAATAATATCAAACTTAGCAAAAACAGTATCGTTAAGTATTTTTATTACCATAAATATCAATCAGGTAACACTCTGAGACGCCACTGGAATCAAAATTCAAAATCTAATTCCATTGCAAGAAGCTTGTTACTAATAATGAACACATGTAGTTTAATCAAAATCGGCAACACCAATTTTGAGTAATTCATGAAAAACCATTTTTTTAATGAACCGTTGACAACCTGTTACTCGTAAACGAAGCAAATTAGGACACACGTTCATTCGAACTATTTTTCGTAAAATATGACAAGTAATCACCACCTGAAATTGATGACATCCTACACCCTGACTATAACAGAATTCTTAGCGCTAAACAATGCACCAAACATCGTTCAGACCAACGAAAATGTTGAAAAGTTGTACCAAAACAGTTCATCAAAAGGGAAGACACTTCATAACAGAAAATAGAAAAACCGCCTCATTATTATTATCAATAGAAGCGAGCATCCGAACAACACAAAAACCGTATACGAGCTAAACTCATTCGAAGGGTTCGTGAAATAATAAATGTTGTAGGACTAAACGTAACGGTAGGGACACAAAGGATAGGCCGAGAATGTCACAAAACCTCTAACAATGAATTTCATCTCGAACGTCAAGAAGATAGGGAAAATGCAATATTTCACGTGAACTTTTATTATCGCTTTCTCAGCAGTCCGACACTTCATACATCAAGGAAAAAATGACTGAAAACAAGATAGGAACATTCGCTGACTTGGGAAAGTTCGTGAGTGTATCAGCGGAGTAATCCATTAACGCTAATAAACTAGACATTTTGGACGCTAGAATGTCCTGGAGAGAGTGAGACAAAAAGGGTGTAAGCATTCCGAAGTGGAAACTAATGAGTTTTCTTGGTGGTTCCATTTAGTTTTCGACACGGTTTTCTACCTGAAGCCACAGTCTGTCCTGACTTCCGGGAGACTGCAATCAATAGTGATGAATATTCAGTGATGGATTCTGTTTTATTTTTACTCATATATACTTGTTGCTTTCGAGAAGGGTAGTCTCTTGACTAGACTAGTTGAAAAAATCCAGTTAAACTCAGATATTCTCAACCTAAGTAGAAGAAAATCTTTGGGGATGCAGTCAGAAAAAAAAGCCTTGGTAGGAAAACTCTTTGCTAAATTGTCAAGCTTTCGAAAAACTTCATTTTCATTCTCAAGACATCTGAAAAATTATTAATGTTTCACAAATAACACTAGAGAAAAAGAGGGGATAGTTTGAAGAAAATAACTAATGCGTTTTCGTCGGTCATTATGTAGACACAAGTTTTTTTAAAAGATGATGAAATGCGAACATATTAAAACACTGTATGAACAGTATGTTATCTCGGCAGAGACAACTGCAGTAAAAGATTTAAAAAGTAAACTATTTCTAAGGATTCACTTAGATTAACAATATTTGAAACATTTTAAAATATAACTGAAAATGCGTCAACCATTTCACGCATTTCGTTGCAGAGCACAAAACAAAAGAGAGAAAAGAAGGAGAGTGTTACTTGTCAGCTGTCAAATAACTTTTCATAAACCTACATTAGCCATCATTTTTGTATTTGGTATTTCGAAGGCAAAGTACGTGCGTACATTCAGAGTCCTAGAATTTACCGCGTGTCCACATCCTTATAAACCCTAATTTTCTTGATAACATTAATACTTATCATAATAATTTTAAGTGATTGAACAATTGGGTAAGTTCTTCCTCAATTTTGAAATCGGATCTCCTAAATAGAACTGAATATTTACGGATTCATTTGAAGAAATCACACGCCATTTTGAAGTGGAATTATTGGAAGACTGTTTGCGTCCTTCGATATTGAATTCGTTTGGGATTAGATAAAGATGGGGGACAGTTCCCCCGGAGATTCCGGGGGGCGTGATTGTAATAGTGAATTGTTAGTTAACAAATACAGAACTAAAATTATTAATTCTCCGTCCACCAAACAAGCGGTGAACGACCTGCTTAATTTTGCGGGAATATGTGATTATAACCCAAGTATTATTAATGAACTTATAGAAAATATTGAGATTAAAGATACATTTATTAAAGAATATGAGGATAACATTGAAGAAGGTTTTTACTTTCACAATGAAACTGATGATAAGGTTATTATTCCAAAGAAAATAAATATTATCTCTGATATTATTATGAAAAAATCAGCGGATGAAAAAGATATATTCAAGGTTAATGCTCATGCAAGTATTCAAGAGGAAGTTCAAAATGAGTCCAAACGACTTCAAATTCAAGCAGATGTTCCTGTTTCTCAGTCTGATATGGATGTGAGGGATCAGGATCAGATTATCAGTGAGTACGTAGAGGAAGATGAAGAAAGGTATTATCAGCATGAGTTGGGTCCATATAACATTTATATTGAGTCGATTGGCAGTAATATTGGTTCTTTATCTCTTCTGAGAATTGGTAAATTATTTCATACTAACAATTCATTTAATCCTGAAACGATTGAAAAAAGAGGGAAAAATAGACTGATACTTTCTTTTAAAAAAATCGAAGAGGCAAATAATCTCCTTAAAGATGAAAATTTCCTTAAAACAAATAACATTAAGGCTTCAATTCCATTTAATTCTATAACGACCAAAGTAATTGTCAAAGACATAGATATTACTTTTTCTGAACAAGAACTTAAAGAGAATATTAGAACCGTTGGTAACAAAAAAGTTATACATGTCAGAAGGTTAAAAAAGAAAATAGCATCTGGATCACAAGGTATTTTGCAATATATTGACATTCCAGTAATCTTAGTGACTTTTAGAGATAAATTTGCACCAAAAAAATTTTTTATATATTCCTGTGCCTTTGAAACGCAGAATTATTATGCACCAGTGATCCAGTGTCACAACTGCCTGCGATATGGCCACACCAAAATGCAATGCAAGGGAACCGTTAGATGCCCTATCTGCGCAGATAATCATTCGATTGAAAATTGCACAAAAACTGATCGCTCTTGTCTATATTGTGAAGGGGATCACCTGACTAACGAACCAAATGTTAATTTTAAAAATAGGACATGTCCAGAATTTCATAGACAAAAAACAATTAAGGAGCTGATAGGTCAAAGAAACATATCCTTTTTTGAAGCTTCAAACCTCGTCTCCCCAAAAAATGTTGGTAATAAAGGATCAGACAATTCTCGGTATCAATTCAATATTAACAACTATCCGAATCTCAAGATTCCTAATAATTCTGTATCTTCTCCAACCCGGAGAGATTTCCCTACAGGTAATTCACACATAAAATACACCCAGAGAGAATCCACTCCCCGCACTTTCCCTGTTCAAAATTATAACAAAATTGTAAAACAGTCGCCCAAGAAAGTGAGCAATTCATTATCAAACTTGTCAACAGATCAACGTAAGAGCAAAAGAGGATACGATGATCAACATAGAGAGTGCTTATATGTCCAGGAAGGACACATAAGAGACTCCTCCACTAAGACACCATATAATAAGTTTTCGCTAGGTACTCCACCTCCTGTGGATTATACAAAACAAAAAATGAGGGATGATATGATAAGTCTTTTCAAAAAATTCCCAAAATTATTTCTTGAATTAATAAAGGAAATCATTCCGACACATAACGACATAACTTTTTCAGACGAAGAATCCTCCCTATGGCCCCCAGGAGAATACTTAACTGGAACATAAGGAGTTTTCATGCAAATAAAGGTAATCTATACAATTTAGTAGAGAATACTCAACCAGATATTATATGTCTAACAGAAATATGGCTTAAACCGAATTCTGAAATGTATTTAAAAGGATTTAACACAATTTCACAAAAGAGAGCAGATGGTAAGGGAGGAGCAGGTATCCTGATCAAAAAGGGTATCCAATTCAGTAGTATACCTATAAACTTTCAGATTCCATTCAGAGTGAACATAGTAGGAATAAAAATCAAGGACATTAACTTATTCAATATTTACATTCCGCCAGATATCGTGGTTGAGGAAAATTTTTGGTCAACATTAATGCGAACAATGATAAATTTATAATATGTGGAGACTTTAATTGTCGACACAAAAATTGGGGAAACTCGTCTAATAACAGAGGAGGAACGATTCTGAATTCATGTATGGAAAACAGGAACTTTATTATTCACAATAATAATCAACCTACAGTATTAGCGCACTTATCAAAAAGTATCATTGACCTATTCATTTCATCTGCAAACTTATTGAACGAAATTACAGAGTGCATAACCCTAGATGACACATATGGATCAGACCATTTCCCCATAGTATTATCTTTAATTGATAACAACATGGGCCATCAGGAAAACAGTAGTCAAAATAATAATGTAAATCAGTCGATAATAGACCCGGATCCTATCTTCAATTACAACAAAACAGACTGGAATATTTATGAAAATGTTGTAGACTCCTATGATATTAATTCTTATGACGATCTTACCTCTGTCATGAGGTTCGCAGTTAGTCAAAGTTCACCTACGATTAAAAGGACTAATAAGAATATCAACCTCGTAAAACCCCCCTGGTGGGATCAGGATTGCTTAGATGCTATCAAGGTTAGAAAAACAAAATTTAGAACGTATAAGCAGAACTCTAATCAAAATAACTTTATCGAATTAAAAAATGAAATCGCGAAATCCAGACGTCTATTTAAAAAGAAAAAAAAACAGTCCTTCATAAAATTAACAGAAGAGCTCTCGAGAGAATCCAATATTTCCACAGTCTGGAATAACATTTAAAAAATTTCTAAACCCTTTCTTAGTAATCAGTACTTAAATCAAAATGTTTCAGGAAAGAACGCCTCTCCGGAAGAGCTTTTGAACTTTCTTTTCCCCACGGATATACAAAGACCTCCGATTGATCTAGAAAAGACAAAGGAGGATGAAAAAAATGAATTTATTTTCTCAGAAAAAGAAATAAGAGTAATTCTTAAAAACAGGAAAAAATCTAGTCCAGGCATCGACAATATTTCATACAAAATGATTGAGAACCTACCAAATAGGGCCTTCAATTGGTTAGTGAATTTCTATAATGATATAATGAGTAATAAAAGTAATATGCCAGAAGAGTGGAATAAAATCGTCATAATTCCTATTTTAAAACCAGGAAAAAATCCTGAAGAAGTTAATAGTTTTAGTCCTATAGCTCTTACCTCTTGTTTCAAAAAAACTTTTGAATTATTGATAAAAGCAAGTCTAGAATGGTGGATTGAACATTTCAATATTCTCAATCAGTTCCAATTCGGTTTTAGAAAGGGGAAAGGTACTTCAGAAGCACTGGTTCATTTTTATCTTGATTTGAATATAGCTAACATTAAAAAAGAAAAAACGGTTGCTGTTTTTTTAGATATACAAGCTGCTTACGATAATGTCATTCTGGAAGTTTTGATTAGAACTCTGTTAAACTTGGGAATTAAAAAATATTTAGTCAAAGTAATATTTGACCTTATAAAAGAAAAAGAGATATACCTAAGAGATGACAATAGAAACCTCTGGGGTCCGAGAAAAAATTACAAGGGTCTCTTACAGGGTGCTATCCTTAGCCCTATTTTATTCAATCTATATACAGTGTCGATAAGTGAAGCGATCATGCCTCATGTAAATTTCATTCAATATGCAGATGATATAACCATATATAAATCGCATTCTAACATAAAAATAGCTACCCATCATATTTCAAGGGCTCTCTTTTCTCTACAGGATTGGATTGAGGAACATGGGCTTTCTCTTTCAACAGATAAATCAAAAGTTATGTTATTTTCTCAAGCACATCAACAACAAATTATACAAATAAAAATAGCAGGAAAAAATATTACTCAAGTAGAATCTCATAAATCATTAGGTTTACTGTTTGACAGGAAATTATCATGGAAAAATCATATCTGGAGATTACGAATAAATGCAATAAAATCTGTAATATCTTAAAATATTTAACTAAGGTGAGCCGGGGAGCAGATCCCAAAATTATGCTCAACATTCATAATGCTTTGATCAACTCAAGATTAGAGTACTGTATAATGATTTATGGAAATACTAGCAAAACCAATATCAAAATGATCTCCGGTACCCAATTCAGATCTCTGAGAATATGCTTAGGTTTAATGAAATCTACTCCCACTAATGTGATATTGGTAGAATCCAATCAACTTCCAATGCACTTAAAACAAAAACGAATAACTCTAAACTTTTTGCTCAAACAAATGGGGATTAAACAGAACCCTTTACTTAAAAAAATTAGAGAATTTGAACAAATTGCCAATAATGCAAAATCCAATAAATTTAGACTAAGCACTATTTATACCTCCATTCAGGAAACTCTAAGTCAACCTTACAACCAAATTGAACCCCTAGAAGATAATTTTATTTGTAAAATTCCTTGGGAAATTCAAAATTTTAACTTCAAAATTAAGGAGAGCTTAGGATTGGGTAAAGAGGACATTCACTTTCACAATAACAACGCTAGATTTTGTGCTATTGTGAGTAAGGAATAGGAAAACTTTAAATTAATTTTCACAGATGGCTCCAAAACAAACGAGAAAGTGGCATTTGGTGTATATATACCTCATAATAATACTTCTAAGGGAGGTAGAATTCATACGTTAGCATCCATTCTAACAGCGGAATTGACGGCGATTTATTTTGCTCTCATACTAATAAGTAATAACCCAGATAATTATCTGATTCTTACAGACTCCAAAAGTTCTATTGAGGGTCTTAAAAATAAAAAATTTAACAATAACTCAAATTTTATGTTTTTGAAAATATTAGATCTGTGGTATGAACTTCAAACAAATAATTTTAATATCGTTTTAGGATAGATTCCAGGGCATAGTAACATTATAGGTAATGATAAGGCAGATCTAACGGCAAAAAATGCAACAATCCCCTATAAAATTAATAAAATATTTAATGTGGACCTATTTCCATATGTGAAAAAAAGATTAAAAGTAGATTTTCAGGATTTTTGGACTTTAACTGCTACCATAAAAGGATTCAGATATAGAGAAATTCAACAAGACATTCAAAAGCAACCTTGGTTTTGTGTGGGACCAGCTTTTCCTAGAAAAACCTTCACATCCTTAATCAGGCTGAGAACGGGACACTGTTGTACTCCGGAACACCTCTGTAGAATTAATGTAAAAGAAGATAACTTATGTGAATGTGGAGAATTAGGTAACGTTAACCATTTATTTTTTGAATGTGATCGCAACAGAATCAATATCGATGGGCTGTATTCAAGTCTCATCAATCTAGGTATGTCTCCTCCTTTAAACTATCAAATGCTTTTAGGTGATCTCTCCTTTGAAAAAATCAAAATTTTGAAAAAATTTCTAGAAGACAGCAAAATTAATATTTAAAAGAAATTTCATTTACATGCATATAATAGAAATTATACTGACTATCTTACCCAGTTCTTTAAGAGCTTATACTAACATTCTACTACTACTAACATATATTAATAATCCCAATATATCCTCTCCTTATAAAAATGTACGCCTACCTGATCTGGTGAAATTGACACCGCAAGGAGTCAGAAAACCAAGAAAATAAAAAAAAGAAGAAAGAAGAAGTACATTAGCCATGAGACCTATAGTGTCTTCTGTCAACGCCACTAGTGGGAATTTGGTAAAATACATTACTGGTATCCTGACTAAAGCATATGATACAGAGAATGACTACTATTTCAAGGATTCTTTTTCGTTTAGTAAATTCATTGATAATTTAAAAATTCTTGGCAATTATGTAGTGGTAATTTTTGATGTAGTATCTTTGTTTACAAACCTTCCCTTTGATGTGGTCAGATCCATTCTGTCCACTAAATGGGACATCATTAAAAATTGTTGCACTTTAACTTGAAGTGCCTTCATAGACATCCTTGAATTTACATTTGAATCAAATTTTCTTCTTTTTGGTAACACATATTATAAATAAATCTTTGGTACCCCTATGGGTTCAACGATTTCTTCTATTCTTGTTAACTTTGTATTTGACGAACTCATTAAGGATGTTCTGTCTTCGATTCCTTATGACATTCCGTTTGTGAAGAGGTATGCAAATGATTTACTATCATCATTTCCATCATCAGGTAAGGTAGAAAAAACCCTTTTCTACTTTAATAGTTTCGACATTCAGTTTACCTCAGAGGTAGAGGAGAATCATAGTATCCCATTCCTCGATATGAGAGTATGCAGAGATGACAACAACGTTCTTCGCACAAAATGGTATAGGAAACCAATGTATTTAAACCGTTTTCTGAATTTTCATTCATACCACCATAAGAATATGAAATATAACCTGATCACAGCATTGAAAAATAGAGTCATGAGTATGTCCCATCCAAATCATCAATATGAGGGTCTAAAGAAGTTGAGACAAATTCTCAGAGATAACTCTTATCCTGAGAGCATCATACATAAATTTCTTTCCAATACTGGTCCTAACCAGAGATCCTTTTCACAAAATTTATCTTCAAATATTTCGAACTTCAATAATAATAATAATTCTCTTCAGCCAGCTATTATATACAAATATAGAACCTTACCATATGTCCAAGATTTAACGTCTAAACTCTCCAATATATTCAAATCCCACGAATCAAGCATTGCAAAAAAGAATCTCAAAATAGTTAACAATCTCTACACCAAAACAAAATATCCTCTTTCAAAATTAGTAAATACTAATGTCATTTACAAATTACCATGTTCTAATTGTGATAAAGTCTACATTGGACAAACAGGTCGCAACTTGTCAGGACGCATCACGTCCCACAAGAGCGATTGTAATCTTGAAAAAAAAAAACAGCTGTGCACTTGCTGAACACAGTATCAATACTTTTCACCATATCAATTTTAATGAACCTAAAATTTTAGCAAAGGAGGACAATTACCATAAAAGAAACTTTTGAGAGATGGTTCATATCCTCAATGAACCTAACAGTATGAATAAAAGGTCTGATGTTGCTAACCTTAGCTTAATCTATAATTATATCCTTAAATTAGAGTCTGACAACTCTCGATATTCAAATATTACTTCTTTCTCCAATTCATATAATCAATCCCCCATAGATGACATACTGCACTTATCATAAACAAGTGGCAGCACAAATCTCATCGACAAGTTATTTGACAGCTGACAGGTAACACTCTCCTTCTTTTCTCTCTTTTGTTTTGTGCTCTGCAACGAAATGCGTGAAATGGTTGACACATTTTTAGTTATATTTTAAAATGTTTCAAATATTGTTAATCTAAGTGAATCCTTAGAAATAGTTAACTTTTTCAATCTTTTACTGCAGTTGTCTCTGCCGAGATAACATGCTGTTCATACAGTGTTTTAATATGTTCGCATTTCGTCATCTTTAAAAAAAAACTTGTGTCTACATAATGACCGACGAAAAACCATTAGCTATTTTCTTCAAAGTATCCCCACGTTAGTAAGTTGTTTTTTCTCATTTATCAGTGTTATTTGTTAATCATTGATAATTTTTCAGATGTCTTGGGAATGAAAATAAAGTTTTTCGAGAGCTTGACAATTTAGCAAAGAGTTTTCCTACCAAGGCTTATTTTTCTGACTGCATCCCCAAGGATATTCTTCTACTTAGGTTGAGAATATCCGAGTTTCACTGGCTTGTTGCATTCTGTAGTTGTATCATGCGAAGCTACTAACTTAGACAGATGAATGATAATCTTGGAATTTTGAAAAGTTGGTATATTCTTGGAATATGCAAGGATATTCCGGAATATTGGAATTTCTCAGATAATCATTTGGTATACCCAATAGAATATTCTATGGATATCTACAATACCTCAATGATATTGTCTTTACAAAACAAAATCAATTATTGACTACTCAAAAATTGAATTCGTCAATACTCAATTATTAGATAAATCAAATAAAAAAATCATTACATTCTTTTAGCAAGACAAACTACAAGAATTCCAACATAAAATCATTGAAGATATTTTTGAAGAACGTGCAGACTTCACTCATGACAAAATCAATATTTCAAGTAGTAAGTCTGTGAAAGACAGAAAATATTATATTATCGCAATACCTTACAACACATAGGAAATATTCCTATAAGTAATATTACAAATGAATATTCTCAGAATACCTGGAATATTCCAAGATGATCTCTGGAAAATGAGAGTAATCAAGAAATATTCATAATGAAATATTTAATATATATCTGAAATGATTCAGGAATCTTACAGTTATATTCAAAGAGTTTGAGATGAATTGTTGAAAATCATCATTTGAGGAAAAGTTTCATAAAAAAATCTCAAATAAACAAATATTCCAAACGGAACCCAAATTTGAATTTCTTCTCTTCTGATTCATTCGTATATTACTGGGATATCCCCTTCATCCACTGCTAAAATGACAATCCTGAAAAAAAAACAAGTGAGGTAACGAGGCATCACCGAAGTAAATGAACCTGTTTTTTTTCGAAAATCGCTAGGAAGTTTCGACATTCCTGACAAAAATTTTCAAAGAGAAAGTCAAGACTTCCTTACTGTAAGGATATGTAATTTCCTTATTGTAAGGAAACTATATTTCTTACAATTTCAATTTCCTTTTCTTTAAATTGTACTGTTTTCATTTGTTGGGTTTACTGTTATTATAAACCAAATATTCTGGTTGTTTTTGAATTTTTCGTTTATTTTTATTTGTCAGCTGCTGTCCGATGATATTTCAACAACTGTCAGCTGTCAACTGTTTCAATTTTCGAGCTATCAGTGAAGCCAAATTAGCTTTTGGGGTGTCTGACCAGAGACAACAAAAAACATCATTATTTTTGAGCTGGTCAGATTGGTCGGTTATGCATGGAACATGCAAATATTGAATAAGCTGAATGTTGGTACCCTAATTTCCGGAAAGAAGTAGAAGAGGGTAGAATTCGAGGAAGCTACAGGTGTTGCCAGAAAGGTGTTCCTGGTTTTGTACGGCTGACGAATTCTAAATTTGTGAAGTGATCCTTTGTGGATATTCCGTTTTACCCATCTCACCATCAACTCCAATGTCCTGGCTCTTGATATAAGGCTATCTCGGACAGTTACGACAATTTGGCGTTTGAAACCCGTGTACCACGCCAACACTTTTTTTCTAAAAGATAAAACCCTTCACAGAAGATGAGTTTTCCAACCTTTCTTTCCATCGTTTTCATGCTAGCGATTGTATAGAACAGTTATTTACTGAAAAACATTTATAGGGTTGCTGTACCCGGAGGATTTACACCTAGGTTATTGTCACGGTTCCTGTTCTGGTTGGGTATCTCCCAAGCTTTGGTTGAGCGTCACTTCTTCATGTTATGGATATTTCAGGTATTATGGCTACAGTAAGGCTCATTTGCCAGAATTGTAGATTACCTGGTTTCGCCTGATGAATTGCTAATTGCCGTGAGATATGATGAAGCCATCTTCATTAAAAGTCTTCGTATAATCTCTTTTCTCATCACTCCATTCCTTGTTGGTCTAGGATTGAGTCCTAAATTTCCATGGTTGTGTCACCAGAGGAACAGGTTTCACTCACAATTCTTTGTATATGATGAAATCCTACGATTTCAATTATTAATTCTCATTCAATATTGATACTCTCAGGTTGAAGTTTATATCTTTCAACGGCTATCTGTAAACCACCACATAGTACTATGCGCTGGGAAAATTGATCTTCTAAAAAAATCTTACACGTAATGAATTTAACCTCATATGCAGTAGATATCTAATATCGAATCTTATCAGAATCATAATCTTATTTCGGGAAACTTTTACTCTCACCAGTGAAGATTCATTCATATCAAATGTTTGTGTGTTTATTTATGATTGTAAAGTCTCTTATAGTTTTTGGTATATCATCTAAATAGTCAATATCTGGTTGCTCAACTTTCCAAGTAAATACTCTTTGACATTGGCATATTAAAAGTTGCTGTGGTGCCCCATCTTATTTTTGTGACCATTATGTTACTGTTCAATGATATAATTCTGTTATAAACGAACCCATAGTGCCAACCGACGAAGAGTTACCGTCAGCATTGCTCCTTTTTATTTTACTTTTCTGAAAGTAGGGTTGCAAAGTGCCAAAAAAACAAAGTTCCGGACAAAATTTCTGCCTGCAAACTCCAAATTCTTGTTATGCTTCCCAAAAAACCCAAGAGGTGAAAAAATCAAAACTGTAGCAAAACTTTCCTCTGAAAATCCTTATAGTCCTATCCTATTACAATTGTACTCTACCTACTGAACTCTGAATGTGATCTCGCGGAATTGCTAGGGTGACCAAACTGTCACAGCGAATTCAAGAAGTGGATGAACGGAAGTTAAAGAGTGGCCATGATAAGAAGTTATAATATTGAGTAGGCACGTTTAACTGATTTATTCACATTGACTCTCTCATACCTGCAAAGTTTTGATAAATGTTTTATGTTTCGACATTCGTGTGGATCCTCAAACATACATACGATATTGACAGCGTTATTGACAAAACTCTATTTGAATTCTTAGATGTTATGGACATATTTTTTGAGTAGCAGTTTCATTCAAAAAGAAGGGGAATATTCTTCTTTTTAACTCCACCCCTATTGCCCAAAGATCTTCAACTCAGTTGGCATTACTGGACCGATACGAGGCCCATAATTCATTCGATAGTGGGTTACATTTCAATACTATTGACGAAGAATCTGTTAGAAAATCCATTCACCTGATGAAGAGCAATGCTGTGGGTAATGATAATACCTCGCTAAAAATGCTTTTCCTGATTGAAAATATGTTGATGAAACATTCAACTTTTATCTTCAACAAAATGATATCATCTGCTCAATATCCATCAGCTTGGAAAAATACTAAAGTTATTCTTCTTCCTGAATGCGATCAGCCCAGATCTCTTTTGGATCTCCGACCAATAAGAATTGCCCTTCCAACTCTATCTAAGGCATTTGAATCAATCCTCAAAAACCAGTTGAATGAAAATAATATCATAACATCGTGTCAGTCAGATTTCCGCAGTCATCATAACACAACTACCGCTCTGCTGTCAATCAATGACGATATCTTGAAGGCCACGGATTCAAGGAAAATAACATGCCTCACGCTCGTAAATTATAGCAAGGCATTCGACTCCTTATATCACGGTAATCTCTGTATAAAACTAAATTATTCTGTATTCTCCCAATCTGCAGTTTCGCTGATGTGGAACTACCTTAGCAATCGCAGCCATAAAGTTATTTTGGAAGATCAGGCGTTGGACGATATGCTTGTAATCCAAGGAGTTAGGTTAGGTTAGGTTTGAACGTGAGTGGGCCCGTATCAGGCCCTCCACTGCGACCAATTGCCTATTGTGGCTCAATCCAAGGAGTACCACAGGGGTCAATTTTGGGGCCATTTCTTTTTTTTTCATATAAAAAATGTACTATCAATCATTATGCCGACAATACGCAGTTGTCTCTTTCTTCTGATACTGAATTCTTAGATTCCTTTGAGAATTTCATCAACAGATATCTTGAAGATCTCTTTGATATTTCCGCAGCTCACAACTTCAAAACAAATGCCGCCAAATCGACAGTGATGTTATTCTGACCAAATAAAGTTTGACAAACCATGGTAAATCAACTTGAAATCGAAGTTGGTGACACAGATCTAGAATTTAAAAATAATACCAAAAATTTTAGGCTTTGGGTAACCAAACATGTAAGTTCCTTACCTAAATCTTCCTTCAATGATCTGAGACAATTGTATGTATGTATGTTTGTAAATGATTCAAAATAGTTGGTGAGGAAAAAACTGAAGCAAATGATATAGCTAATGAAATGAATAATTATTTTTCTGAAGTATGTCCGAAACTTGCCTAAAATCAACAAAACTTTGTCAATAGAGTACTACGCAATATTCCCGAACTCCATATATCTTCGACCCACGTCTGTTACCGAAATAAAGAATGAAATTTTAGCATTAAAAAAATAATGAATCACCGGGCCCAGATGGGATTAAAAATGAGGCTGCCAAATTGATGGCAGAAAATATATCTGCACCATTATGTCACATCTTCAACTTGTGCATTTCCACCGGGATAGTACCAAAGGCCTTCAAAACTGCTATTATTATACCAATTTTTAAAGGTGACAATTCAAGTGTGTCAAATTACCGACCGATTTCACTCACTTCGGTCTTTTCAAAATCATTTGAGAAAATTATCAAAAAACGACTTATGGAATACCTTAACCTCCACAATTTAATTTCGAACAGACAATACGAGTTCAGAGAAAATCGAAACACCCAGGATGCCATTGCATACCTCACTTCACAAATATACACTGCTGCGGATACTAAACAGCCTTGTTTGGGTGTTTTCGTATGTTTTTTATACGGTCAGTCATGAACTTTTGTTGGAAAAGCTTGAAAATCTAGGCATAAGAGGAAGTCCATTGGAACTTTTCAGAAACTTCCTCAAAAACCGCGTACAAATAGTAAATAGAGAAGTAATTAATCCAAGATTGGTTTCGTGTGGTGTACCACAGGGTACAGTTCTTGGTACTATACTATTCATAGCATATTTAAACTCCTTGCTTACTTCAGATATTGTTGGAGAAATTGTCTCATTTGCTGACGATACGGCTATCATTTATGTTGCTGATTCGTGGGATGATGTGAAGAAAAAGGCTGAAGAGGAATTGATTGTTAAAATGGTTAAAATTGTTAAAATTGTTAAAATTGTTAAAATTGTTAAAATTGTTAAAATTGTTAAAATTGTTAAAATTGTTAAAATTGTTAAAATTGTTAAAATTGTTAAAATTGTTAAAATTGTTAAAATTGTTAAAATTGTTAAAAAATTGTTAAAATTGTTAAAATTGTTAAAATTGTTAAAATTGTTAAAATTGTTAAAATTGTTAAAATTGTTAAAATTGTTAAAATGGTTAAAATTGTTAAAATGGTTAAAATTGTTAAAATTGTTAAAATTGTTAAAATTGTTATATCCGTCAATCGATTGCACCCCTACGCGCCACCCTCGGAAGTAGATACTTGTGTGAGCTAGGGAAGACGCAGCCCTTACTTATTAACGTGTGATGCCGTGCACGAGACCGGTGAATCGGTGGATCGAACCCACGACCCCACGCTGGCGAGGCGAACGCACTACCAGTCGACCACCACGGCCTTGAACTGATCCATTCGGAGACAACGTCTGTCTGCCAGAACTATACTTCTTATTATTATTATTGATTCAAATGTTTTAAATTGTAAGAATCCTGGCCAGAATTCCCGTTTGAATTAGCCTGTGCCAAATTAATCCGTTTTCTTACCTTTCTTTGACATATGTCATTTTGCTAGCGATTTGATTGTCAACAACTACAGAGCGTTTATTATATAGTATTTTGGTGAAGTGAGTTTATTTGATTGAAGATAATACCATTGTGAAATTGTGTAATTATGATGAATAGAGACAATATATTATTATTATCAACCCCCCGTTTGATTTTTTTTCAACAGACTATTATTTATGATGATTCAATATTTCTTTTTGTACTTCTATGGCCATGACTGTGCAACTTCCAGGCGAGTTTCTATGGCTATTTTGGACATTTTCATTCGATGCATTACCGGATTCCTAGATGAATATTCTCTTGGTTGTTCAAACTTCTACTATCATATTGTTGAAGTTTCAAAAGCTAATTTGAGTGTCAATAATCGAATCAGAAACCAAATCGTTAGTTTGGTTTTGGTAATCAAACATATGAAACAAATATAACGATTGCTTGGAGTGGTCTCTAAACTAATTAATACTGATGCCCTAGATTCTGAAATGTGATTTTCAACAGAAATGGGTATTGGAAAGTTCACTTTCGGACATACAGAAGAATCTATTCCATTAAATATGTGGAGGATGCAAAGTTGAAAATTTGTTCAAAGTAAATTGGACGTTTTCATTTTATTGAATGTATGGTAACACTGGCTGAAAAATTACTATTAGATCAGCTTACATTCTGAAATTGAAAGCTCGCAAGTGGTTCAATAATGTAACATAACTTTAATACTATAATATTCCGCAAGGAATATAACATCAATTGCATCAACGACTTTTCGATTCCAAACATAATCGCCATGACTTCCACTTCTTCTTTTCTCCTGGTTTTTATCAGTTTTGAGACATTAAGTGAAACTTCACATATTGTCAAAATCAAATACTGAAAAATCAGTTTTTCGCCATTTTGACAGTTAATTTGAGGTTATGTCGAAACGTGTTGAATGCAAAAGTTTTTGATTTTTTATTATCTACAACTTTTTGGTTGAAAATTATCCGCTAAGAGGTCACCCCAAGTAGCACACCTATATTGGTAAAATATTGGTACAATATTGTGAACATATTGGCGAATTATTTGAAATGCAATAATGGCGAGAAAAAAAATTTGAACATTCGGCGATATTGGACCAATATTACTTGAATAATATTGGCGAAATATTCTTGAACTAATATTGGCCTCAAAATGTTCGGCGATATTGGTACAATATAACTGATACAATATTCTGACAATGTTGGCACAATATTCAAAAGTTATATTGTCGAGAAGTAAAATGTGAACATTTTGCGATATTGGTCGAATATTGTTTGAATATTTTAGAAATAGTTTTGGTGAAATATTCTTGAATCAATAATGGTCTCAAAATATTTATCGATATTGGTACAATATTCATCGATATTGGTACAATATTATTTAGATATATTGGTGGATGTCAATATACCTTGGTAAATTATTAAATGTTTTTCAGTTGATGAAGGTGACACCAGAGTCTACCTTTTGACCGTCATAACCACTGAGTGAGCTGTCTTGAAAAAAAGTTATAGGAAGTATTTAATATACTTTCGTAGGTTTTAGAAGACGTTCTATATGTAGAGCCACCTAGCGAATTTTTATCCAGGTTTGATCATGATATAATTTCAATATGTTTCATTGAATATTCTGCGAATATTCAAATTTCATCTCAATCTAGATGTAGGAAACAATATGAAGACAATATTGTTTTGACGATATCGATAAATATTATTGAACCAATATTGACCCAATAGATTTGTTGAATATTGGCGAAATGATATTCAACCAATGTGTAATCACACTTGGAGGTACAATACAGTTTTTATTCCTAGAATCGATACTAGGGGAATATTGGAATTGCGATATTTATTCTAGATGTTAAAAACGATGTGAAGACAATATTGTTTTATCGATATTGGTGAATATCAATAAACCAATATTGACTCAATATGAGTTATAACAATTTGTCAAATGAATTGGAAATGATATTCAACCAATATTCTAACAAACTTGGAAATACAATATAGTTTTTTCCCCTATAATCGATATGATTGGAATATTTGGATTGCAATATTTATTCTAGATGTGGAAAACAATATATAATCAATATTGTATTATTGATATTGGTTGAAATTCTTCAACCAATATTGACTCAATTTTTCGTGTGATAATCTACATTCAAAACTAGTTCAACCAATATTATTAATATAATATTGTTTTTTGAATATTCACCAATATTGGACCAATATTGATTTTTCATTTACAATATATCTATATTGGCTCAATATGGAACCAAGATTCAGCCGATATGATGTGCTACCTGGGACGTTTTGCCGCAAATCGCAAAAAAATGTTTTCAACCTCTAAACTGCATCCCAATTTCACCATTTTGAGTGTTTTCGTGTTTAAATATTTTTTTTCTTGAAATTGGAACCTCAACAATATTTTCCGACTGGTCCTTGCCTGTTACTTTTTCCTTTTCCACAAACATTAATGGCACCAGTCTAATACTTAATTTAAAAAAAAAAATTAGAACAACCTTTCGCGCAATTAGCTTATTTCTGAAGATTATTCAAGTAGCCTAAAACTTCTTCGAAGTTGAAGATAAAATTCGACGACCACCAACCAAATAATACTGTTTCCATTTGGCTCTTTGAATATAATCCTGTCAATTACTTCAATAATATGAATAATTGTACGAAGATAAATGTCGCAGATATAAAAATTTTATTCGACTAAACTGAATCAAATTATGCATCCACAGTGTCAGTTCCTGCTTCATCAAAAACGAACACGTCCGGTTCAGACTATAACTTCGCTGAAGTTTTATTTTCTTTTATGTGCCAGCAATCCTTCTTCCATTAATTGAACTAAAGTTTCCAGAATGGCAACCCTCACATAAAAGTGAAATAATAGTTGTTGAATTCAGAGCGCAGTAGTTGTTAGATTATGAGAATGTTACACATATGCTACATTCATACAGCTCTCCGAGATCCATGTTCAGGATATTTTCTTCCTTTTTTCTATCAATAATATTCTACAATTGTTTTTTTTTTCTTTGTTGTTCTGGCATCGACTGCTATGGTCATTAGCCACGTGTTCTGGATAGGCCTTGTTACTAACTCCATGCGCCACCTTAGGAGCAGCACTGTTAATTGGAACGCAACAGTGAATCGTGCAGGACTCACCCCAGTCCAGCCACGAGATTTGAATAATTTAATCGGTCAAATTAAATTAAAAAATCCCAGCCGCAACTGGGGCTTGAACTCCGGACCTTTCGACACAAAGTCAGACGCTCTAACTACTGCGCCACGCCCCGACATTCTACAATTGTTGTCAATGAAGCTGGTGGAACATATATTTAATGCATTATCAGTTCAGAAATACCCTCTCGAACAATAGACGAGGAAAGTGCTGACGTCACAAATGTCATTCTTGTCAAAAACTGATTCCAAACAAATCACCGTCGAATTTAAATCAGCTTGTCCGATAACTACGATATTGTTTCTGTTAAGGTTTTTCAACTTCTTTTGCCTGAGAAAACAAAATCCAAACAACCAAACACAAAATAATAAGCAAAGCAGCAAATCATCAACAGAGAATGTCACCTAAAATTCTTTGTTTGGAATCAGTTTTTGACAAGTATGACATTTGTGACGACACACTTTCCTCGTCTATTGCTCCGGCTACTGCCGCGACGTGTACTCTCTCAATTCAATTTCGTGCCCTTCCTATAGCCCTTTACATAATATAATTCATAGCGCCGGCTGGCCGTCAGCTAGTGTGATGATTAGTTTCGTTCTATTCTGGCCATAATACTCTGATTGAACAGACGTAATCACAGAATTACCCTTTTGTGGAGTTTAAGTCAGATATAAAACCCTAATTTGTGTTCTCAATTCTAACAATGATCTTATTCAGTGATAAATCATTATAAATAAACATACGCGAAATTCATACGCACTGGTTCCCTAATATTTTCAATGACTTTGATGATATTGGTTGCTTTGACTTGATTCAAATTCTACTAGATTATAAAAAAACCTCCATTGGCTTTGGTTTTCTTCGAATTTATTGGCTAGAAAGAGTCACGTGAAACAACTTATATTAATATAAGAAATGATTATACAATTAAAATAGTTACTTCAACTAAAAATTGAAACTGTACTTTAATATCTACTATACTTAGGCTTTCTGAAATCCTTCTCACAACCATATCAATGATCTTGAATTTTAATTTTTTTTTCTGGGGATACAGTTTTTTCGAAACTTAGTAAAGATATCGAGCAGCTCAAAAATAAAATAAGAGATGCATGAAATAGCATCACACCCATCATGCTAAAAAATTGCAACAGAAATTGTATGGACAGACAACTTACGTGCTTTCAACATGTAGAATTAATTTTCTGTACCTACTAGTTTTATTTTCCACAAAAATTTATTATACGAGGATGCATTGATATCTAGTTAGCCTAGACCAGTTCCCTGCATAAACAAAATATTACATTACCATAGCAACGAACAATAACGTATTAGAAGTTTTAGTGTAAAGTTTGACGTCAAAAAAGTAAACCAGAGATACGCAATAAATTAAAAGAAAAAATATGTCCACCGAAATTGTGAAAATCGAAAAATTGGAGTATCGAGCCATCATCACGTACCTGTATTTAAAAGGGTTAAGAGGTAAGCAGATTTACGAAGATATGCTTAATACCCTTAGCGATCAATGTCCTTCCTATGCGACCGTGAAAAATTGGACTACAGCTTCAAAAGAGGTAAATTTTCCATTGAAGATGATGACCGATCGGAAAGGCCAGTTTCTGTGTCAGTCCCCGAAAATATCGATTCACTTCATCACATGATTTTAACAGACCGTCAAATTGGGCTAAAACGGATATCTGAAGCACTGAATAGAGAGTTGAAGTGCTGCCATGAACGTAAACGTTAACGTACAAATTGACATCTACGCATGCGCATTCGTCAGCTATTCACGTTAACGTTGAAAATAGGTTTACGGGTATACGTAACCCAACGGTCTCACACGGATACCTTAAAAATCAACGCACGTTAACCGAAGAATATACGAATCACACCGATGAGTTGCGAATGAGCGAATTTTGACTTCAAAGCCATAAAATCAAAAAGTGACAAAGCAATATTTACATTTTTACATCAATCATAATTTCTTCAATGTATTTTTGATGATCTTGCTCGGTATTTCGCTTTATTTAAAACAATGAACATTTCGAAAAGCCAATTCCGGAAGAATTTGATTTGCATATGGTCAAAATCCCTATTTAGATCCGCAAAGTAGAGTTCATCTTCCAGTTGTTCATAGAAAACAGCATAAAAGCAAGATAAACACAAATTAACATGTTAGGGTTAACGGTTGACATACGTTCAACTTCAACTCAATTTCATAACAACCCGTAAACGTTATATTTCGTACGCTAACGTCTACGTGAAGGTTCACGTACTGTAAACACTTCAACTCTCTAGTATTTCATACAAACGCGTTCATCACATAGTTCACGTCAATTTGGACATGAGAAAAATTGCTGCAAAATGTATCCTCAAATGTTTGAATGTTGACCAAAATCGTGCAAGGGTAGTAGCATTGCGTTCGATCTGTGCTCGATTTGAAAACGATGTAGACTTCTTAAACCGAATTGTTACTATGGATGAGACTTGGGTACATTTCTACGATCCAGAAACAAAGCAACAATCTATGGAATGGCGACACTCCGGTTCTCCCAGACAAGTAGTACACCTATATTGGTAAAATATTTGTACAATATTGTAAACATATTGGCGAAATATTTGAAATGCAATATTGGCGAGAAAAAAAATGTGAACATTCGGCGATATTGGTCCAATATTACTTGAATAATATGGGCGAAATATTATCGAAGTAATATTGGCCCCAAAATATTCGGCGATATTGGTACAATATCGCTGATACAATATTCTGACAATATTGGCACAATATTCAAAAGTTATATTCTCGAGAAATAAAACGTGAACATTTTGCAATATTGGTCGAATATTGCTTAAATATTTCATAAATAGTTTTGGTGAAATAATCTTGAAGCATTAATGGCCTCAAAATATTTGTCGATATTGGTACAATATCATTTGGATTTATTGGTGGATGTCAATATACCTTGGTAAATTGTTAAATGTCTTTTAGTTGATGAATGTGACACCAGAGTCTGCCTTTTGATCACCATAACCAATGAGTCTTGAAAACAAGTCATAGGAAGTATTTGATATACTTTCGTAGGTTTTAGAAGACGTTCTATATGTAGAGCCACCTAGCGGATTCTGATCCAGGTTTGGTCATGATATAATTTAAATATGTTTCATTGAATATTCTGCCAATATTCAAATTTCATCTCAATCTAGTTGTAGGAAACAATATGAAGACAATATTGTTTTAACGATATCGATAAATATTATTGAACCAATATTGACCCAATATTAATTAATAAGATTTGTTTTATATAGGCGAAATGATATTCAACCAATGTGTAATCACACTTGGAGATACAATATAGTTTTTATTCCTAGAATCGATATGGGGGGAATATTGGGATCGCAATATTTAGTCTAGATGTTGAAAACGATGTGAAGACAATATTGTCATATCGATATTGGTAAATATCATTCAACCAATATTCACTCAATATGAGATATTTCAATTTGTCAAATAAAGTGGAAACGATATTCAACCAATATGCTATCAAACTTGGAAATACAACATAGTTTTTATTCCCTATAATCGAAATGACTGTAATATTTGGATTGCAATATTTATTCTAGGTGTGGAAAACCATATATAACCAATATTGTTTTATCGATATTGGTAGAAATTATTCAACCAATATTGACCCAATATTTCATGTGATAATCTACATTTAAAAATAGTTCAACCAATATTCTACCAATATTATTAATATAATATTATTTTTTGAATATTCACCCATATTGGACCAATATTGATTTTTCATTTACAATATATCTATATTGGCCCAATATGGAACCAAGATTCAGCCGATATGATGTGCTACCTGGGCTAAGAAGTTTCGTGTCCTAAAATCTGCTGGAAAAGTTCTTGCTTCAGTTTTTTGGGATTGCTATGGAGTAAACATGATTGATTTTTTGGATAAGGGTGGAACAATAACTGAAGATTACTATTCAACACTGCTGACCACTCTATGGAAAAAAATTAAAGAGAAAAGACGCTGAAAGCTATCCAAAGGTGTTTTGTTTTTGCAGGACAACGCCCCTGCACACAAATCTCATGTTATGCTATGCTATGCAAATAATTCGTGATTTAGGGTTTGAAATACTAGAACACCCCCCTTATTCACCAGATTCGGCTCCGTCCGACTATCATCTCTTTCCTTAACTGAAAAAAAGTTTAAAAGGTCGTAAATTTTCGTCCAACGAGGAGGTAATAGAAGCTGTGGAGGTCTGGTTTGCAGAGCAAGAAGAAACATTTTTTTGAAAGCTCTAGATACGTTGCAGGTTCGCTGTAATAAATGCATCCAATTAAGAGGAGAAAATGTTGAGTAATAAAATATTTTGGCATTGAAATTTCATTTGGTTCTATAGTAGGCTAAGAATTTTTCAATATATCCTCTTAAAATGATTTTTTTTCTGTTTGTTTGATTTCTTCTACCCTCAAGTAAGTTTATTTCCGGGCTAAATTGCCATCGTTCATCTCTGAAACTACAGCTATCTTTTATGAATTTTTTATAGTGTAAATACAATTTTCAAAGATACATTAATTCAATACGTCACTGATAATTTTCATTTCGAAGCGTCAGGTTTTGTGGAAACGAACGACAGCCCCGAAATGAAAAAATTGTTGTCACCGATGATGCTAGTTATTTTAAATAAAACGCTATGAAAATATCAACTGTGATATACCCACCACTAAATTGTGATTTCATCGTTTTATCAATATTTGTAATGAAAGATACCGATCAGTTATTTGAAAAAAAAGTTGATGGTAGCCTTATTTACACCCATGAAACGTATAATCAAAGATTTATTACATCGTTATAGTACATTCTGAATACAATCTAATTGAATGCTAGCAAAACTCAATAATTTAATTTTGAAGCTAGATTAATTATGTCGGATGTGAATAGTGTAAAATTAAGTACTTTGGGTCATTGTGGACAGCAGAATGATCACATCAATTAATTGCAGAAGTGGGTTATGTAGCATACTTTTTCTTTGACGTCAACTGAAGAATACCATATATGATACACTGATAACTGCATTTTGTTCCCTTTTTCACTATCACATGAGTTATGGGATCATTCTCTGGATTAAATTTCAGAGGATCTATAAAGATTTTCAAACTCCAGAAAAGAGCAATCAGAATCATTAAGGTCAACCTTTTTCTGAACCTTCAAAATAATTCCACTACCCACCCTATATCTATAGTAAAGTATCCTGTTAGAAATTCCTATGAAGGCATATATGTTAGTCAAACAATCTGACGTTCTGCGTATTTGCTTTGAATATAACTTGAGCATTTACTCCAGCGGAATTCATGAACGAAAAAAAAAGTGTCAAGGGCCAACGGCGGGTGTTTCTCGACACGCTGTAATTAGCAGATAACTCATCCAATGTGTCTACACCGCCCTTTATAATTATAGAAGCTGATAATTTCGGGTAGTTTTTATCACCAGATTCGTCAATTATAGCATCGTCATAAAGTAATGAAGAAAAAATGATAACATTCTTTGACTTTTTCGGCACATATGACACAGCTGTGATATTTTCTTTGAATGCAAACACAGAACTGCAAGGCTTTCTGGTTCTTATATTCAGGAAAACGGATGGTATTTGAAGTTTGTTTTTTCTGACAGTTCCAACCGATGTTAGCTTATGCCTCTCGAGCAGATTGATCATAAGAGAGTAGCTGGTAAACTAGTTATCAAAAGTAATATTCCGTTTAGTTCCAGATACTGGTTCAAGCTCGACTATGTCTTCCGCAGTATTGCGGAAAGGACCATCGGGCTGTGTACCAACGTAAACCTCCATGTTCAAGCAATAATACGTTTTTACATCCACAAGTGCAAAAACTTTCAATCCGTATTTTGCTGGATTCTTTGGCATGTACTGGAGGAGTGAGACTCGTCCTCTGAATGGCTCCAACTTTTCATCAACTGTCAGATATTCACTTGGTGAATACTGCATTCTGCAGTTATCAACAAATTTATCAAATATTACTCTAATGGGTGCCAATTTATCAATTTCCTTTCGTTGTTCTCTATTTTCTATATTGTCAAATCGCAGAGACTGTAACAGGATATTATATCTTTGGAGTGACATTGTCGTACGAAACAATTCAATGTCACTTCCATGAGTATTCCAAAGATCTGACATGTTTTGTCGGTTTGCTTTATATAACCCTGTCAAATAAAGCAACCCCATTTCATTTTTATCGGTCTCTTTCACTAAATACTGATGGTGTGTATTTAGGGGCCTTAGTTGCTAATTTGACATTCGTATATCGAACTATGTCATCAAGCATATCTTCGGTGAAAAATAAGAGCCAACAGTCAATAGCGGTCTTTTTCTGTCGTGCAATTCCTTCCACAACAGGTAAATGGGTTATAATGTTTTCAGATCTTGTTCTAACATTTTTCCTGTTTGGGAATTTTGCCCATTTTAACTTGTTTTTATCTAAAAAATACCTGTTATCACTTGGATTTGAATCTGCATCATTTCGTGAGTCATCTGAACATTCTCTTGCTCCTTCATATTCCGTTTCAGAAACTGTATTTTCCGATTCGTCCCCTGCGTGTTCTGTTTCTTCTACAGCATGTTGTTCGCCATTTGTGCGACTCCGACTTCTTCTAGCTAGCAGTCGTTCATCTTCACCTTCAGAATTACTGTCAATAAATGACTCATCATTATCATCATTAGAACTGGCGCCAAACACTTCCCATAAACTTTTGAGTCTTTTTTGTTCTTCTTCGTAAGACATTTTACAATTTTATTGAAACTCCTGAAATATTTATAAAAATAATCAACAATGTTTTGCAGAATACTATTTCAAATGAGAAATTTACCTCCAAACTCGATTACACAAATAGTTACATTAAAAGTGTTCCGGGGTATGTCGTACCCTGACTGACTTCTAAGATGTCTCACTCACAACTGAGACGTTGGAGAGAGCTGAGAATGTGTCGTACCTGGAAGAATATGTTTCAAGTACAGCTACTAAGCACTAGAGGTCGGTAGTTCAACTCGTTTTGATTTAAGAGCTGTGACCAGCAGTTCTGGGGTATGATATACCCCTGAACACTAACTAAGGGTTAATATCATTCAAAACGGTCTCATTTTTGTACGTCGAACCGTTCAAAAGTTAAAAAGCCGCACTGTAGAAAACAATTATATTTTGGTACGTCACTTGGTTTAGAAACCAGAATAAACTTATAAATTAATTTGTTTCAGTCCGACATTGAAAATAATTCGATTCATTTCCTCTTCTTCCTGGCGAAAAAAATTCAAATGAATTTCAGAGAAAATCCGTTTTAAAATGAAGTTCATTCAACGAAAATTATGGACGAAATAGCTTTTCAAGCAGAGGGACATTGTCCGTCTCAACTGCAAGCGGAAGAGAGAACAAACGATATTCTTCCTGAAATCACATCACTCACTTCTGTTCAGGATAAGATAACATAATACAATAGCCTAATGAATCATCTCGCGAAACAAAGGAAAAGAGTTTTCATTGTGCGATGGAAAATCTTGTTGTTCGAGCCTCCCTTTCGGTCTTTTCACCGTTTTGTTTCATTCTGTTTTAAAGCGTCTTCAAGGGCGAGCGGAGATTGGAACTGGAAACATAAACTTCGCTAAATGAAAGAAGTAAAATGTGTTTCCAGCATTGCTGAAAGTTGCAGATATATTTGGAAAGTTTCACGCGAAAAATGCTGCAAATCTCGTTATGCATGATGAGATTTCCTGTAAGAGTGGACCTGCTTCACTTTTGCATTGGGAAAATCTATATTCTGCCTTTGCTCCTAATTTTTAGACTTTATTGTTCATTTATTCACGTTTTCTTGCCTTTCATACAAATCAGTTTGGCATTGTTATAATCATACTATTTACAGAAGTATATGATAAGCATACGCAATTGATGTCTGGAGTATTTGAATTCAGAGAAGTAAGACGATTCAATGCAAATCTACAGATCTCATGGGAAAACGTTGAAAGAAAATAAAAGGAATAGTAACTTTTAGTAGTGACGAAGGTAACATTGTTTGAAGCGAGAAAACAGTTTACTAGCCAAGGTTGACGAGCTCCAAAGAATGTTTTTTACGAGTGAAACACTAAACTTTTTCTACAACTCCATTTATATCACAATAATATCATAAAAAAGAACGATGAATAAATATTTAATATCAAATTAAAAATAGCAGAATTTCTTTAAACATTACATATGATTTGAGTATTGGTTGATTGTTACATTCGAGCAATTATTCGATATTATAGGAGCATTAGAATCAAGATTTTTATGAATTGAAGCAGACGTTGCCACATCTGTTATGTTGTTAACTGATATCACTCCAGATGAAGATGCGCCGTAATCGGATAGCTTCTATTTTGTATGAATTATAAAATTTCGTTTTGTATTTGATTTTTTCTGCTTACTGATTCAACGTTACTAGATTTCCATCCTCCATGCTTTTTCAAATGGAGTAAATCATCTCCTGTATCTACTAATAGCGTTGCGGAAGTTCTACGCAAACAATGCCTGGCACATTTTTGGGGATCAGACAAGTTTAAATATTTTGCTATTTGCAAAGGAAATTTACTGAATTTATGTATTCCCCCAACCTGTCTAGTACACTTTCCATTCTGGTATTTATTGAATAATATTAAATTAGTTTTGTCCACATCTAGTGGACGGAGGTTCATATATATTTTAAAAATCTCATATAAGAACCCAGAAATGTGGAAGGAACGCGGTAGTTTTGTTTTTGTATTACGTATTTCGACTTAAGATTATTACACTGCTGGTATCTGTTATATCATTTACTGTAATAAATTTCAATTCATGGCAACGACAAGCCCCCGAAATTCGAAAAAATAAGGCTACCTACAAACGTATATTGATATCATCAAGTATCTGTGGCCATAAAGAAATAATTAACTCAATTAAGTCATTAGGTATTTACATTCTTTAAGAGAGTGATTATCTCATCAGAAAAAAATTAGACGTTTAACTTTCAAAATCATCAGATTTTGTTTTAAAAACACAACGTAACTTGGGATATTTACTGATATCGTTAATATTTTGAATCGATAAAGTGGTTCTCACCATCGAATACATAGACCATAGCGTCGATGACTTATTTTGACAACCATCCAAAATATGCAAGCAGCACAGTTTCCGAATATAAATTTACGTGATTATCAACTCTCCAATCCATGAATTTTGCATATATTTTTCAAATCTCTTGTTAGATTCTACTGCTAACAAATCCGAAGAGGTTTCCTCAGCTTGATTTGCTATTTCTGGTGGTGTATTTGAGAAATCTAAATCACTTTCGGAATCAGAAATCATGAAAACCTGAAAAACTTACAATGCTTTCAGTGCGAACTGACAAGTTCAAATAATTAACGGGGAACGTCAAACTAATAAAACAGTGTAACTTGATATAAGGTGCTTTTAAATCTCAGGGTAATTTTATGATTCAAGTTTGATTTTTTATTAAATAATAGTAAAAAAATGTCCTGATTATAGAAATGATTCCTGTATTTGTTTATTGATAATTTAAAGTCGTCAAAACATTATATATTGTACAGAGTTAGTCAAATATATGGACCCGCCCACTTTTCTCATCTAATATGAGGGTTATTGGAAAAAAGTTCGGATGGAAGTTGAAGGGTATTTTACTCTGCCATTGGTGGAGAAGTGGAGTTATTGGCCTTTTTTTTTAAATGGAATCCTATGTCATGTTTAGTATCGCTAGAAAGCTTGTTTTTTCCTTATTTCAGTAGTGCTAATAGTATTTCAAATATCTCGATAGGTACAGTGTGTTTCGTATTATTGTGTCCACCTCTGTAATTTACCTCCCTATTGCCTAATTTGTTTAAAAAATGTGTCAATCGGGGAAAGTAGCCAGTTGGATATTTTTAGCGATATGGCCATTTGATTCAGACAGTGGCGTACGTAAGTGTTGATGAAGAAGATTTTTTATGTGCTACATTGATAGTTGTTTCATTAAAAAAATTCACTCACGATGTTTGGGGTAATTTTAAGTATTGAAAACTGAAATTATTCCATTGATGAAATGATGAAATTTTTCAATGAAACAAATGTGAAGGTAGCACATAAAAATATTTAAAAAAAACGTACGTAAGCCACTGTCTGAAACAGATAGCCATATCGCTTAAAATGTCCAACTGGCTACATTTCCTGATTGAGAAAAATTTTGAACGAATCAAGCATTAGATAAGTGAATTACAGAGGGGGACACAAAAACACGAAACAAAATATAACAATTGGTGTGAAGTTACCCACAGATTTCTAACCACACATGCTGACGTAGAGAAAATCGAACGATTTGTGGTTGGGAAATCAGTTGTAAGTAACCGTACTAAAATCTGTGACTGGGTTTATACGTCTGCATATGAAGGGTCCAGTGAGGTTTTGCTCTTTAAAAAGTTGAGAAAAACGAAATCTAATGTGGGGGTCTCATAATTTTTCCACTGCGGTCGAAAGTGGGCAGCAACTTTCGACCGCAGTTTTTTATGGAATATCATTGTTTGTCCCCTGTAAGGGTTGGTATGTTGATACTTCATGCTACAAGCTTACAGATGCCGAAAAAATGGAACCTCATCGTTTTCCACTCAAACCTTCAGATAATTCAAAGAAGTAGAGTGAACATTACAACAATTGAAAAAAATTAATCCATTGAAGTATATTCGGGGTCATTAAACAACGTAGATGGATTTGAAGTCATCAAAGTATCATTGTCTAGAGAGGGACAGTGGTTGATGCTAGACAGTGATTGATGTAGAACCAGAACCATTTGTTTGTCACCCAAACAGATTCAGAGTAAGTGATTTTCCATAACTAAAAGTTGTATCCCGACGATGTGCGATCATGAAAATCACTTGAGATATACAAGATGCCATGTAGATCAACATGAAGAAAACCGTTTTCTTGTCACCCATAAGGTTTTGAGTAAGTGATATTCTTTTGTTGAGAAATATCTTCAAGGCATCACACGGTATGAAAGTTGTAACCCGATGATGTGCGTACATGAAAATCACATCAGATATAGATAATTTCATGAAGTTTGACACGATGAATACCGTTTCTCTGTCACCCATACAGATTTTGAGTAAATGGTATTCATTTATTGTGGAATATCTTCAAGTCATCACACCGCATAAGAATCGATAATGTGCGTTCATGAAAATCACATGAGATATGAAGGATTTCATGCAGATTAACATGGTGAAAACCGTTTCTCTGTCACTCATTCAGAATTTGAGTAAATAATATTCATCCATTGAGAAATATCTTCAGGGCATCACAAGTTTAAGTAACAGAAAAACGGTTTTCACCACATCAGTTCTACGTAAAATCTTTTATATCTCAGATAATTTTCATGAACGCGCATCAACGTGATATAACTTTTATACCGTGTGATGCCTTGACAATATTTCTCATTAAAAGAAAATCATTTACTACAAATTAGTATGGGTGATTTTCGTAAACGCACATCATCAGGTTACGAGTTTAATACCGTGTGACGCTTTGACGATATTTCTCAATGAAAGAAAATCATTTACTCGAAATCAGTGTGGGTGACAGAGAAACTGTTTTCACCATAGCAATCTACGGAAATTCTTCTATATCTCATATGATTTTCGTGAACGCACATCATCGGGTTACGACTTTTATACCGTGTGAGGCCTTGACGATATTTCTCAATGAAAGAAAATCATTTACCTCAAATCAGTATGGGTGACAGAGAAACGGTTTTCACCATAGCAATCTACGGAAAGTCTTCTACAGCTCATATGATTTTCGTGAACGCACATCATCCGGTTACGACTTCTATACCGTGTGATGCCTTGACGATATTTCTCAATAAAAGAAAACCATTTACTCCAAATCAGTATGGGTGACAGAGAAACAGTTTTCACCATAGCAATCTACGGAAAATCTTCTACAGCTCAAATGATTTTCGTGAACGCACATCATCCGGTTACGACTTCTATACCGTGTGATGTCTTGACGATATTGTCAAAAATATATGGAACATCCTGTACATTAAAATATTTCATTATCATTCAATACGTGGGTAACCTTTTTACCTTCTACAATTCAGTACGTGAGCGAAGATATTTTATTTTGAGACACAACTTGTCCTCAACAGAACATAAACAAGAGTTTTCAAAAAGGCCACTGATAGTTCGATCTGGTAGTCGAGTCGAGTTTAGAGTTCTGCCGTGCCCACAGCTATGGGGGGAGTTTGGAAGATTCGATATTAAATAAATGGAAAATGTTCATAAACTGTTTAAGCCAATATGTATTGTAAGTAAAGATCTTTTTAAAATTATTCATTCAATCAATAACCAGTCTAGGAGAGATTCTTCAATTCTTTAATTCATTAATTCTTTATTGATTATTTCCTTCATTAATTTCAATCGTCTAAATCGCATATTAGTACATAGTAAAATAAATGTTTTTATATTTTTCTAAAGTGTTTTAAATCTATGAATGATCAGTATCTACCTAGTTAGTCGTGAATCAACCCCAAGTCACGACAATATTTCTCAATAAAAGAAAACCATTTACTCCAAATCAGTATGGGTGACAGAGAAATGGTTTTCACTATAGCAATCTACGGAAAATCTTCTATATGTCATATGATTTTCGTGAACGCACATCGTCGGGTTACGACTTTTATACCGTGTGATGCCTTGACGATATTTCTCAATAAAAGAAAATCATTTACTCCAAATCAGTATGGGCGACAGATAAACGGTTTTCACCATAGCAATCTACAAAAAATGTTCCATATGTCATAGGATTTTCGTGAACGCACATCATCGGGTTACGACTTTTATACCGTGTGATGCCTTGACGATATTTCTCCATAAATGAAAGTCATTTACTCCAAATCAGTATGGGTGACAGAGAAACGGTTTTCACCATAGCAATCTAGAAAAAATCTTCTATATGTCATAGGATTTTCGTGAACGCACATCATCGGGTTACGACTTTTATACCGTGTGATACCTTGACGATATTTCTCAATGAAAGAAAATCATTTACTTCAAATCAGTATGGGTGACAGAGAAACGGTTTTCACCATAGCAATCTACGGAAAATCTTCCATGTGTCATATGATTTTCGTAAACGCACATCATCAGGTTACGACTTCCATACGGTGTGATGCCTTGACGATATTTCTCAATGAAAGAAAATAATTTATTCCAAATTAGAATTGGTGACAGAGAAACTGTTTTCACCATAGCAATCTACGGAAAATCTTCTATTTCTCACATGATTTTCATGAATGCGCATCATACAACTTTTATACCGTGTGAAGCCTTGACGATATTTCTCAAAAAAAGAAAATCATTTACTCCAAATTAGTATGGGTGACAGAGAAACGGTTCTCACCATAGCAATCTACAAAAAATGTTCTATATGTCATAGGATTTTTGTTAACGCACATCATCGGGTTACGACTTTTATACCGTGTGATGCCTTGACGATATTTCTCAATAAAAGAAAATCATTCACTCCAAATCAGTATGGGTGACAGAGAAACGGTTTTCACCATAGCAATCCACAGAAAATGTTCTATATGTCAGAGGATTTTCGTGAACGCACATCATCGGGTTACGACTTTTATACCGTGTGATGCCTTGACGATATTTCTCAATAAAAGAGAATCATTTACTCCAAATCAGTATGGGTGACAGAGAAATGGTTTTCACCATAGCAATCTACAAAAAATCTTCTATATGTCATAGGATTTTCGTGAACGCACATCATCGGGTTACTACTTTCATACCGTGTGATACCTTGACGATATTTCTCAATGAAAGAAAATCGTTTACTCCAAATCATTATGGATGACAGAGAAACGGTTTCCACCATAGCAATCTACGGAAAATCTTCTATAACTCATATGATTTTCGTGAACGCACATCATCGGGTTACGACTTCTATAATCATTTACTTCAAATCAGTATGGGTGACAAAGAAACGGTTTCCACGATAGTTATCTACATAAAATCTTCTATATATCATATGATTTTCATGAACGCACATCATCAGGTTGCAACTGCTATACCGTGTGATGCCTTGAAAATATTCCTCAATGAATGAAAATTATCAACTTCAAATCTGTATGGGTGACAGAGAAACGGTTTCCACCACATGAATTTACTTGGAATCCTCTATATTTCGAGTAATTTTGATGATCATACATAATCGGGTTATAACTGAGTGATGTCTTTAAGATATTTCACAATAAAGAGAAATCATTTACTGTAAATCTGTATGAGTGACGAAGAAATGGTTTTGATGCTACTTCATCTCCAAAATCATCTATGTTGTATAATTTTCCGGATTATGCATCGTTGGATTCGTGTGTCTCAGATGTAATTAGTGATGTTTTCTGTAATTTTTTGTCGCGTCATTGAATTGCATACGAACTTATAAACCCAGCCACAGATTTTAGTCCGGTCACTTACAACTTCATTATCCAACCACAAATCGTTCGATTTCCTGTACGTCATCATATGTGGCCGGAAATCTGTGGGTAACTTCACACCAATAATAATAATTAACATAGGGTTCCATTAAAAAAATGCCGACGACGTCATTTCTCCACCAATGACACATCTAAAAAATATTTGAAATCATAGAAAGGTGCAAAGTGAAAAACCCTTCAAATTTCATACAATTTTTTTTTTCGATAACATATTTATTGAGAAAAATGGTCGGGTCCATTCATTTGACTAACTCTGTATACATGGGGAAATGGGGAAATGATTGGAAATATAATTTTAACTTTTGTCACTAGAAACGAAAGTTAACGATATAAGAATTTCTCTCACATGTGACGAAAATCATGTTTTTGCTGAAGCTATTCTATCACTAAACGTCTTTTCGTAAAGGGTTGTGAAAAAATTGTTCTGAATATACACTGAAAACGAATTTTACACAAAGGAATACATGACTCTGTTTCGTAGATTTTTTTTGATCGCGAGAAGAGAGTCCAGGGCGAGTATTGAGAAACAAAATCTGAAATGAGGTAGGAATGCTTTCTCAGCTCCCTCTGTAGATTTTTTAGATTACATGGGGCAGGTATGTTTCCTGAGCTCGTTTTGAATAAACACTGTAAAATAAATTTCGGTCTTTTATCCCATAACGTATGTGATTGTCACAGCCACTGATCAATGTGATATAAGTTTTTATTGAAAGAACTATTATCAAATTTTTATCATCATTGTGTTTAAACCAGCATTCATCATAATCGTTATTATCGTAGTGATGTGAAAAGTTCCAATTGCAATATAAATATGAAAGATTATAAAGGAATATAACATATAGCACCCTTGCGTATACAGGGTGTAATTTAAATGATGTCATTAATTTCAGGTGGTGATTCCTTGTCATATTTTATGAAGAAAATTTCGTATAAACGTATGACCTAACTTGCTTCGTTTCTGAAATTCGGGATGCCAAAGTTTTATTTAAAATCGGCATTTTATCAATTACTCGGACTAATTCGAGAAAACATTGAGTTTCGATCCCATTCTGAATACCAGAGGGCGCAAGTTATTAGAATTTATGCACGACAACTCATTTACTCTGATTAATGGCAGAACTAATCAGGACAGTCCTGCACAGTTTACGTGAGTAATTCGGTTAAAAGTGTTCTAGACTGGATAGACAACCTTCACCTTCAAGTGATCAATGACTTTTTTGTCGTCAACGAAGTCAACATGTCGGATCATTTTCCTGTAACATGTTTACCAAATTTTCCAAAAATAGCTGATACAAATAACATTTACACGAACTTTACTCAAAAAACGTCCTTGAAGTGGTCCGATGCACAGTTGATAAATTATAAATTATCAATGAGGGATTCGCAGAGAATTTTCAATATACCTAATATTCAAGAATCGCACTCAAACTTTTGTTCAGCAATTCATGAAACAGACCATAATTCACACTTGTGGAAAACTATCAACTCTGAACGACTCAGTCGGAAAATATCTAAACCTTGGTTTGATAGTGAATGTCACCATGCGAAAAAGCACTTGAAAGCCGATTTAGCTCTAAGCAAGAAAAAAAACTTTTTCTCCGAAACATGTACCAAGTACACGTCAACCAAACAAAAATATGAGTATCTCCTAAAAAACAAGTCGAAAGAATTTAAATAATCCATAAAACAGAGGCTTTCTAATAGCAAAGACTAAAGTTTTCTGGCGAACCATGAAACAGTTCTGTGGTTCTGCTTCTGCTATATCATTGCCTTGTACAATTTGGTAAAAATTTTTTGTTAACATTTATCTATTGAGAATTGTAGACAATAACATATATTGTCGTGATATCGAGCAATGCTATTTGAATTGTTTTGGTGCACTGATCTATTGTTTCTTGTTATTAATTGATTGGGTCATGACCGCAGGTCATTATCAAGTGCGAGTTTGATGACTAGCAAATTGTACGACCGTGACTGTGCACACCACATAAAATCAAAACATATTTCCTTATATAAATACAAAAGGAATAGATTGATGAGATAGTTAGTAATAGACTCCTATAGAGGAAAGAGCCCTAGTGCTCAGTTAGCCTCATATGCTAGGCCCTTTTGGCCTTAGCTGTAAGTGTTGGTTTAGTTATGGTTTTAGGTAAGAGTTATTTGTTCCCTATTATATTATTGAATGTCCCTTATTTTGCAATGTGTATATACTTTCCCCCGTTTCCCAGTTGTTATTTAATAAATATTTATGTTCTGTTACTACCCCTTGATTTACTATAGCTACCACCTGTAGCTACCCGCCGAGTCGCATTTTGTATAAGGGAAGCTACCCCTTATACGGCTCAGGATGCTACCCTAGTAGCCCTAGTCGCTACAATATTTCGATGCTAAACATCCTTTTCTCGACAATCCTATAAATACCGAAGAAATATATGCACTTTTCAATAAATGTAATAACAATAAAGCACCAGGGTCCGATAGGATTCCCTATGAGTTCATTATAAATTTTCCTCACAATTGGGTACTTTTCCTCACTTGTCTCTACAATAAAATATTTCAGACTTGCACCTTACCTGAATGTTGGTCTGAAGTTTTACTTACTGTGTTGCACAAAGCAGGGCCTTTTGATGATCCTTTCAACTTCAGAGGTATTGCTCTGGTTAACTGTGTTGCCAAAGTATTCATTCAAATTTTGCTCAAACGCCTCGAGTGTTGGGCTGAAGACAGTAGCGCACTCCCTGAATAACAATCTGGATTCCGTAGGAAGCGCGGGTGTATTGACAATTTCTATGTACTTTCGTCTGTGATACAATTACACATTCGGCACAGAAAAAGGAAAATATTTGCTCTATTTGTTGACTTCAGAAGGACATTTGACTCAATTACTCACCATACACTTTGGCAAAAATTGTTCAGTGTTGGAGTTAGCTCAAACATGATTCAGCACATCAGAAATTTATATACAAATGACACTGAAAGTTAAAGGTGATGATGGATTGACTAAATCATTCTTCAGGCTGAATCTTAGAGCTCTCTTCTATTCAATTTATTCCTATCCGGTATAGAGGATTTTTTCTTGAAAAAAGGAAGGCATGGATTCTGTATTGATAACAAAACTGAATTGCTGATGCTATGTTACGCTGATGATCTTGTCATACTGGCTGAATCCCAAATTGATCTTGGTAGAAAACTGAGAATACTTGAACAGTATACCCAGTTAAACAATCTATCATCACAGAAAAAACTAAAGTTATCTCTTTATCAAGAGGTGGCTTTGGAATAAACGAAAAAGAAACATTTTTATTTGAAAGCAAAAAGGTTGAGATGATTACAAAATACACTTATCTTGGAGTTCTGTTTGTGTCTTTCTCTTTATTCAGGGAAATTCTGCTATAAAAGGAAAGCAAGCGGATGGTGCAATCATTCCAGTAATTGCTAAAAGTAAAATGGTTACATGGAAATCCAAAATGAAACTTTTCGATAGTTTGGCGGTGAGTGTTACGTTTAACTATGTTGCAATATGGGGCCTTAGATATGCGGAAATATTGGAGCGTGTGCAGATGGCTTTTCTGAAAAGAATACTACTTCTTCTCATTAACTCACCTGACTACATTGTAAGACTAGAAACCGGACGAGTGAAGCTTCTTTACAATGTATTCAAATCTTGTTTGAACTGGCTGACCAAAATTCTCAAAATGGATGAAAATCGCTTACTCAAAATTTGTTTTAGAAGACAACTAAGTCTTGATCAATATGATCAAAAGTTCAACTGGGCATAACAAGTTGAAAGCTTTCTTGATTCAAAAGATCTTTCCGAGTTGTGGTCGAGGTATGATGCAGGCTTTATAACTAAAAATAAAAATCTCATTTTATCTAAGTTTCACGATAACCTCTTTAAGGAAGATCTGACACTTCCAAGTAGAGCAACTTACCTTTCATTCCATAGTTTTTTTACCTACCACAGATTCAACCAGAATTTTCTTGACCTCAAGGTTCCAATTCAAACCAAAAAAACAATTGCACAAATTCGTCTGAGTAGCAAATTTATGTTAAAATTCCCTTTGAACGGTGCCAACTATAGAATGAATCTAAGGAAAGTTTGTACGATATGCAATATGAATACTTTGGTAACAATAGAACACATTATGTTTGAGTGCCCAATATATTGTTCAATGAAACTCCCCAATTCTGAGTGTCTATCCAGTCTCGATAACATGATATTTTCTCTAGAAAATATCACTCCGAACATTGCTATAGTCATAGCTAATTATGTCTGGAACATTTTGAGACTCCGTTCCTTTGTTATTAATGAATAGTTTTACTATAATGCGAAATTTAAATATGTTAGTCTTATTTCTTTTTTGTGTGCAGTTAAGGTCTCTTTTCCACTACAATGTTGTGCTCATATCGAAAGTATTATTTGTAATTTATTTACAAATTTTTTCTAGTTTCTATAATTTTTCAGGACATAACTTTTGTATTTTCGAACCCTTACTATGAAACGTAATGTTTTTTTAAGCAATAAATGTACTATTATTATGATTATCAATTACACAAGTCTTTCTGACGATTTCGATGAAACCTGGTATTAGCAGTAGCAAAGGGCTTCTTTTCATGGACATATATTTCAAATTATAAGTGGCAGATGACCTGATTGATATTTATAGTGAAAATCATTGTACGCCACTGTTTTTCCGTAAGTTTAATATTTTTTGCAAAAAAAATGATTAAAAGTACAGCTTTCTTATAATGCAGTGAATTTCTAATCAAAGTCATTGGCGTAGAAATGGTGGTTACGCACCATCAAAATTCAGAAAGTTGTGTGAATGATCTTTTTTCAGTTACATACTCCATATTTCTTTAAAATTCTAATTAATTTCATGCACAAATGTATTGTTTAGTTTTGGTAAAAACAGTTGACAATAATGGGCCCAGGAACACAACAAACAACCAGTCCATCAACGACGAAACCAATAAAAGAATTCAGGTAGAAATAAATTAATTAAGGAAATCTATCGATTGATAAAGTGTTGCTATCTCAAATTCAGGGCATTGTAAGAGAGTTGCATTTTTAAATGTTTAATTTGATAAAAATTTCAAACTTAGAGAAAAACAGTGGCGTACAATGATTTTTACAATATTTATCAATCCGGTGTTCCATCGCTGCTTATAATCTGACGTATTACCTCATGAAAAGAAGCCCCTTGTACCTGCCAATATACACACCAGGTTTCATGAAAATCGGCGGAAAGACTTTTTTTTAATTAAAACTTTGACACTCCGTCACTTGAAAAAAAGGCAAGTTAGGACATTCGTTTATATTAACTTTTTTCCATAAAATATGACAAGGAATCACCACCTGAAATAAATGACATCATTTAGTTCACACCCTGTATACTAATATATCATTTCTGGCACGACGAAAGTTTTTGTTTTCACACTGGTCTATTGGTTTAAAAAAATAATAAAGATGAAGTTAGAAAGATTTTGGAAAATTAATTTATTTTGTTAGAAATTATTTTGGGTTGAGAAAATATTGATCCAGGGTTTGAGCCACTGCAGAAACAATGTTGATCAGAGTCGGAAGCCGTGAGCATGATCTCCTTAAACCAGCTCAGGAAGGTAAGATATCGCAAAAGCTTTGTTAAAATGAGAGTATTGAAAGATATACTACAAATTTGTCAGGACACATATTTACAGGATACAACCCGACATCTATGTTTCAAAACAGAGGCAATAACAAATTTCTAAAATTGTTGGAATGCCGCACAAACTACAAAACGACGCTAAGGTATTCAGAAATGCCAGCGCCTAAAATGTAGTGAATGTTGCATTTCATTTACTCTGACATTGTAGAGTGCTTCGTTCGCACTTTCATCATAGCTACCCTTGAAAGAATTTATTTCAGTTTGGCTTCGTCAGTGCCTACACACGATATCGTATTTGCGAATGTGATACAGGAAAATATTCTATCATAAGAATGGGGTTGAGAGACCTATGACTTTACTTTCAGTCAGAAAATTATTCGTTGTCAAATATCAAAATAAAAACAAGAAGAATTATACAGTGAAATAAATAAAATGAACCCAATACGAACGACTAAGTCATGCTTTTTTATTGAAACCAAACAGCTAACTATAACGAAACAGCTGATACTCTCAGAAAAATAATTTGATATACATATATCTTTCCTTAACATAAGAGTCATTGAGGTGGTTTTCAAATTTTACAAACATAACCAAAGTAAACAAAAGGAATTGACACAAGTTTTTTCAGCATGCAGACTAGCAAAAAAACCTGCTCAAAGGCATCCTGACACTTACAGCAATTGATGAAGTTGCAAATGAATGAATTGTGAACGAGTACTCTCTTCCAAGAATATTAATATTTTCAATTGTTAACTGAACTGATCTGAACTGTTTGGCATAATTATTATACCACTACGAATATTTCAGCCCATTCAAAAATCGAAAACTATAAACGTGCAATTTCCTACTACTATTCCAAGCATGAAATGAAAACTTTTCTGTCGTATATGTTGAAATTGAAATTAAAAAGTATATCATACAGTGCGTTCAGAAAGCATGGCCTTAGAATAAAATTTGAACAATGGACTAGTTTAGTGATGTTGAAAATACTATATTTGACGCGATGGAATTAAATTATAGATCAGAACTAGTATATCAGTGTTTTTTTTCTTTAAATCTGTCAATAAATGTCTGAGATATAGATAATTTAAATTTACGTATTTTAGCGCGGAACGTCTTTAGTCTCGTCTGTGACGTCACGCCACATGTCTGAGATCGCCACACCACAAATTATTACGTATTAGATCATTAGCCTCGCCAAGGCACACATATGTAGTACTTTTAGGTCCAATTGAGTCACGCCTCATGAGTTTGCACCACTTCTTCCTTTTATTCATGTCATTTGGTACATGAAAAAACAATTTATGGGGGTTTTTAATTGTCGTGCTTTTACATATAGGCACAATACAATATTTAAAGAATATTTTTTTACTTTCAGTCATCGTATAATAAACAATACACGACACGATCGGCGCAAGTGTACACCGATAAATTTGTAAGCACTCTGCGAATACCAGTCGCCTTGTTCATGTGGCGTGACGTCACACACAGCGCTTCGTACCATGAAATTATTCTTCCAAGCGCAACTTCAAAGTCCCATAACTTTTTCATTTCTTGAGATATTTCAATGATTCTTTCACATTTTTGTTTCATAAAAACGCGTGATGTATACATAGCTCAGCTAAACAGCTCCAGCTACTTGAAAAGAGCAAAAATACAAGAGGAACATGACAAGCATCTGAAGACTGCAGCAAATCAAAAATAATTTTAAATTTCCACAAGAAGATGATACTTTGGATATATTAGCAAAAGACCTCTTCCAAAATTACAGACAGGTATTGTTTGCTACAAGAGATAATTACATTTTCATAATTTGGGCATTGTCGTGTGTGGTTAGAACATGAAGCAGTTGGCTCCTGCCCCTCGAAAATTTGTGATGGACAATGTTGAAGCTCCAGTAGCTAAACTGAAATTATGGTCAGATTCGTGTTGTGGCCAGAACAGAAGTATAAAGCTTGTTTCAAAGTTGATTCATCGTCTCCAAACTCATCCTTCTCTGGGTAGGATTCAATTAAATTTTTTTTACTGTCTGGTCATTAATTTTTATCAACGTTTCATATTTCGGTTATGTAGACTGTGGATTGAGAAGATAGAAAATAGTTTCCACAATCAATATTACATTTATATCATGAAGGCAAGCAGAAACAAAAATGAATTTAATGGGGGCAACATGACAAGATATGGTCTCAGTAATAAATTCAAAAAAGGCAATTACAAACAGAAAATATAATATTGGTAAACATGCTTTAATTTGGTTAAAAACTCAAGTAAAAATTTAGATAACATGGAGAGGTCGAAATCCTGTAATAGAAGAAATGAAACTATCATTATTGTAGTCAAATAACAAACTCATCAAAAAAAAGAACGATTTGGAAGACATCAAGGAGCTAATTTCTGGGGATTCTGAAACCTTTTACGACGAATCCATTGCAAGAATTTGAAGAGGGGCTTGGAAACGACTTGAATTTGAGATCAATGACATCATCCTTCAATATCAATCATTTTAATTATTGACGAAAAAACTTTTTGAGTTATTTTTTATAGTCACTTTATTTTTGTCTAATTTAGATTGTTGGTAATCCCAGTTTCCAAAAATGATTTTATCCTCTTTTGGTGAGTGTTTTTGTCAAATTTGATAGTTTGTGTTTACCAACCTGGAAAATATGGAAAACCTGGAAAAGTCAGGGAATTGATTCATGGGTCCTGGAAGGCAGGGAAAAACGTTTAAAAACGCCCAAAGTCAGGAAAAGTCAGGGAATTCTATTTTCGGCCATCTAGGGAAATATATAAATCGTGGCATCAATGTGAACTCAATTTCACCACTTCTGTGGTTTGAAAACACGATAGCGGAAAAATTAATGATTGAAGAAAAAATTCCATAAAATTTGAATGTTATAGCTAAAATTGATTTCAAAGACACTGTCAAGAATATTAACAACTTCTTGTCTGTGCATAAAAGATATGGATATAGCATTTTCAACAAAAAGGATGTTGTTGAAGTCTAAATTTGAAGAAAAAGATACATTCGTTTTTTTGAAAGAATGTCAGAAGAAGTTGCAACTGTAAGCAAAATTTTGCAGCGTTTATGTTTAAATTATGAGATTGTTGAAGTAATATCATGTCTTGATACTACTATGATTATAGTAGATCCAAACTGTCACTAAAAAGAATGAATATTGTTCTGGAAAATTTTAAAGAAAAAATAGTTTTGTCTGCCGTAGAAGCAGAGGTACCCAAACAAAAATTCAAAAAATTCATAAACTCAAAACTTTTTACTAAGAATAAAAATGTACATCTTGATTCTTATTACTGAAAGATAAAGGTGAGTTTTTTTAATTTTGGAAGTTGATTAAATTAATCTTGATATTATCTCATGGCAACACTTCTGTAGAAAGTGGCTTCTCAGTTAATATCAATTGCTTGTTGAAAATTGTTGAAAATAGTTGTTTATGACAACATTATGTATGTAGGTGGGACCGAAAATATTATTGATAATGATAAAATGTTGAGGGATTGCCATAAATCAAATAAGAGATATACAGAAACACATGAAGAAAACAAAAATCTGAAGCCGTTGAAAATGATGGAAAAAGTGTAAAACGAATATGAAATAAAAAATCTTGAAAATGAAGAAACAAAGAATAAGTATAGTACCCAGACTGAATAAAATGAGGACATTCAGAAAACAATTAACAAGTTACAGCTCAATTAAGGGTTTTAGGTGTATTCTTTTAATTTTTGTTGGTGGTTATACCTCATATTGACATGTGAAATGTTTTACTCATTTCAATAAATTTGAAAGCCCCAAGACTTCATCATAGGTAATTATCCTACAATTCCCTTCCTAAACATTCCCATTGGAAAATTAAAATTTCATTCAACAGAAAAAATAATTTTTATTATTTTTTTTATTAATAAGAAGTTATAGACTGGGATCCCACGCCTATTTTCAAAATTGATTAATAACAGGCTGAATCTTCCTGAGTAGCTTCATTTTGCCGAGACGAAAATTCTCGATAGTGGTAGCTAATGAAATGCGCAGGCGTCAATCATGTCGATTTGGTAAGTGAAAAAAATTCATTAATAACAGTTAGTTTTTCAGTTGAACCTCAAGATAATTCGATAAAGTAATCGAAAATAGTTTTGTCCTACAAAATGGATGGTAGGACTGAAGAGTCCCCCACTCCCAACATGTACCAATGACGTGGTCATAAAAATTCATTAATAACCAGCTGATTTTTTTACCGTTGCTTGGTTAATATTTGTATAATTGAATGGTCATATTGTCCAACAAATTGAATGGTAGGTGTTCCCAGTCCTACGCTCCGAATATGTCAATTCCATGGTAAAAAAAAAATTTATTAATAACTGTAGGACAATGATAACACATGAAAGGTAAGTGTATCCTTCACCTGAATAATACAGTGTCCTACAAAAAAAACGGGTATGTATCGCTAGTCCTACAAAAATTATTCAAAATAACGAATTATTCTGAAATTGTGGTTTAGCTCATTTAATGTAATTTTATTCGAGAAGTAATGTTACTTTCAATGTATAATTGTTTGTTCAATTCAAAAATATCAAAATTTACTTGAAAAGTTTATGAAATAAGTGGAAAATTTTGTTTAGCTTTCATAATTTTTATAAACATATTGAAAACAACAATAACAAAGTAAAAACGTTGAAATAATCAATGTGACCTCCGGGGCGGCTTAAATGAAGTCGCATGCGCTTAAATACATGCAGGGTAACCCGGAAAAACCTTCAACACGACATCGTCATATGAAGAGCAGAAATTTATAATTGAAAACTTTCAAAGAGGTTAGACGAATTGTGAAATTCTGCTCTACGGTAAAATAGGATGTATGGTATATCCAGAGGCCTCAAAAAGTCCAGTTCGAAAGTGATATTATATTTTACGGGGGTCAAGTGGCCAAGTAGTTAAAATACCGATCTTTTATCCACTCTGATAGTCGGTCGTGGGTTCGAAGCCTATAGCGACTGCTTATACTTCTCTGATGGCCCGAGAAAGTGGAAAAGCACGTAAAAAGTGAGAATTCGTTAATCCTTGCCTCTCACAAGTTTCGTCTTTTGAGGGAACGACATCTGGTTAACGGAAAAATTAATTTTAAACAACAATGTATGCAACTATCATCAAAGGACTCCGCACACTTTCAATGAAAAAAAGTCTTACTGTGAAAATGGCTGAATTTTTGGTATTTTGTAGCTGAAGTTATTCTGAGTAAAAGTCTCCATTGGCCCTACTCGATCGTATTACCAGATTCGGCGCTAGAGGGCGACATCATCAATTTTGAGATTTTTGGAAGAATTTGAATGAATAAAAAAATATCAATATACCATTCATATCCAATATTGAACTAGTGAGCGACTGGTCATTACTGACATTTGTGAGAAATATGTTTCATAATACAGAAAAAAACAAACTGTTTTTCTACAAGGTAGTCAATAATATAATCAATTCTTCTGTGTATGAATAGAATTTGTAAAATAAAAATGATAATCTAATTGATATTCATCTATTCATTTGAACAGTGTCTTGTTATGCTATGAAATGCAACTCCTTTTGTGAAATATAATTTCTCATTCGAATGGAGGGACTTATGAGCTACAAATTAGATTTGATGTGTCTATTTCTAAAAAAATCGATTTCGAATCAAAGCAAAAAATCAAATCGATTCATAATATCATATCAAAAATGAGGATAAATGTGTCTAATTACAAAATATTTTGATTTTTTATTTCAGAATGTATGATCGAAATATCTGTAGGCTTGTTAAGCCCGTGGCTTACGGTCAAATAGATTGATTTTACTGCCTTTAAATGAAGTTAATTCAATTGGTTTGTTTCACCATGAGCCATGAGCTTCAGATTTGGGTAAAACTAATGGTTTACCATACAATTTTTGCGCTCACCAAATCAACATGACTTTCGCCTACGCAGTTCATTAGCTACTAATATCAAGAATTTTCGTGGAATTGACAATTTCGGAGCGTAGGACTGAGAACACCTACCATTCAATTTGTAGGACAATATGACCATTCAATTAAACAAATATTAACAAAACGATGGTAAAAAAATCCGCTTGTTATTAATGAATTTTTATGACCACGTCATTGGTACATGTTGGGAGTGGGGAACTCTTCAGTCCTACCATCCATTTTGTAGGACAAAACTATTTTCGAGTACTTTATCGAATTATCTTGAGGTTCAACTGAAAAACTAACTGTTATTAATGAATTTTTTCCACTCACCAAATCGACATGATTGACGCCTGCGCATTTCATTAGCTACCACTATCGAGAATTTTCGTAGAAGAAAATGTTGGGCGTCTCGGCGAAATGAAGCTACTCAGGAAGTTTCAGCCTGTTATTAATCAATTTTGAAAATAGGCGTGGGATCCCGGTCTATTATGATCACTTTACTCAATGGATCTATATGTGATTCACTGAAAATGATTAACTTAACCATAATTATCCACATAATTGGACATTATTTGACACAACCGTTATAAGTCATGGAAAACTTGAAAACTGGAAAACTCAAAATTGGTGGGCACCCTAAAAACATGCACTCAGCTTCATTTTAGTTCTGTTCAAAATAATTTGGATCATCATTCAGATATTATTTCACAAAACATTTCATTCCTTGTGTTGAACTTTAAACTTGACTATCTCAGAATTTGTTAACTGTAGGATAGACGATTTTGCATAACACCGTCCATTTGATATTCCATATGAGAACTTATCGTTTTTACCTAGCGACAACCTTTCTAGCATGGCGCGTTTCAATCTTGAAGATTTCGCACGCATTTTTGTGAAAATTGACAAGGATTGAAATGTAGGAATAATAAAATAGTAACTTTATATGTCAATGAAAAGTAAAAAATTTCATGCATTTAGGAATACACAATGTGCGGTCTGAAATCTTAGGTTTCACGTCATGAACTGCATCGATATTTTCGGGAAAGGGCAAAAAACTGGGTTTCCAGATCGCTTTTCATCTTTAAAAGAAATATTACTTATTTTGAAGCTTGCAATCCAATTTTTCTCGGTCGCATAGGAATGACAGTGCTCGTCAATGGTACTAAGCATATCTTCGTAAATCTGCTTACCTCCTAACACCTTCAAAAACAGATAATTGATGGGTTGATACTCCAATTTGTCTATTTTCGTAATTGCGGTCGTAACCTATTTTTCAAATTTTACTGCGCAATACAGGTTAGACTTTTTGAAGTGAAACTATTCACTAGCACTTCTAATAAGTTGTTGATCGTTGCTATGGTAACGCAATAATATTTTTGTCATTGGAACCTGTCAAGGTTAACTAGTTATCAATACATCCTCGTAGAGTGACAGTGTAACCTGATCTTAGGTACATATTTGGCCAGGCTAGCTTTTTGATTTTTCGGAGGCAAGGGTGTAAGTCGACGTCACTCGATAATCCTCAAAAGGTCCAATTTGTGGCACAGAGAATAAGTTTCTTATTAATAATGGTGTTTATTGAACGACATCTACAGTGTTAAATGATTTCAGAAACTTATCCCCAGGCCAATCTCTGTAGAAAGACCTTAACTATGCTGAAAGAAAGATTCAACCCCAACTTCAAACAAAAGACACATTAAAATATAAATGTTTAATAATTTCAATGGTTTTCTATTATAATAATAATAATATAATCATTTATTCTTGATATGTAACCAAAAGAATAGGTTCTCCAAGTCGTAATTTAAGAAATTATAATAGTTTTTATCTTACCTAGTCCGAATGCATTCAAACCTTTTTAAATTAGACATTTACTAAGGAATAACGACTTTGGTTTCGTTGCTCCCTTTTGGTCTCCATAAATTAATGTTTCCACGGAAATCTCTAGCGTTGTGTCTGCTCCAATATGCTCTTCGGCTTTACAATACCATGACAGGCTTTACAATACCATTGCAGGTTTTATCATACATCACAGGCTTTACAATACCATCACAGGCTTTACAAGACCATCGCTTCACAATACCATCACAGGCTTTAAAACAATACCATCATAGGCTTTACAATACCATCTGAGCTTTTATTACTTTGTTGATTTGGCCTTTAGTTTATAATTGGCCGATTAGTCCATATACTGTCTGTCTTATATTCCCCCAAACTATCTCTTAAAGACTTTCGTAAATTCGTGGCATAGCTATGGCAAAAAGAAAAGGAAATTTTAAGGCGTGATTTATTAAAAAAAATTATATGTTTGTTTCTCGTGAAGCGGGTTACCTTCAATAGATCTCTACATAACTAGAATATTCACCTCTCATTTGTGTGGTCCAGCAATATTAGGTAGGTTGCCAAAATTAAGTAAACTTAAAATCAACCTCCAGCGAGCTTCAGCGTTACCAGGTCAGAAATGGACTAATGGTGTTTCAAACACTTCCGTCCTCTCCAAAATTGATTTTAATGAAAAAACCATTTCCTTCTTTCTTTCATTGCTACCACAACTATCATACGCATGTCATTGAACCCGAAATTGTGGCCATATGGATCCTGCATCTCCCGTTTTTTAGACTTGAGCAAGAGGAAATATCACCAGAGGATGAGGGATCAGGAAACTCAGCAGGCTCCATCTATAAACCCAGTCTGCTCCTAGTAAACGTGGGAAATATCAATGTAAATAAGATCAACCTTTTGAATGATGATATCAATGTATTTCCTTCATTAAATATTTTATGCATAGTCGAAACGAGTTTGAAGGAAGATGAGGTTAATTTCTCTTATATAGAAGGATATAGTTTGAACAACTATTATTGCAGGCCAACAAAGAAATGCGGAGGGCTAGGTATCTGGGTAAAAAAAGAAAATAATGCGAGAAAGGAGTCACTTAACGTATCTGCTATAGAACAAGATTTTGAATATTGTGTTATATCGATGAAGATAAATGATGCTAAAACTACTTTCTTGAATGTATACAGGTCACCATCTGGAAATGTTTCAACGTTTTTCGATAAATTGACAGAGGTTTTGCATTTGTTATTCAAACCAAAAATGAGAATTTTATTATGTGGGGATTTCAACTTGGATTCGTATAAGAATGATGACTACAATAAACTATGTAGAATATTAAAAAGCTTCAACCTAATACCATTAGTTGGTTGGCCAACTAGAGTGACACCGTACACTTGTACAATGATCGACCACATTTTTATCAATTTTAGTAACGAAGGACTATGTTGTGTTTTAGATAATTGTATAGCTGATCATCGTTCTATTTATTTAGAATTAGATGGAAATAGCATTGTAAGTACCAAATCTAAATATCGCAGGAGTTTCAATGCAGATAATGTTGAACGTTTTGAAAGAGCATTGGTAGAGGAGAACTGGGAGCCTCTATATTGTAAACACTCTTAGAAATTCACAAAAACGAAGATCGTTACCTTAAACATTCGGAAATTCACGCTCACAATACTAGAAATTGTAATCGGCTGGTCAAACCCCGATTCAGACTCAGCAAGTGTCAGAGAAACTCTCCCGACTTGGATCTTTATAATTACCTACCAGAAAACATAAAAAATCTCCGTCCAGAATGTTTTAAAAACAAACTCAGGACTTTTTTATTGCGATACTGTTTCTATAGTGTCGAAGAATTTATCAAAACACCTTTTTCACAAAAACGCACATAATAAGTACTTACTTTTATTGTCCCAAAACATATGTATATATTTATGACTATGGGTGTGTATATACTGTTAGTTCTGATCTAAATGTAGGTATGATTTTATTGTAAATTTTGATTTTACGTGTGATTGTATTGATTGCTTTTTGTATTGTTAAATATGTCTATCTTGTTGCGATTTTATTGTAAATTGATTTTGCTGTGTGATTGTATTGATTGCATCTTGTATTGTTAAATCTGTCTATTTTGTCGGAGAAATCTCCTTGCTGACGACATAATTTTATATTTAATTTTTCTGACTTGCAGCAAACAATTGTAATTGTTACGTTGTTAAATAAATCTATCTATCTATCGAAGACTTAAATTTAGCTTTTGAGTATTTTTATTCGATTATTTTATATTACTTCAATCTTTACCTACCTGAAAAGAAATATTATACCAACTGTACACCAAATAAAAAATGGGTCAATGATGAGGTCAGGAAATCAAGCGCTAATCTTAAAGACCTGAACTTCTTATGCAAAAGATATCCTGTTCTCGAACCAGCTTATCGAGATTCTAAAAGAAAACACGCTGATATGATATCCAAGGTGAAAAAAGAATATTACCAAAATAAAATATTCAATTCTAGTAATGCATCTAGAACTGCTTGGAAAGTGATAGATGAAATATCAAATAAAAATAAAAAACAAGGTAACCTCACAATAAGAGTCGATGATCAAGAAATGAGTGATCCCCATTTGATTGCTTCATCTTTTAACAGTTTCTTTACAGATGCTCCCAAAGCGATAATTGAAAATTTGACTAGTAAGGGTAGAACCCATATATTATATTGTAGAGTAATCAGATATGATTCCTTTTTCTTAACCCCTTATGGAAAAGATGAATTAGAAATACTTCTCAAACACAAATTAAAAATTAAAAGTTCTTCTGGGTCTGATGATATACCTATGTTTTTAGTGAAAAACATCATATCTTCTGTGAAAAAGCCACTTACTTGGTGAATTTATCATTCACTTCAGGCACATTTCCTTCCTGTTTGAAAGTGGGTAAGATTATTCCAATATTCAAGAAAAAGGACCAATCACTGCTTGAAAACTATAGACCAGTAACGGTTCCTATTTCGTTTTCAAATATTTTTGAATACGCATTTTTATCACGTCTCGATAATTTCTTAGTAAAATTTAAAATATTAACAGAAAAACAACATGGGTTTCGTGCAGGAAAATCTATTGGTACGGCAATCCACTCTTTTTATAATCAAATTATTAAATGTATTGAGGCGGCCGAGTGTCCTGTTGGGATTTTTTGTGATCTGAGCAGGGCATTCGACTGTGTCAATCATGATACTCTACTATCAAATCTATATGACTCTGGAATAAGAGGACAACCTTTGTGCTGGATATCATCTTTTTTGAAGTATAGGAAACAATTCGTCCAAATACAGCATATGGATCTAACTAAAATAAAAAAATATAATTCAGACTACAGTTCAGTGGAATCTGGTGTACCACAAGGCTCGGTGCTGGGGCCCTGTCTTTTCTTAATATATGTAAATAGCCTCGATTTATTTCTGAAAAATCAGTTTTTCACAATTTATGCAGATGACTTATCTTTAATCATTTCAAATCCATCAGCAACAAACATAAGTACCGACATTACAAATTTATTAGAAAATACACGTGAGTGGTTTGATGAACATCAACTATTTTTCAATACTGAAAAAACTCAATTAGCGACATTTCATAACCGACAAAAAGTGTGTGAACCACTTAATATATCTATTAACAACTGTATGGTTCGAGACAATGTAGAGGCTATCAGTTTTTTAGGAATCAAGATTGATCCAACTCTTAGTTGGAAACCACACTGTGAAACACTGATTTCCAAACTGAATTCGATACATTATCTTTTCAAAAATGTTAAATGTGTTCTAAGTAGAGGACAGATGATGAATTTATATTATGCACAAGTAGACTCCCGCATTAGATTTGGTATTTGTCTTTGGGGTAACAGCACCCTAGCAGGAGATGTGTTTATTTCTCAAAAACGCAACATCAGATGTATTGCTGGTGTAAAATATACACATTCTTGCAGGAATATTTTTGCAGAGTTTAGGGTATTAACGCTTACTTCCCTATATATTTTGGAAATGTCTTTATACATTTTTAAAAATAAAAACAGTTTCAAACTGAACAAAGATATTCATTCAATGAATACCAGGAGTAAAAATAACTTTAGTGTACCATTTGCAAAAATGTGTATAACCTATAACTCACCCGAATATTTGGGGTTGCGTATTTTCAATAAGTTGCCAGAAAAAATTAAAAATATTGAGAGCTTAACCGTGTTCAGGAAGACTCTCCAGGAATTTTTAATAGATAAGTGTTTTTACCATGTGTCTGAGTATTTTAATTGATCTGTTTGTTTGTGTTGTACATTATATACCCAGTGTCTACTTATTATTATATTTTTTTTTAATGTGTGATTTTAATCTAAGTATGTACCTATATATATATTTGTTTGTTTATTTATTTAATTGACTATTGCTATATTGCAACAATGTAATCTTTGGCAAAATAAATGATATCTATCTATCTATCTATTGAACTATATCAAAGAGACCAGCATTCCGCGATTTTAAAAACTACATAATAACGATAACGAACATATTTCTCTCTCTCTCTATTTTCCATGAAAGTAGAACTTTGTGTAAACAAATTCAATGCAGTGAGCCTACTTTAACAAATCGAATCGTAATAGGAAGGAGAAGCGCTGTCATCTAAATGACATTAACCATATTATTGTAAACATTCCTACTTGATAACATTGTTTATATAGAAGATAGTTAGTCAACCTTATGGGATTGAAATTGGATCAAAATGGATGCGACATGTAGATGGCGATAGTAAGCTCGCATCCAAGTCATGTCGTAACTTGATTGAAACAATGGGACAGCATTAAAATCAGAGTTTTATGAAGAAACCTGCATTGAAATGACGTCAAATATTCATGTTTGTAACTAATCACGCTAGATGACACTCGCGTTTGCGTCCAACACCAATTACACAGGCATACTTCTATATAAACAATGTTGATAACCACACAGTTATGGATTTAATTAACCGTGGGAACCAAGAGCTGTAAAATTAAAACAATCATATTTCATGTGAAATAGGATGGCATGTCTCTAGGAAATTTATTTCATGTGGTGATCGAATGACAAGTGTTTGGAAATTTCACCTTGTGACCTGTTTATACGAGGAAAATAACTATGTACCGTAGTCAACGTTAAAACAGATAAAATTATTTTTCTCAAGATAACTATTGTCCATCATTCAAAACTGAAAGTGAACAAATACGAAAATATCAACAACATTTGAGAACCCTTTTCCATTTGAGCGACTCCGTCATACAATTTTCCCGCTGAAAGGCCCATTTACTGAAAAAACTCAATCACTATACAAAACCCAATTTACGATCAAGTATTTGCGAAGTTCGTCCCCATTCGATTTTTCACAGCCTATATTTCTTCTCTGTGATTGTAGAAGGGCCCTTTTCGCTGAAATCAGCCAGGGTACAGATTGGACTTCGGAGAATGCCAGGAATATACTCGAAATCTTTTCAGCTCCTCAGTGTGAACGGTTTGATGCTGACATAACCTAATAGGTTTTGAGAAGGGGCGAATTATTGTTGCTGCCGATTCTACTGCAGAATTACAGAATAGCCCGTATTTCTGTAACGATATACAATACGCTCGCTCCTTTTTCCAATTTGAGATTACGCTAAGGGTTAGTTTGTGAATTGGCGAAGGGATTTGTGAGTGGGTAATTATTTTCCCCAAACATTATTATATTATCTTTATTGAATTGGAATAATTGTAATAATATAAATAACAATAATGTTTATTTGATAAATTAATGGCCGTTTGGACATGTCCGCGAGTGCCTAAATAATTGCAAGCAGGATATCTGACAGGGCTTGCAAGAAAAACAAAATGGTGACAACAGGTGAACAAATAAAATAAACGAGATTATTTCTTCCATCATGAAAAATGCCAACAAGACACCACCACTTTTTAAATAAATTCTGTTCAGATAAGTGGATAAACCACAAGACCTGTTTGAAAGCGATTGAATTTTTGTCCTTTATGTTGTCGTTAAATATACATATAATGTTATAATAAATGTTAAGAAAATAATTCTGAGAATCGAAATTCAATTACGTCAGTAAATAAAATATGAATTCAATGTATAAAACAACATAAATAAATAACGTAAAACAACAACAATAAAGGGTACAATTCGTATTACTATGAGCAGGACTCGTGAAAATTAACTAATGCCTCTCTACCCACAAGTAAAGTTGATGAAATTGATGACACACAAGAATCATTGTACTTGTGCCACGTATCTTCTGAAGGGTTTCTACAGTGCGCCAAGTAGTGTCCGCTAAAGGTATTATAGTCCCACTGTGATTGGATACAGCATATAGGTTATAAAGACAAGGGGTTGCAATTTCTGTTGCGTATAGTTGTTCATAACTGATCCGTTTAAAGGAATTGTGTAGTGCGCTACCCCTTTTGTTTGAAATGTTTTGCGTTATCTAATTAGCGTTACGTTCTTCTCGATGCGTTGATAGGGTCACTGAATCCTAGAATGCTTTGGCCTTCTAATGGGTATGGCCAATGGATGGAGTCTAATAGTTCCAATTTCTTTAAATAGTTCGAATGTTCCAAATAACCCACAAAAGCGCCAATTAGGAAGCAAGGGTTATAAGAGAGATAAAACCGATAATTTTGAAAAAAGAGTTGGATTTTGTTTCTTTTGTAAGTCAGAATGTCAAATAAGTAAATTATGGAAATCATGTTTAATTTCATTGGATGCATATCAATTCTAATTATTTATATGGATTGAAATTGTCAGGTGTACAATTGGATCGAATTTAAAAAAAGCGTCGACTTTCGGACACGGCCCCGATATTCTGTGGCACGACCACCAGCCATTATGGAACGTGGAGATTCAGCCGTCGATCATCTCTGCTGCAGACACAAGAGTTTCTTTCAGAAGGGCAGAACCTAGTGTTGTTTTTAGGAAGATGTGTAAAAGTTGCCAATGATTGATTAAATATATCCACAGAGTTATAAACCCTTTATAAAAACACTGAAACTTCTCCATTAATGGTTTAATTATTCAAAATTAGAGATTACTGTTCTCCCAAATATTTCTTAGTCACAATATATACCTACCATTGTTTGATCAATACAGATTTTCAAAATGGGGTATCAATTTAAGGTACTGCTAATAACTCAAAAACCAAATATCGAATTTGAATCTCACAGAAGCATTCGTAAACATAACACGTGTCAAATATATTTGCTGAATGCCTCTCAGATGAAATCAAGCTTTAGCAAAAAACTTAAGGCAAAAATTAATACCTATCAGACATATAATGTACTACAAAACATCCAAAAAATATTGACATGATTGAAATACTGCATTTCTGACTCACTCATTCACAATCTTACATTTTTGTACATCCTCATTTGTATGATTATAAAAATTCCTTTATGTACCTAATGAATTCTTTTTTTTTTTTTGTATTCCTATCATAAATAAGAAGTTTCTTGAGATAGTGAATTATGACCTCCATATGGTATGGTAGAAACAAGAAAATATAGCCATTCACTTCAATAAAACAGCTGTTCTAAAGAGATTACCAATGTACTAACATTATTATGGTCTAACCAATTTTCTCAAGATAAATGTCAATATAGAATTTTTAAACTTGTTCGAAAAAAAGGTTCCATTTTTGCAATTTACAACTTTTCCATTCTATATGCATATTAGAATAGGCCACTTTTTTCCATTACCATTTTTGGGTCTTTTGTTTCTAAATGAATCTGAAAATTGATGAAATGGGTTGATAATCTGAACAATTTAGAAGAAAATTGTCAGCCCTAGACTCCTGTGAACACGAAAATTGTTATACTTATAATATATATATATATATATATATATATATATATATATATATATATATATATATATATATATATATATATATATTGTTATGATATTGAATTTTACAGTAGTAAATTGGTGAAACTTTGGAAACTTGACACTTAAAAAAAAAACTTCATTTATCTAAAAAATTTACAGAATTGTTTATGAAACATGTTGTACTTTGGATACATGAAATATCAATTTATGCTATGACAAAAGGGAATAATTTTTTAGAGACATTTTGAAACATGAAAAGAAAAAAAATATGTGATATTTAAATAAGAAAATAATAGATAATAGGCTGTTTTATAGTAAAATAGAAGTGATTTGTGTGGACAGTTATATTTGTATGAAATCAAGAAAGGGGTTGGCGAAAAACAGAAATAATAAAATGAGGAGAGTTTCCCAGGTGATGAATAAAGGAAGAAGATTTTTTTTGATTTGAAGAGTAAAATGTTTTTTTGAAATTTTGATGAAAGAAAATCAGTTTCTTTTTAAAAAACATATTAAAATGGAATAAGCAAATACTGAGTTAAAAACAAAGGTTGCAGAGTAAATATTGTACAAGAAAATATTTTCAAGATTGATAGATTGCCATTCACCTACATGAAAATAGATTCGGTAGCTGATTTGAGAAGCCAAACCAGATGAGTTCTTAACAATACACTTACATCAAGGTAAATAAGGTAGCCGATTTGAGAAGCAAAGGGAGCTGAGTTCCGTCTACCCACCACATAAGGTAGTACCCGTTTTTTATTAACTTTCACTGTGTGTGTTGTGCACAAACAATATTTTCCAAGCAGGCAAGCACTGATCGCAAATACCAAATACCCTCCAGAACTTTATTTTGCTGCATGATCCCTTCATTGTGGTTAGTTTTTACATTCTAATCATTCTATCGCCATAGACAATTATTTACGTCAGAACATTATCTCCTGTCATCCGTGTTTACGTTCTGTGACCTGTAACCATAGAACTGAGTGCGTTTCTTTGGTTCGATTCGTTATTACACAGGAGCGTTTATTTGCGCAATGCAGTAGACTTGTTAATTTAGAATTGTGGGAATATAATCATTTGAAATTTTGAAGAACTGTTATATTGTGATAACAAATTTATATTTTAAGGTAGTTATCTCCCAGGTTAGGATAATAATAGGAAGTTTTGAAATATTTTCATGTTTTGAAAAATCAGTTATGATTTATTGGTTTTAAATTCACATTAAAGTTATTCTATAAAAAAAAAATATTTTTTATTGTTCAATTTCATAAATTGGTAATTTCATTGCCCAATTTTACAAATTGGTAATTTCATTGCCCAATTTTACAAATCGGTAATTTTATTGCCCATTGGAACCCGCTTATGAGAGAGAGATGTTTCTGCTCCAGGAACAATAGACCGACTGAGCTGAAAAGAAATAAAAGGTAACAAAGGAAGGTATAAATAGCCAGGGAATATTTTTCAATACTATAATTTTTCTATATAAAAAAAAAATATATTATACCACAATACTTTTACAAATCATAACAATATATATATAAATATATATATATATATATATATATATATATATATATATATATACACGGTTCCTTCTTTTCAAGCCGGTAAGACTACGTCGTCATTGACATTCACGTATCCAAACATAAACAACGGAAAATATAATATCATTAAGATGCCTAAATACCCTGGTGTGATCAGATTTTGTTTAGATTTTTTAGAAGACCGACCGAGGCGGTATAAACAATATTGCGGGATATTTGGAAAACAGACCGCACGATTTCATTTGTTTTCTCTTAATGAAGCTGCGAATGTCTCACGATTGATCCCAAAGTTCTGCAGGTACGAGTCGACACACTAGAGTTTTTAGACATCTCAAATATTATCTTGCTACTAACATAAATGTCGGTCTGATAAACTTCATGCGCCATGTAATGAAATATGGTAAAGGTATATAATAATGTCGGTGTAATGCACCTTTCAACTCAATAACACGACAACATTTCTATACGAACAGTTAATGAGATGACGTAATTTTAAATAACACGAATTTTGTATACTATTGGAAACGAAAGATAAATGAACTGTATCAACATTACAGGCGTTACAAATAAGGGAGTGATCAAACTAATTAAAGACTTTATTTTTACAAGATATGGAACTAATCAGGATTAATGTTCCCACTTCTGCTCCAATTTTCCTTAATCCTTAGGCCTAGGTTATCGTTCATCGCGAAATATGCACGGGTTCCTAAATTTAATCTCCGTGAAAAATTTGTTTGCTGCAAAAATCAGCCGTGAAATATGTTACGAGGAAAATTGGGTGAATAATCAAATTCCGTCGCGTTAAACTGCTCCCATAAATATTTAGGTTTACGTCGTGTTTTATCAGCGGAATTTACAACTATGTGATTCGCATACATCATGTTACGGGGTAAGATAGGAGTTTGCGAAACGAGTCATACAGAGAAGAGTCGTTTGTCTATATTATCATGTTAAAACACTCAAAATATTGAAAGCTTTCCAAAAACAGAACTGGTGTGTCGAGTGATTAAATTTTTAAAGATTTTTCAGAAGACAAAACAAATGAAATAGTGTTCTGTTTCTTTAATCGATTCCAGAGATGGCGCCCTTGTAGTATTTCAGACCTGTCAATATTCCAGGGATATGGTGATTGATTATTGCAGTCAATTTTATGGAAATTCAATAGACTTTGAATACCATTTGAAAGTGAATAGTTGTGGCGGAATCTAAATTTCGTTGTGCAATTTCCTTGCTTGGTGACTGTTATAAATAAGCAACTATTCCACAGGAATTTATTGAAAATCCTATTGACATCATGCCGGAAACGGTCAAAGAAGTGATTGCCAAAAGGGGCGGACCCACTGAAAACTGAATTTTTCAAATATTTTTTAATTCTGATTTTATACGAGTTACCCTATCTCTTTTTTGTTGTTCATGAAAAATTCAATGAAACTGTTTTCTCGTTCTTGGTTACTTACACGATTGATGCTTCACGATTGAGAAAAAAATCGTTATTATGGAATGAGCCTCATTTGGTAGGGCTTGTCAGTTACTTATTGTGATTCTTGTTACGTTGGTTACGGGCCATGCATTTCAGGAGAACAATGGGCTGATTTTTTTTCTCAAAAACATTCCGTTTCGAATGGGTTTTCTCACGCACAATTCTTAACTAAAAGGAAGGAAGATCTGGACGTATCCAGAATGAATGATCATTCCGAAAACAAGTTGATTTTCATTCAATTATCCTCCCAACAGGGATTTCTAGCGTATTTCAGATTTGGGTCACCTTTGAGGAGACCCTTGATTCTTAATCTTTATCTTGAGTCAGTTTCGATCTTTATATCTCTTCATCTGAAGTTTCAGCTTCAAAATGAGCCTGAGATTTTGAGAATTGGTTGACGAGGAAAGAAGTTATCACTGCAGAACCAAGAAGTACATTTTTTGAAATCACCCTGTAAATTAAAGAGATTAGAAGACAATTCGGAAAAAGTCCTAAGGTAATGAGATCATCTTCATGGTTCTGCTGTCAAATTTAAAAAAAGAAGGTTTTCTTCATTTTGGATCGTTTTGAAAATTCAGAAATTTTGCACAGTTTCAGGTAACATCCTGTAGCAATTTTATGTGGATAATCTCATATTTGCAAGAGGTAAGAGATTATTGTTGAAGGACTGGGCTAGCAAACAGTGTAGACAGAATTCAAATTGTTCAAAGCAGAAAAAAGTTAGACAGGTTTAACAGGGGCAAAATTTCGAAAAAGGTTGGTTTCATTTTATATAATTAGTTTTAGTTTATTGGCCATCCATCTACCATTTTCCTTCATTTTTAGATATCAAAAAGTATAATTTACTAGAAATATGAAACAATAACCTCACCTAACCAAATGTAGCCTTTCAAATTATCCTTGGACCAAAAGACAGTTCTTCTTAACTAAACTATTTTTTTTCTCACTATACATGATGTAAAGAAGTAACGTGTCGAGTTCATCGTTTACTTCTGGCTCAAAATTGTATATGTTTACTGGACGATAAAATAGATAATGTTGAGAAAATTGAATAATTGGGAAGTTTGGTGGATAGAGAACTCATTCAACATGTTGAATGCATACAGATAGAAAAGAAGATAGGATTTGCAATAAGAATATCACCATTATCGCTATCAACAAGTTTATAACACTCTGATACTGTCACGTTTTCTCTACCCAAGTAGCACACCTATATTGGTAAAATATTGGTACAATATTGTGAACATATTGGCGAAATATTTGAAATGCAATATTGGTGAGATAAAAAATGTGAACATTCGGCGATATTGGTCCAATATTACTTGAATAATATTGGCGAAATAGTCTTGAATTTATATTGGCCTCAAAATGTTCGGCGATATTGGTACAATATCGCTGATGCAATATTCTGACAATATTGGCACAATATTCAAAAGTTATATTGTCGAGAAGTAAAATGTGAACATTTTGCGATATTGGTCGAATATTGTTTAAATATTTTCGAAATAGTTTTGGTGAAATATTCTTGAAGCAATAATGGCCTCAAAATATTTATCGATATTGGTACAATATTTTTCGATATTGGTACAATATCATATGGATATATTGGTGAATGTCAATATACCTTGGTAAACTATTAAATGTCTTTTAGTTGATGAAGGTGACACCAGAGTCTGCCTTTTGATCGCCATAACCACTGAGTGAGATGTCTTGAAAACAAGTTATGGGAAGTATTTAATATACTTTCGTAGGTTTTAGAAAACGTTCTATATGTAGAGCCACCTAGCGGATTTTTATCCAGGTTTGATCATGATATAATTTCAATATGTTTTATTGAATATTCGACCAATATTCAAATATCATCTTAATATAGATGTAGGAAACAATATGAAGACAATATTGTTTTAACGATATCGATAAATACTATTGAACCAATATTGTCCCAATATTGATTAATAAGATTTGTTGAATATTGGCGAAATAATATTCAACCAATGTGTAATCACACTTGGAGATACAATATAGTTTTTATTCCTAGAATCGATATTAGGGGAATATTGGGATGGCAATATTTATTCTAGATGTAAAAACTATGTGAAGACAATATTGTTTTATCGATATTGGTGAATATCATTCTACCAATATTGACTCAATATGAGTTATTACAATTTGTCAAATAAAGTGGAAATGATATTCAACCAATATTCTATCAAATATGGAAATACAATATAGTTTTTTCCCCTATAATCGATATGACTGGAATATTTGGATTGCAATATTTATTCCAGATGTGGAAAACAATATATAACAATATTATATTATCGATATTGGTAGAAATTATTCAATCAATATTGACAGAATATTTCGTGTGATAATCTACATTCAAAACTAGTTCAACCAATATTCCACTAATATTATTAATATAATATTATATTTTTGAATATTCACCCATATTGGACCAATATTGATTTTTCATTTACAATATATCTATATTGGCCCAATATGGAACGAAGATTCAGCCGATATGATGTGCTACCTGGGTACTGCTGTTCTCTAATTTATACAGGCTGTTCACAATTTGAAGGGATGCAAATCATACAAATGAAGCTATGAGAACTATTCTGAAGATACACACGAGTTATTGTTCAATGCTGAAGGTTTCAAACAGGCTGAATATAGTACAATTTCAGTTGGTAAAGACCGTTATGTTTATTTTTTAAATAATTACCAATACGCCATCAAAAAATTTGGAAAAATAAATTATGCGGATATCAAATTTCCGCAGTCGAAATAGTAGATCGGCGAATTTCATTAATATGTATGTCAAACGCAGCAAAAATACAAGCTGAAAAGTTCATTTCATTCAGTATTTTCCTTTCAATTCAGTTATTTTCCTCAAAATATCATTATCTCACTTCTGATAATAACATTGATACATATTCAGTTTGTAAATTACATATGCGCAGGACATTGATTGAACTATAATTTCATTTTATATTTTTAATAAACGAAGAACCTAGATTGATACCTCACTATACTCCTCTATTTATAAGCGATTTCTTCTCATTAGATGAATCGTAAAATGTATTCAAAGGCTCATCAATTTGTTTTGTACGTCGGATAGCTAGGCAAATTCTAAATCCTCTTCATATCTGATTTCAATTCAATTTTTATTCAGTTTCCATAGATATGGAGCATTCAAAATATCGATCATCCTGAAAAATAATTCTGGATGATCGTAGATACAAGCAATTATAATTACCATCCCAACCATCCTCTGGAAAAACTGAATATTCATTTTGAATTTTTGGGCGGCAAGGTAATTTTATATTTATATTCACTAAGTGATCACTTTTCTGAAAGTCAAAGGACGAGATAGACCGAATCACGTATGATGGGACATTAATTAATATCACGCATATTTTGAATGAAGCAGTAACTTTGAAACTGAGTATTAAATGGATTCCAGTTTGCCGGAGCGAAAAAGGATTCAGGAAAAATTCAAGGACATACCAGCAGTAGAGAGGGGTCAAACACGGGCGATGACAGAACGTGGAAAGGCGGAGTTGTTCGGTGAGTACTACCAAGAGACCTTCCAGACAACAGTGGATTCAACCCCGGAACATGAGGCAGTTACAAGGGCAGTCCAAGATTTCAGAAGCGAGGAGAAGGTAAGACTCAACACTCGAACCTTCTCAAAGCTGATGAATAGATATGATGAACTTATTGAAATAATCAAACGGCTGCCCAGAAACAAAGCCCCAGGGATGGACAAGATCGATACAGTTTTTCTCAGGAATCTTCCGAAGAAGTCCCTTGTACAATTCATTTATATTATAAATGGTATGATAAAATGGCAATATTACCCTAAATGCCTAAAGATTGCGGATATCATCCCGATCCTGAAGCAGGGAAAACGAGACAATCTGGTAGAAAGTTACAGACCCATTTCGCTGCTAAGCGCTATAGCGAAAGTGGTGGACAGAATCTTTTTAACAAGCTCGACGAAAGGCTCAAACTTGTCCCGGATGAGCAGTTCGGCTTCCGTAAGGGACACTCCACGTCCTCGAAGGTGGCTAGAATTGTTCACGGGATAAGAGGAGGCTTCCAAGAGAACATCAACACCATTATGGTCCTCCTAGACATTCAAAAAGCCTTTGATACTGTTTGGATAGAGGGGCTTGTCTCCAAGATGTTGAAGGCAGGCATGCCTGAGTATATGGTCAGAATCTTAGATTCCTACTTGGTTGACAGGACTTTCTAAGTAAGAATGAACAACTCCAACTCACGTATGTATTCGGCCAGAGCGGGAGTGCCTCAGGGATCGAGCCTCTACCAACACTAATATTCTTTGTATACATATGACTTTCCAAAACTCCTCCAAACGCAAACAGCAGTCTACGCAACGTCGTTTGCCAGCGAGGCGGCTGCACGCAAACTGTTAATACATATGGATAGGCCTGTCATTCCGTATATGAAGAATAATAAGATAGTGATAAATCCAGAGAAGACGGAACTTATAGATTTCACGAAGAAACGTACGAACAGAACGATCTTCGTGGAATTCAAGGTCTTGAATCGACATATTAGAGATAAACCTTCCGTGAGGTACCTGGGAGTCCAACTGGACAGGTGTTTGAACTTCAGTACTTACGTCAGCCTGGCAATTCAGAGGGCTTCAGCGGCTGTCAGAAGGACATACCCGCTGATCGCCCGGAGTTCCAAGCTGACGTTAGAGAACAAAGTACCAATCTATAAACAGATAATAAGACCAGCAATGACATACGCCTGCCTAGTGTTCTGCAGTCTCCTCAAAACTCAGATGATGAGTTTGGAGAGGATGCAGAACAAGATTCTCCGTATCATCACGGATGGCGATCGATACACTCGGCTAAACACACTACGTGAGTTGGCCAACACTGAAACTATCGAAGAGTACATGAAGAATATTTCAGACAAATTCCATCGATTCCACATCTTGGGAATTCCGTTAACTAGAGATATAACTAGCATTAGAGCAAATAACAATTAAAGGTATATGAAGCATGGAGGGCTAATATACCAGACCTTGGATATTTTCAACGAAATACTAGAATAACAAAACCAGAGCCGCAAAGTCACCCCATGGCTTAAACCCAGTTTTTTTACTGTATTTTTCTGGGAACACCCTCTCGCATGAACATACTTGAAAGATGACAACCATGATAACCTGATGACCTGTCAAACGAAACTAAATGAATTCCCCCACATAATTCAGAGGAGGTGGGGAAAGTCTAAACACCTAGACACAGGCGCAGAAGGTATAGGGTCCCTGCTAACACGGCAGGACGGGTATTCATATCCCTAGGGATAGAACCCCGTGTTGGTTGGTTCGCTCGCCCACCGGTTTACCGGGAGGCAGGCAACAACCCACCCCTCCCAATAACCCCACATGATTGAAATCTAATTTGTCCCATTCTTTAGGCGGATGAAGTAATTTTTTAATGTGTGTTTTTATTTATACCCTGTCTACGTACTTGTTTTTATATTTACAATGAATTTAATTGAGTAAACATTTTGAATTGAATTGAATACATGAAGTAAATGTTTAACGAAGGTAGTTATATAGGCGTGAGTTCGTATCCCACTATTGGAAGTTTTTATTTTGATTATTTTCAATTGAGGCATTTATTCATTCATGAATGAACACCGATTATTCATGTATAATTGTTATTCTACCTTATATTACTTTATAATATATACTTATTTTCATAAATAATATTCAGATTTCATTAAAACTCTGACTATCGTATAGTCGTAGAGAAAGTATAGTCTTCTACTCGCGTATAATAGCTATCATTTTCTCGGATAATTCTGAAACTCGCCTTCGGCTCGTTTCGGAATTTTTATCCTCGAGAATAATACCTATCATTATACGCTCGTTGAAGAATATACTAATATCTGATGAGGATCAACTACCTGGAAGATTGTGCATAGATGGACCAATTCTCTTGAATATTTGCGCTCTTTGATTTGAAATCCTGACAATGTTATTTTTAACATTTTAAAACGATATGGTTTTGTGGATTGTTTTTTTTTAGGAAAAAAGAGAAACCTTGATTTATGTACATGTCTACCAGAATTTTATAACAAATGATATTGAGTTTAGTTCTGAAAACATTTATACTATCTTGTACTTGCCGTTTCAACATTTTAAAGTGTGGTTCTTTGTCTGATCTGATCTATATGAGATAGATGATCAGCAATATTAGGTTGTATTGATTGACATTCAAACGTTTGAACAGAAAAAATAGTCACCATGTAATCAATACAATAGTGCGAATTGTATGACACTGTGAATTTACGTAACAAGTCCAGAAAATACTGTTTTTTTTTGGACGAGTAGACCAAATTCTAGGACGAGCGTTAGCGAGTCCTAGATGTCTGCGAGTCCAAAAAAACTGTTTTCGGACGTGTTGCCGTACACTATTTTTTCGGCAATAATGTAGAATAACAAATCAATGAGACGCATTTAGTCTAAGAGACGAAGAGAGGTCGACCTTCACCCATCTGTTAACCGGATGAAACATACATTTTATGAAGTTACATAAATAGACGAATACGCCTAAAATGGGATGTCTATCAGAAGGTGATCATGACCATATACAGTGTGAAAATTTTATTCTTCATAAAAACTGTTTCATTACGGAATACTTGTATTCGAGTTATCAAAATTCTAAATTTCCAAACGGTGTACAGGGGGGGAACAAGAAATATAATGTCATCATGGACACCAAGGCGTATGATGACAAGTTAGAAGCAGTACTCGAAACAGGAAACTACAAACTCGTACAGAAGGATCCAACATCTTCGATAGAAAGGAAAATCTACAGTACTCTGTCAAAGAACAAAACCCTCATTCCAGACAAAGAACGGACACATTTGACGCCACATTACAGTAAACCTCCTCATCTCTACGGTCTTCCGAAAATTCACAAACCCGACATGCCATTAAGACCAATCGCCAGCTCCCGTAACTCACCGACCTATGACCTGGCGAAATACCTCCTACCGATACTACAACCCTTACAGGGTACTAGCAGTTCGTTCGTCAAGAATTCTAAACACTTCGTGGACATTATCAAAGATGTTGAACTAGGGCCTGAAGATCGTTTCATCAGCTTTGACGTGGAGAGCCTTTACACCAATGTCCCCATAGAAGAATCCCTTAACATCATCAAGAGGAAACTGGAAGAAGACATTCAGCTTCATGAAAGGACTGACCTCCCCGTACAAGCGATGTTGGAACTACTGCAGTGCTGCCTACACAACTCATACTTTCAAGAAAAGAGCCGTTTCTTCTCCCAAGTTGATGGACTGCCGATGGGATCTTCTCTCTCTCCAGTAATCGCCAACATATACATGGAGTGGTTCGAGGAATTGGCTATCAGAGAGGCGAAATACAAACCAAAACTATTGCTAAGATACGTAGACGTAGAATTCTTCGCCAGAATGAATAACATGAGGGATTCAATCAAATTCACAATGGAAAAGGAAACTAACAGTACCCTATCGTTTCTCGATGTGAAAGCTGAAAGAACAGACACTGGAATCCTCACCTCTGTTTACAGGAAGAAGACACACACAGGACAGTACCTCAACTACGGCTCTAATCACCCAAACTCCACAAAGAGGGGAATCGTAAGAACGTTGGTGGAGAGAGCAATGTCTATTTGCAACAACCAGGAGTCATTGGAGGCGGAAATTAACCACATCAAAAAGGGCCTACGCCGAAACGGACACTCCGAGAAGCTCATAGGAGAAGTTCGAAAACAACTCGAAAAGACCAAGACAACCGAAGAAAGACCACAAAACCCCGTTCTCATTCTTCCCTATATCAGGGGTATTTCCGAGAAGATCAGAAGGATCGGAAATAAATACAACATCAAGAGTTGCTTTCAATCCGGCAGTACCTTACGAAGCTTCCTCACCAAGTCGAAACCAGAGAACACAAAAGAATCCAGTAAAAACTGTATTTACAAAGTCCCATTTGAATGTGGAGATTCCTATATCGGAGAGACCAAGAGGCCATTATCAGTAAGAACAGCCGAACACAAAAAGTGGACTCAACGAGGGGAAACATCAAAATCGGAAATTGCTGACCACGCCTGGACAAAACACCACCGAATTCATAGAGAGGAACATTGGTTCAAACGGAAATTTATGGAAACCACCTACATAGAAGCCAATGATGCCTTCAGTCAACCAAGCGTGGAAATTAAATAACGTATGGAAACCGCTCATGGACCGTTTTGGAGGGAGAAAAAGCGCGAAACCGCGCGCGCCACAAGACAGCGCGTAATTACACTTTAATTATAGACCTATAAAAGGTCGCGTAGCATCTGATTTTGTCACTATTCACCAGAAGACGATTGCGGATTCAAGCAATTGAAACGTTGTGAAAAATTTGATAGAGATTGAAATCTTTCAACCATTAAGATGATGGACGTCCGAAATATAAGTAATCAAGTTACTACATCGTCTAAAACATTCAAACAAGAAATATTATATTGATCAAGAGTAAACCACCCTGGCTGTGATTCCAAATTTGAATATTTCAAACATTTTAGTTCTTATTTGTATTATATATTGAAATCCGAACAGAAGATAGGTACGAACAGAAACATTCTAATTCTAATTTATATTAAATTTCGAGCACTTCCCGCCTAGTCCGGGAAGTACGTACTTCCCGGACTAGGCCGGGAAGTGCTACTTTCCCAAAGAAAGAGTGTCCAGGAAGTGAACACTTTCCGGATGGTTTCCGAAAAAATCCTCGTTGGACTTCGTAATCCTGAGTTGACAATTAATTTCAATGAGTTGAAGAGAGCCATAAGCAAGTTAGTAGTTATATATTTCGAAGGATAGTCAAAATTAAAGTCTCTACATAAGATAATACTTGAATATTTCAATCAGATTTTTGCATTTTTCGAACCTATGTATTGTATGTACCTTCAGTTAAATTTTTGTGAGACATGTGTTCCCTTGAAAGTTATGACAAAAAACGCAGGATGCAGGAGAACAGTGCCGTATGATCAAATTCCCTCAGCCCTAATTGCTTTCATAAATATTAACTCTTTCCGTTTCAACATGGAGCTTTACTGTTATGCATGCTGCTCGCATTATCATATTTCACTTCAGCATGACAAAAGGATTTAGGAGGTACTTATTTCAGGATAAAAGCGTTAGAGGAAGTAACTATAGTTCAGGTTTTCACGGAAATTGATAAAGTGGCTTTTCGTTGATTTACTATACCAACTGAGCTCTCAATGTAACAGGTGCATGACTATTTGTATGAAGAAGAGGAAGTGATTGGGGTGTCGTCATAATATGACTTTAAGAATATAAAATGTCAAAACTCTTCTTGAAAATTGGCTTTAAGTTATGAACAATTGAAAAAAAACGGAAATAAAAATTTGGTGCCGTTCTCGAACCATTTGTAGAAGGGAATCCTACTGTTTCTACCATGGAAATTAGCTATGAAATACAAATTAGTCATGAGTCAGCAAAAAAGAATTTGAAAAAGTATAAGTACAGGTCGATCAAGTTTCAAGTTGACCAGAATTTATATGAAAGTGATGGAAACCGAAGATTAATTTATTGCGATTGGTTTCTTCAGAATAGTACTGCTTATCCCGATTTTGTTTTTTTCAATTAGTTTTCCGACGAGTCCAGATTTATGAACAATGGAATCTTCAACAAACAAAAATGCAAGTATTGGGCGCAACAACATAAGCATTTAATGAGGAAAGGTAATTTTCATGCAATGTTTCGTAGTGAACGTATGTTGGTAAAGTAATTGGGAAAATTTTATTCCAATGGTAGTTGACTGTGATGAGGATTTATAATTACTTCAGAATGATATTGAAGACTTGTTAATGGACTTGTTTTCAACAAGATATGGTTTTCAACAAAATGTGGTTTCGCTCACAACGCCGCCCAAGTCATGAACTATTTAATGAACCGGTTTGATTAGCGATAAAATTCAACGAATGGTCTTGTGCATTGACCTGCTTGATCACTTGATCTCACCATTTTGGATTTTTTTTATGGGTCTATGTGAAAAAACGAGTGTTTTATACACCACCTACCCAGTCCCTACAGAATGGTCTCAGAGATGGTAATGGGATTCACATTCATGTTTCAGATTCGGTGCACCGTTGGTCAGTTCGAGACATCAAAATGTGATGCAAAATGTGACTCGAAATTAGCCCAATGTGACATTACATTTATACTTCGGAATTGAATGCACATTGAGACACTTTAGATGTAACAATGTGAAATTGATTGGACTGGTACTTATTTAAAAATGCGCTTCACTTTCTGATTCTTCTGAATGTCAAGAATAAAACAAGCTCACCATGTTTCAATATAAATAAAAATTATACTTCAATATTATTATTCTTACCAATGAATTACGTTTCATATGGAATGGATGATTGCCAGAAAATAAATGCGTGAGTTGATTCCGTGGTATATACTTCTCACAAACAAACAAAAATTATCAAACTATTTCTAAATCGTAATAAAAACGCTATACAGGAATGTAAAAAAAATTACAATTAACTCAAATCCTCTGAATTGCATTTTCTTCGCGGCAAAATCAGTCCCTATCCTGAAAATACCAAATTCTGTAAATCACTGTATTTATCTTTCTAAGTTAAGAGGAAGAGCACACTAACTGTTGATGGAACAATCTAGTAATAGAGCCTTTACGGCCACCACAAATGTCGCGCGAGCCGCATACAGCATTAGGGATAAGATGAGTCTTTCAGAAAGATCGTGAGATAAGGGTGGTATAGATGTAATGGACTGGAAAAGCGAAAGTACGGACGCGAATGAGTATCATATAACGAAAACGTGCTCGACGTGGTCTATGTGGTCTTGTAGCTAATATGTTTCCATGAATTTTGCATTAGAGACTAAAGCCGGGAACCATTTTAGTCGGTCCACACACTAGGTAATTCATCAGGTAGCAGGGACTGACTTTCCAAAATAGAGACCGTTACGAATTGGGTCTGTTGATTCTTTCACAATTGCTGTTGATGTTTGGAGCTCGAATCTATAGAGTACAATGAACAACATGAGAAGGATCCAGTAGGATCTCGGAAATGTCAAAGAAATAATAGAATTTAATCAATGTTCTTCTTCAAATCCCAAAAATTTTAGAACATCGAGTTTCGTTCGGGCTGAAATGCTGAAGAATGTAAAGGAATCATCGTAGTCAAAACTTTTACGAGAACTTTTCCCACCGTATGGAAAGTCATAGAAATAAACGACTTCCAAACCCGAAAAGTTTCAGAATGAGAGTTGATATAAAATGTTTGTTATACAGTGATAGCTGTCCCGGAAATTTAATTGTATAGTTACTAGCACGGTTTGAATGATTGATAATTTGATTGTTTGTGGTATATAGGCCAATTTTAGTTGCTGAATTTTAGGTCCATTGAAACATTTTCAAACCAACCTTTCAAATTTGGCAGCATCCAAAAAATATTTGAAATAAAAGAAAATGGTTTGTATGAAATGGTTTCCTTTCTTCTTTCTAAGAGTAACTTTAATAATCTAAAGGGACAAATACTTTCGTCTATGTCATTTTTGGTTACACATTTGCTGCCTGCCAATATTTCTGGCTCATCTTGTGCCTGTTAAAGTTCCATCATGATTTTTTTCTTCTTTGAAATGGTAGATTTTAAAATTCACAGCTTCTCCTCTCCTCCAAGCTAATTCGTAAGGAGCTATATATGAAAGAATCTCTTTTGTTATGCATCTGGTTTATCTATATTCCTCAATTTCACTATTTTTTATTGTCTTCCTTGAGTATCGCAACAGAACATGCCTTTTTTTATCTGGAATAGCTTGTAATTCCCTTTGTTTATTATTTCTCGCATTTCGAGTTTGAAAATTATATAGGTGAAAGTATAAAATTTGATGTTATATTCAAGGAATCGCATAAGATGCAAGATTACCATACACAGATTGAAAATACTCCGAAAAACCATCAGCAATCTCGTTTATAACTGGCAATTTTGTAACGTTTTGATTTTTTTGAAGCAATATAACTCCAAAAGTTACTACTGGTGTGTTCGATACCTTCCCCTATATCCCACAAATACTGTATATGTGCCTGTCTGATAGAATTTTTTCTGAGTTCACTTAACTTATTTTTATGAAAATCCGACTCCTTTCTGTATTTCCTGTGCTCCTTTTTTTGTTTGATACCTTGAATTATTTCCCAAGTAAACCAAGGGGTGTTACGTACTCTTTTTAGTAAGTTTGAATTTAGGAACACAGATTTCAAGTACACTGTGAATACAACTATACAGATATTCAACAGCTTCGTCGACATCTTCAATTAGGTGCAAAGGCTCCCAATCAACTTATGCCAACAAATAGTGCATACGTAAAAAATCGGATTTTTTTTTTAAATTGAATTTGAAATATGTGTTAGACTCACCAACTAATTTGTGTTCACGTCTATATGCGTATTCAACGAGTAATAGAGGGTGATGGCGATCAGGTTCAATAATATAAGTATTTTCTCTACGAACATTTACATCTATATTACTAAGAATTTTGTTGTGATTTTTCACATCATTTTTCAGATAATTTTTAAGATTGAGGTTGTGAAATTCCATATAATTCCCTAAGGATATTTGTGATACTATTGCCCTTTGTAAAAAAGAGGTTTCACCTGTTATCAGTGGTATATTAAAGTCTCCCAGTAATAACATATTTTTCCAATAGGTTCGAACATTCATTCAGAGTACTCAAAAATGATTCGTAGTTTTCTGTTGTAGCTGAACATTTTATGTTATGTTATGTAGCAGTAGGCTACAATTAATATTTTACCATTGAATCTGATTTCAGCGAATCACACTTTCTACATATTTCTCTCGAATAATTTTGAGTAACCTGGATTTTCTTTTGTGATCAATAGCCACCAACTTTCAATAGGTCCCTGTCAGATCTAAAAACCACATACCTTTCGTCAACTATCTCCAAATCAAAAATAGAATCGCATAGCCATGTTTCTGTAAGTACATTTATGTCGTAGTTTTCATACAGTATATTTTCGTAAACTCTGTTCTTGTTCTCGACCCACAACCATTCTGATACTACAGATCCAAATTTTTCGATCCATAACCGTAATATTATATGTAACAACAAGCTTGCAAGAAGAAATAATGAACAAGAAAAACGAAAAAAAAATTGTCGAAAGTAAAATAATTAACGGTGTTGCTCCCTTTCCTATTCTAAATCCTCTTTCAGATTTTACCTTCGTTGTTCCTTACTTTGTTTTTTTCAAATAACTACATCGCCTTCTTCTTTCAATTGATTCCATGTTTTGTTAGCTCCTCGTACACAGAAATGTTGCTGTCTTCAAATTATTTCTTCACATTCTTACTTTCATTCTATACTTTTTTTGACTCAGATTGTGCCGAATATCACCAATACCGGTATTATTTTTTGTTCTTCGTTTTTTCCACTAGGTAGCATGATACCAAATCTTCGCTTCGTAGATCAAGGTTCAGTTTTTCTGATAGTAATGACATCACTGGTTCTTCGACATTTTCTTTGTCCGTTATTTTGCTTTCAGGGATACCCTATATCCTTATTGTTGTTTCATAGTGTTGTTGTTCCATGTAATCATTTTTGGATAGCATTTGTTTCAATTGTTTCTCGAGTGCAAGTATTCCTTTATTTTGCCCATCAACCTTTTTACCGACACTTTTTTTCAAATGACCTTGCTCTCAACGGTTTCCACCTTTTTTCGATAGAGCTTAGTATTTCATTTGCTAGCTGTCGTGCTAATTTACTCACGAAATACTTGTTTTCAATTGCTTTTGTGATGCATGCCGTAATTGTTTTCACTAGGTCTCTTGTTTCCGACATTTTGTGACTTTGCCCTGGACACTATTCAGTAGTAATATCCCGACAAAATGCAGAATTTTCAAAAAATACTTTCACCTTGCTGTCACGAAAACTGTGTTGCTTAGAAACACCACGAGAGCTTGCTCGAGTGGTGTTTTGTACAGCAACACAGTTTGAGCGACTGGCAAGGTGAAAGTGTTTTGAAAATTCAGCATTTTGAAGGGATATTCGATCAGACAATTTCACGAATACATTAAATTATTATGGACTAAATGTGAATTGCAGGAACGGTTTATCATGTGTCATTAATGTCAGTTGAGAGTAGAACCGTCAAACTGACGTTTCTCTATTCACAGAAATTGTTGTAACTATGGAAACGTATAAATAAGGAAGAAGCGAAACACCGATTAGAAAATACCACGGGCTGGAGACAGTGTTTTCGAAAAGCCTTTTTCTTATTGGTTTGAATTCAAAAAGTGATGGAATTTGGTTGGTTTATATAATATGAGGGAAATTGTCACTGTAATTTACTTCCTAACTTGGTTTACAATCACTTTTTACTGAAATTTGCGAGAGCTCGCCGATGAACATCTACTCACTTCGGCCCATCGATGAATATATCCGGTGTATGCTTTTCTATTCAATACGTATTTAAAAAACTATGAAATAATCCGATTCATTCGTCAAACGGGATTTTTTTTAAATTGTTATTTCCGACAACCGATTGCACCCCTACGCGCAACCATCGGAAGTCTTCGAGAGACTTGTGTGAGCTATGGAAGACGCAGCCCTTACCTTTTAACCTTCCAGTGGTGACGTACGGTTTCTCACACCGATGCGTCACATCTCCTTCCATAACTTTTGAGTGGGGGTTATAATTTACAATGGACCTTTACATTTTCGGAAAATAAATTACAAAACTCGTTTAAATCGATAGTTGTTAGTCTGAAAAGTCCGTTTAACAAAAAGTTCCATTATTTTTCTTTCATTTTAAAAAAATATCACATTTGAAAGTGTGCTGCTGACGTCACGTTCATCGGAAATACCTCCCACCATAATCCACGTTCCGAAACAAGCAATACCGTTCTTCTTAAAAATATAACTTCTAGCACGATATAAGCCATTGAGAAATAATCAACACATTGTCACTCGACCAACTCATAGATAAAAATCCACATATCAGCTATTTTTTATTGTATTTATAGGTTTCAAATTTTCTGAACGGACCATCCTTTTGATGAAGAACGAGCATTGACAACACATCAAATCGTAATGACAGTTCTCAATTGTCAAAAGTTATATGGAGATGTGAGGTTAAAGTTTATTTTATTTATAATCAACAATCAACATTCATTTTGATAGTTCAAGGTCTTTTTTGCAATGACTAATATTTTAAATCTTTCCTTGAACTCTGCTTTTTACAAAAGGTTTATTCAGTGTTTCGAACCACATTTTTCGACGCGCTTCATCTTGAGGTGCATAAAAAAATTGTTTATTGGAATTTGCACTGGTGTTCAGACAACCGGGTTCAAAGCACCTTTTCGACATGTTCAGTTATTGCAGGGACTGGTACTGGAGATACAGGAATTAATAACAAATATTAAAACACAAACAACAAAAGCTCTCAAAACTTAGAACACCGCATTAACCTCAAAAAATAAATCTAGGTAGTGTTTGTTGAAGTTTAGATCTGATGGAACTGCTTCACTTGTATCAAATGGGTAGGCGAATGAGTTAGACAGAGACAAACTATTCTTATTGATCGCACCGTGAAACAGACGAAAGAACCCATCTGGTATCAAATTAAAACTGTCATACGACACATTATATTTGAATGAGAATTTGGTATACAACTTTAACAACGTTGCCAAGTTTGGTTTTGATGAACGTGACGTCACGAAACCACTTTTCTTCTGATTATAGATAAACTAGCGGTCAGAAAAAATCAATAAAAAATCCCGAGTGATATTAGCGTAATCACTTTCTAATTTCAGTGTTACCTCATATCTCTTGGAAAGGTCCATTCCCTTCATGTATCTTTCAGTTACGTTCCGTTAGATACTCAGACGAAGTGGCGTGTTATGAAGATAATTTATGTTTCGTGTCGTAAACCGAAGTCACTGTTGCAGTTAGGGAATTGTTATTGAAGAGAAATATATTGATTCGCAAACTTCTGTAAGTATGATAAATGATAGTGATGTTATAGTTCATAACTCAATATATTTTGTTATTTGAAGAAAATGGGTGATGATGAGCGTGAACTAGAACGGCTGATAGCCCTTATGGAATTAACTTTTAAGTATCCTTAAAAGTTGAAGAACAGTACGATGACGAGCAAGATGGTATGGAAGATTGTTTGGAAGAAGAGAAGAACAACAGCGACACAGAACAAGAGCTAGAGAGAGAAGAAGAAGAACAGCCTCCTCAAAAAAAGAAGTTAGTCCAAGAACCGAAGTTTACTGGGAAAGATAAAGTTACTAAATGGAACAAGCACATGCCGAACCAAAATGTAAAAACTCCCTCCAAGAATATAATAAGAATGAAACTCCCGTGTGTGAGGGGCCCTCTGAAACAAATAACAGGCTCATTAGATATTTGGAGAAATTTTTTTGACAATGAAATGATAAACATTATAGTTACTCATACCAATTCTTATTTAGAGAGTGTAACACATAAATATAACCGAGCAACATATACAAGACCTACCACCAGAGAAGAGATAGAGGCACTTTTAGGACTGCTCTTATTCAGTGAAGTGAAGAAGAATAATAATTTAAACGCAGAAGATTTATTCAAAACTGATAGTACGTCTGCTGAAATATATCGATTGGCCATGTCACTTCAACGGTTTCGTATTCTTCTGCGCTATATCAGATTTGATGATTTAGAAACAAGGGCAGAGAGACAGGCTCTTGACAAACTAGCCCCAATAAGGAGTTTTTTCAACAAGTTTATTGATAATTGTAAACGAAATTATAATCTGTCACAATAAGTTACAATTGATGAAAAACTTGAGGCTTTCCGTGGACGCTGTCCTTTTCGGCAGTACATGCCAAATAAACCCAATAAATATGGGATTAAAATTTTTGTACTTTGCGATTCAAAAACATTTTACACTTCTAATTTAGAAGTATATGTTGGTACTCAACCAAATGGTCCATTTGTTCAAGATACATCGGCACTTTCTTTAGTCGATAGGTTGTGTGAACCAATTCATGGGTCTGGTAGAAATGTAACAACCGATAATTGGTTCACAAAGTATTCCTCTAGCTGGAAAACTTATACAACGGAACCTAACTACAATTGGAACTATACGAAAAAACAAAAGGGAGATACTACCTGAATTTGTTTAAGGGACAAATCGTCCAATTGGTTCCAGTATGTTCGGTTTTATGAAAGACTGTACACTCGTTTCCTATATACCAAAAAAGAAGAAAAATGTTCTTTTGATCTCCACTTGCCACAGAGACGATAAAATCGATGAAGATAGTTCAAAACCAGATATAATTATTGACTTTAATCGCACTAAAGGGGGAGTTGACGTAGTGGACAAATTATGTGCATCTTATAACACTGCAAGAGCTACTCGAAGATGGCAAATGGTAATTTTTTACAGTTTGCTAAATTTATCTGGAATCAATTCGCAAGTTATCTTCTGCGCGAATAAATCCCAGAGCAAAGTAGTTAGACGCCAATTTCCGGAAAATCTTGCGTTGTGTCTGATTGAACCACATTTAAAAATCCGTGCAATGTCTCAAAATTTACCAAGACCTCTTAGAGTTTGAATACGTCAGACTTGTAAATTAGAAGAAGAAAAGGCGAATCGCAACACGGGAAATATTTTCGGAAGATGTTTTTACTGTAGTTAAAAAAAAAGAACAGAAGGACCAAATACCGCTGTCAAGAATGCAATAAATTTTTAAGAGGCATAAGATGTCCGGAGGACTGCTCATTGCTAATATCTTATACAATAGGAAAAGTTGGGTCGAAAATCCATCAGAAAACAACTACTTTCCTGGCTAATGCCACGACGAACATTGAATTACATCTGACGAAATTTCCTATTGTATAGGATATTAGCAATGAGCAGTCCTCCGGACATCTTATGCCTATTGTCATAAGCTCATTGTAATCTACAGATTTCTTTTCCGTTTTATATACGGTCTTGACGATCGTGGTCATGGTTGGACTTCCGGCGCTGGGATGGCGCTCGCAGTTTGGAGTTAATCCACTGTGCGGGCGCGATCTCAGTTTCGGTCTTTAAATGGGTGTGGTTGTCGATTCATTCGTTGCAGTCATTAGTTATTGACTGCTATACCTACCCTATACTGATGAGGAGCAACACTCCGAAATCGATATATAGGTGGTCCGAATGTTTCGATGAACATTCCCATGCAACCAAGCAATTGCAGAGATAACCTTGTAGGAACTCTGCACGGAAATTTCATCAGATGTAATTCAATGTTCGTCGTGGCATTAGCCAGGAAAGTAGTTGTTTTCTGATGGATTTTCGACCCAACTTTTCCTATTGTTTAGGATATTAGCAATGAGCAGTCCTCCGGACATCTTATGCCTCTTGTCATAAGCTCATTGTAATCTACAGATTTCTTTTCCGTTTTATATACGGTCTTGATGATCGTGGTCATGGGTATTACTTGGTTGGGCTTCCGGCGCTGGGATGGCGCTCACAGTTTGGAGTTGATCCACTGTGCGGGCGCGATCTCAGTTTCGGTCTTTAAATGGGTGTGGTTGTCGATTCATTCGTTGCAGTCATTAGTTATTGACTGCTAGACCTACCCTATACTGACGAGGAGCAACATTCCGAAATCTATATATAGGTGGTCCGAATGTTTCGATGAACATTTCCATGCAACAAGCAATTGCAGAGATAGCCTTGTAGGAACTCTGCACGGAACTTCATTGGATGTAATTCAACGTTCGTCGTGGTATTATCCAGGAAAGTAGCTGTTTTCTGATGGATTTTCGACCTAACTTTTCCTATTGTATAGGATATTAGCAATGAGCAGTCCTCCGGACATCTTATGCCTCTTGTCATAAGCTCATTTTAACCTACAGATTTCTTTTCCGTTTAATAAATTTTTATGTTTGGAGCACGTGACTATCTTCTGCATGGAATGTTCCAGTCAAGAAGAAGCCAAAGATTGAGTTCAACCTTTGAATGGGTGCATCGCAATTTTAATACGGAGGCTGAAGAATGTTCCTTTTTGTTATTCATAGTTGTTCATCATGTTCTTTTAATACTTACTTAAAGAAAAATTAAATTATTTCTATTCTGAAAGTTATAACTTCATTTAAATCCTATGGTTTATACAGTTTATGACATAATATAGACGATGAAATTTGATCGGTGTGGTAGACCGAAGTCACCACTCGTGGCCTACGGCAACATGTCACCACCGAAAGGTTAACGTGTGATGCCATGCACGAGACCGATGACCATGCGAGGCTTTGAACCCTCGACCCTTTGCTCCACATGTGAACGTTCTACCAGCACGTCCACCACGGCCCAGGAACGAGAAAAATAAATATTGGAGAATCCTTCTGACGGAAGTATTCTTGAAATAATGTATCATTATTAACCCAGTTTGAATATTCTTGGATCCGAGGAAACATCCAGCATCTCATTGTTCGGTTCTTCCCACAAAATTACATGAAAGCGCCCAAAATGTCCATCTCAAAGCGAAGATTAATGACGTTTGCGTACATTAATTCCCAATTTGTATGTATCATATCAAGCAAATTCGGGATCTATGATCGTTAAGATTGATGGGATATCACTCTGCATGAGAATCCTGAATCGTCCTCGATTCCGAGGGGCGGAAGCGAAGACACAATTGGATTTGTGCCCAACGGAATCACCGCCAAATAGTTTTATTATTGGGTTTTCTTTTACACTGTTTCTCGTTCAAGTGATTCCGAAACGTTATACGGCGGCGGTGAATTGTTTCATTTCGCAGACATGCAAATATGGGACAATGTGTCTTTCCAACTGGGATATATTCCGATTGCTTTCTGTTCACGGCATATTGGAAATGTGACCGATAAACAATATAAAGAGACTCGATAAATTGATGGCTGAAGTTCATTCGTATATGAGCATTACAAGTCGAGATGGGCGATCATTATTTTTATAATTTGGTTCACATGGAAGGAACATTTTTATATTACTCAGAGTATTTTTAAAAAGCATTCTGTTGGGGCTTTGTTGATGAAGCACTCGGTGCCCTGACTATTTAATTTTCATTAGCAATAACCCAAGAACATTGTCACGTATCTTCATTCATCTCTTTTTTGTCCATAAAATACACATTCCATAAGGATACGAACAAGTATATCATTCAGGTGATGATCACCCAGTACGTAAGGAATCCAAATTGTTTCATTGACTTTGAAATTCAACCAATATCAAAAAATATTAATTTGCATTATAATACTGATGCGTATCTAATTCGATATATCATTAGCACTTTCTTAGAGTTTCAAGGGTCAATGGCAATCAGGGATAATATTTCTCTTTCGGTCTTCATCACCTAGGTTGCAGTACTTTGCTGACTTTGCAAATGTCAGCACAAACAATCCGATGACTATGGAATTTGTTTTACTATGAAGTTGAAAGATACGCGAATAACAGGGTTCAAACATATTCATACACCAACATGGTCAGTATGACTAAACTATCAATGGCTACTCTTTAGCCTCATCTCTCCTTAATGATAATTATAATAAATTTAATTCGTCAATTAATGTGGTACGATATGTACATATGGTATGTCAATGTTCTATAATGAGTAAATATAAAATAAAATTACAAAGTAAATGTATAAAATATGAATGTAAAGGTCATACTTATTAATATACAGGGTGGGTCACGGTCGATGGTACCTTAGACGTTTAAGGAGAACGGGACTTAGGATCATTCTGAAAATTTGGTTTCTCAAGTAGTTGCTCTTGGTCTATCGATATAAATATTTTCAGCAATACAGCGTTGCCGCTTATACCAGAAAGTTGCAGCATCTTTGTTATTTCAAATGGGTCACCCTGTATATTACCGCATTTTTGAACTTGTCATTCCTTTCTGATTATTTTTGACTCGTAATCCCCTATACCTATCTCTAACGGTTTTTGAGATATTGGCTATTTTCCACATTTTTTATCCAAAACATAGCTCGAATTGAATGTTTATTTCTGCGGTATTTGGATTCTTAGGAAGTTGCACTTTTGTGTTTAGTTCATCAAGATCATGTACATTGATTATGTATAGAGAAGTTTGTTCTGCGTTATACAGGGTCGTTTAAAATTCATGATCTTACTGCTATATACGGAGAGGGTTGAAAGTGCGTTTTTTTAAATGGAACATCCTGTATATTATGAAATATTCCGAAAGATGACTAAATTCCCTTCGAATTGATATATCATGTTCCTATACCTAAATAGCCAGAATTCCGAGATAATGGCAATTTTCACTTGTAATCTCCCAAGTGCTTGAGTTATTGCCGGAAATTTTTCGAGTACATGAATTTTCTTTGAAAATTCATGTACGAGATAAATTTACGGCAATTAATTCAAGTACGAGGGGGATTCGGTAAAAAAATTTACACCGAGAAATGAAAATCATCCAACAACTCATAAGAAATAACTAAAGATGGTTTCACCTGAACTAACCAAATACCCGAAATTTGAAATGTTTGGAACCCAATGGTCGGCATTTTGAAAATTTAATGTGACCATTTTCTAATTTTTGACAGATAATTACTGAAATTATGTTGTAATCGTACAAACTTCCTTTTGTTCATTGATTGTGAATCAGTGTACGTTTCATTGAATTTTCTGCACGTTCTTGCTATAATTCCCTCACATTTTCCATGAAGAATAAAAAATTTCATCAGAACTTCGTTTGAATAGTTATTTCCCTCTATTTCAATTATTTTTGAGTCACTTTCGTTAAGAAACACACAACGGTATTATTAATAGTGCACTAATTGTCAAATTTTCATAATGTCATGTACCATCATGACATTTAATAGCCACCTTAGATGAATATGAGAAAAATAAATAGATTTTTTTTGAAAATTTCACACTTCACTTTTGTAGCCAATCAAAAAATTCGTTCTTGTTAAGATATCATGGCAACCCTAAAAATTTCCGGAAATTTTTATCCTCCTGAGTACCCTGGGCGAAATTAATAAGTGGACATTTTTCTGTCAAACATTTGACATGTGACAAGTTGATATTTTGCTTCAATGTACAAATGGAGGTCTAGTTTTCGTATGAAAGGAGATAATTATGTATTTACTAGATATTTGGAATGTGTCTAAAAATATTTTCTCCACGATTATTGCAGAAATTGTCAATTCTGAAATCATATTTCAGAAGAAGTTCAATACATCATTTGTCACAAGTTTTATCATAAATCCCGTAGCTCAGCGGTAGTGTTGCGGCCTATGAGTCGCTAGGTCGATGGTTCAATACACGATAAGAACATAACTTTTTTATTTATTTTTTGTTCCAAATTTAAACACATTTATTGATGAAAATTTTGTAGTATTTTGTAAGTAGTTTACATATCAATATTTCAGTGGTTATAAATAGTTCAGGTGAAACCATCGTTAGTTATTTCTTATGAATTGTTGGATGATTTTTAATCTTTAGGTGTGAAATTTTCTTACCGAATCCCCCTCGTGCTTGAATTAATTTCAGTAAATACTCGAAAAATTTCTGGCAATAATTCAAGCACTTCGGAGATTACAAGTGAAAATTGCTATTATCTCGGAATTATGGCTATTTACGAATAGGAATATGATATATCAATTCGAAGGGAATTTAATCATCTTTCAGGATATTTCATAATATACAGGATGTTCCATTTAAAAAAAAGGACTTTCAACCCTTTTCGTATCTAGCAGTAAGATCATGAATTTTGAACGACCCTGTATAAAGCAGAACAAACTTCTCTATACATAATCAATTTACATGATCTTGATGAACTAAACACAAAATTGCAACTTCCTAAGAATCCAAATACCGCAGAAATAAACATTCAATTCGAGCCATGTTTTGGATAAAAAAATGAAAAATAACCAATATCTCAAAAACCGTTAGTGATAGGTATAGGGTAGTATGAGAGAGAAATAATCAAAAAAGAATGACAAGTTCAAAACTGCGGTAATATACAGGGTGGCCCATTTGAAATAACAAAGATGCTGCTACTTTCTGGTATAAGCGGCAACGCTGCATTGCTGAAAATATTTTAGATATATAGACCAAGAGCAACTACTTGAGATACCAAATTTTCAGAACGGTCTCATGTCCCGTTCTCCGTAAACGTCTAAGGTACCATCGACCGTGACCCACCCTGTATATTGTTATGAAAACATGGTTTGAGTTTTATTCGAAAGTGAGCCACTAGAAAAGATATCTTACACCTTGTAATTTTGCTATCCATGAATAATTTTTTATATAAGGAATTCTATAATGTTTATGATATTTTGAAACCATTACATTTCTTTGGCACATCTTGGAAAAACAATCTGTAAACAAAATTAAATAGAATTACAACTTTGTAATTTGAAGATCAGAACCTGGTTGCTAAATTAAGAAAATACATCCTGTATATCATGACTTGAACAAGAAGGAAGAGTCAAAAAATGACAATTGTAAAAGGTAGGTAAAATTGTAAAGAAGATAGAATCAGAAAAGTCTTTGAAACTAGCTCAATAGTAATAAGTTAGAGAAAATTGTTGAGGGAAAGTAAAAGTAGAAATAAAAATTGTCAAAATTAATTATAAGAAGTGAAATCGAAGTGTGTTCGCGGGTGAAAAAGCCATAGTGATTGGTGAAAACTGAGGAAAAAAAAGGCTGGAGAGAGGAGTTTTGTTGTCAAGGAAATTATTATGAGGAGAGGAGATTGAGAACTGAAACGAAGAACGAGAGAAAAATTTATTTAATTTTGAAACGAAATTCAAGAAAAATATAGAATATTGAAGAAACTAGTAAAATAAACTGCCAGAGGAAGAAACAAAACTATTAGAAACCAGAGAGAAGTACATCAAGAAGAAAACTTACCTTTGTGTTTTTCTGCATCGTAAAACTTACCTTTTATCGAAAGACGAAATGAAAATATCCATACTAAACAAACTAAGGAGCAAGGTAATTTATTCTGAACCATCAAATTCCTATAAATATCCAGTATTTGTCAAGAAAAACATCAAATTCAAAATTGTACTACAAATTTTCTTTGAAATGGCCATTTTCGAACTTTTGTGCAAAATTAGAACTACCATTAGCACTATTTGAACTAACAATGCAGCCATCTATAGACATTTGAGAAAAACATTTTAAAGTATAAGTCAGTTAAAAATTGTCACTCTAAGTTTGTTAATCAAGAATTTAAAAGATGGCGCTTTTCGTAAGATAGAATAATTGAACCTAGTTTGAAGGAAAACCAAATTGATTTTACAAACTTTGATTGATTAAAACTTTTTAAATTTTGAAAAATGTATTAAAATACTCAAACAATTTACGTTTTCAAAATTTATTTCAATTTAGCATACACTATTTTCTTGAACCCAATTTGATAAATTATTTGATTGGTTCAGAAACCGCCTTTTAACAGTTGATTTCGAGAAGACTCACTTCCTCCTATTCACATCATCTACGAAATACTTCCCAAATTATAACTCATTAAACGTCAACGTTAATAATCAAGACTAATCTCGAGTAGAAAATAACTAAATACTTAGGCGTATTCATAAAGAACAATTTTAAGCGGTATGTACATATTGACCATCTTATTGAAAAACTTTGCTCTATTTTATTTATTCAAATATTTTTCCCATATCCTCATATTGGACCACTTAAGGATGTTATATTATGGACTTGTGGAGAGCCACCTGAAACATGCTATGATATCCTGGGAAGCCGCCGTCATCAAATATATTTCAAATCTGGAAAAAATCAAAAAAGATTCTTGAAAATGATTTACTGCAAACCACAAACTTACCCAACGAAAAAAATATACAGTGCGGCTTTTTTTAGTCCCCAGCCCCTGTTAACTTTTGAACGGACGTACAAAAATGAAAAAAGAAACTGTTTGGAGAGTTTCACTAATACTACTTTTTGAAACAAAAAATATGGTGATTGCTCTTTTCAACGATGTGACACTCGGCCCCCCATGCCATTTAAAAATTTTGAATTGATGTGCCCCCCGCGCCCCCTTTCGAGCAATCACCATATTTTTTGTTTAAAAAAGTAGTATCGGTGAAACCCTCCAAACGGTTTTTCATTCATGTTTGTACGTCGAACCGTTCAAAAGTAAACTGGGGGGGGGGGGGCTAAAATAAGGAAACCCAAATACTCCATATACGGCAACTATTCTTTCTGACTGCGGTGACTAGACAATACAAATATAAGAGAGATCTCATTCAAATCACCCATGAATATAATACTACATATAGAATAAATTCTTCATGCTTTCCAAAACCTAAAAAAACTACCTTACAACGGAGCTATAACTACTTGGGACCTAAGTTGTATAATATTTTTTCCCCAGAACTAAGACAAGTAAACTCAATGAAAATGTTGAAAAAAAGAAACTAAAAAATGGATACTTACCATGCCTCGCTTGATGACCAAAAAATAAAATAAAACAAAAAAATAATAATAAAAAAATGAACATATTTTGTGTGCCTGTGTATGTCTCGGTATGTATTATCTATGAATTTTTTATTTGAAATTACATTTTTATAATGTATCCATGTTATTATCGGAAATTCTTATTACATGTTTTTAATTTATAAGTATGTTAATTAACTTAATAATTAGGAATATCAGGAAAATCCACATTCGAGGATCTCCTTTCGTTGAGAACCGTATTTATTTCCTGTTATGTCAATATGGATATTTATTGTTGAATATTTCCTTTTGGTGAATAAATTATCATTATTATCATTATTATTATATTATAAATTAGGACTCCATAAAAAAAGACCGGCGTCGATGATATTCACCAGTCAAAAGGAAGCACTCTTGCTACTTAAATAATATATTCTTACCATAAAAAAGGCAATTAGAGCTATAGGCGGAATAGAGCAGGTAGAGAGTTGGTTTATTAGACTTAGGAGTCTCACTTTACCGTCAGCTGTAATATATCAATATACTATATGTGATGAGAAACATCACACAGTTCCAAGAAGTGGACTCTAATCATAACTATGGTACTCGAAACACACAAAATCTTCTCATTCCTTGACACAGATTGACCAGTACAAATCGTAGCCGCCTAGTAATGAAATTGTATAATGAACTCCCATTACCTCTGAGAAATGCTTATCCGGAAACATTGAAAAAACAATTGACAATTAATTACTGCAAGACGCCCATCATGACGTCATGATTTTTAAAACTTATCAGTATTTCATCTCCAGGTATAATCTGAATTATTTGTAGGTGTATTTCCATATCCTTATATTTGTATTGTGGTATGTCACATTTTTTGTATCTTTACACTTCTAATCATGTTCGTACTTCTCATACTTTTAATAAATACTTCTGACTCATCCAGGTACCAAGGTGTAATTGTGACTTATAAAATCATTATTTTATCATTATTATAATGATACTTCATTCTTGGGGGTTACGGATGATGAAGAGATGGAGTTTCTTAGTAACAATAATAATGATACTTTATTGATTTTCTCAAATTAGTTTGCACAGTAGTTAGTTAGTTAGCAGAGTAGGAATACTAATAAAGAAGAGGAGAACATCAGTAAAATTGAGAAAAAGTCTACATGGATTAAAAGAAAATATACACGTTATATATGAGAGTAAGTCACGCCAGGAGCTCATCTACAACTGTGTAGCGAGTTTTTGATACTAGTACTTTTTTCTTATAAATTAATACATTTCCGGAATCGTAATGCCTTCGAGAACAATGTTATACAATGTGCATCCCTGATATTTAACATTATTGATAGAGGACCACACATTGATTATACAGGAATATTCATTTTTGACCTAGCAAAATGATATTGACTCCTTGTGAAACGCTGGTTCAGAGTTCTTTCATTTCACGGAACAATTTCACGAACTAATATTTAAGAGTCAGTGAATATGCGGCATAGCCGTCTCCAATATCGGTGCAGCTCAATTTACCTCTATGCGGTTTTTCAAATGTCGACGTTATTTGAACGAAAACCAGCTTTCTCTAGTTATCCAGTAAATCGCCACGAACTTAACTTCATAAAATGCAATATTTCAAAAAGCCCTGTCTTTGAATTTCTGCAATAGAGTAACTCCAAATAGGCTTACCGGAGAAACACAACAAAGAACCTAAAATAGGATTCTGTATGAAATATGACAAAGGAAACTAGTTCCATGGAAAATTCCCCTTATGTGCCAGGCGGGTGAAATTGAGCGGATAATTTCCTTGAACTTTTCAAGCCATAACTTCGCAAAGTAAATTTGCATAAGTGCGACTGCAGCTGATGGCGTGACTTTTATATTGGTCAAATATTCTCAGGAATGAAGGCCTAGCGAAATCGATAGTTGGTTACAGAGAGGAGTCTTGATTTCATATCCACTTGCTCCGATAATTAGTATGTAAGGGGTTGATTTTGCAACCCACAACACTTTGTTCAAACCATAATTCACTCACATTACCTATGATGAAATTGCTGCAATTGCATTTCAATGTTTGATAGAGAAAGGTAGAAAACATTTTGACCACTATTGAAAGATCCACCAGATATTGAATACCGACTAGATTATTGTCCCCATATGGTTTCGTAGCTGAAGATATACATACCTCTTACTATACATTGAGAATCTAAGGTATGGTTATTGTCACTGTCAGATAAACTGTATACAGCTGGATTTATAGATTGAGTCGCAGCCGCAGTCGTTGCAGTTGACGTTGCCATACGAAGTTAAATATGCAGTTGCTTATGTAAACGTTTATAGATCCGCTGCCGCTACAGTTGCTGTTGTCGCTGCCGCCGGTAGTTAATCAACTTTTATCTCGGATGGCAGCGGTAGCGGAAAATGATAAAAAACTCAAAATTTCCATAAAAAATAAATGATAGGTTATGTTTTTGTTTATACAGGGTGTTTCTTAAGTACGTGTAGAAACTTTAGGAGCATGTTGCTGACGTCGAAATAAGTTCCCATAAACACATGTCCGCAAGTTATTTGTTTCTGAGATACAGAGTGTCAAAGTTTAATTCTTATATTAGTTTTTTGTGAATAAATTACAAAATATTTGTGATATTCGAGTAAAATTTGGTATCTAGTATGATTTTTCAATGGCAAAATCAAATTGTATGCTAATTGTGATAAAACTTATTTCTAATTGAATTTATTTTAAATTTAAAAATCTTGTCATTCAAAATCACTTGCATCGATTATTTCAAGTCTCAATAGCTCGTAAACAGTTGTTCGCAGTGACCTCTACCAAGAATATATTTTTTACACGAACTAAATAATAAATATTCCCAGATACCAAACTTTACCCAAATATTAAGATTAATAATATTGAGAGCAAGAAATAATTTTATTCAGAAATGTCAGAATATCAGGAAAATATAGATGTAGGCGTTTTCCTCTACAAAAACAAACTTTTACTCAAAATTCTTGCATTTCAGTTAGAAAACTGCTCATGCGCTCAATGAACACAAAATAAAATGAATTGGTCATAATTTTGCCTGCGGCTACGGCAGCGGAAGTCGCCGCTACTCAATCGTTAAAGCTTCCTTATTGGTTTAGTGCACAATTGACAGCTCTGGAGGTACAACAAACCCAATCGTAGAAAAAAAGAAAGAACCTCGCTTTTTCGTTCGCTTTTGTGATTGAACAACGTATTTCGGAGTTTATTCTGTGTCTGCTGTGATTTTACTGTTTCTGCTGTGTGATTACTGTTTCTGGTGTGATTTTCCTGTTTGTGCTGTTTTGTTGTAATTTAGGAATAATGGACAGCGGCAAAAAATAAAATATCAGTAATTGGCATTCATCCAAATCATCTGGAAGCTGAAGGATTATCTAGAGATATTTCCCTTTTTCCAAAAATAATATATCCATGTTATACTGGAAGATGGTCACAGATTTCAGGTGACGATTTTCTCGTTTGTGCCTCTGAAAGATATGGAAATGCTGACAAAAATGTTGAGCGCTCGCCGCGTGGCTTTCATATATAAGACCATATGACGTATCCAATCGAACTCAAACGTCTCTCAAGTTTTCTTCTACTGTCTCACCGGTTACAACTATATCATTCAAGAAATTCACGACACCAGGTAAACCAAAGAAAATTTTTTCATAAGCTTGTTGAAAAATGGCTCAACCTGGTTTCGTTCCGAAAGGAAGTCTTTTGACTTTAAAGATATCTTGAGTGGTACTCCAAGCTAACAGCATTGATGGTTCATCGTCCAGCTCGAGTTGATTGTATGCATTTCTCAAATATAATTTGGTGTGTTGTTTTCCACTCTGTAGAGTAGCGGAAATAAAATCAATTCTTGATATAGGATGATGAACATCAGCTAAATATTTACTGATAATGATTTTGTAGTTTGCACAGAGTCTTACTTTTCCATTAGGCTTCAAAACAACAACTAGAGGAGTTCCCCATTCAGAATTATCATTTTTTTCAATAACCCCTTTCTTCTGTAAACGATTGAGTTCTACTTCAACTGCATTTTTACAAGCTAACGGAACAGGTTTAGGATTGGGTAAAACTGGCTTTACTGATCTATTCTATTCCAATTTAACTTGATAACACTTATAGTTATAAGTTTTTGAGTTCCAGTTAAACTCCAGATTAATTGACTGGTGGTTGGAATGCGATCCTTCAAACATATTTTGATGAATGTCATTCACTATCTAAACTATAAGTTATAGCGAATTCCATTGGTTAAAATGGTGCGCACCGAGTGCATTTTTTGTATTCCATTGGGAATCTGGTGCACCTAGTTTTGAACTCAGTGCAACAATTTCAGCACGAGAATTATATTTATTTCCAACGCAATATATTAGTAACCTCTTCATATTATGATTCGATCATGATGGTTGTGAAAACGAAAACTGACAAATTTCACTTGTCTGTCAAATATTTCAATTCCATTGAGAATGAACTAGTTCATATTTTGGAGAAAACCATAGAACTATATATTATAAACTTCCTCTAGAATGCTAATGTCAAAAGTGTTGTTAAAAGTTCAGGCAGGTCCGCAATGCGCATGCGCGTCATTAGTGATTTTTGTAACAGGCCCGGTTTTAGTAAAATATTATGGCACTTGTGAAGATTTACAAGCGTTAATTCTGAATCTCGGAGAATATGGTTGGAAATATCATTGTTCTTATACCTGTCATTTGTATTTAGCCGATTTGAATACATATTTTCACATATTTATGATCCCAAATATTCAGCGAATGCCATCAGAAAGTAGAGTACGGTTATTATTATTATTATTTATCACTCTGAAGCGACTGATTTTTTGATATTACATTCTCTTTTTAGCTGTAGTTAACCAACAAAAACCTACAGAACCACCCCGAATCGTCGGTGCGAATTTCAAGGAAGCACTGGATTGGAAAATAAATTGAAAGTACAAAAAAATATGAACATTTATTTCTGCTAATATCATGAATAATTTCAACTCAAATTGGATGCTTGGAAGCTTGAGGTTTTTTTTCTAGAACGATTCATGTCAAAATATGCAACTGCATTTAATTTAAATCGATTTCAATCATTTGAAAAGATTTACGTGCTATAAATTTCTACGAGTATTTCTGGTTGTATTGCCTTAGTGCAATTTCCACAATGAAGGTGCATTAAAAAGTGAGGCCAGAAGCATTTTATCTACCATCAAAGAAAAGCATTAATTTTCAGAGGCAATTCTGTGTATGTTTAGTACTTTTTGTAGGAAAATGAAATCATAATATGAGCGGTGTGGCAGAAAGTTGTATCACTCTCCATGCATGCTTACGCAGACACAGTATTGGTACTGCACTAGGTTTCAAATTATTCTATTGCCATTTTCACATGAATCATTATAAGGAAAATGTCTGCTGCAAATTACAATTTTCTCACTCAAATGTTCTGCTGGGGTCTCTTCTTAAAAACAATAACCAAAAATCATGCCTTTTTTGTCTAGCTAAAATAATATTTACGCCATTTTGAGCAAGGCATATAGATACATAAAGAATTTCATTCTCTACCAAAAATGATTTACAGCAGGTTTCATAATCATACTTTGAAAGTAAAAGTCGACTTTAAAAAATGTCGGCGTTTCATAATACTTCAAAGTGACTTTAAAGCCACATTAAGTTAAAGGGACGATATCCAGACTTCCTCAACTTCCTTTTAAACATTGACTCACCAAGTCATCAATGTCTCAGTATTTTGTTAGGTCAGTTTTCAATTTCAATAACATTTCACGTTATGAACGTGTACCAAGAAATAAAATCTTCATATTCATGTATATCTTATGAAGAAAATCCAGAAATGTTTCTAAAGAAAGCTTCATAGAAACTGAGAAAACAGAACGGATGGTAATGATGATTTTATTGCAAGAAATATTGTTGGTTTTCTTGTTTTCCAATATTTTTTGATTTTTTCCAATTTCATCCACCAAAAGAAATTCCTGTGGAGAAATTATTACCTCTTTTTGATTTACTGGTCATAGCATCAACGGATGAAAACGAAATAACAGTAATTATACCATTAAAAAGTGAGTAAAAGCTAACCTGAGAAATTGTCAAATTTTGTTGTTCTGTCAATTTTCGGCTGTTATATTGACTGTATTTTATTTAAAAGTTTGGATGGGTATGATTGTGAAACACCTCACCCTCTCTTTAAAGTGGACTTGAAGTAAAACTTTATCTTTAGTTGAAGTAGATTTTAAAGTCAGATCATAGAACTGGCTGATATTTCAGGTATTTTCCCTTTTCACAACACTAAACAGTTCATTGTTTATTTGTAGGAAGAAATGTTTTTTTTTAGAAATTGTCTTTAAAGGAACAAGATTAATACAAATTCACGAATGATGAAAGAATAACCAACGACAACACCACACAAAACGACAAGAGAAAATCTGAAATTCTAAAAACCGTCTCTGATCTCTGACAAGAGTGACATATCTTAGTGACAACCCAAGTAGCACACCTATATTGGTAAAATATTGATACAATATTGTGAACATATTGGCGAAATATTTGAAATGCAATATTGGCGAGAAAAAAATGTGAACATTCGGCGATATTGGTCCAATATTACTTGAATAATATTGGCGAAATATTCTTGAACTAATATTGGCCTCAAAATGTTCGGCGATATTGGTACAATATCGCTGATACAATATTCTGACAATATTGGCACAATATTCAAAAGTTATTGACGAGAAGTAAAATGTGAACATTTTGCGATATTGGTCGAATATTGTTTGAATATTTTAGAAATAGTTTTGGTGGAATATTCTTGAAGCAATAATGGCCTCAAAATATTTATTGATATCGGTACAATATTTATCGATATTGGTAGAATATTTATCGATATTGGTACAATATCATTTGGATTTATTGGTGGATGTCAATATACCTTGGTAAATTATTAAATGTCCTTTAGTTGATGAAGGTGACACCAGAGTCTGCCTTTTGATCGCCATAACCACTGAGTGAGCTGTCTTGAAAACAAGTTGAGGGAAGTATTTAATATACTTTCGTAGGTTTTAGAAGACGTTCTATATGTAGAGCCACCTAGCGGATTTTTATCCAAGTTTGATCATGATATAATTTCAATATGTTTCATTGAATATTCGGCTAATATTCAAATTTCATCTCAATCTATATGTAGGAAACAATATAAAGACAATATTGTTTTGGCGATATCGATAAATATTATTGAACCAATATTGACCCAATATTAATTAATAAGATTTGTTGAATATTGGCGAAATAATATTCAACCAATGTGTAATCACACTTGGAGATACAATATAGTTTTTATTCCTAGAATCGATATTAGGGGAATATTGGGATTGCGATATTTATTCTAGATGTTAAAAACGAAGTGAAGACAATATTGTTTTATTGATATTGGTAAATATCGTTCAACCAATATTGACTCAATATGAGTTATTACAATTTGTCAAATGAAGTGGAAATGATATTCAACCAATATTCTAACAAACTTGAAAATACAATAAAGTTTTTTCCCCTATAATCGATGTGACTGGAATATTTGGATTGCAATATTTATTCTAGATGTGGAAAACAATATATGACCAATATTGTATTATCGATATTGGTAGAAATTATTTAATCAATATGGACCCAATATTTCGTGTGATAATCTACATTCAAAACTAGTTCAACCAATATTCCACCAATATTATTAATACAATATTGTTTTTTGAATATTCACCCATATTGGACCAATATTGATTTTTCATTTACAATATATCTATATTGGCCCAATATGGAACCAAGTTTCAGCCGATATGATGTGCTACCTGGGAAGTCTTCTTGTTGATGAAAAAGCACTGTTGCATGGTTATTATAATTACAGTAGCATAGGGTATATTATTGTTTTGAATAAGTTTCTTCCGCGCCTAAAATTCGGAGTAAGTAATCTATCTCTAAGAGGTTCTTTTCGGTTTAAAAAAGTCATAACTGAGCTGTCAAATTTCTCTCTTTCAAAAGACATGTGTTTTATTGCCCCATAACAAAAAACTCTGAATTGGAACACCAAATTATTTTCAAATTTGGCAACGATCTACCCAAACTACACTGATGACGAGCATGCGCACATCGTAAACAGGTCGCATACGCGGCATGCTTTTCGCCGTGAAAATCGGCGGGATTATCATTCTAGAGTAAGTTTATAATATATATTTCTATGGAGAAAACCAGGACAGGTCGATGCAACACTGGTGCAAAACTAGTGCAACACTATAGTCCAGGAGCCTGGTAAAAATTTGGTGAGTCATTTCCTCTCAAGCGATATTCAGTGGAATGCATCAGAGAGTCGTATTATAAAGATTCGTGAACGTCAGCTGCGATTCCGTTAGTGGGGGGGATGATCAGCACAGTAGCTTTCTACTCACGAAGAAAAAAAAAATATTCAATTATGTCCTCCTTCCCGGAAACATGTTAAATTGACGCAATCCGAATATAAGGTAAAATTTTATTTGAGAGGATATCATAGAAGGTACAATTTTTTTTTGTGTTCGACCAACTAGCTGTCGTATAATACACCATGCTATAGTCAGCTGATGTTTTCTTTCTTCAAGATATTGCTTTAGCGATAATTTAACATGTTTTCAGGTAGGTAAATAAAATTGAATACATTTCTTTTTCTTTGTGCGTGGGAGGCTGCCATCGCTCATCCCCCCTACGGTACCGAAGCTGACGTTCAGGAAGCTTTATAATATAACTCTCTGATGCATTCCACTAATTTTTGCTTGAGAGGAACTTGGTCATGGAAATCTGTCACTGGCTTCCGTACTACTAGTTTTACCAATGGAATTCGCTACTAGGTATCTGGAGCTTAACTCGAATATAAAAAACTGGTCCTGGAATATTAATTAAAATTGACTTCAACGTATAAGAAAATTTAATGACAAGTAAACAACTCAATTTTGCTTCAACAACATTATGTTCCTAGATCAGTCACTGAGTATGAAAATGAAACACAGTGTGTCAACAATAAACAGCTAGTTGCACAACTATATATGGTAAACTATTTATATTGACTGTCTGTAAATATTGTATTGGAATAAAATTGAATAAATTTATTCCTTGTGGGGGTTCTTTATATGAACAATAGCTCTCAGGCCTGCCTTTCAAAAGTTTCACGCTTTCAAAAAAAGTATTAGTTTTTTCTTGAAATTGCTGAAAAGTTAAACAAATGGCATTTTATGGCCGTTTACTACCAATAAGAATGAGGAAATGAATAATTTTCGAATTTTGTAGTGTTCTTATAAAGGTGTGAAACTCGCAGCCCCAATTTAATTTTTTCCACTTCTTTTCAACAAAACAAAACTTCTTATTTTAAAAATATTCCATGAAGAGAACGATTCCTTCCAACTCATGTGTTGTTTCCGTGCAAGCAACGGTATGGTAGCGATCATGTGGTGCTGGTATATGAGCGGCCTGATAGTTGATGAAAGAACCCCTTCAATTTTAGACAAGAAATAACTATCTTACATCCGTAGCACTCATTTGGTTACACCCTGTATAATTCAGTAGCGCAATGAATGAAAATGAATCAATGATTAGAGCTTTCACTAGCTGAAATTCGAGGAGACACGGTTGAGATGAAAACCACGCGAAATTTTATCAATCAAATTACGAGTTTCCGAAGTCAAACGCAGGTTGCCAGCTTCCAGGTTGATGAAACTTATGAAAGAACAGCTTTTCAGATTACCCAAAGTAATTCTATCAGCCCTTCAGGATCACTAAGAACTAGAGTAATATCAAATTTCATCTCATCCGACACGAAATTTCAAGTGTAGACGGAAATTTATTACTGGAGTATATGTCACAGTAAACTTCGGAATGAGGAAAGTTCGGAGTTGTGAGCGGCAAGCTCGGAAGCTATCGAAACGATGGATTTTCGCTAACAAGAAATTGAAAGTTTCACATACTTAACTCCGCTTATTGGTTTGATGGGAAAACGATGAAAGTAAATACCCGCTTTTATTGCTTGTAGTTATAAACTATCTCTCCACACTTTCCGAAGCGAGAGCGTTAGCTGAATGTAAATAAATAATATACGGCATCGGTGTAAGCTAGTTAGGTTGAGTGGCCTAAGTTCGGAGCTTTCAGCGGAAAGCTTTCACCGGAAGCATGCATGACTCGAAATTGTAAAAGGACTAACCGGAATGGTTTTGAACTTTTTTCGAGGAGGGTGTGTTCATAAGGAACAACCATGGCGTTTTTTATCATTTGAATGTGTGGGAAATGGAAAAAGGGAAAGCGAAAAGAGACAGATTGAGAAAGAATATATGATCATTGTACATAAGAATGAATTCTTCTCCTTCATGATAACATGAAAAATTATCCACAAAGAACATTTCAGAATAGTATTTCGTACAATGAGCGTAAAATGACTTGCAAGGCAGTGGTGATGTGTGGATGCTTCATCCACACATCACCACTGCCTTGCAAGTCGCAAGTCGCAAGTCGCTTTTTCACCCAATCATCGGAAGGTACCTGAGTTCGAATCCCATCGCGTTCACTGGTCCCGTGCATGGTATCACTCGTTTGAAGGTAAGGTCTGCGTTTTTCCTAGCTTGCGCAGGTCTCTCAATCAATCAAAATATTCGTTATTGTCAGAAGATTTGCATCCTATTCACAGAGTCTAGAAGAACAGTCATGATGTAAATGAAGTTCTTACGTATGGCAGTAAAACAAATTCATGCATAAATATAAGCACAGACATTTAACTTTAACGATATAAGTAATACAAAAAACGATAGACATAGTTTAAACAAAATACAGTTTCAACTTCATATTTTAGGAAGTGTCATTGCAATGTTTTTGTTGAAGTATTTACTGACGGCAAAGAATACCTATTCTGTGAGAATCAATTTGATTATGAATAAAGCTAATGACTCAATAACTTTTTTATGTTTGCTGGAAGGTGGTGGTATAGTAAAAAAATTACTTCTCAATTGAATTTGAGGTTGAAATGGGTAGCCTTTTGTTGTTATTTTGGCAGGTAGGCCAAAGGTGAAATTGTAAATTGGTAGGTTTCTCTAAACCAGACACACCGTTTCCAGAATGGAAAGAGAAAGTACACAGAGAGAAATTAATGTACGTTTTCTACACAATTGTGAATAATTTCAGCACAATTTGTTTCTAAAAAGTTGACAGCACCAATTTGTTCATTTTTCTTCTATAATATTGTATTAGAGATATTGTGTATAAACGATACACTTCAGTGTTGTATTATTCTGAATAGTTTTGTTTTAATTTTATACACAAAATATACAAAATTAATCGGTATGTTGTGCGACGAATGTCAACAACTTGTGTACTGTTTATGCATGAATTGTAATGGATGGCAACAATTTATGTACCTAGTTTGTACAAATTGTGTAGGAATTTTGAATATAGGATGCAAAAAATGTCACAAATTTGTGTTCTCCGCATACATGAATTGTGTAGGTATATTGTACATATTTGTGTACAAAGCAAGGCCAATTTATAATTTTAAGAAAGGATACACTTGAGGCACATAACATCCAAACGGAATAAGATAAGAATAAGTTTCAGTTTCAACCTGCTCGCTTCTCCATATCTTATTCTGATCAGAAATTATAAGCTTCATTTTCCAGAAGGTTGAAATAAAATTAAATGTCATTCAAATAATGTTTATTTCATCACAAAGAACTAATAACAAAAATAACTGAACTATAAACTCTAATTACAAATGAAATAACGGAAAAACAAAATACCAAATAGAACAGAAATGAACCTACATTTTGTTATCTTGGAACACGTTGAATAATAATAAAGTTCAAAGTAATCTTTGTGTCAAACTATATTTATTCAAGTAGGAAGTAGGTACGAGGATGCACCTTCCAAACCGTTAAAAATGATGAAAATGAGTCAGTTTGTAGGTTTCATGTTATAACAAACAATAATAGCAATACTAACCTTCAAATATTGGTATCAGTTTGCAAATATTTTAACAAATGGAAGTTGACACAAAACCACATACATATGAGCAAATAATGATTAATAGGTAAGTACACTTAACTAGCTTCGCCCTTCGATCAGCATAAAACAATCAAACGACGATGGACTGGACATTTTGAGTGCCGCGCATGCGTATTTAGTTGGGTGAGACGAAGCCTTGGTCAAGTTATGGCAAATTACACAATTGTATTGAAATAGTATACAATTTTTGCATATCGAATAGAAAGTGCACAAAGGGTGTAAGATGAGTTCAATGCGTTGTAGATGTTTTCCATATAAATTGTGTTATGGTAGTGCATATTTTTGTGTATTTTTAGGCAATGTGGTTGTGCATGAATACTATACAAATTGACTTGCACAAATATTTATTGAATTTCACAAAACGCGTATGATGACAGCATGGACAATTGTGTAAAATATCTACACAACTGTGTCTCACACAACGTCGTGCATGAACCTGATGCAGTATTTTCTCTCTGTGTAGGGTGAGGATTTCCTGCTTTCTGAATAGTTCCTTACAAAATACTCTAGGCCCAACCTCACAGATATATCGAATAGCACGCTTCTGTACAGAGAAAATCATCATCATTTCTTCTTCTTCATAAAAACAAAGATCTGTCCACAAACGTTTCAACTGTTTTCGAAGATGATGTGTTTATAACATGGCATGGGCCGTGGTGGTCGGCTGGTAAAGCCACCGATTCACCGGTCTGGGGCATGGCATCACACGTTTGAAGGTAAGGGCTGCGTCTTCCCTAGCTCACACAAGTTTCTCGAAGACTTCTGAGGGTTGCGTGTAGGGGTGCAATTGGTTGACGGAAATGACAATTTTAACCAAAAAATAACGAAAAATCATGGCGGTTTCTATCGTTTGAATGAGTGGGCAATGAAAAAAGTGAAAGGGAAAAGAGACAGATTAAGAAAGAATCTACAATAAAAGAATATTTTATTACGAGTTCAGAAAATAGGCTTTTTCCGTGCGTTCGGAAAAAGCATTTATGGACGAGTAATGAACGATATTTTTCATTAAATCTACCTGAAAATCACAGATTGTTGAGAAACATTTATTTTTAATGATGAAAGAACAAAAACATGTATTTTTAATTGAAATATTCATGGTACGAAAATATCCAGAAATTGTCACAAATCAAGCGTTATTTACCCTGTTGGTAAGGATATATTCAAACAATTTGCGATTTCTAGAGAACTGTCAACAAAATATTATTTGATTTTGACATGTAAATAGGCAGCTATGATGACACCAGCGCACGGAAATTTTTTCCGTGCGGGCGCTAGGAAAAAAACCCCTTTCAGTATGCTAAATAAGCATGTAAATATAGTGTTTTAATATAGGTATGATGAAAATTCATTTTAGGCGTTATTATGTATTTGAAGATATTAGCCCCTCACTACCCCCTTCTGAATTATGAACACCCCCTCATAATTTTAGATGAGAAGGGTGTCGTGTGGCACTGTTTGGTGCAATCAGACCTCAGAAAAATTATTTTTATAATACAAAATTTTTCTTCTAGTAGAATGAAGGAAATAAAGTAACTAATGTTTAAGATGTCACTGCTTGACAACAAGCAAGATGACCTAGGAATTGTCGTAGAATAATTGTAGGACTTCAGGAGTTATGTGGTTGATTTCTTCCGTTTTCCTAACTTTTAAATCAGTAATATTGTTTGTTCAATTAAAATTTCCTTTTGATTAAAAAAAAGACATCAAAAGTATTCAAGAGGAGTCAAATCGGGGGATCTAGGCGGCCATTTAATCGTTTCACGTCTTTCAATCCACTCACTGGAAAAACTTAGTTCAAATAATCTCTAAAAATAACAGTATACTAATTTTGATAAAATACTTTATTCATACTTCATCAGAAAAGAAACAACTTATCTCTAATAAATAAAAAAGGTTCCTTTGGAAGTATATATATAAGTGTCACACTATATACAGGGTGTTTCTTAAGTACGTGTAGAAAATTTAGGAGCGTATTGCTGACATCAAAATAAGTAGAAAAGTTTCTATAAACATATGTCCACAAGTTATTCGTTTCTGAGATACAGAGTGTCAAAGTTGAATTCTTATTTCAATTTTTTGTGAATTATTTCAAAATAATTTTGATATTTGGGTAAAGTTTGGTATCTGGGAATATTTATTATTTAGTTTTTGTAAAATATATATTCTTGGTAGAGGACACTGCGAGCAACTGTTTTCGAGTTATTGAGATTTGAAATAATCGAAGTAAGTGATTTTGAATGACAAAATTTTTTAATTCAAAATGAATTCAATTAGAAATTAGTTTTTCACAATTAACACAAAATTTGATTTTGTCTTTGAAAAATCATCCCAGATACCAAACTTTACTCGAATATCACAAATATTTTGGCATTTATTCACAAAAAAACAAATATAATAATTAAACTTTGACACTCTGTATCTTAGAAACGAATAACTTGCGGACATGTGTTTATAGAATTTTTTTTTCTCATTTCGACGTCAGCAACATGCTCTTGAAGTTTCTACGCGTACTTAAGAAACACCCTGTATGATATACAGATTAACTTGATGAGTATAGTCAAATATTATGTCTATTTCTATAGACACTACTTACTCACTTTCAAAGTTATCTATGAATTCGGCTTTTCAGCTTTTCAAATACGCTTTGTATGCGACAACATTATATCTGACTGTATCGAGTTGGTATATAGAGGTTATACTCACAACATTGGACGTATTCCGACGTATTTCATTCATTACAACACATCAGAATCTAACGACACTAACTATTGACACTGAAACTCTGAAATGTAAAAAATGATAGCACAGACCACAGATCATATACGATTTGGCGAGACACGAGGTCAGGTTTGACAATATAATGAAAATGATACCTTCCGAACTGCGATTTTAGCATGCCCGAACCGCTTTCAGCTAATGTTTTCTGCTGGGATATCAGAGAACATTACTGTTCTTGTAAATAAATATTGATAGTGCAATTTTTTTCTGTGATAGCAGAGAATATAACGGTGATCATAAAATGATTTTATTGAAAACTACTTGACTACAATAGTAAGCTATCTATATATCTTGGAAAATGACTTTTCCATGGTAGCATAAATAACTGTATGGAATTGCGATTTTTCTACAACAGCATATTTTATTTTCGTGAAAGGAAGTGTCTTTGCAGAGCCAATAAAATAGTTTCACTTAGGTTATTTTTTCTGTAGGAGTAAAGCAATATTACTTTTTTGGCTACAATAGGTTAAAAAAACTCAGCAAAGAACTTTTTCCTGAGGACTTTCCTCAGTGTATGCGATTGTCCACTTATAGTAAGCAAAAACTTTACAGCCACTGGCATGTAACCTCCTAGTGATTATTGTGGCAGAAAAATCACCTTCAGCAAAATCGTATTTGCTGCTGTAGGATTTCAATGAGCTGCATCTATTCGATGAATTTGTTTTACCAATGGTATTTCTTATTATGGTAGCAAGAAACATCTTAGCAAAAACTTCAACAACACAATTTTCCTCAGTGAATATCCGCTATTTCATCTTGAACGTTTCACATACTGGAACAATGAAACCGCTAAACGGCACTCATCCACTCCAGTCGCCTCTGCTCTAGTAATAACCGACCCGAAATCGTTATCGTAATCTTCGTTTGTTCCAGGAGGAGGCATCCCAGACATAGAACTCTCGATGCCGCCTTCCCACGTGGCGCTGAGCGGCGACCTGCACGTACAAATCGCTTCATCATCTTTCCCGCCCCTCCTCCTGCAATTATCCCGTCTGGAAGGCAACTTGGCACAGCCTCTGACGACGTTTCCCGTCTATCCCGAAGCCGGAGCGCTGGCGAAAAATTCCACCGTGGTGAAGATACCCTGCGGATATTTTTCGAGGGGTGGGCAGTATTACGTGCTGGTTAAGAAGCAGCCAATAGGTGAGTTAATTCTTCGTGAAGGATATTGCACAACACCTTTTCTAGTTAATAATAATGATATTCAGTTAATAAAATTGCATGCGATGCAATGTCTCTGTTATATATCATGATACGTTAATGATTTTAAGAGATGTCAACAGATACATGACTAGGTTCATACACTCATTATAACACAGATCATTTGAACGATAGATAGTATTTATTAAATGTCAAAGTCAGACTCAAAATATACCTCAATGTCAGATGTCTTTCAACTTATCGACAAAGGTTTTCCACTATAAACAAAAATGTTATGTATTATGAACTATAATAGTGATAGTCTTCCCGATCTGAAAATGAGTAGAAGTTCTAGAATTCTCGACCTGCTGCTGACGCTCGTCATCATTTATTCAAGGGTTATGAGGTTTTTCGAACTTATTTTCGACACTGCCTGTACTTATGAATATTCTCAAAATCCTACCAATCTGACGCAGAAAATGACGTCTGCAAAACTCTGTGAAGACGTCAAAATGTCACAGCCAAAAGACGTCTCTTTGACTTCTGAAGAATAACCAAATTTCAAAGCTCTTCGCGTTCATTAGAAGAAGTTAGCCGTAAGACCAATAAAAGCTGTTTTCTTCTAAATCCTATGTTTATGTAACATGTAAAAACTGAAAAGACAAACGAAATATACCAGATTCATTTTTGAGATTAAGTTGTGGTCTTTGTCTTTTCCATTTGTGAGACAGATAACAAGAGAGTCCAGATATTTTGTAGAAACACACATTCTCGTCACACAAAATTTCCCAAAGACGTGAATTTATAATAAGAAATTTGACTTTGTAGGGACGTAGTTTTGACTTCCAGTAATAATCGTCATTGTGACGTAATTTTTCATTGTTGTTTCATTTTGGTCGCAGACGTCATCGGCCAATAGTGACTCGAATATGACGTCCTTGCGACGTCATTTGAGTAACCTCTGCTACTTGCGGATAGAGTAGAAATGTAGATGTAGATGTAGATGATCGATAGAGTCTTTACAAGCCATTTGAATGGGAATCAGTCAGTTATAGAAGGTATTTTCCCAGAAAAGTGCCTTGCAAATTTACTCTTGAATGAATTCTATGAAATGTAAAGGAATAATTGACATTATTGTCAATCATTACATCGCTGAGATCATCACAAAAAACAAACGGAGCTTTTAGATCAATTCCTGATGTGCGAAATTTGTAATTTATTGAAAAAATTAAAAAAATCGGTTATTATAGAATTTTACGGAAAATTTAAATTTTTCTCACCTTCACATTGTTTAATGAGCTCCAAAAAACATCTTGCAAATTTTTATCGAAATAATACTGTTTTTTCCGAAAAATTTGACTTTTGAGATTTTGCTAATTTTGACAAATGCATTTGTACAAGAAACTGAAAATCACTCAATCACAATATACAGGGTGTTAATTAAGTACTTTGACAAACTTCGGGAGGTGATTCTTTGAAGGTTTGAAGGTTTTCAGGACGAAAAGTTCATATAAACATATGTCCCAAACGGCTTGGTTTTCGAGTTACAGGGCGATAAAAATACATTTTTTTCAAGATTTTTTAGAGTTGACTTCGACATTTTCGACAATAATCAGTTCAAATTAGGCAAGTACAATCCATTCAATAGGGCGCACGATACAAAATAATGCATTTCTTAAATAATTCACAGGGTCCTCCTTTTTTCAGAGTCAAGCTTTGCTCAACCCTTCAGAATTTTTTTTTCCGCCGCCACTGACATATTATGAGAAAGGAATAATCAATGTTGTTTCATTTAACATCTTTTTGATATCTTGCATTTTTTCATTTACTTGTACGGTTCAGGGGCTATATAGAAAATATTAATTTAAACATTTTCCAGTGTGGCATAACATTAGAAAATTTGAAAATTAAACATTTTCAATTATTGTAAATTGATGGAAATATTTTTTCAGAATTAGAAAAATCTACGATGAATAAAAATTATACAATAAAAAATATAAAGACAAGCTTTTATACAAATGCACTGAAAATGAAAAAATAATTTGTTTCATTTTTTGTAGGTTATTCTGTGAGATCAAAATCTTTCTGTACAAGATTAGCTAGATCAAACAATGAAATGAATTATTTTTTCCTTTTCAGTGTATTGTATAAAAACTTTAAAATGTTTTCTTTTTATAATTTTTATTTTTAACATTTTAGTTTATTTTTTATGTGAAACTGAAAATCTCCAACCCAAAAACCATCACATACCAATTTTGAACAGAATCTGATCATAATCACAAAACTCGTCCGCCATATTGGAGCCGCCATTTTGTTTTTTAACAAACATTTTTTTAATGCATTGTCACCGGAATTACGGAAACCTGCCAAATTTCAAATTAATCGGAGTATTAGAAGTGGGTCAAATTCAACTTTTATTAAATTGTTTGTTAGTTAGTTACAAGTGAAGCTAAATAAAAGCTTGTTATTGTAAAGATGTGATTTCTTTTTGTGATATCTAACAGAAAACGACTATCTCCCCGTCACTGCGGTACGCTGGATATTAAACTAGATCTGACAGATATTGGGAAAACCTTAACTTTCAACCTGAAGATTCTGATGGTAAAAATGTGCATTGATACAGAACTCATACAAATTTTTTGTTATTTTAAAAAAAGATATTTTTTAGTTTTCAATTGAACGTTTCCTTTTCAACATAAAAAACTTCCGAAAGGTAATCCTGTAATGGAAGATAGTTAATAGGGTTTATCTAATAGTCGCAGATCATTACACATTTGATTTTCATTTATGAATCTCTGGTCATAACTCCGAAAAACTAAATCAAACAAATTTTTGTTTCCGTACATTATTTTATCAGAAATTTCGGTTTGTTTTTTCTTCTGCAGTAACGCAGAAATTTTGTAATCAATTTGAATTCATAAAAATAGCAAAGTGGGCTTTGATATTAATTCATTTATTTAAATATCAACAACTTGACAGTTATCGAAAGTTGAGAAATTGTCTCATTGTTAATTCTTCATTAGTGCAAGCTATAAAGCAGATTCATTCAATATTCCTTTGGATAAAATGGTTGAATATACAAATTCAGAAATGGCAGACATGCACTTAATGTATGGAATGGCTGATGGTAACGCTCGTGCCGCCAGACGAATGTATCTAGAAAGATTTCCACAACGTCATATTCCCAGCACACAAATGTTCATCAATATTCACTCCCGTCTTCGTGAAACGGGTACTTTCAAGAGGTCTGCTGTACTCATAGGAAGACCCAGGAGAGTTAGAACAGTTCAGATAGAAGAAGCTGTACTTAACGAAATTGAGCAGCATCCACACACCAGTACAAGACAAATTGCGGCACAGTTTAACGTAACCCATGTATTGGTATGGCAAATTTTAAAAGAGCAACAACTTTATCCCTATCACATACAGCGTGTTCAAGCTCTTCTGCCAAGAGATTTTCCAAAGAGATTAACTTTTTGCACTTGGATTCGAAATAAATTGTTGGAAAATCCATAGTTTTTATCTCAAGTGTTATTCACCGATGAGGCATGCTTTTCCCGTAAAGCCATTAATAATTTTCACAACAATCATATGTGGGCTGATGAAAACCCACACGCCGTGATTGAAAACCATTTTCAAGAGACGTTTTCTGCCTCATAGACTCAATGGTGACCATTATCGACATTTTCTTGAATTCATCTTACCTGGACTCCTAGAAGAGATCCCACTGAGGGAAAGAATTGGAATTTGGTTTATGCATGATGGTGCTTTAGTACACTTCAGATCGGTTGCACGCCAATATTTAGATTAGAATTATTCTGATCGCTGGATTGGGCGTGGTGGGCCACAACTTTGGCAACCAAGGTCACCCGATATGAATCCACTTGATTTTTTCCTCTGGGGGCACCTCAAATCATTAGTGTACCGAACTCCAGTTCAAAGTGAAGAAGACCTTAGGAATCGCATACAGGAGTCATGCGGAATTATAAGAAACACTCCTGGTATTTTTGAGCGTGTCCGCCAGTCTATGGTTAGGCGCATAAACGCATGCATTGAAGTTGGCGGTGGCCATTTCCAGCAGCTGCTCTGACATATCAATTTCAATAATGGTCCTTTTCTGAACTTAATTTTATTCCTAGGGTATTTATGTTACTTTGCTCTAGTATTGATAATAAAGTTATTCAATATTGAAAATGTCCAAAATTATTTTGCCATAATTAACTTTGTGCAATACATATTCAACCTGAGTTATGGTAAAAAATGTATGGGAGCTCCATAACATTACATTTTCTCTACACGAGCAGAAAATAGCTATTTGTGTAATGAGAACAAAATGACGTATTGCGTCACGCGCTAATCTTTGGAGAGTGGCAACGATACTTCGAGAAATGAATTATTTTATATCATGCGCACTATTGAATGGATTGTACCTGTCCAATTTGAACTAATTTGGATCGATTATTGTCGAAAATTTCGAAGTAAACTCCAAAAACTCCTAAAAAATGTATTTTGATCACCCTGTACTTCGAAAACCAAGCCGCTTGGGAAATGTTTATATGAACTTTTCATCTTGAAACCTTTCAAATGATCACCCTTCAAGTTTGTTAGACTATTTGCTTCTCAAATTTCTATATGTTATGCGTTATTGGAAAATGTTTGCGTTAATATTTTCATTGTAACTCCTGAACCGTACAAGTAAATGAAAAACATCAAGAGAGCAAAAAGATGTTAAATGAAACAACATCTATTATTCCTTTCTCATAATATGTCAGTGGCGGCGGAAAAAAATTCTGAAGGGTTGAACAAAGCTTGACTCTGAAAAAAGGAGGACCCTGTGAATTATTTGAGAAATGCATTATTTTGTATCGTGCGTATTATTGAATGGATTTTACTCGCCTAATTTGAACTGATTATTGTAGAAAATGTCGAAGTTAACTCTAAAAAATCTTGAAAAAAATGTATTTTTATCACCCTGTATCTCGAAAACCAAGCCGTTTGGGACATATGTTTATATGAAAATTTCGTCCTGAAAACCTTCAAACAATCACCTCCCGAAGTTTGTCAACGAACTTAATGAACACCCTGTATGTGATGAAGGCTATATAGGTTTCAAGTTGATGACAAATTTATAATTTTGAATAATCACAAGTAAAGATTTTTTTCATTTGTTGCCTTCTTTTTGAATGTAAAGGGATATTATTGTGTATTTATATGTACATGTGTGTTTTATGCGTATTTATGTATAATAATTTTCACTAAAATGTTTCTGATTCCTGTTCACAAAGCTTTGTCAATAAGAATTTCTATTTTACAATAATAGTTATTTATGATACAAGTTCATAAAGTGGAACTTTTTTCATCCTCGTCGATATATCATGACTGTGTAGCTTGGCAACGCCGCAACGATCAGAGTCCGGTTTATTGTTGCACAACTTTCTCTCTGACAGCAAATGATACTGAATTGTATAGTATGACGGACTCTTGATCTATAGAATCCAGTCTGATGAAATCCTGATTTGATGAAATGTTGATGAGCTTCTGCTGTGTTCCTGATTTGTTAAAACCGAATTATATGGAATCTTGTTCTGCTTGTTTCAATATATTCTCTAATACTGGTTTAAAATTTTACTAATACAGATTTTCATTGTTTTTACCGATGCAGTCTCCAGTTTATCGGTATGGAAGAGTATTTTCTGATAGGGATCCAATTGCTTTATTCACAGTTGATAGTTGTATGGTCGAAAAAGTACGGTTCTTAGATTGTTTCATTCTATTCGTTTATGTTTCTGGGTTTGTATAATGTTACCAAGTAGCTGTCGGATGTTTTTTATTTCTGCTAATATAAATGGACCCTAGTACCACCACCATATGCGCAACGGGGTGACTTAACAAAAGAAGGCCATTCCAACTGCAGGAAAAATCCCACTCAGAGGAGTGAGGAGTTAGTGAGGCGAGATTTCCCGCATGCAACTATACGAGAATGACAATTCAAACAATTGCTCATTATCACATCAATGACTCCTTCAATTCTGGCATTTTTTTCCAATTTTTTTGGTTAAAACGTTGCCGTCCATCAATGATGAGAATGCATATGATATCATAGAAAAAATATAACTCAAAAAGTGATTCTGATGGAAACATTAAAAGATATTCGAATTCAACTATGTTCGATTTACGCTTGATTTATAAGTTTCGATACCTATCATTATAGAACTCTTGCAAACTGTATGGACTGTAGTACACTCTTCCAGACAACAAACACTTTCCAAACTGAAAAAGTGATTTGATACTTCTGATGTTCGATGAAAGGTGATTGAACATCTCACATCCAGTACAAATTATTGAACTTTTCATTAGAGTACTTTTAGGAATTGTCATTTTCAATTCATTATTTTGTCTTCTGATATGATCAAAAAAACTACCAATTGTGAATTTTATTTTATGCTTCTATATTAAACACTCATTTTCGAGTATGAAAATTGCAAAAACTGTTGAAATTTTATTTTTTTAAAATAGATGTCGACATGAATCCCGATAGTTTGCTTTGCTTTGGATTTAGCGAGGGGCAATATATGAAAGTATAAGTAAAAAGTTATTGGGTATAACCCCTCAAAATATTGAGCAACCGTAGACACGTGTTTCGAGCTTAAGCTCTCATCAGTACGGTAAAATCAAGTGCAAAGGTGTACAACACTTGGATGTACAAATAGAAACAAAGGACGTCAACAACAGGAAGCCAACCACACATTTGTGGCATCGGTTAGAAGACCTTGTACTCACAAGGCTACAAATAACGTCGCCACGGAGGCAGCTATAGCTACCAGCGTGACAATCCTACCCAGGAAGATACAAATCAGGATGGATTTAGCGAGGGGCAATATATGAAAATATAAGTAAAAAAGTTATTGGGTATAACCCTCAAAATATTGAGCAACCGTAGACACGTGTTTCGAGCTTAAGCTCTCATCAGTACGGTAAAATTAAGTGCAAAGGTGTACAACACTTGGATGTACAAATAGAAACAAAGGATGTCAACAACAGGAAGCCAACCACACATTTGTGGCATCGGTTAGAAGACCTTGTACTCACAAGGCTACAAATAACGTCGCCACGGAGGCAGCTATAGCTACCAGCGTGGCCCAAGTAACAATTTAAATGTTATTTGGATTTATCCTAGTTTTATGAAAGTTTTATGAAGGTTAGGTAATGCCCAATTTGATTTAGGCAGGTCATATATTATTCCTAATACGCTACCAGAGCAAACAGATTTATGAATCAGTTTCAAAACACTCCTGAAGGCTATAAGATAAAACCATTAAGCATTTAAGTATATTTGTTTTTATGATGGTTTTACAATGGCTTATACACATACACGATAAATCTTTTTGATATTAAAATAATCCACATAGAAACTTAGTTTTGTTATGGTTTTATAGCACTCCTCAAGTCCATGCAATGGTTCTGTAATAAAACTCACGATGAGGTTTCATCAAGGTTTTGAGATGTACTCTCGAGAACCGCTATAAAATCAAAGCATAAAACTATTTCCACTTAAATGCTAGTAGCTCCCCCTAACCGGTAATAAATAAATCACATTGGGTAAAGATAACTGGAAAAAATAATTAGTAATTAAACGTTTCACAAGACTAAGACACCAAATACTTATCACCGGAGTATAGACACTGAGTATACTGACCACGTCGATCACGAAAAGACGAATGTCAGGCGGGATTGACAATTGTCATTCGAAATATTTTGGAAATTGGATTCAATAATACCAAACGTACTTTTTTAGGATAAAATGGTTTTAAAGTGGTTTATTTTGAGGAGAAACGACTTTATGACGGCAATATGTGCAGCTAAAGAGAATAAAGGTAGGGTAGCCATATTTTATTACAACCAGAGGGAACAACTAAAGAGATCCTAATTTCAATTCATGTTTCTTGCAATTTGGTGTGTATGACGGAAATGAAATACACAATTATTGGTATTCATTTGTATTTAGATATAGTACAAATCATTCCGGGAAAGATTTGAGTCAAAATATTTTTTTAATTTTATGTGGTATTTTGTTTATTTTCTTAATTTCACGTTGTTATTGGGGCGCGTTGCAGATATACCACCTAACTGATGTCATTTTGTCAAAAAAATTTCATTCTCAGATGATATTAGATATTTCACGTTGTTGAATACCAATATATTCTTCATATATCACTGCCAGGACGCCATCACTATATTTTTGCTTGTAAATTAGTCGCCCTATTTTTCGCAACTGAAGAATTAGATTAATTTAAGTCCGTTTTGGCTGTAGTTATTTATGGAATATTTTCTAACCTCAATTAATGACATACAGGTTTATAACAGCCCCATGATTTGGTTTTATAATGATCCTCAGGAGGTTATTAAGAATCCTGCGAATAAGGCAAGCAGGTTTTATGCTTGCATTTCAAAAGAGCCCTGAGAACCTTCATAGGATTGGGCCCTCGTAGATTTATAGCAGCTTTAAGGAGGTTTTATGGATGTCGTTACAGCAAAACAGTTTTATCGATGCTGTGATTGTTATGGTCTTCAGAACCTTCTGAGGGCTATCACAAAACTGAAATTGTTACTTGGGGACAATCCTACCCAGGAAGATACAAATCAGAATGGATTTAGCGAGGGGCAATATATGAAAATATAAGTAAAAAAGTTATTGCTTATAACCCTCAAAATGTTGAGCAACCGTAGACACGTGTTTCGAGCTTAAGCTCTCATCAGTACGGTAAAATCAAGTGCAAAGATGTACAACACTTGGATGTACAAATAGAAACAAAGGATGTCAACAACAGGAAGCCAACCACACATTATTAAAAAATTAGAACATTCTGAAATCAGTAACCACAACAAACTCCCCAAAAAGCTATTCCATTCCTCCAATAAGATAATGATACAAAGGTTCGGAAGCTGAAAATCCTAATTTATTCGATACAACTCTCAATCCATAACATCTAACCAGATGAGAGTTTTTAGTGCCATTTTATGCATCATTGTCATTGTCATATCATCACTATTTTGAAACTGAATAGTTATGGTGTTGACAACAAGTGATTCCTTGTATTATAATCATGTGCACGTTCATCCATGGTATTCTGATTTAAAAAATGTATATACAAGTCTCTAAAATATAAATTCTTGCCACAGGTTTAATATGTAATCATTATGTACGGTAATATATGCATTGAAATAAAAAGCCCAAATCCTTTCGACGTTCAGTTTTAAATTGAACCTAGGATTTTTACAAAAAAATCAATAACTCGAGAACGGTTAGAGTTGGGTTCGTGACATCTCTTCTGAAATCATTTTATTCTTTGTAACAAAACAGAAATAGATGACACTAATTTTTAACCGACCAGGTATAATCTGTAATATTTTTTTTCTAGTAGCTCCATTCGATAAACATATTTTGACGAAAACCAATTTCCAAAAAAAAATTGTTCGTTAGGAGTCAAGAGAACGTGTCGTATAGGGGTGCCCCACCCTGTAAATTGCAGTCTGGGGCGTATTCGCAACCATCCAAATCATCTGGCTGTCAATGTATCTTCTACCTGCATTTTAGAGAATATTTTCCAAAAATTCAGCCCTGTAAAAGTATGTTATAGAATACTACATTCCAACAACTTTAGGCCAGTCTGGCAGGGACTTATACCCTTGCAAATCTTCTGGAATTTTTTTTTGTCATACCTACATCAAAATGTATGAATCAGAACATATTCAAATGCCACCTTTGTGGAAGTAAATTAATTTTCATGATTAGTTTAGATTTTGAAAAATTTGTGAGGTTTTGTGGCACTCAAACAAATCCTGCCAGACTGTTGTTTTTTCAACTACCTGAATTCCAGTTGAACACAAAGTTTCATCCTTGGATCTCTTACGTTGTCAAATTGGCTCCCAACTCTCAGTATATTTGAGATTATTCAGTTGGTCATTTTTCCATTACAACGTAGTATTATTTATAATGTCAACAGATTTACTGCCTGAATACTACTATGACACAATTAACTACCAGTTTTACAAACATTTGTTAGATAGTATAAGTAAGACAGCAATTAATATAAAAAAGATTATACAAAAAATTAACTGAAACTGCGAACATAGTTAGGGATAATATATGTGATATTAATTGAAGAAGTACTTCAAGAGTTCTATAGTTTAGGAAAATGAAGAATACTAGTATTCTGCTAAATTATTTGTAACGTTAAATGTTCTTGAAGGACTCTGGGTTGAAATTATATATTTTAAGGCCAATTTATGATACTGACTTCTTATAGAGGGTGGAATTAGAACGAGGAATATTTTTGTGTCTGGAATTTATTGATGTTGAACTCTATTTTTGTATATGAATTTCGCAATATTGAAATGATGTAAATGTGTTAAGTCAAGCATTTTACATTCAATGAAGATTTGTTCGGTGTAGAATATATGTATTTTTCAAAGTATTACTTTCAAAATACATTTCTGTGTCACTTTCAAACAATTTATTTGATTACACGATATTCCAGATTTTACCAAGGATTTATAGGCCAATTTCAAATTTTTTTCTGATTTTTTGATGATCATAATTTCACAATTTATGTGTCCAATGTTTCTTCAGAAATATCTAAATCACCATACTTCTTGAACCACCTTCAATGGATCCCCAATCAGATTTTCATTTCATCTTTAATCATCCCAATTCTTTTCGAACAAATAATTGCAGGGGCTCCCTGAATATCCACTAATTACCCTTGCAGCAAATTGGCTCATTGTCTCATTGTGGAATCCTCATTCGCCTTTGGTAACTCTTCTTGACAGAGAAGTTCGTATGAATATGCCTGTTAATAAGCGGGGCATAATTACGTCTCTATCCAGAGAGGTCGATTTGTATCGCTGAATATTCATAATGGCTTTCCCGATTGACATGATGTTACGGGTGTTGTCGACAACAAAAGATTTATCTTCCATCGCGGATGTACCACTGGAATCATGAGCTTCCTTGGAATCATGAGCTTCCTTTGGACAGATACCGTGATTGGATATTGGTTTGGACAAAGTCGAACAATCTTTTTTTAAGGGAATTCCTGTGATGTTCGGAGAACAACGTAATAGCAGAGGAAAAGTGAGCCAGTGAAAAATGTTTTCATATTATTTTATTTTGAGGGTATGGCTGCTCAAAGTGGGACACACTGTATGTGTCCTTTTCCATCAACTTACATTTAATGTACACTTTAATTTTATTGTTAGTTCAACATATCAATCATATGTCTTCATTGTTAAGAACTGTGAGAATTAAAATAATTAACTTGAACTATATTTCAGTTCAGTTAGGTCAAAACTAGAATATGAAACTAAAATATGGAGTATTTTTATGTTCACTTGTATAGATAAAGTTCAGAAGAAATTCCTAAAAGTCCTAAGCTTTAAAATGAATGAAATTTATCCTCAAAAGACGTTGTGATTACCTTGATTCATCACATAGATTTGACTGGGAAAAGCAGATATCTGGCATCTGTTTTAGGCTTCTGTAAATTATTCAGTGGTAAAATTGACAGTCCCGTATTACTGTCGCAAATAGATATTTTTGTTCCAAGAACAACATCTAGATATAACAGTTACTCTTTATGAAAAACATTTAAAACAATTCAATTTGAAAAGCTCCAAAAAATTGTATGTGCAGTAATGCAAACAAATTTTCTAGTATTAGAGACTTCTTTTCTTGCAATTTTTGTGATTTAAAAATAAATCTCGTTCCTATCTTGGAATTTTAAGATTGCTGAAATGGGACTTGTGATTTCACTCATATTTACAAATTACTGGTGAAAGTATTTCGACGAGATGCTGTAAACTTCAACCTGTTGTAATCAGTAAATCATAATACTAAAAGAAGAGAAAAAATTCCAGTATTTCAATCATCTGAATATTTTCAGCAGAAAAATATTACGTTACGGCTGTGCTCAAGCGTTGAGCTAGTAACCCACGTTTCTCCGAAACCACTTGAGTAAAAGGAGTTGTGTTAGAAAATAGTTATTAATCAGCGTGATTGTGATTGAAAAAATTGGTCTTTATACGATCTATGAATTCTAAAAATTTCAAATAGTACTTGTGATTTCGCTGAAGTTCAAAAATTAGTTCTACAAGTATTTCGGAGACATAATGAAAACTTCAACCTATTAAAAATTTATTGTAATCAGGAAATTTTAATGCTTAAATATTTGGTGAAGTTTCTCTTATTTTTGGCGAAAGAATAATAGAATATTTGGTGGAGTTGCTGCGAGAGTAATTACAATAATTGAACACAACACAAGTCAACACAAAAAGGATTTCAGAGACATGCAGTGAGAACAGTTCCTCAATCATAAGTTTCACATAGAACCATGAAGTTCACCTAATTTCTATGATGTTTCAATTCAATTGTTGTTAATTTGATTGGTTCTAAACAAAAATCAGTTATGTTATACGAACACAATTCAATGAACTAAACTTCCATTCACGTGCATTCCTCCATCTGCACAGACAATACAATATGAATGACCCTTCTCCCGGCTGCAGACAAACTATTCAAGAGTAATTTGCGCTCACGTTAGAAATTTCTGGGAAATGGCATCACACAACACTGATGGATTATTTTACAATGCAATTTAGTCGGCCCACGCTCAAAACTCATTATGTTATGTTGGTATTCCATGTCAAGGATGAGGCTTATTATTATTTGATTACTTCACTATTATTCGTTTCGTTTACCATCTAACGGTCAATATAAATTCTGTGCTCACAAGTGATTGTTTTGAATCGTGATGTAGTTCAGAACTGTACGAGACAACTTAAATTAATGTTAGAAGTCCACTATAGTTATTTATGATACAACTTCGTGAGGTAAGATTTTTTTTTATGAGCTCGAAGTATGTTGACTGAGGTGGAGCCGAGTTCAACAAAACACGCGAGTACAAAAAAGGTCTTCGCGGAAATGTATCATACACATCTTTTTCTACGGCAGTTATTATATTAATACATTCTGACAGTTGTTGAATGTATCAACATCTGAGGATCTCAATTTCCGTCGTATTATCAGGTGATGACTCCCGAGTACAATCTGATGCAATCTGTATTTTGGAGAAATGTGAATAATGCGTAAAACATTACGCACAATTGATGACTTTACGTACAGATGATTTTTTTTACGCACTTGTTCTGAAGATTATCACTTTACGCACTGGAAACAGTGCGTGACTTGGATTAGGCACTGTCGGAGAAAAAATATTTTGCGGATGTGTTTATATTACGAAAACGTATTGTTTATTGTATATTGGAGATAACACTTCGAAGATACTAGAAGGAATAAATGAATCACTTGAGCTTGAATTAGATTATCTTTCATTCGATTAACTTGGATTGAAACTGTAATAATACGTTAGAATCAAAGATATAATTATTTATTATGCAACTGACTTTAAGACTAATGTCGTTCTGACATCCTTGTTACAACATACCCAGGGATCATAATCTTTATTACAACATCTCCATTTTCAAGTAAATATTACAAACATGAATATAACAATAATGAATATTACAACATCTCCCTCTTTAAGTGAATATAACAATAAATATCACATTATATCCCCCTCTTCAAATACATGAAAATGAAAATATAATTGTAACTTCTCCAAACAATAACTCATTTCCATAAAAAACAATCATTCCAGAAAAAAAAAATTGCCAATGCCAACATAATCAATACAAATTGAAATTGTCAAATTTTCTGGTCAATTTTATGTTTCGTGTACTTTTTTTATAGTCTTCTTGAAATTGAATTCCTTCATTGTGGTTCATACGCACAGGTGTACTCGTACTTTCACTGGATTCTGAGGAAACTCCACTAAATTCAGACATGTCCTAATATAATTCCGTAGTGGGATGACTAGATCTGTCAATAGATCCAGAATCAATTTCAATGTTGGGAACATGTATCTCATCTTTCTTATCAATTCTCTCAGAATGTGAAATTCTCAAGTCATTACTATTTCTTCGCAATATTACACCTTCTTTGGTTTTAATCTGATAAGAACGAGGTGGAAACTTCAATTTAGAAACAATCACAGCTTGCTCCCAAATTTTTCCTCCCCTATAAACAATTTTTTCACCTACATCAAAGTCACTTTTACGCCTAGCCTCAATATCATAATATAGTTTATGTTTATTCCTTTGAATTTTTTTATTTTTCATTAAATTTTCTTATTAATTCATTTGGATAATCGACTGCAACGGGCAATTTTGTTCAATTTTGTTTTCAATTTCCTACCAAACAACAATTCAGCAGGTGAGGATTTTCCCAACCCAGTTAGAGGAGTGTTTCGATACTCCATAAGCCCTACCTTTATGTCTCTGTACTTTCTCAATATACTTTTAGTTATTTGAACCGCCCTTTCAGCTAAACCGTTAGACTTGGGATATCTTGGACTACTAGTTATGAATTGAAATCCCCATTTTCAGCAAACTGTGCACATTCGTATGAAGAGAATGGTATATTATCAGATATTATTATATCTGGAACACCATGTGTTATGAAAATATTTTTTAAAGCATCAATAATGTCTGAGCTTTGTTTACCGTTCAATGAAACTATTTTCAACCACTTGGAAAAATAATCAATTACAACTAAGTAACTAGTATTTCCAAATTGCAAAATATCACAACCAATTTTTTGAAAAGGAAGTTCAGGGATATCATGCAATATGAGAGGCTCTTCAACATTCGTACACCTGAAACGCTCACAAATATCACAACTTTTTATCATGTTTCCTATATCATTCGACATTCCTGGCCAGAACAAAACTCCACGTGCCCTATCTCTAGTCCTATTCACTCCGAAATGACTTTCATGGAGTAATTTCAACATTTTGTTTCTAAGTCCATTTGGTACAATAATTCTATCTCCATAAAACATAAGATCATCCACGACATGGATATCTTGTCTCGGCTGATAATATGTTTTTAAATCTCCAAAATATTTTGTTCGGGCCCAACCCATTTTACAAAATTCTAATACTTTCTTTAATATCGGATCCTCCATTATATTCTTTCTGAATTCATTTTTTTCTTGCTCACACATTCTCAAATTTTTCTCAACACTATGTACAATATCATTCATCTGTAAATCATCATCAACTTTTTCATCAGAACAGTTTCTTGATAAATAGTCAGCCAAGTACAGATATTTGCCTGGCATATAAGAAACTTCTAAATAATATTTCAAAAGCTTCATACGTAATCTTTGTAACCTCGCTGAATCAACCTGAATTACTATTTCCTTTTTATGATAAAAATTAGTGAGTATACCTGCATTAATTATGGCCTTTTTGACCTCTTCTAATGCAATATCATGAACTTTGATCCACTGAAATACTATATTTTTTTTCAACAATTCATGTAAGGGACTTGATAACTGAGCTAAACTAGGAACATAGTTTCTCAAATAGTTAACAAATCCTAATAATCTCTGTAATTCTTTTTTCGTTTTAGGTGGTTTCAAATCTTTAATGGCATTGATTTTCTCATCGTCAATTCTCATACCCTCATTGTTAAATATGTTTCCCAAATATTTTACCTCTGTTTGCCGAAACTGCACTTTGTTCTTGTTGAATTTTACATTGAGTTGTCTAGCTCTGTCAATCACTTTTTCAAGTGTATCATCATGTTCTTGAATGGTTGAAGCTGAGATTATAGACCGTCAGATAGTGACAGATTTAGGTGTCCCATTTTCACATACAAGCCTCGAATAGGGTTGAGAAGTACATCGATGTTGAGTAAAATGGAGGGAAATTTACGAGTGGCTCCTGGGGAAAACATATGGAAAATTAGATTTTCCAGAACAGAAATAAAATGAGTAAGTTGCTCATTTTTTCACGCTAGCCCTTGTTCACCTAGTTATTAATTGATAGAACCTGGCATCGGAATACCAAAGGCTTGAATGTTGCAGGTGGCTAAAGGGTTGAAATGAGGGCGTGATCTTGTAAGGAAAAATCGAAATTTTGACTGATTTTCTCACACAAGCCCATCGAAACTATGAAAACCTACATCGTCACTAGACCGAAAAACATAATGGCTTGAGTGGCGCGAATGGAGAAGTAGATTTTGTCGTCGGAAAATTTAACGGAAATTCTTTTTGATTTTTCAGTTATTTTTCCATGCAAGCCTTTGGAAGTATAGAATATTATTGACGTGTTAAGACATTACAATAAAATTGGCATGACTATTGGATGTAACCGGAACGAAGGCTTGCGTCGAAAAGTTGCAGGAAAAATGTAAGGAAATTGACACCATTTTCTCACGCAAGCCGTTTTGCATATGCTTAGAAAAAGTGATTCTTAGACTAAATAACAAAAGGCTTGAGTGTCAGACATGGTCAGCATATTAATTATACATTTATATTTATATAACAAAGAGCTGACAAAAACATTTTAGAAAATTAAATCATTTTCCCACACAAGCCCTTTGGCATATACCTAGAAAATGTGATTTCAAGACCCTGTAATGAAAGGCATAAGTGTAGGAAATGGAACATATAATTAATTTTGAAAAGAGCTGACAAAAATGTTTATGCAGGGTTATTATTTTGACCATCTGATTTAGTAAATATTTCCTTCTATAAGTTTGATAATATTTTATATGTGTGGATTACGTATAAAAAATATACAATTTTTTTTTAAATATTGATGATGAAATGAGCTAACTTTATGAATGATATCACAAAGTGATTTTACAATATCTCCAGAACGAGCTAAATGTATTCATGATTGTCATCGTCGTCCTCACTTATTTCCTCTTCCTCGCCGCCTGCTTTATGCTTTATATTATACGACATCTTTTCACGTATAGGATATCTAATTTTTCATGTTCAGTAGCTGCAGTATTGTTTTACACATACATTAGTTTTGTAATAATTAAAAATGCAACAACATATATTTCTTACGAATATGTTAAAATTACTTAACAGAAACTTCAAAATATTAGACAAACTTAAGATATTATACGAATGTGTCACGGGTCATCTCAAAAGAGGACGATGTGAGAAATACGGAATCTGCTCGTAGACGGGAGCATCCTACATCATTTGATGATTCCTCTTTGGTGTAGTAAAATGGACTCAAGAAGAGCAGCGACAACTCGACGTTAAAACTCACAAAATGATGCATCTTCATAGGAGTTTGCATCCTACATCGTCCGCTCCACGGCTATACTTCCCCAGACCACGAGGAGAACGTGGACTTTTGAGTTTGGAGTGTCTACATAACATAATGGTACTGAACGGAGCCTGTAACGTCAACAAAACTTCAGATCCCATTCTCTGCATGGTCTGTGACCATAAAAAAGCAGGGATCGGAGCATTTCTTTTTAAGGCAGATGCCCGTGCAGCCGATGAACTTGGTCTCGTGTTCGACACTCACACTGTCACCGAGTTGGAAACCGTTCGGAAAAAGCTCTCCTGCAGCTTCATACGAATAAGCCAATGCATGGGATCTACATCAAGAACATCGAAGACTTTGGCTTATCCGAAAATGTGACTTCTGCCTTCCTCAGGTCAAGTGAGCTGAAGTCGGAGACCGAGAAATTCGTAATGGCCTGGCAGGATGGTGTCTTCAACACCTTAGTCTATCGTAGACGCGTGATGCGGTGTCAGCCTATGTCCACATTCCACCATTGAGGAATGATGAAAACACTGCTCTCGGGCCCTAAAAATCATACCGGCTTGCCGTAATATGGCAGAAATCTTAGACGGATGGATGCAGAAGGCCGTCATCCTTGGTCCACTCTGTCTACTCAGGGCACACGATTCTCGGACCCGATAGTCACTTACCCCAAAGACGTGAAGAATGGTTATTGCGAATAATTGACACCAGCAAGCCCTCCGGATGTATCGGGGCTCCGGAACAGGGCCTGACTGGGACATTCCTAACTAAGCCAATCAGTAGAGCATTTTTTCCTGACAAAAACACTAGTAGAAAACCGACTGTGCCATCATATGAAAGACAGACAGTCCGTAGTAGTGTTTTCGACTCGCAACTGTCTTTACTAATTTGTTATAAACATTTAAATAACAAAAAAGTTGTTCTGCTTATAAAATGAAAACTTATGGAGCAATCTGGTTGTTCCAATCGGAAGAATTGTGGATAATTGAAATAAAAACCAAATGGAATGTTTTACGACCCGAGCAGATCATTAGTAACGGAGGAAAACCTGAAAAACCGTAAAATTTCACAATTTAAAAAAAAATTCATAACTCCGTCATTTTTCAAGAAATAGGGTTGACCCTCCTCATGAAAGTATTGAATCATGTGCACTTTATGTGTACATCAAACAGGCTCTGACGGTTCATTAGTTTTGGAACAATTGCAATTTGATTTTTTTTTTGCACTATCTTGCAGCGTGCCTGGATGCTCCAGTGATAGTCTGATTTCAATTTCTACAACAGATTTTGAAAGTACAAGTTTAGTACCCCAAAACGTATATTCTCATTTTACGCTAAAATGCTGCGGAGTGGGTGAAATCGGCCGAGCTGGTAGAAGAGGTCGAGTGGTAGGAGAGAGCGAGGGATGAGTTGAAGCGTATTCTCACGTAACCCATTCATTGAAAAACTTCCCCTCATCATCCGGATTCTCCTACCACTCGGCAGCTAATGCGGGCTAGGCCGTTTTCAGTCATGTTTGCATGCATTTTTCACCCATTTCGCACCATTGTAACGCAAAATGAGAATATACGTTTTGTAGTACTATATTTACGTGAGTACACACAGAGGACACGTAAAGTACACATGATTCAATACTTTCATGAGGAAGGCCATTCCTACTTCTTGAAAAATGGCAGAGTTATGAATTTTTCAAAAAATCGCAAAATTTTCTGGTTTTCCCAGTTGTTCTCCGTTACTAATGATCCGACCGGGTCGTAAAACATTCCATTTTGTTCATATTGCAATTATATATAATTCGTTCCATTGGAGCAACTAGATTGCTTTATTAGTTTTCATTTTATATACAGAACAATTTAAAAAAAAACACGTTTTTTGTTATTTAAATGTTTACAACAAATCAATAAATGACAGTTGCGAGTCGAAAACATACCAGAATATAACTTGTTATGGCATAGTCGGTTGCCTACTAGTATTTTTGTTAAAAACTCGCTCATTTTTTGCTTGGTGTAAACAGATAATAATGACCCTGCATAAATAAACATTTCTATAATTTTTGGCAACTCTTTTATGGATAAATAATATGCTCCATGAGGAACACTCAAGCCTTTTGTTATATAGTCTCAGAATAATTTTTTCTAATCATATGCCAAAGGGCTTGTGTGGGAAGATGATATTATTTTCTGGAATGTTTTTTAAATAAATCATGTATAATTAATATGATGACCTTGTCCGACACTCAAGCCTTTTGTTATTTAGTCTTAGAATAACTTTTTCTAAGCATATGCGAAACGGCTTGCGTGAGAAAATGGTGTCAATTTCCTTACAATTTTCCTGCAAGTTTTTCATGTTCTGAAAATTTGAAGGCCACGCTTTGCACTCAAGCCATTAATTTTAACGGACTGTTAAATTCATAAGATTTTTTTGGAAATAATTTCATTTATGGGAAAATAACTGAAAAATCAAAAAGAATTTCCGTTAAATTTTCCGACCAGAAAATCTACTTATCCATTCACGCCACTCAAGCCATTATGTTTTTCGGTCTTGTGACGATGTAAGTTCTCATAGTTTCGATGGGCTTGTGTGAGAAAATCAGTCAAAATTTCGATTTTTCCTTACAAGATCACGCCCTCATTTTAACCCTTTAGCCACCTGCAACACTAAAGCCTTTGGTATTCCGAAGCCAGGTTCTTTCAATTAATAACTAGGTGAACACAGCTAGCGTGAAAATATGAACAACTTACTCATTTTATTTCTGTTCTGGAAAATCGAATTTTCCATATGTTCTCCCCAGGAGCCACTCGTAAATTTCTCTCCATTTTACTCAACATCCATGTACTTTTCAACCATATTCGAGGCTTGTATGAGAAAATGGGGCACCTAAATCTGTCACTATCTGACGGTCTATTAACAAGTAATCAAAATAAATGGTAACATTTGGAATATCACCAAAGTTTTGAATAATAATTTTTTGAAATAATTCCGGTGCTAAGTTTATTCCAAAGGGTAATCTTAAGAATCTGTAACAACCAAAAGGTGTAGAAAAGGTACACAGCTTACTAGAATCCTCATCCAATTTCAATTGATAAAACCCATCTTTAAAATCTAGAACAGTGAAATATTTTTTTCCACACAATTCACTTCTTATCTCTTCAATACAAGGTATTTCATAAAATTCTCTTTGTATGCATTTGTTTAATTCTTGAGGATCAATACATAAACGTAATGACCCATCAGGTTTTTCCAAAATGACAAGATTATTTACCCACTGACTAGACCCATCAACTTTTGTAATTATTCCCTTCTGTTCAAATTCATTCAATGTTTTGGCCAGCTTATCTTTTATCACTGAAGGTACACGTCTAGCTGGTTTAGCAACAGGAATACTATTTGATTTCATATTTATGTGACAATTTTCTTTGAAACTACCCAATCCTTCAAAAATATCTCTGTTGGCCTTGATGAATTTATCTTTTTCTGTAAAATTTAAATCATCGACTTTTTTATCAAACCTAAGTCAATACACGTAGACAACCCTAAAAGAGGACTGACATTCAAATCTACTATTAAAAATTCAATATTCACTCTATCTTGATCAAGAAGACAGTGTAGTTTCACAATTCCATCAGGCTTCATTTTGTTTCCTCCATATGCTTCCAGAATAATGGGTGTTTTATTCAGTTTTCTGTTCACATTCTCGATCACATTATTCTCACAAATTTGAAGTAGAAGCTTCTTCGGTAAAATATTTACATCTGATCCCGTATCTAGCTTGAAAGTAATCTCTTCCCCACTAATAATCACTCTTGTGGTCCAATGTGTTTTTCCCTTTATTTCTCCAACTTGTACGATACTTTCGACAAATAATGACTCAAACTGACTTTCAATATTGTGACAGCCTTCACTTTGCATGCAGAACTGAAATTGTTCCTTCCATGGCATTTGTGACAAACCTTTCCATACGCAGGACACCTTCCTTCAATACGATGATTATAGTTACATCTACTGCATTTATCAACTTTTCTCTTCTCTTTATCAATGTTTCTAATTTCTTCTTCTGAAAGTTTTCTTTTCACTGCATCTACATATTTGTGTCTGTTTTGTAATGTTTCCATGTGCTTTTTAGTTATTTCTACAGTACGGCAAGTTTCTTCAGTAACTTTTAGTGTTAATTCATGTGTATTCAACAATTTCTCTTGTAAACCTCTATCTCGTATACCAAGAATAACTCTATCAACAATGATTGATTCTTCCTGATCACCATATTCACATGACTTCACCAATTTCTTCAAGTCAGTCATGTAATGATCAAATGATTCGCCTTCCTCTTGAAATCTGTTGTTGAATACAAATCTTTCTTTCTTAGATTGCAGTAAGCTTCGAATTCTTTCACGACTTTTTCTAATTTATTTCTATCGCCATCTGTCAATTTGAAATTATTGAAGATTTCAACCCCTTCAGGTCCTATTAAATTCAGTAGTATTGCTACTTTCACTTTATCTTCTTTATCATCTCTGCCAGTTGCTGATAGATATATATTGAAGCTTTGGATGAACCTTTTGAAGTTCTCACTACGATTTGAATCAAACTTCAATTGATCGGGTAATCTTCCTGCACATTCCTTTATTCGTTTTATAATTACTCAGTTCTTTCCTGACTGCGCCATGTAATAATACGTTAGAATCAAAGATATAATTATTTATTATGCAACTGACTTTAACACTAATGTCGTGCTGACATCGTCGTTACAACATACCCAGGGATCATAATCCTTATTACAACAGAAACCAAAGCCATAATTATAACTGAAGAAAAAGAAGATCTAACCTTCTAGACAACTGAAAATATTATAACGCATTAGTAGAAAGTCATATTCGATACGGAATTTTTGCCTGGGGATGTTTGTCGACGGCACATATCAACTCTCTTGAAGTGCTGCAAAGATTTTTGAAAATAAATTTAATAAAAACGGACTTACCCGTCCAATAGTCTTAACAAAGAATCAGGTGTCTTAGATGTAAGACAAATGTTTGCACACAACGTTATTTGTCATCACCATCGAAATAAAACAAAAAATCAGATTATTTCTCACCATCACGAAACAATACAAAAAGGCAACTATATAGATCCTTCAATGAGAAAGGCACTAGAACAAAATTTTAATGAATTTGTTGCTCAAATATTGTATAACTTCTTACCGGAGGATCATGTTTTCAGAAAAAGGTTGAAATTGTATATAAATGCAAACCCGCGCAAACTTTCAACAACTTTCTTGAAAATTAATAAGTCCCTCCCCTCCCCACCACCCAGTTTAATCGATCATCTTGCTCATTTATTATTAACAATAGTATTATACCTATCTTCGCAGTTTGTTTTATTCTATTACCCATTGTATCATAAGTATTTTTAATTTTACAAACAACTGCTAATTTCTTCTTTGCACTTGAAACAAGTGTTCAATCACTTATCAAGATCCCTTTATTCACATGATATGTTTATCCTCACATTGAATCACTGTACTATTATATTGTATTATTGGATTGGATTGTATTCTATTGTATATGCAAGTTTGTGGATGAACAACTACAACAACTATGAACTATAACGAATATGATTGTATCAGTCGAAACTGTGCATTTCAACTTACTAACAAAACCATGACTACTGAAAGTAATATTCACATTCTAAGATAGAGGAGGTTAACAGATATTGTAACATTTTTTTTTAAATATCGTTTATTTAAACAACTCTTATTACAATATCATTGACCTAATGTAAAAATTCTCAAATCAGTGCTTTAAACACTGGCCTCGAGAATAACAAAATTTAAAGGTAATAAATACAGTGCTGCAAAGGCAGTTAATTAACGTTTACATAAACATTCAATTCTCTAACAAAACTCTTATAATGATTCGAATCTTTTAAGAACTGCGGTAAAGTATTAAATGTTTTGATTGCATCTACAATCGGATTGTTCAAACCTATATTTGTCCTTGTGTATATTTGATAGATGTTATTATGGGATCTTGTTTGGTAATCATGTACATCAAAGCAAAAATCAGTATTTATGTTTCATTTCTGTTGATTATTGAGTATTTTATAAATAAGTTTGCATTGTTCTATATCCAGAATTTCTTTTAATCGAATTAAGTTCAATTCTGAATGAATTGTATTTGTGCTAGTGAGCCAATCATATTTGAATAGAATTTTAAGAACTTTGTTTTGTAATTTCTGAGCTTTATCAAAATTAACTTCTCCACACATTCCCCACACAGGCAAGAGATAGGTACCTGAAGTGTGTTAAGAAGAAAGAATTATAAACTTGAAATTTACTTTTCATAGACAGATAATTTCGACATTTATACAAAGCGGATATCATTGAAACTATTTTTTCAGAGATTTTGTTAATGTGTGGAGACCAGTTCAAATTTTCATCTACAATTAATCCTAAATATTTTATACACATTACTTCTCTCTATCGGTACACCATTTATGTTAAGATGAAATTCGTTAATTATTTTATTTTTCTGCTCAAATACTATATATTTGGTTTTATCAATATTGATTTTCAATTTATTTGAAAACACCCATTTAAGGTAAGCATTAAGGTCATTATTCACTTGATGATTGAGATTATTTTCATCTGTTCCGGTGTATAGCAGGACGGTATCATCTGCAAAGGTGAAATACCTTGCCTCCAGATTGGCCAGTTTGAGGTTGAGTACATAAAGGGAGTACAACAGCGTATTCATAGCGTATTTCGTATTGGTTATGGCAATTTGTCATATTTGGAAGATTCGTCATGTATTTTGGGGCGTGTACAAAATAGCTGGTATGACCTACTAATGTAATCAATGGAAAAATGGCGAACAGTGCATTTAAATCCTGATTCTTGAGAGTTGTTTATACTTTTAATATTGCTACTTTGTATAATCTTCTAATTCTGATGCAGTTTAAATTGATAAAAAAATCTTAGAATCGATGTATTTTAATCATTAAGTTTCTTGAGTTATAAACAAATCAGCGTTTATGATACTAATTTTCTCGTACTTTTCACAACAAATATAGGTGAAGGACGAAACTGAACGAAAATTATAATTGAAAGTTTGATTTTGTGGAGAAAATTCCATAAAAACCGTTATAATAAACCATTTCAAATATTATTCATTATAACTGAACCGAATCAATTTATGAATTCAATTCAAATAATTCGATATCATTGGAATTTGCTGCATTATACACCACATAATCACTTGAACTTGAATCAGATTATCTTGTATCCAAATAACTTCGTTTGAAACTGAAGCTATAACTATGACTGTCATTCATTAATTTGTTTTGCTTATAAAATGAAAACTGATAGAGCAGTCTTGTTGTTCCAGAATCAGAAAAATTGTAGAGAATTAAAATACAAGCAGAATGAGATTTCTTAAGACACTATTGGATCATTGGTAACCAAAAAAAACTGAAAAATTTTGCGATATTTTTAAAAACTAATAGTATGCGAGCTAGCAACGTCGGGAAAACAAGAATTTCAGTAAGGCCAGTTTATAGATATGTTACCTTTCTCTTTCTCCCGGACGTCATACGGGCCATCTGGCTGGCGGTAGAGGTTGCGTTCATCAGTGCGCATCGTTCCTATTTATTTTTCAAATTAATTTAAGATGGTTTCTTTTCTTATTATTATTTTAGTTGAACTCTTTGACACATGAATCAATTATTGACAGATATTTTTATCGTTGTTTAAACTGTGCCATACGCTAATTTTGATTAAAAAATAACTTATTTTTATATGATGATTTTTAAGTATCTACAAACCCAAAATTAATTTGCTAAACAAACACCTAAGGGAAAAAAATAATTTGGTTGTTAAACTTCCAGCTAGACCGATTTGAAAGTGAAAAGTGATGTGGTATTATTATGAGAACAAAATGTACTCTGAGAAACATCACCAACTTCAGTTTTTATCATGATTCCACAGACCCCATAGAACATGATCCACTGTGAGGTTTATGCGCAGGCGCATCAGCCGGCCAAAGCTGCAAACGGCTGTTGTGGTTTATCTCGCTTGCGCAACTAGCGCCTGACTGACATGCCCAATCATTTTTCACTTTCAAATCGGTCTGGCTGGAGGTTTAACAACCTAATTATTGTTTGGCAAATTAAATTTGGGTTTATAGATACTTAAAAAACATCATATAAAAATTTCAGCCATACTAAAATATTTTGAATTCTTTTTTGTATATTATTCAATTTTTTTCTTTATTTTGTTATTGGCGTCTGGCACAGTTTAAACAACGATAAAAATATCTGGCAATAATGTATTCATGTATCAAAAAGTTAAATGAAACTAACAAAAAAAGAAACCTTCTTGAAAAATCAATATATTACCTGTACAGGACAGGTACGATGCGCAGTGATGAACGCAACCTCTACCGCCAGCCAGATGGCCCGTATGACGTCCGGGAGAGTGAGAGAGATAACATTTCTAAAAACTGGCCGACCTGAAATGCTTTCTCGAAAGCGTTGCTAGCTCTTAGACTATAATAACCACGCCATTCTTCAAGTTGTAGGGATGGCCCTTCGCATGCAAGTATTGAATCATGTTTGCACAAACAGGCGCTGTCTGACGATTTGTTTACGCATTATTGCAATTTGATTTTGCACTATCTTGCAGCGCGCCTGGATGCTTCAATGATAGTCCGATATCAATTTCTCAAACAGATTTTGAAAGTAGAAGTATAGTGCTACTATCAAAACGATGAGAAAACTTGTTGATGGGAACATCCGAGACAATGATTCCGAGAATCCAATTTTCTCGCAGTTTCAATACTCCAATCAACGTGGAAAATCCTGTCAGACGGTGCTCCATAGCATAGTCGGAAGTATTGAGAAATCTCTATGTGAGGAGATTGCACTCACAGCGTTTTTTGAAAGGGACATTTAATAGCACATCAAATGCGACTATCACATCAGCCCTCAGGGAGAGAAACGTTGCTCCCGCCCTGAACCAGTGGATATTGGCCAAGCTTGGGTGCAGGGTAATACAGGCCAACCCATTCGAGGTCACAATGGAGCTGAAAGCTACGAGAGGATACCGTCAGGAAGGAACTGGAAAGGCATGTGAGCCCAGTGCTATGCTGATGACATCATCATAATGGTTACTGGAAAGCATATGGAGGTCTGTATGGATCTGATGCTCAGCCCTCACAGACGCACAGACGTGGGGTTCAAGGAAAATCCTTGAGGACAACCCTTATGAAACCACGATTTTTCCTTTCACCAGGAAGAGAAACCCAGAGATCAACAGAGCTCTTCGAATCTTTGGTGACAGCCCACAGATGTCAGGACAGACAAAATATCTGGGGTTAAACTTAGACTCGAAGCGCACCTGAAACGAACATCTGGAAAAAGTGCTTATAAGGACAAGGATATCACTAAAGATGGCCTTGCGCTCCTTTGGCAGAACTTGGAACCATAGACCCAAATAATCCCTTCTTCTGAACACATCAATAGTTAGGTCCTCGATAACGAATGGAACAGACTAAAGTGCCTGGGCCAATGGAGGGGCAATAACGTAGGACATTCCAACATTATGAAGGTCAAAAAAATCGACACATCTGAGATGCCGTAGGACAAAATAACTTCAGCCTACTTCTTTGATGAAACATACACCACCATCATATAAGATAGGTAAGTCATATCAAAGGCAATACCAATTATGTCAAGAGGGCAAATCTGGCACACCGGTGTCTTTAAGATCAGCAATTTGAAAGGGGCTGGAATAAACGGGCAGAGAACAAGCAAGACATCCGTCTAAGCCTCGGTACATAGTGCCGTATTTGTTTTAATTTTATAAGAAAATAATAAAAGAACACATTTTTTTTTATTTGAATGTTTATAACAAATAAATAAATAACAGTTGCAAGTCAATAACTGAATAGAATTCACCTACTTCCATGTGCTATCACAATCGGTTTCCTACTAGAATTTTTGTTACGAAAAATCCTTTATTGATTGTTCTGTACTAGACATGGTAGCACGACTGATGAATATGTTGACTGAAGTGATTTCTGGTCACGAAGGCCGAGTTGTGTTAACATTTTTTTGCCAACGTAAGGAATCCGTAGAACTGGTGACGCCAAGCAACTACTTGATTGTATTGTTTATGGGTGAATACTTGTCAGTAATTACTTCAACTTCTCCAGCTAATACTACCAAGTACAAGTAAACGATTATTCTATCTAAATTGAGTATATACTTTTACATGACAGACTCTACTTTCCTAAATAGTAAATACTTTCTAGTGTATAATAGACTAATCGAATTCATTGAGGCAGTCAAGTGCCCTGTCGAAATCTTTTGTGATCTCAGCAGGGCATTCGATTGCGTCATTCATTATACAGGGTGTCCCACGAAGTTTTGGACAGGGAATATCTCCGAACTCGAAAGTAGTGGAGAATTGTAATTTTGGGGTTCTGAATTAAAGCAATTGTTGCAGATTTTTTAATATTATGTTACCCAATGAGCCTTTTGTTTTCGGTCACGTGACATTCAATTCAAAATTTTCAATGGGACACCCTGTATATTTTGGCATTTTTATGTTCCTCCCGATGAAACAATTTCAACAAACTATCACACTTGTGGTCTAACACGAATAATTCAAGAAATACAAGTACTTCAATATCCTTCGTTCCACGACGATTTTTAATAAAATATGGATGATTTATTTTATTTTTCCTTGTCTCAATCATCACATAAAATATAGGACTGCCCAAATACACAGGGTGACCCTAAACCTAAATAATTTGGCAATTGCTCGTTTCAGACGTAGTGTTACAGAGGATATTGAAGTACCTGTATTTTTTTAATTGATCGTTTCAGAGAAAAGTTTAAATTGTTTCATCCGTAGGAACATAAAAATGCCAAAATATACAGGGTGCTCCATAAATAATTTTGAATCTGATGTCACGTGACCGAAAACAAAAAGCTCTTTGGGTAACATAATATCAAAAAGAGATATTCCCTGTCCTAAACTTCGTGGGCCATCCTGTATAATACTCGAAAAGTTGGATAAATATGGATAATTACCTCGGGACTGAATATCGAATATTTGAGTTATAACAAACATAGTGACACTGTGAACAATGAAAATTCTGAAATGGAGTCTATTACTCTTGGTTGAAGATGCAACTATTACAGCTTCCAAAATTTATGAATTTGGCCTTTTCCATTACAGAGTTTAAAACATTTTGTGAACTTATTTCTGTAATATTGGTATCGAGCGGTTCTCCAAATTCTCTATTATCGTCTTCAACACTAGAACTGTATGTTTGGAAGTGGTTGACAATGTTTCACTTTGAGTAAGGTTATTCTGGACTTTCATTGTCTAAAAAAGAACAAAGAAAAATTAAATTATCTGCAATTTTTAATCACGACGTTTCAACTGTTAAAATCTACAGTCGTTATCAAGTGTATGATAACGGCTGTAGATTTTAAAATTGTTATCAAGAGGGAATGGTTTTGTATCATTTTGCGTATGATGTGTTGCCTAACTAAGCAGGTGGCCTTTGAGGATCGGCGTAGTTACGCAATACTCCACACGAACACCATACATAGCAACATCGTTACATAAAAAAAATATTTAGATTTTATACATACTCAAGCGTTTACTTAATTTGATCATCAAAAACTGGGAATCTGGAGCATTCAAGAGAAAATTAATTAAATGTTCTCTTTCAAAAATTTTAGATTTTCTTGCTTTATATCCTTCATTTTTTTGTTTGATAAACGCTATTAACTTGTTGAAGTTATCAATATTATATCAACGTTGTTTTTATATTTTATCCACAATCACCTTATAATTGAAGTTTTATCCACACTTATGAACCGTATAAAGTACCACTTTATCCACTAGTAGAATAATGAAATTACTTTATTCCACCAGTGGAATAAAGAAAAATACAACCTTGAATATCAATCACATTTTACTTATTTTCCCAATGTCTATGTTTTTATAGACCTTTATAGCGGCCTTCAGCATCGAGTACTTCGACCACATGGATGAAATTGCATACTTCTTCATTAAATTTAAAAAATACGATAGCGTGACTTCTTCACTTATTGCCATTACCCTCCGTTTTTCTTTCCATTCATTAAATTCGGAAAATACTTTTTCATAATGTTCCCTGGACTTGGCAGGCAATAATTGGCGTGTTGCTTCTTCAGCTTCCTCAAGGATTATATCAGGAACAGAATTATTTTCTAGCATTTTTCACCAATTTCACAAATTTTTACAAATGGAGTCGATAAACAATCGAAAATACATAGCAACCATTCAACACCTCCCGATATTTTTGTATGTTATTTCAATGATTTTTGAGGAGGTGACAGCCGCTGTCAGAGCAAAGCGTCAAATCATTTTGTGATGAAAAATTTCCGCGACTCTGATTCTAAATAAATGTGATTATGAATAAAACGTTGTATTGCATGCGTGTTTTATATACATTTTATTTGCTTAAGAAATTTAAACGCTCGAGCTTCGCTCTCGCGTTTAAACATTCTTGCACAAATAAAATGATATCTAAAACACTTATACGATAAATAACTATTAAGGTGCATAATAAAAAACATAAGCAAAAAATATTTTTGATCGTAGAAGAAGATACCATAAGTGGCAATTTGAATTAAAACCTTTTAGTTGGTTGATATACACAATTTTTGACATATTTTACTTAACGCACCAGTGCGTAGTTTTACTATACGCACTAGTGTGAAAAAGTAAAACTTTACGCACTCCAAAGCGTGCATAAAGTACGTACGCACGGTAGTAGAAAAAATTACTTTTTGATTGTTTCATTAAAATAGTTAAAGTATTTGAAAACCACTTTTTTTTTCAGGTTCCAAAAACACGACGAAACTCTCGCAGCAGGACGACTCCGTGATCCGGCGCAGCTTGGACGTCCGGTGGCCGATGCCGCAATTATCCTTGACCCCGGAAAATTTGCAGACGTATCCGGAGCAACCCGTCATGGCCATACTCGAATTCCCCGAGGTGGTGTGTCCGCCTGTGGCGGACAGTCCAGCGAGCGCGATCCCGGAGTTTTGGTTGGAACTCCATTACTGTGGCCAGTCGTTGCTCACCTGTGATAACGACGTTCCGTCGAAAGTGAATGGAAGCGTTCAGGTGAGTTGAAGAAAATGCGAATAGAGATAACAACTGTAATTGTATAGGAAACGATCGATTGTCTCCTAAAATAAAATGGCTATAAAGAATATTAAGATACAAAAGTTCTAGGGCTTTTCAAGATCTATCACAATGGGAAAAATTAAACAAACAGGATCAGTCGAAAAGTCATGACGAAACGAAGTTGAATTTTCTTTTCGGAACACCATGTATATCCCTAATAGCACACCATGTCCCAGGGACGTCCTTATTTGGTACAAATCATGTCCGAATGTCCGGGACTTAAAATCATTGTCCTTGGGACGTCCTATTCAGTGCATTTTCATGAATTTCCCGAAAGGAATTCCTGTGGATATCCCAATGATGTCCCAATCGGTACATCGTATAAAACGTCTCTGCGCGGACGTCTTTGGGATGTTCTGGGTCGGATATATTTTGTATTGTTTCCTAGGACATCCATCGGACGTCCTTTTTAGTAAGTATTCTGGCATGTCTTTGAAAGGACGTCCCATGGTTGTTCATGTACGGAACATTCAGGAACATCCCGCATGAATTGGACGTCCCAATTGGTTAATCTCAGAATATCTTCCTGCGAGGACTTCCTTGGGATGTCCTGGTTCGGACATATTTTGTAGAATTTTCTAGGATATCCATTGGTTGTCCTGGTTGGCATGTATTCGGCATGTCTTCGAAAGGACTTTCTATGGTTGTTCATTCTGGAACGTCCTTGATGGATGTACAACGGACGTCCCAATCAGTGAATTTTAGAAAATGTTCCTGCGAGTACTTGTTTGGGATGTCCTGGATGGAACATTTTTCGGAATGTTTCCTAGATGCATCCATCCAAAGATGAAAAACGGATGATCATAAAAAATAAAACAAAATTCGAAAACAGTTACAATAATCAGGCCTCCATGTGTACACAGTACCCGTTTATCCATCCCAGCTACCCACAACCCATCTGAAATAAAACCCTTTTCACTATCAATAAGGTCATCAGGGTCCATATTCTCGAGTTTGTACGTATGTCAATTCGGTTCACTGTTTCACAACAATGAACATGAAAAATGTATGTTTGTCTCTCTTGTTCGTATACGACTTGACACCGAACAATTCCTCTATGTATGGATTCCGTGCATAAAGTTGTTTTCTGTGTTTTGTGTTCAGTGTTCAAGTGAAGTGTTGACGAATTGACAGACAATTGTTGAGTATTTATTATTTACCAGCTATGGCGGCTTTGCTATCATCTTTTGTGATTAGTTAGTTTAGTGACTGATGTGGAAGTTATTTTGTGTTCATTCAGTATAGTTATATCTTTAAATGAAATCAAAAGTTTTGTTTTACTATTCAACAGTTATTTCTAACCCATTCAACACTGTTTTGAAAACGGTGTTTCCGTAAGTAGAGTTGTGTGTATCTTTTAAACATGTACAAACGAAAACGAAATATATCAAAACGCCAGCGCAATAGAATCGCTAAACGATTGTCAGAAGCTTTGAAAAGAGACGTCTCGACTGATTCATATGTATCCTGATGTATCCAAAACCGATTTGAATGACTCTGAGAGAGTGCTGAGCTTACAGTCAGTGCATCTGGTTCCATCCAAATTGGTATCTCCAGGAATCAACAACAATATCGTAATCTCAGCCCTGGATCAGATGTACGAACAAACACATCTGATAATTCTGTACATCCTAAGGACGTCCCTGGTGTACTTTCGATTGATGTAATTCGGGGACGTCCAATGAACATCCCAGGTCCTTCTCATGGATGTCCAAATGACGTCCGCGGTACCAATTCTGCACGTCCTAAGGACGTCCCGAACGTCCTGAGAGGATTAGGGATTATTGCATATTTCAATTCTGCACAAAATTGATATAGCACATCATATCCTAAATTCAATCAACTTTGAGATACCGAATTTTTACTACTCTCAGATTCATTAAAACTGTTTGAGGCCTAAAAAGCCAGAAAAAAATTAACCATTATGCACAGAAAATCAAGTTATCAGAAGATAAAAAAAAACTCATTCATCAAAGGACCACGCACACATCTTGTGCGAAAAAGTCTTTAGGTGAGAACAGCTGGATTTATGATATGTTTTAGCTGAAGCTATTGTGAGAAAAGCTCTCCATTGGCCCAACTTGATCGTATTACTAGAATCGGCGCTGGAGGGCGCTAAATCATGAATTTTGTGATTTATGGAGAGTTTCAGTTAAAACAAAAAACAGCAATATCTTATTTATATTCAATATTGTTAGACAGGGAGATAGTGACATTTTTCTGGAGACGATTTTTCCGTTTATACCTTTGAGACCAGTGAAAGATATGAAAACTCGTATTCAGATATGAAAATACTTATAAAGGGAAATAACCTGATAAGTGACATCGAAACGTGAAAAAACCCTGATATGTCCATAACTCAAATGTTGGTACGAAATTTTCTAAATGTCACTTTTCCCCTGGACCCTTCAAATGTAATAGTTGTACACGAAATACAAATTTTCATTTAATTCATTACTATTCTCAATGAATGATTAGATGGAATGTTGCACAGCAATTAACTACAATTGAATGTGGATAGAACATGGCGAAATATGCACTTGACCTATGCTTTGAGTTCCCTCAAAGCAAAATGTTCTTAGAGAATTTCCAATATGAGTTGTCCAGCAAAGTTTGAATTCAATCAGTATTGAAGCATCGCTTGTTAGAGATTATTACCTTCCTAGTTACCTACACGAAATTCCAGTTTGATCAATGATAGCTACTATTGTTGTTTGTAGAGAATACACTTTCCTTTGTCTTCACTCCATTGAGTTTTAATTGATTTACTTGAACTAACGTAAAGTTAGTTTCAATATCTACATCTACGGCATATTCTCAATTTAGACCACGGCAAAGAGGGATTTCTGAACATATCTAAGTTCACTATAAGACAAGTATTTTGCGAAACCTCAACTATACAGTGAAAATCAACTTTTCACTAATGAATGATTGGCTTGATTGAGCTTAAGGTGCTGACCGTTAACTTGGTAAAATAATTTTTCCAACTGCCTAGTTCTAGGATTGAAAGTGGCACTTTTTCTCTGTAAGGATTGAAAGTTACTTTTTCTTCCTAAAAATTAGATAAGTTGCACATAAATACAGGTGATTTTGTTTTAGGTGATATCTTTATTATATTTCTTGTCAATTAACAAAAATTAACAATTTCAGAACTTAATGAAAAAATTAAATGTTCAGTTGTTGCTATTCGTATTACTGTTGAAATAAATGGTAGAGGGATACATTGTCGATGAAGGAGTTGTCGTTGTTGCAATATTTGATAACGGCTGAATAGTAGTACCTGTTATTATTCGATTTACAATTTGATTTTTCTTCTACAGTTGACTAAGTCTACATATCCTTTCGCCACGCTAGTCAAGCACCAACCACAATATTTTTCCAATAGTAAAATATCTCCTTTCGCATTTGTTGAAAGAGACGCAGATGTTCTCCTCAAACTATCTCTAGTATATTGTTCTGGATAATGAAATTTTTAATATTTGGCAACGTTAAATGATATTTTTGACATGGTACTGAGCATTTTGATTTTCTATAACTTGGAAAGGAACGACAATGATCCTTTTTCACTGGTCTTAGAGCTGTATACTTTCTGATGATGTCACAGATGTTGACATTGCTAATGGTATTGTTTGTAACAATAAAGTCCATTTATATTTTCGTTTCGGTGTCTGTCAGCACTATTGAAATGATACTCTCATATCGTCACCGGTCATATTACATAATTCGTCACATCGGTATACAAAACAGATCGCAATTATCGGAGCAACCTACAAGAGAATAACCAACCAGTAACGAAAAACTTCCTAATGATTGAAATATACCTTCATCATTGAGTACTGGACAATTTGGTGCACTTCATGACATTTGTAGAACGGAGCATTGAATATTTTTACCGTAATGTGAAACGTTGAAAGTTTTTTGAGAGTTTCAGAACATACGCCAAAATCATAATTTTTTTCCACTATTTATTCCCACATTCAATTTATAAACAAATCATACTTCGATCCGAGGTTCGAGATTAAACTCAATGATATTGTATTGACACCAACTGAGTGTTGTAAAAATCTTGGTCTATATATTGATTCTGATTTGAAATACAATTCTCATATGCTTTGATAAAAAAATCATATGGAAAGTTACATGTATTATGCACTCATTAAGATATACTGAATACATCCATTAAGACCAAATTGTGTGAGTCACTGATTCTGTCTGGATTAGCTTACTGCAACGTAGTCTATTGGCCTGCCTTGACTGCTAGGGAGAAAAATTGTCTACAAAAAATACAAAATAGCTGTATTAAATTTTGCTACAGCTTACGCAAATATGATCACTTTAGTAACTGAATAGAATAGAATAGAATAGAATAGAATTTATTGGTGTTTTTTGATATTAAAATCATTACACAAGTCACAAAATAGCATAGTACATTTTTCTTAGTATATAGGGATAAAAAAAAATAACAGACAATTACAGTATTCAAGAATAAACACGTTAAAATTAACACTCAAACTGGCTCAAACTCGAAGAAAGATTTTCACTCCATATTTCTTGTTTGATCTATAAGATTAATAAAACACATATTCCTTTATATTTGTTTTCTAAGATGGTTAAAGGTTCGGATATACATGTTGTGCCGACGCGCGCCCGTAATGAGTATTCTGTCCCCAAACACAGAACCGCACTATTCGAAAAATCTTTCATATATGCTTCTATTAAAACGTACAACTTGTTGCCAGCCGAAATAAAAAATACCGATAGCCTTTTGATTTTCAGAAAACTTGTCAAATCATACCTACTCTCCCAAAGGAACGCTGTTAAACATTAGGTAAAAATTTGGGCAATTTCTCAATCACTATTGCTATATTTGGTATATTTTGTTATTTGCTATCTCTCATATATTATACAGGGTGTCAATTTGAAAACTTCCCACCCTTAATATCTTCCTTCCAGTAAACAATATGAATAATCGAAAAAACAGGTCAATTTTATTGTCAAGGGGGACACTTTCACGGACTATTTGTAGCCCTCGTGGTTCAACCCCCTAGGAGGGGTAGATGTTACCCTTAGAATTTTAAATGGGAAGGGGGGTCAAGTGGCACATCATTTTGATGGGCGTTCAATTCTTGTTCCAATGGTACCCTGACTTATTATTTTGTGATGAGCATTTTCCGAAAAATTGCGTTCTAAACTAACAGAAGTAATTATTAGAACGCCTATACTGAGATGCATTATTGTATTGACTCCCTTTAATAAAAATGGTTACAAGAGTAGGTGGCACCGCTCCAACCCTTGAATGACAGGAATAAATTTATTACGCATGGGATTTTTTATTTGGTGGTTATTTTCCTTCTACACATTAAAATTAAATTTGCGAGAAAGACATTTCCAACATAAAATCTACTTACGCTTATCTTATTAGCTGTTCGAAATGTTGTCCATTTTGCTCTAAACAGTAATTCAGTCTGTTTTCGAACTCCCCTCTAACATTACGGAAAACTTCACTAGGAATTGACCGGAATGCTGCTGTAATTCGTCTTTTAAGTTCGTCAATATCAGAAGGTCGTGTTTTATAAACAACGGATTTGAGATGCCCCCAAAGAAAGAAATCTAAGGTTGTTAAATCCGGTGATCTCGGAGGCCATTCAACTGCTCCCCTTCTGCCAATCCATCTACCCGGAAATCTCTCGTTTAACCACTGTCGGACGGGAAGAAAATAATGAGGTGGAGCACCGTCCTGCTGGAAATGTAACAGATCCTCCTGCAAAAGTTCATTACCTTCTGCATCAATTAGAGTTTCTAGCTCGTGAGTTATAAGAGGATCGATAGTCTCTTCAAGCATATCAAGGTACAGATTGCCAGTCAAGTTTTCTTCCAGAAATAATGGACCAAGAATGGCATTTCCAAGAATACCAGCCCAAACATTAACTTTTTGTGGGTGTTGTGTATGCCCTTCCCGAAAAATATGTGGGTTTTCGTCACTCCAATAGCGACAATTTTGTCTATTAACATTGCCATTCAGAAAAAATGAACACTCATCGCTGAAACAGATGTTTAACAGAAGATTAGGAATGGTATTGACTCGATGAGACATGATTTCACAAAACTCTATTCTTCTATCATAATCATCCTCGTGGAGCTCTTGAAGAATCTGCATTTTATATGGATGAAATTTATGCATTTTCAATGCTTTTCTTATAGTCTCGCGTGACATTCCCGTCTGTTCTGATACTGATCGTAAGGAGCTCGTGGGCTCTGCAGCAAATGTTCCCAAAACTTCAATTTGAGCTGCTTTATTTAGTACTCTGGGGTTATTTCTTTTTTTATTTATCACTGAACCAGTTTCGTAAAACTTATTCACCAAATCAAGCACATACCGGTGACTTACATTACAATTTGGATGTCTTTCGTTAAAAAGACATGCCGCCCTTCGTGCGCACTTTCCAACTTCGCCATAAATTACAATCATTTCAATTCTGTCTTGAAGAATGTAAACCATTTTTACACTTTTATACACTTATTAAAGTAATTCCTAAACAGCCCAACAGGTACAACGGTATTCACAATACTACCACATAGTTCAAATTTGCTAACCAATTTTTTGCCGGAAAACAGAAACTTTTTACAGCAGAAGTAGCAAAAAAGGAAGGCTATCTGTACAATTTCTGCGATGACACTTAAAAATTCAGCATTTAATAAACACAACTTTACTACCATCTACGTTTTACTATTAGACTACTTTTTTTATGTAAAGTGTTTGGAGCTAATGGCTAATGTTACCACTAATAAAGGGTTGGAACGGTACCACCTAATATTCTAACCAGTTCTGGCCAAACCATGCATCTCAGTATAGGCGTTCTAATAATTACTTCTGTTAGTTTAGAACGCAATTTTTCGGAAAATGCTCATCAAAAAATAATAAGTCAGGGTACCATTGGAACAAGAATTGAACGCCCATCAAAATGATGTGCCACTTGACCCCCCTTCCCATTTAAAATTCTAAGGGTAACATCTACCCCTCCTAGGGGGTTGAACCACGAGGGCAACAAATAGTCCTTGAAAGTGTCCCCCTTGACAATAAAATTGACCTGTTTTTTCGATTACTCATATTGTTTACTGGAAGGAAGATATTAAGGGTGGGAAGTTTTCAAATTGACACCCTGTATATTCATTAGGTCACCTGTTGTATGGAAGAGCAACTATGTTGAATACCGCCCCCACGATATAAAATGTATTTTATTGTATTTTTCATGAAAATAAAGTCACATATTATTATTATTATCATTATACTCTTTTTCATACCGAAATTGTAAATAATGACATATTCAGTAATTTTGCATCTTCCTGGATGTCGTCGGGAATAATATTTTCTTCGTATTCGTTCAATTCGTCCATATTTTTTTTTTTTAAATATGCTTTTATTTCAATCAATATACATAAAAAATTCCACAATACAAAGTATAAAAAGTATAAAAAATTTCTTAGCCTATATCACATATTCAGACTATAGAGTATTATGAAAACTAATTACAATTAATAGTATTGAACATTTCACAACAAGCTTGTTCCAAAGTTTGATTAAGATTCGAGGCTTTATGACATATATGTATATAATCAGTATGTTTGTGAAGCATTGTTCCTAATCAGCAGTAAATGCTGGTACCGGAACATATCTATTTTAAATTTAATGGCCGTTAACATATTGCATCATTTCCGATTTGAACGAGGAGTAACTATCTTTATTTTTTATATAGTTTGGCAAAAGGTTGAATGATTGAAGACATTTGAAAAAGGGATTATTCAAGGCAATGTTCGTTCTCACGTGGGGTAGATAAATTTGTTCTTGACTTCTAGTTTCATACGAATGTATTTCATTAACTATATTCATATTTGTGTTGCATTTTTGTTGATTTTTTGTTATTTTGTAGATAAATTTACATTGTTCTATTTGTAGAATTTTTTCCAGCGGTAATATTTATATATAAATTTATTAAACTCAATATCAAAAGGATATAGCGTCAAAATAAACATATACAGTTAAAATGTTTGATGATAATACGTATCTATGGATTCGAATTAAACGCCTTGAAACAGACAAACTAACTGGGTATAGATTTTTCTTTGTTTCTGCTTTGATTTAATGACTATTTTAGCTTTGTTAGTGGATATTTAATAAATGAGCTCTTTTTAAATGTATTGAAAGATATAAGATCGCTCGATATAATTGAAACAGTATATTCTTCGTTATCAATTTGTGGTTTCATGCTGGAGGTGTTGGGAAAAAATCACACGTTTTACACTGGAGTAAGGTGTCTTTTCGTCTCTTTGCGTTTGCTGCCCTCAGGCACGACGGGCCTTCTGGCAGCAAATCTCGTATGCGGGAGGAAAGGTGACATTTTCCTTCCTAGTTGAACAAATTGCTACTTTTCTCAAGTGGAATATAGTGAATGTTGTAGCATGTTAAAAACTACACTGAATGAGATATATTTTTTGAATAACTTGTCAGGTTGGTCTGGTTATTTTGTTTACAGTTTGAAGAGTCTTAGTAAGCTATTAATAGTATATTCTTCAACGAGCGTATAATAATAGCTATTATTCTCGAGGATAAAAATTATCAGAGAAAATAATAGCAATTATACCCGAGTAGAAAACTATACTTTTTCTACGACTATACGATAGTCAGAGTTTTAATGAAATCCAAATATTATTTATGAAAATAATTATATATTATAAAGTAATATAAGGTAGAATAACAATCATACATTCAAATTCAAATTTAGATAGATTTTATTTTGATTACCTGTTTTGCACATGGTGAGGTCCTAGAGTATGTACATAATATTATTTCTTCGGTCTTCACGGTGCCGTTTTGGAAGGCTGAAGATTAGGACAGCCAGTTGCATGCTGAGCAATGCACCGTCGCCAGTGCATTAATCAGCTACAACGCTAGGCCGCACCCTAATCCCTCCAGTGGGACACTTGGAACGGCCCCGTCGGTCTTGGCGGGCAGGTCCGTATACTACGTTTGATGTCTGGCAGAATCCATGCCTCCTGCAAACCTTATGCATGGGTATGCGGTAATTCAATACAGAGAATGGACGAACTTCGTTATGGCCATTAGTGGGTGAAGAATTACGGAAAAAGCTCACAGCAAAAACCCGGGTTAAGAAATTGGACTTACTTAACACCTTGGCTGCTTTTTACAGGCCCGGTTCTTTGTAACGTTCTTAGGATGAATCCAGAAATTGGCACATAAGTCCCCCGTGCGTACGGGAGGCATTGTCATACTCCCTAATGCGAGTGAGATTTCTCGTCAAGGGGCTTATAGAAGTTGTATGACAACTTTCTAATATATGTCGGAACAGACTCGACGCAGCTCAACTCCCGAAAGTCATCCAGGCGAATGTATCTGTCATTGTTGGTGACGATACGAAGTACCTTGTTCTTTATCCGGTCCAGTCTCGTGAGAGGCGTAGGACGCATACTGCAGAACACGGGACAAGCGTACAACATTGCGGGTCTAATAATTTGTTTGTAGATTAATAATTTATTCTCCCAGCTGAGCTTTGAGTCTCTGGCTATCAGAGGGTAGGTTCGCTTGACAGAAGCCCCCGCCCTCTGAATAGCCAGGGTTGAGTGTTTACCGAATGTCCTTATACAACTGGACTCCCAGGTATCTCGCCGAGTTCGATTCTCTAACGTAGGTATCCCGGACCCTCATCCCACGAGAAGGGAGCTTCAAAAAGCATCGCCTCTTCGTGAAGTTGATGACCTCGGTTTTCCCTACGTTGACCTTGATCTTATTCCTCTCCATATACGGCACGACGTCCTAATCCAAATAAAGGACCCCGCACATTTCTTATGGGAAATGGTTTTCCGTAAATTTGGCTGAATTTTTGGTATGTTGTAGTTCTTGATGAGCTGATCAAAAGTATTCATAGCCACAATCCTCAGAAATGGACAGTTTTCGAGATATGGAGCTTTCAAAATGGATTTTTTAATTTTTTTGTAGAATTTGCTTTCATTTGTTGTTGGGATGGAATTTAAATGTTTGGCGCCCAGAACTCAACTGAGGAATGGTATTTCTCAGTTACATTTGGCACCGCCATCAATAATTTTTCATACACTGCTCCACACTGGACATGAAATGAGGTACTAATTCCAAGATCTTTCATGCTACAAGATAACGCCAAGATAACGCAAGATAACGCCAGAATGATTCATATTTTCAAAAAACAACATGTGTTGGGTATTCTCTGGAATAACTGATTCTAGATATATCTTATGTCCAGTAATATCAAATATGCTTTCCAAAATTTTCATAACGAGTCTCAGAGAGGTTAAATGGGGGAAAACGGAAAAATCATAATCATGTATCGTCAGAGATAATAATTCTGATCACTATTAATGTCATTTACATATAATATGTCATTTAATCTCGATAATCAGACAATAGTGTGCCAAGACATTTTTCTCTGGCTGGCTCTAAATGGATGATAGCATCTCACATCCAAACGAATCCGTGAAAGTGTCTGCATCTTTGATACCTTGTAGTACTTTCCAGGTAGAATAAGGAAGTTTAGATGATGGAAGCAAACTATGAATGGAACTTCCGATATTTGCCCCCGAACTCTTGAAACTACTATAGTTTACACAAATAAATGAATTTTATCTGTTCATATGATTTTTGGTAAAATGAATGAGTAGATCATTCAAAAACATTATAATAGTAAAAGTAGCATTCATAATAATACTAATATTAATAATGATATTATATAAAAAAATAAATAAACTATCTTAGCAACCTCAAGAAATCATTTAAAATATTATGAGTCAGATCATGGGTAAAGTGATTTACTGGTAACATATAACTATAATTATATCAACGAACCTAACACAGTCATAAATCATTTCAAGAATATAAAGAAAAAATAAATCCGCTTCGCTTATAATATTTCAAATGATTTTTTGAGATTGCCAAGATATATTATTATGGTTTTTTATTTAATATCATTATTATTATGACTTTTACTCCTACTATTACATTGTTTTTGATTGATCTATCCATTCATTTTGCAAACGATCATGAGTAGATACTCAATTATAAGTATAAACTGGAAAGTACTACAAAGTATCAAAGATGCAGAAATTTTCACGGATTTCTTTGGCTGTGAGATGCTATCATCCATTACGAGCCACCCTGAGGAAAATGTCTTGGCACACCATTGTCAGATTATCGAGATTTGCGAGAAATAAATCACGTAATCTCATGTAAATGACATCGATAGTGATCACACTTGTTGTCTCTGTGAACACAGTATTATGATTTGTCCATTTTTTCCATCGAAGCTCGCTGAGCCTCGTTATGAACATTTTGGAAAACATGCACGATATTATTGGACATTAGATATATTTAGTATCAGTTATTATGGTCTCTCTTCAAAAAATACCCTTTTTGACAATTAAAATTATACTGGCGCTATCTTGTAGCATAAAAAGATGTATGGAAGATCTTGGAAATAGTACCTGATTTCATAACCAGTGTGGAGCAGTGTATGAAAATTGTTTGATGGCAGTGCATAACAAAACTGAGAAAGACTATTTCTCAGTCGGATTGGGGGTGCCGAATATCCAAATGCCATCCCATCAAGAAATAAGAGCTATCGAATTGATGACCAAATACTACAAAAAATGGAAAAAATCCATTTTCAAATCTCCATATCTCGAAAACTGTCCATTTTTGAGTTTTGTGGCTATAGACACTTTTGATCAGCTCATCAAGAACTACAATATACAAAAAATTCAGCCAAATTCACGGAAAGCCATTTCCCATAAGAAATGTGCGGGGTCCTTTGGATCTTTTGAGCAGCAACCACGCTTGATAATCAGTGCGCGTACAGTGCGGTATCATCCGCATATATCGCAGCATCCACTCTCTCGGATCGTGGGAACTCGTGTGTATATAGGGAGTACAAATGAGGAGAGATACTCGAACCCTGCGGAAGACCTGATTCGACCAGATATCCCCCGGATAGTTCGCTATTGACTCTTACCGAAAACGACCGACCCGTGAGATACGAGTCGATCAATCTCACTGAGTTCAAAGGCATGCCTGCCTGTAGCATCTTGTTGACCAGACCTTCAATCCATACTGTATCGAAGGCCTTTTCCATATCCAACAGTGTCAAGACCTTAATTGAAGGCCTCCTTCACCTCGTGCACAATCCGTACTACCTGTGAGGTCGTTTTGTGACCTCTGCCGAATCCGAATTGCACATCCGGGATGAGTTTCAGCCTACCCTCAAGATTCAGCAGCCTTTTGAGAATGATTTTGTCTACCACTTTGGCAATCACGCTAAGCAGCGATATAGGGCGGTAGCTGTTGAGTTGATGCTTGTCCTTGTCGGGCTTCAGAATCACTACTATCACAGCCCGCTTTAGACAGTCTGGGTAATACTGCCATTTAAGGATGGCGTTGACAATTATAAATGAATAATCTGTGTTCATTCATGCATGCATTCGGTGTTCATTCATGCTTGAATAAATGTCTCAATTGAAAATAATTTTTAAAAAAACTTCCAAGAGTGTGATTCAAACTCACGCCTATATAACTACCTTCGTTATACATTTACTTCAAGTACACGCTACCAACTGAGCTATAACAGGTACTCGAAAATTTGTGAATGAAATACCTACTAGAGAAACTCTGACGAAGAACTGAGAGAGTGTGGAACGTTCAAGTAAAAATTGTTTGACATACCTTTGTTGCAATATAGATTTCATCTTCCTCGTTATCACTGCTTTCCCAATCCGCTCTATTACTTTTCATATTAGGTACTTGTCACACAGATCAAAGTTAAAACCAAGAAAATAGTCAATTTGACATTCGCGGATGCCAAGCTGTGACAAAAGTTCAATCAAGCAAAGCCTTCTTGAGAAATTTGTTTGTTAATACTCTCAGTTCCCGTAGATTCTGAAAATTCTGAACCACTGATTGGCCGAGTGCCGTTGATTAATGAGTTAGGATCCACGGTGTCTTGGAATCATCTTTATTCTCCAATTAAAAATCAATATGTAATGAACGTATAATACAATAGTCGTAGAGAAAATTAATTAACCCACGTATCGGGCAAACATTTTTTTTCCAAAGGTATTGCACCAATAATTTCGATTTGTCACCAATAGAAGTGTTATTCGGGGTTGCATAACAATAATTTGAACCTGAAATATAGAGTTTTGTACCTACGGCACTCGAAATACTCATCAAGGGTTCCGTTTTTCACGAAATTCATAAAAGTGCCAATATCTCCAAAATATCAATATTTTACTGTTAGGCCAATCAATAGAGGATTTTTTAGTAGTAAAACTACTACTAGGAAACCGACTGTGCCATCACATGGAAGACAGTCCGTAGTTATATTTTTTTATGTTTTGGACTATCAACTGTCATTTATTTATTTGTTATAAGCATTTAAATACAGAAAACGTTTTTTTGTGTGTTTAAAAACTTAAACAGCAATCTGGTTGCTACAGTGAGGAAACATGTAGAGAACTGTTATACGAACAAAATGAGATTTTTTCTTTCACTTTCTTCAGAAGGGCCAACCCAGCGACTTGAAAAATAGCAGAGTTATTAATTTTTTGAAAAATCGTAAAATGTGTGGATTTTCCACTTTTTCTCCGTTACTGATAATCCTATCGGGATGGAAAAATCTCATTTTGTTCGTATTCCAATTCTCTATGATTTCTCACATTAGAGCAACCAGATTCCTGTATTTGTACATATCTGATTGAACTAACTGTATTGTGCCGTTGCTAATAACCTGAGCGGTTGATGCGACTTTCATTGAATGAACAAATAAAAAATTCTGTATTCAAATTTTTGTAGTAAATAAAGAAGTGACAGTTGCGAGTCCACAACATAACAGAATATAACTTCGGACTGTCTTTCAAGTGATCGCACAGTCGGTTTTCTACTAGTGTTTTTGTAAAAAAAAAAATTTATTCTCTATTGTATGATGAGGTCATCTTTGAGTTTTGGGACAACAATTTTTTGTTCTTATTTACACATTCACTCTTTCAATATTGTTTCTATTATATAAGTATTGTCGACGAGTATTTGTTCTTCTGACAATAAAATATATCTCGAGTGATTCATATAATATGTTCATTTTGCGACTATTTCTAAGTCAATTTTCAGCTCCGCTCAAGATCACGCCCGCTACATGCATCTTTGTTAACTACTCTATTACCTGTTACTAATGAATCCGTTCTCTTGTTCCAGGGGTTGTACTCGGAGCAGGTTCGCGGCTTTCCAGGCCGTCGAGTGCTCACGCTGCGATGCGAATTGTTCGGGCTAGCCGGCCACTACGCCCTCGTCCTCAGACCCACCGCCCCCTCGCTGGAGCTGCCGCACACCGCCGCCTATGTCAAGGTAATTCAGTGACTATTTCGCGCCTGCAATGTCGAATTTAGCGGTTATTCGGCACCTGTAACGTCGGAAGGGACGGGTTTAATGGAGATGCATCGTTGAATGGGATCGGGGATTGGGGATTGAGTATAGTGCGGAGATCAAGGAGTTAATATAGTGCAGATATCATGGTGTGAGATTGAATGTATGTAGTCGAATAATCATTCTGGTCTTCCTTGAGGCAGGATACAGAGCCGGTTTGAAGGATTAATATACGCGCAGATATACATACGCACTGGTTGACTTATATTCTCAATACTTGAAGAACGAAACTTTGTATTTCATGCAAAATATTTTTATTTTGAAAATCTTAGCAAAGCGCTTGCGACTGTTAAGTCATCATCAGTGCGTACCTGTAAGTAAGTAATAATTGAAATTTAATTTGATAAATTGAAAAATTGAACGTTGGGAAAATTTAGAAAAGTGAGGTAACTTACTCGTCAGGTGTACAAGAAGCCGTATAGAAACATCAAATCCATAGACCAAAGTGAAATTTGAAATTTTACATAATACATAGCATACATATTTAACATTGAACAATTTTCATCCTATTCAAGGGTTATTCTGGATTCAGATGTGGAATACTACATCATGTCTGTCTGAATGTTGAAGTAGAAATGACGTTTTGAATTGACAATGTGTGACAATGACACTAATGACAAGTGACAAAGACCATTGACATATATGACATAGATTCAAAGAACTGTAATAGAAATTCAAATAATTGAGATGAGTTTAAAACGGAACATAGATCTGTTTAGATTAGATCCGTTTTAAACTCGTCTCGATTATTTCAATTTCTATTACAGTTCTTTGAATCCATGTCACATATGTCAATGGTCTTTGTCACTTGTCATTAGTGTCATTGTCACACATTGTCAATTCAAAACTTTACTTTCACTTCAACATGATGTAGTATCTCATATCTGAATCCAGAATAATCCTTGAATAGGATGAAAATTGTTCAATTTTAAATATGTTATGTATTATGAAAAATTTTAAATTTCACTTAGATCCATGGACTTGAGGCATATTTGTGCGATCTGGCGCCTTAAAGCCTTATCTTAAAGCGTCTTTATATGTGGCGTCATCAATTATTTGCCTCGTTCAAACAGGCGCCAGTTAGCGTTACGTCATTGACGTTACTGGCAGTTGACATGTTGTTGACAATGACAGTTTTTCTGTTTATTTATTATTCGTAGGAGTTAATAAGCTTCTGAAAGGAATTCTTGAGATTTTTATTATTTTCTGAGTACTTACTATTCAAACATTCTGCTGTTTCGTAATCCACCTGTACTAACAGCCCATTCAAATTCATAGTTACCATACCATCAGACATTTTATTAAAACTATTTTTAAATATGTATGTTGGATTTACGACAATAATATTATTGATTGCACATTCACATAACCTTAATAAGTGCCAAACAATTTGAAAACACCATTATTATTCACACTTCAATCCGCTAACATACCGGTTCGCGGCCTCTGTACGCCGCGAAGTGTCGCTTAAAGCGCCTTTAAGCGTGACGTCATGACTTATTCGCTCAAATGTGGCCGCTTACAGCGCCTTAAAGGCGCGTATAGACCTGCGAGCCGAGCGGCTCATGAGCCGCTCGCGGAAAAGTTGAATGCCTTGTGACGTAAAACAGAAAGAAAATATAATTCTCCTAAATTTACATCCACCTGCCTAGCTTTGAGTCAGGGCAGGTCGTGGGTTTGCTAATCAAATTTGTCTGTTTTATTTTCTTTTTGCAAAGGACCCCTCGGGCCCCGGTATATTCGTTCACTGCGAGCCTGGGGGCGCCAGCCAAGAACCTAACAATTTCAGTACAGGACTTGACGGAGAGGATAAGAGGAAAAATAAAAAAGAACCTGATGCTATTTGAAATAACGTATACTATAAATGCTAAATACCAGGGGCGATGCTCAAATTTCCAAAGTGATGTAATTTATTTTATAACTCATAGGTGGTAAGCGCGTACACCAACCAAAAGAATCATGAAAATCTACTGAGTAAGCTCAGTACCTACTACGATAATAATAAGTATAAAGGCGATCCTCGTAAATGTAGTAGTTTCAAACACAAATTTAGATTCTACCCAAAACAGCTGTTTCGTTCACAGAGATAATCAGTAAACTTCGAAGATTAACAAAACTTTTTCTACGCTGCGTTGTATTTAGCTGTATAAACGGGTCTCGCCGACGACATTCAAAGAAAGGTGTACTCACAGGACGTTCCACGTTATTTGGTTGGATATTTTGGATTCATGATTCATACCAATATCTTAACAGCGATCATTCTTGTTGGGAAATTACGACTCCACGACAATTTGGAAATTTTCGCCTCTTCCTAGGTCGACTTCTGCAAAGTCACTTATATTCGGATTTAAAAGGGCGACGAGGTATGTAACTCGCTGGTAACCAGAGGAACTCGCTATAAATGTTCAGTTCGGGACATTTGAAATCGTTTCCAAAAAATTTTCAGGTGGCTACGGTCTCCAAAAAAAACCCAAAGAAAAAACCTAAAAGCCATACAAACACTTAGAATGCAACTTCTAGTTAGTCTCGACTTTAGGAGTCAAGAAAACGATAATTACTAAGAACATTACTAACCTTAGCTGTTATTAGGTTTCCAATTTCAGATAAGTTTTATTTAATTTGTCAATATTCAGACCATGTTCGCTTGTCACACGTGAGTGCTAAAACCGCCGAAATCTCCAGTGCCTGTCGCTTCGCACGGCAGCCGAGATCTCCCGCTCTCGCCCGATTCCCACTCACGGGTACCAATCGACCATTATCGCTTTTTAATTTTGAAAATCCATTAATTCCTTTTTTTCTTTATACCGAGATCCTACATGTTAACCAATGAATAACTTCAATATTATTTCTATATAACAAATCGGTATTATTCAACAACTTTAACTGACAAAAATGAACCATCGATCAAGAGTATAAATTCCCTTTTGCGCTCGTCTATATTAATATTCATTCGACCCGCTGTACTACGTGAAGTATTGTTGTTGGCCTATATACCTAACAGGAGCCTCGCGTTTACTATTTGCAATGGGGTTGTTTCACTAATGCATCAAAAATTGGGTAGTTTCACCGGGACTGAAAATTGAGAGCGTTACAGCCTGAGCCTCATGCGAGCACTATGCGAGCCGACAGTGCTCGCGAGCACATTCACAGCGCGAACTGTTTATTGAAGATGTTCGAACGATAAACTCTGTTTGCTGTTATGGTAGCAGGTTGCGCTTGTATTCTAATGGCCAATTTGAATTTTAAAAAATCGCCGGTGTTGGTGCACTGATCTATATACCTTATATACAGGGTGACCCAGGGTTAAACCTCCAAAAGTTTTTAGTTGAAAATAAGTTTTTTTTTTCTCACAAGCATGTGTCCTAACTTGCCTCTCTTTCAAAATATAGGGTGTTTTCATTAATAAGACTCGAATTAATTAATTAACATGTCACAGGCTGTCAAACTTTTATAAAGACTCTGAATTGTGGTCAAGATTGTACCCGACTGGCTTTGATCTGATTTTTATTGAAAAATACAGAAAAACGGCTTTTAAATTGTTTCTCAAAACTAAATCGAAAAAAGATAAAAATTTAGGATTCAAACAAATTTTAATGTCAATTTCTTAATCTGGAAAAAATAAACATATACAAAAATGCGGTGTACAATGAATTGTTCTAGTATTACTGTCGGGACGCCACTGGAAATAATAATTTTATTCCAAGTACACTGAAATAATTTTTTTTCAATAAGATGCCAAGTTTTATCAAAATCATCAGCCAAAAGGTTTTTGACTAATCAATAAAACGTTGAATTTTACCATGAATTTTGACACCTTGTATTTCGGAAATGAAGCAATCTAGGATTTAAATTTCAAATCATTATCGAAAAAAAAAAAACAAATTTTTACATAAAAAACAATCCTGAACATATGGTGTTTTGAGCCTGGGTCACCCTGTATATATACTATCTGTTTTTCAACACGAAAATTCAACAAATATAGTAAAAATGAAAATCAAAGTTTCTTTCATTTACTTACGAAAACCTACCCTTGCCAGTAGTGCAACTTTTGTTTTCCTTGCTTCTTTCTCTCCGATACGATCCCAACAGATCAATCGTTCTTATTTTACATTCTTTCGCGTACCTGTCCACTGCAGTACCAATCTCTCTCCAATCATCCTCTTTTACATTTTTTTTTTTTTGAAGTGGTTTTCGTTTTTGGGGTCCCATAGAACAGAATATGAACTATATCTGTACTACTAACTTTGAGCGAGATTACCTCTTCATCCGTCCAAGCCGCCATGATCACGTCCACACTTGCGAGCACGTCTTTATGCCGTACAAATTGACACTGAGCAATCCCTTTGTGCTCGCCGAAAAAACCGATTCCAAGTGGCTCGCAGCGACAGGCTCAAGATCGGCTCAAAGTCCGCTCACAACCCCGTACACACTTGCGACACTTTTCATGTGAGCGGCTCATGAGCCCCTCAGCTCGCAGGTCTATACGCGCCTTAACGCGTCTAACTCGCACAAATATGGCTTTGATGTTTTTATATGACTTCTTGTACTCCTGACGAGTAAGAAACCTCACTTTTCTAAATTTTCCTAAAGTTCAATTTTTCAATTTATCAAATTAAATTTCAATTATTACTTACTTACAGGTACGCACTGATGATGACTTAACAAAGCGCTTTGCGACAATTTTTAAAATAAAAATATTTTGCATGAAATACAAAGTTTCGTTCTTCAAGTATATTGAAGCATGCACACAGCTTGACAATTTCACTTTATATTCTCAATATCTCTGAATATATTGTTTGCTTAGACTTGATTCAAATTCAACTAGATTGTTTGATTGTTTTCAAAGCTAGGAAAAATCATGTGGAATTACTAGACAATCAAAGTACTTGAAGTGAGAGTTGAAAATGATCCTTCCACATTCAGTGTAAACATTTTGAAATCCTTCTAATTGCCAACTGAATGAACATAAAACTTCAAACATGTTATTTTAGGTGTGAAATGACAAAATGAAAGTAACAGAATGATAACACAGATGGTTCCAAAACAGAACATGGCGTAGGAAGTGCTCTCACTGAAAATGGGTACACACACTCTTGGACACCGGTGACTGCCTCTATATTCACAGCTGAACTCTATCCCATATGGCAAGCACTAAGATACATAGATATATGTCCATCAAGACGCTATTTTTGATATGTTCAGATTCTCTCAGCTCTCTCCAGGCTATTTCTGACATTTTTCCGTCAGAACTGAACTGAAACAGATTCGAAATGACAGAAAGTTTGGGAAAATACAGAAGCAAAACTGAGGTCGATTAAAACCGAAATCGGGACTTGGAAATTTCCATCAAAAGATACCGCACACTTTAATAGGGCAATTGGCCCCTTCTCAAATTGGGTGAATTTTTGATATGTAGTCCAAGTCATTCCAAACCAAAAGTAACATAGGCACAACTTTTTCTATGGGCTAGTTTTGGCGCTAGAAGCCCCTGAAAACTCTCATTTGTTCTTCAATGTTAAATAACACAAAAGGTAATCCTGAATAATCATTACTATTCAGATTGGTCAAAATGTAGACAGTCATTGATATGAGATTCTATCAAAAGTATAAAAAGTGTTTGGTTATAATTGATCATTTATACAGTGTGTTCCAGCTACTTACAATTTTTAGAGTTCAATAATTCTTAAAAGGTTACAAATCGCCTTAGGGATCTAAAATCAAAAAATGTTTATAAGTCCTATTCTACATCATATTCTACGTCTCACAGTCGAAAAATATATTTTTCATTTTAAAAGAAAGCTAAAGTTAGATTCAAAAAGTTCCGTATGACAAATATTTTTCGACCATCCAGAATGATTTCAGGGCATGAGAAAATATATGAAATATTACAAGTCTATCTATAAAATGGCATTACAAATATTTCTTTTCTAAGTCTATCATTGTAACGTCAGGGATTTTTACGGAATACACCTGCGAAAGGACTCATTTCGACCAAAAATTCGTAAGATCTAAGCGATTCAGAGATAATCAATAATAGTTTAGGGGTGATTGAAGGTTACGCAGATATTTGAATTCACTAATATATTTTATTATTATTAATATTTCATTTTAAAATGATGGACTCCACCTTCCAACCCAATTTTTTTCGTATCACCCTGGCTATCAATTCTTGTTCAACACTATCTAGTAGCCAAGTGGTTGAAACGACATTGTTTCAATCACTCTGGCTGTCAGTCGGCGGTGGTTCAAACCATAGCCCCTGAAAAAAAAATCTGATGGTCCGAGAAAGTGCTAGGAATCGCACGTAAAAAGGTAAGACCTCGTTAATCCCTGCCTCGCAGTTTCGAGTTCAGGGGGCTGCCGTTCGTAAGGGGATGAGAGCTGGTTAACGGAAAAAACAATTTTAAACAATTTTTTTTTGAGTTAACTTTCGTTTTCAAATCGATATCACAATAGAACTTGAGAAATCGAACTTTGACGCACTATTGCCCCACCCTGTATAGAAATGTTATAGTCCAGATTTGTTTTTAAACTTGTTTGAGTTTTTTAGAAATTGTGGGGTACGTACTGGATAATATGAAAACATTGCATCCATGTGCATGGCATCACACGTTAAAAGGCGAGGGCTGCGACTTCCCTAGCTCACACAAGTCTCTCGAAGATTTCTGAGGGTTGTGCGTAAGGGTGCAATCGGTTGACGGAATTAACAATCCTTTTTTTACAATTTAATGTTGAAAAGAAATATTTTTCTGTTGATGGCTTTGGAAACGATTTTAATGTTTCGAGGGTTTTTCATTCAACGGTACCAGGTTTAATAGGTACGTTGAATCTAACATTTAATATTTCGAGTTATGGCCCATTATTTTCTCCATATTATTCTTATACTGAATGTGCGAATGGAGGCTTAGTTGACATGCCAGGAGGAGTTTTTCCGCCAACATTACTGAGCGCCAATGAAATAATCAGATATAGTTACATACTCATTCGACACAACCCTATCGAACGGGATGTATATTATTGGTTCGTAGACCGCCCTTTTCGTTTTTCTCAGGATTACTATTTTGTCAAGGTTTAATCTCAGAAAGGTAAAATGAAAAAATGCATTAATATTCATTAAAAACGTCTATAATTGCAAAAGACGTGACATTGTGATGATGAAAAGCATTTTCATGAACACACACTTTACAAAATATATTCTAATTTACTTGTAATAATATGTATTCCGTAGCTAATACAGAGATTTCCACTGTATTTATAAATATACTACAGGTGCACATAGCTACAAGTTTTCAGAAACTTCAGCATTTTTTGCAGATCCTGAAAAGTATGATTATATTATTACCTCCATCTCACAATCAATTTCTACTCACCCCAAATTAGTTTTCAAGTCAATTTATTCCGTAGCAACCAAGTCCACAATCTCAGCTCGGCCAAGAACCCACAGAGAAATTAGTTTACCTTCACCTAACCTAAAAAAAACACTTCCACTCACGTCTTTAATCTGATGAAATAAACTACCCACCATGCACTGTACTATGATGAGTACTTACAATATTATCGATAGGATTATATAACAGCACTGCCTATGCAAAAATAACAATTTGCAAACTTTTTATATCCACGTTATGTTTTAGTAAAATAGCGGCAAAGTACAAAGCTCACAACGTTCATAAAAATTAAAATGGCGTAAAATATAAAATGACATGACGTGTGGACAGCCGAGCTGAGCCAAGAGGAGCCGAAAGTAGGTACAAACATTGAAGTCTTGATTCAGACTAGGCGGAACGCGGTGAGCGGAAATGTCAAACTTGAATTTTAGCCAAACCAATCGTTAGAATTCAAATTCAAGCTCTGCCCGATTGGTCTAAAATTCAATAAAAACTCAACATTTCCGCTCAGTTCGTTTGGCCTAGCCTGAAAGTAGCCTGGATCACGCAGGAAAGACACATATCACAGGCTGAACTATCGCATTTGATCATGCTTTGATAACGCGTAGATCATTCTAAATTTGATATATTCATTTTTCAAATCACGGAATCGATTCCAACGTTAATTGAAATTCACAGAATCTGTGACATAATCGACATTTAAAACAATATGATTATAGTATAGATTTGGACCTAATTTGTACGTCCTGAAAACGTTCTCATCGTAAGTCCCTAAAACGGTCGGCGTCGTACATCCTCAGGACTTCCAAAATAGATACCAGGACGATCGGCTATAGTCAGGACATCAAATGGGCATCCTTGGAACATCCCGTGCTATCTGGGTGGGGTTGTGTTGCCGGAGAGTCCGTTAACCTCAAAAGTTGTGTAATGCCCATAGGGACGTAGCACTATTGCATCGCAAATGCGAGCACCCAGATGGAGCATCTGTAGTGTAGTACCAACTGATCCTGCCGAGGGCAAAGTTTGAAAATGTTATAAATACTCAAACTAGCTGTCGCACTATAACAAATTGTGACAATTTCCATCAGTGAATTTTGTCGTACCAACCTAAAATTTGATAACATCACCAAACCGAGATACAACATCCCGCAAACAATATTTCGCCATGATATCCCTCTTAATTGAAACTGACTAACCGATTATGACAGGTCATTTATCATATCGCATCATAAATCATGAAAACGATCCTCTGGATGTTTCCTCCTGTGGGTTTCATTTTTTCCGTACGGCTTGTTGATGATTACTAATAGCATACGGAAACCAGAGGAGAAATGGCGAAACGAAGCGGAGAGAGAATGGAAAAGTCGTAACGAACGAAAAGTCATTTTGCCGAATGAAATTTGTGGTGATGGAAATTCTCGCAATTTTTCCCTTCGGCGGAGTGAAAAAATGCGGAACTCGTTGATAAATTCAGCGCGGCGTGGAGATTGATTACGTCAGATTAGGGGCATCCATTTGTCAGATAGTCTGTCCCGTAGAGTTATTTCCTGGTGTTCAAAATGTCTGGTCGGCTTTAGGACTAGATGCTGTCTTGAAGCTGTCGACGCTAGGAATAATGTATTGTACTCCAAAAGTGACATTTCTGAAAAGGTGTTTCATTCACTTTATTATAATAAGTGTCGTGTACAAAAAATATTTCTCACGAGTCTTTCATTCCAAGTACTCTATTCGAGAAGAACCTTCAATATAATAGAATATTTTGCATGTGTACAAGGGGGTATAACAAGAGCGCGGTCTTCCATATTCTCCATTATGGTAATAGATAAATTAATGATTTTATGAGCAAAATGATATTATTTTCTAAGCTCTACACAATGGAAATGATGGGACTTGTTCAGTTTCTCTCTGGGCGGGTTTCAAATTTGTTTTTTTAATGGTAACCTGTATTCATCAGTTTCTCGGTTTCCACATGAGAAATAAAAGGTACTTTTTAAAAATAATAAATAATTTTTTTCGAAAATATTTACCAATTTCGTAATTTTTAGCCTGATGTCAACAAATGCGTGCACTCGGATAGTTGGAAGTTAGGACGCATTGCCTCTTCCGGCTAGCTCAGACCGCCTATCCGAAGTACAGCATCGTCACAAAATCTCAGCAACTCCGGAGCTCCTCATTTATTTGGAAAACCAGCAGGAACGTGTCTGACATACGAATTCTTTTTGGATTTGTTGGTGTTGCCAACCAACGAGGTTCCATTAATTCGCATGCCAGGCCGAAGATCGCTAAAAACCAGAAATACTATTTACACTTGACTCTACTATACACTACTGAGCCATCCAGAAGTGAGGGCTTCTCTCCTGGGAATTGTCCGAGCCCTCGGGCGGCTCCTGGATGACTGCCTAAAACAGCCATTTGAGCCTTTATTTATACACTGGCCGAACATTTTAGTCGGCCAATGGTATAACAATTTACTGGTAGGCGGAGCTTATTAGAGCTCTCGCCTCCAGATATACTCTCCGAGTATTTTTCCAAACTTCAAAAACTTTAGTATTTCTGGCAGATTATGACACTGACAGCTTTTTGTTCCAAAATTCGTCACTCATTATATTTTAAATTATAAAGTTGTTCCAATCCAAATAATAGCTATTTGTGTATTTAGAACCCAAAGTGATTGATTGCGAAGCGAAGCGCGGTAATCTTTGGAGAGCGGAAATGACACTTTGTGCTCGAAATACACATATGTTTTTTTTACAAACGCAGCTCTTAGACATAAAAACGATAGACACTTCATTCAACACAGGCACATGATATTACCTATGAGGAAATTTACATTCAATAGTAATCCCAAATGTATAAGCTATCCAAATATCCAATAATTTACATCTTTAATAAAAGGAAATAAGGGAAAAAATTTGCAAAAAAATACCGAAGCTTAAAATCGAACTCACGCCAAGATAGAAAAACCAGTTTAGTAGGAAGCATCTCTAACCACCGCACCACCGCAGTTTCTTAGAGTGCTTTGCATTTCTTGTGTTCACTTGCCATCATGCAAAAATAGGTTAGTTTTCAACAAAAGCTAGGGAGATCGAGCGTTTTTTCAATATTCTCGCTCTAATGCGTAAAAGCTGTCACAAAATGACATTTTTCGGAAAACGTCAACTTTGCGTTGAGATCTGAAAGCGCCAAAGGCTACTTTGGTAAGAAGTAGTAGAAAAAAATCATTTATGGTCAAATGATGTACGTTGGTGACCCTCTCAAACGATTTGTCTAAAATACATCTGTATTTTACAGGGTGCCAAACTATTTAAATAAAAATGTATAAAATCTTCTTGATTTTAAATGAAACACCCTGTCTATTATCGATCCATAAGAGGACCTTTAGCTCCAGGTAGTTATTTGAACTGTTAACTGGCTGAATTCTATGTTCGAAGGACCGTTCTAGCCTGCGCAAGACAGCTGGTGTACTGCTGCAAAAATCATTCGTTATTCTAAGTCGCAAAGGACCCCTCGAACTCCTTATGGAATTTGGGTCCTGGTGGATTTTTTTGAATTTTTGGTATGATGTAGTCCATGTGATTCTCCACCAATGTTATTATTGCGCCAACTCAAAAAAATTAATAGTTTTGCTGCTGGAGGGCGTTGAATTCACCCCTTGTGCAGATTTGACTATTTAGTTTTGAATCCGGTAACAATATTTTCACTTGTTTCGTTGTTGCTAATGTTGCAAAATATTGTGCTGTTTTATAAAAAAAAATCTTATCCCCCTTCTTTCCCCTTCTTTCCCCTACTTCTATTCCGAAAAGCAAAAAAAAATTTTTCGAGGCCTTCAAATGTATCGAATATTTGAATATGCCTCAATAAGGGAGATAGCAGTTTTATATGATTATTCACCCTCCCACCAAAATGTACGAAACGAAAATATTCCGGTGGATTTCTCTGAATTTTTAATATGATGCAGTTCAAGTTATTTTGAACAGAAATTAAGTAGGTGACAAAACCCAAAAATTATTAGTTTTGATGCTAGAGGGCGTTGAAATCAAACCTCGCTCAGAGTAGACTATTCATTATCATTATCGGCGGAAACAATATCTCTTCTTATTTTAGTTTAGATTATGCTGAACAATTGTGTGATTTTTTATAAAAAAAACATAAAACCTTCCCCCTTACCCCCAACCCCTATTTTAAAACACGAAAAAAATTAATTCTCGACTACTTGTGAATGCTTTATCAAAATAAATGTTTCAATCAGCTCAAATTAAGGAAAGTTGTTTAATTTCACCATTCCCTACCTTCAGAAAAATATTGGTGGGTTTCGCTGACTTCTCAGTAGGGCGTAGATCATGTTATTTGAATATCAAATAATTGGGCGAAAATCTTGAAAATAAATGGAAAATTAGACATCAACAATTTGAATTTGAGTTGGTGCCTGAATTAGGTAATTTTTTGTGTTTTAAAATAGAGGTTGGGTGATAGGGGGAGGTTAAGTTTTTTTCTCAATTACACAATTGTTCAGCATAATCTAAACTAAAATACGTAGAGATATTGTTTTCGCCTATTATAATGAATGGTCTATTAAATATTTTCGTTTTGTGCCCTTTGGGGGGAGGGGGGATTATCATAAGAAAACTGCCATTTCCCTCATTTAGGACTATTCGAACATTCGACAATACATTTAAAGGTACTCGAGAATTTTTTTTTTTTGCATTTCGTAATAGGAGTTGGGAGAAGAAATGGGGTGTATGTATTTTTTTTATAAAACATCACAATATTCTGCAACATTAGCAACAATGAAACTGGTGAAGATATTGTTACCGGATTCAAAAATAAATAGTCTAATCTGCGCTAGGGGTGATTTCAACGCCCCCTAGCAGCAAAACTGTTCATTGGTTGAGAATTACATGTACTACATCATTCCAAAAATTCAAAGAAATCCATCGTGACCCAAATTCCATAAGGAGTTTGCGGGGTTTCGGAAGAAGTTGGTGGCTCAACGAAAACAATATTTTTTCATGTATGCCCATAAGAAGAATCCAAATTTGTTAAATCTGGTAATCCAGCAGGCCACCAGACAGAACCATTCCGTCCTATCCATTTATTAGGAAACACCTCATTTGATGATTTCTCACTTCTCTCGAATGTGTTGTATAGCGAAGATCAAGAAGAAAACCTTCTAACAAACTTGATGAATCATTTCGTGAATAATTGAGATACATTTCTCCGTTCAGATTCACATATTCCATATAACATAGTCTAAAGCGATTTGTCTCCATTTATTGACCACCTATGTTGATAATCCACCTGTCTCAATAAGTGGGAATTTTCTGTCGAATAATAATGGTAAGTATGTCGATTTACAGAAGTCAATTCATCCGATCATAAAATGTTATTGAAAAAATTGTCGAAACGACAATTTTTTCCATTGCCCAATTGCAAAATCTCACTCTTTTCTCACAATCTGTATTCTGCATGCAGTACTTCTCGATGTACTTGAACATGGTATGGATGAAAGCGATGCTTCCTCAAGACTCGTTGCACTGATCTTCCACTATTTCACCATTCTGCCGTTTAGTTTCAACAAATCTAGTCAGGACCTTTCGGAATGATCTTTCACCTGGATGACTTTTATCTGGAGACTGTTGAGAATAAATTCTACTTGCCAATAAACAATTCCAGTCTGATTCACCTTATATGAATATCATATCAATCAAATTAGTTCTTGAAACCAACATTTTGATTGCATTGTTTCGAAACGTCTCGATACAGCAACTTTCATCAAAGATTTCAATTCTTATACTGGCATCCACTAAAGATTTCAATACTTACACATTCTGGCATCAGGCAAATACTTTGACCTGCCAAACTGATTGATTTTCAAAGAATCATTTATTTCATTGTCCTTGAGAGGTTGTAGACCGGAAGATAATGGCACAAATTTCAAGATAATTGAAATCATTGTATATATTCCAAAACATACATTTTAATGTAAATGGAAATAATAACAAAGTGGTGAACGAACTCACAACTTGTTTATCATATAAACAGGTGTTTATAGGCATGAAGCGTTAATTTGAAGAAATGGTTGGACAAAAACTATACAGGGTGGGGCACCGAGAACGAAACAGATCGAATATCTTCAAAACGCATGTGTTGTGAGAAAATGCAAAAACACGTCGATCCTGGTGCTGCCATAATGTATTTGTTTGCCTCGAAATGCAAAATTTTCTAATCTTCCAAATGTTAATTTCTTCAATTTTTGTTTTGTTTTCGTGAATTGTTCACATTAGCTTTCGAATGAAATGTCATGAGTTGGAATACGAATCACTTGTTTTTCCCGCAAGAGGGCGTCAAAATGAAAATTCAGGTAGCGAACACTCACATGTCTGAATTCCTTATGGAATAACCTTTTCAATACTGTGTCACACTCCGTACTTTCCCTATTCAAATTGTATGAGTGACCAAAGGGTGGGGAGAGTGGTATGACAGTTGAGATTATGATTGGAAGATATCCTCCTTGGATTCAAAATCAACATGTTTTTGCATTTTTTTCACAACACCACATGTGTTTTGAAAATTCATTTTCGGTAATAGGTCGAATCGAACCATAATTACAATTTTCGCCCGCCATTTTGTTACTTGCGTCAGCAAAAAAATCATAATTTTCAACCCTGAAAATCCCCACATACAAATTTTGATTCGAATCGAACCAAAATTACAGATTTCATCCGCCATCTTGGAGCCACCATCTCGTTTTCTTGCATTGGCAAACAGATCATGATTTCCGACACTGAAAACCAGCACATATCAATTTTTAATCGAATCGGATCATAATTGCAAATCATGTTCGCCATTTTGGACCCGCCATTTTGTTTTTCCCTTAAAAAATTCCACAATGCATTGTCACCGAAATTAGCTTGCAAATGAAGTATCATAATTTGGAATACTGAATAGTTGTTTTTCCCGCAAAAGTGCGCTAAAATAAAAAGTTGGGTACCGAAAATTGACATGGCTTAATTCCTCTTGAAATAACTTTTTCAATAATGGGTCACATTTACTACTTTCCCTACTCAAATTGTTTGGGTGAAAGTGCCCAAGGGGTGGGGGAAGAGGTATGACAGTTGAGGTTATGATAGGAAGATGTCCCCCTCGAATTAAAAATCGACGTGTTTTTGCATTTTTTTTCACAACACATGTAATTTGAAGATATTCGATCTGTTTCGTTTTCGGTGCCCCACCTTGTATATGAAAATAATGAAAGAATTAGTAGGTGTTTCATTACGAGAAATGTGTTACAGACATACCTGTCGATCGAAGTCGTCAAATTCAGATTCCTCAGTAAAATGTTTATTAAAATTAGGCCGAAGAAATAGGAAGAATTTTTATTTTTCGAAGAAAAAGCTTATTTGAGACGAACTATTGATTTCAACGATAAGAAATGTCTGATCAAATTTTCAGAGCCTCCGTTGGCACTTCGTATGGATCGATAATATACAGAGTTTTCCATTCAAAATAACGAAAATTTTGAACAATTATATTTACAATGTTTGGCAAGCTGTTTTTTAGATATATCGTTTGAGAGTCACCAACATACATTTGACCGAAAATGAATTTTAATAGGATTTGGAACAACATTAAGTTCAAATATTAGGAGTGATGAATTTTGGAAAAAAAGTTATCATGCTGAAAATATCGAAAACCGTAAATATTTTCAAAAAAAGATTTGTATAAGAACCTCTCATGTGAAAACCGAGAAACTAATAACATATTCAAGTTGCTATTTAAAAAAAGAAGTTGGGATCCGCCCAAAAAACACTGAATACCCTGTGTAAATGCCATTATTTTCATTTTAGCTCAAAAAACTTGCTGATAAAATAATCCATCCATCTATTACTATAATGGAGACATAGAAGACCGTGTCCTTGTTGCAGGACTCTGTATACATCAATATACAGGGTCCTACAATAGTAGCGCGGTGTTCAATATCCCCATTCAGGAAACATAAAGGAATAAATATTTCAATAATGTTCTTATTGCTTGAACTCGACAAAATAAAAAAATTACCGGTCACAGGGGGTGGTAAATTTTTTCTGGGTACGGGTCCCAAATTTTTTTTAACTGGCAACATTTACTTTTTATTACTTCATCAGTTTCTTCATGCAGAATAAAAAGTTCTTCGTGGAAATATTTTTTGTGAAAATATTGGCGGTTTTTGAGATTTTTAGCAGCACAGGTTATTTTTCCCAGATTATCCGACATGGCACCGATTTATTCAAATTTTTGTGATAAATGTCGCAATTGTCCAACATCCAGATTCCATCGAAGTTTCAGAGACCGACAGAAATACAGGGTGTAACCAAATTTGTTAAAAAGATGTTGTCTCTGCGTAAGAGTGTATGGAAAATAACATTTTTGTAATATTATTCAGTGCGATGTTGAATAATCGTTATTGTGGTTCATAGAGTATGTTGATTCAGAAAAACGTTGAATTAGTATTTACTTCTTCACATCTTATAGAATGCTTCTGAGCAGTTGATTCGTTATTACTCATAATTATTCAATCGTTTCATCTTGAAAAGATAAAAATTAAAGACATTACTGACAAAGTCAGTTGATTTTAGCTCAGAATAACCTCACACTCTGATATAATCGAAATTCTACTCCTTCCAGAAATAATTATATATTATACCATGGTAGAGTCTGGACAAAATGGGCATTCTTTTGTAATGAATATCCACTTCCACTTGGTGTCAAACTGTTGTTAAAAAAATTGGTAAAACTAAAATCTGGCATTTCATCCTCATTTCTTGAAAAATTGTATCGTTTTCTGAAAGCATCACTCATCAGTAATCTTCAAAAGCGAAGATATATGAATTGGTCTCAATTTGTAGACATGGCACTTAAAAATCCAAGGTGAGGTAGTGATTTTCCAGAAATGCTCGAAAACGGTGAGCCTTTTACTAAGGTAAAATTCCGATTTTCTGAACAGTCATGACATGGTCTATCACCAGTTTCAATATTGTACAAGGTTTACCGGACACCCTGTATGAATTTTTTTAATAAAAAACGACCTGTCAATTTAGATATTGCTGTTTGATCCATTGAAAAAATTTCTTCATTGTGTCGTTTTCGTATAAATTTGATAAACTAGAAAGTGAAGCAAGCCTCTTTGTGCAACGTTTCTTCGAATATTATAAGGTGCTATTGGAATCGTTGAAAAGCATTATGAGTATTGTAAGAACGGTATTCCTATTTGAATTATTTGGAGGGAAACTGAAACTATGCTGGTTGGTGACGAAAATCTGGTACTCACAAAAATCAGGTTCCACCTCGATATTTCCAAAACAGTTTTAGGCAATATTTTATTCCTCTTCGTAAGATTTAACCGATTGTATGTTTTCAAATTGTCATCCTGTATAAGCGATAAACTGTCAAATGATGAGATGAAACGGATAAAAGGATCACGTTTGTAATACACATTTCTCGGTAGCAGGAAATTCAAAGACCAGTGTGATTTTCATGCTTCGATGGCAGTACAATATCATGTTCATATTTACGACAACCAAGCAAGGATGTAATAATGCGTTGTAGAGAGATCTCTTCTGAACGGAATATACAATATATTTCCTCAAAATTTTCAATATTGAATGAGGGATGCTTCCAAATGTGTCTGCAGGCCTCGTTGGAGTTTCCAATAACTATTGTAATTGGAATCTAATTCCGTTCAAAAGACAAACTTCAATGAACGTTTTCGAGGCTATAGAACCAATATTGGAATCAGAGGAGTAAATACCTTTCGCAAATGCAGCACTTTTATAACTCAATATTGGCTATTATAATCAAAATTGATAACGAAATATATTCAGTTGATTGTAAGTCAATTTTGGACTACCATCTGAATATTGTTTGTCCGGAACGAAATGCAAATGCTGTGAATTCGTTTTGAGAGAACTCAGCAAGCAATTAAGATTAAGTTGAACAGAAGCGAAATTAAATGTAAAATAGACATGATTGAGGCAAGTTGAGGCTCGTGTCGGCTAGGAATAATCCTCCACGATTCACTGTTGCGTTAAAAATTAACAGTGCTGCTCTTAAGGTGGCGTATGGAGTTAGTAACAAGGCCTATCCAGAACACATGGCTACTGACCATAGCAGTCGATGCCAAAACACCAAGGAAAAAAAACATAGATCGATTGTATAGAGGAGACACTTGTGTTGGCTCATGATCCCTGGGGATATTGGGTTTGTTATGGAGAATGATAAGTGCCGAATCTATTGGAACTACTCATACAGAAACAGGCCAATATTAATAAATCAAGCCTGATGTAGCCCTCCTCGACCATCAAAGTAAGACGATTTTTTCATAGGTTCTTGGCTCCTGTCGAAACAAATATATCCCGAAAACTGTTCAGTTTTTGAGAAATATCGAGCAATTTAAAAAAACAAACAGGATGTTTTCATAGTCAAAATGTGGCCAAACCGATCAACGAGACCTACATTTCAAAAGTGCAATTGATAGAGCTTTAATGAACGAACGGATCCTGGACCAACTGTTCTTTTAAAAACAGATCGGAAAATGGTGATAAACCCCCAAATCCGAAAACAAAAATTATAATTTTCAAAAACACGAAATTTCTCAGAAATGGTTGATATTTTCACAGGGTCATTTTTCATGACCTTCAGTAAATCTACAAAAAAAAAATTTTTTTTTTAAATCAATAGCCTAAAAAATATTTCAAAATTACAAAAATTGTGATATTTACCGTACTAATAATAAAATAGAATTTTTTGAATCGCTTCGAATACGTCTCTACAAGCCCTTAAATAACTTTTGAGACTTTAATATGAAATTTGTAAAGAATCCAATTCTACATTTTGCTACATTTTCACTTGAACAATTTATGTAAGGTAGATATGGCAATCTCTCTTTTACTCAAATATATAGAGCGGCTTATTAGTCCTTCCCCTGTTAACATTTAGAAATGTATCACAGATACTACTTTTTGAAATAAAAGACAATGTGCTTTCGCGATAAAGGGGGTGGGAAGTTACATCAGTTTAAAAAATTTTAATGGCATCTGGGAGGTCAAATTACACATTGTTGAAAACAAAATTCAAATCATTCTCGACCATAATTTTTTTTTTTTGATTTTCGTTAATACATACATATTTTCACAATTTTGATCTTATTTCTTTCGGCATTTTCAAGTTGATCTGCCACCAGTGCCATATGCCGAGTAATTGAAATGTATTTTCCATCAAAAAGTAGTTTCAGCAATACCATCCAAACTATTTTAATCTCATTGTTCAACATCAAACTGTTCAAATTTATCGAGATAACGGTACCATTTAGATTCACACTTGTAGGTACTTGATATTTCGATATCCGAAAAAAATTAGATGGTTGAGAAGAGAATTGGATTCTCTTTTCAATGGTGTATTACTTGACTCCCACATGCCGTTTGAAATTTTTGAATTGATGTGCCTTCCCCTCCCCTCTATCCAGCAATCACAGTGTATTTTATTTCAAAAAGTAGTATCAGTACCATTTTCTTTTCGACTCAATTTCAATTTATTTCATTTTTGTTTATTACAAAATACATATTAGTTTGATTGCCTATGCCTGTATTGCATTTCCACACCTCTACATATGCTTTCAGATTTGCATTTAGTTTTAATAAGGGCGAGTATATAATAAACTAAAACAAAGTTTGTTATAATGATGACGAAAACCAACGGTAGCACAAAGGATTGGCTTTCAGTTGTTGCGTCTCAGATTCATCATGAACTCAGTCAACTTAACACGTTGACTGCCGTGCTCATTTTTTCATTTTTGGTATCAGAGCCGAAGCAAAATCGAAAATTTTGTCCCAGAAACCATTATGGACTCTATGTAGGTACAGCCTACAGAAGATAGTATATCGTTGAATTTTTCGGAAATTGAGACTCTAAGTTCAGTATTCATCTTCCAAAAATTCGTTGTTTTTACTGATTTGTCTGCCACGCCGACTCGGTCTGTGCGTCGAATAAGAACAATTTGCAACGCAAACTTGTTACTGAAGCCGTCTCGGTCTGTTTTCGCGATATTATCGACAATAATTTAGACCGAAGTCTTCAAGAACAGTTCAATTGGCTCGGTCCCATAGACCGAGTTGGCCTGGTGTATCAACCTCAACCTCGGTCTATGAGACCGAGGTGGCTCACCAGAATAATTTGTCCTCGGTCTCATAGACCGACATGGCAGTCAAATGTAAATGTTTCTCTAAGGTCAGCTGGGATGAGGTTAAAGAATTTTTGGACCGAAATACCGAAAAGATCTGTGGGTTTTAGAGTTTTTGAAAGAACAAACTTCATTAACTATTGAATATTTTTCGTAAGAGACGGAAAGAAAAATTACATTAACTCTTCCAAAAGTCTCCAGTACCAAAAATTTGTTCAGATGTTAAAAGTCCTAATACTCAAATACATGCATACAAAAAATCTCTTCCAATTTTTTTTATTGAAAATCAAGTACGGTGGGCGTGAACTCTATGCGAACCTGTTCAATCCAGTCGACCCGGAAATATGATTCATCGCTCTGAAATTGCACGGTTAAGCTTGAGAGTAATTGCGGTGCAGTTTTATTCGCTGCTTTGTTGGTTTTCTGGCTGGGAGTTCGGACGTGAAGATGTCGGCTTTGTTCCGTATGCGGTGGATTTCAAATATATGTACTCATCTGAATCGTTTACTGCGGTGTGTAGTTTCTTGTTGAACAACAGATGAGAAGGTGTACATGAAATAACGCTGTGATTTTTTCACAGTTATGCGTCAATAAGGAGTTAGTTCAAGCAATAAAGACCGATATCATCAATAGCCAATAGGTGAAATTGCACAATATGGTCACCAAAGCGATTTAGCTGAAAATTTCACAGAATGTTTGAAATACGATGAAATCACTGTATCAATCAAAATGTCAGCTCTGAAAAGTACGTTACATATTTTTTTTGTAAAATGTGTCATAGTAGTCACTTCACAAATACACAATATTGTGCCTAGGGATGGAAACTTCCCACGTATTTTACAATATAAATGTTCCGTATTGATATTATTAATACTAAATCTTAGGAAAATAGAGGAAATCATTAGTCAAATAACACCCAAGAAGATAACTAAATGAATAATTTTTTAACTGTAATTCATTTGAGTTGACAGAAGTAAATAATCACATTTGACAGCAGTCAGATCACAAATGAAAAATGCGACGTTGCCAAATTTTTCGAATTCACCAAAACATGATCAGATAAAATTACACTGTATAGTTACTTTGGCAAAGGAAATTAAACTTTCAGAGATGATTGATTCGATACACAAAAAAATTTTGACTTCAATTATTGATTTCATGATTGCATAAAACTCTACTATTTTCATATCAATTAGTGATCAAATCACTAGCAACTTGGATAGCTACCAGCTAGGTTAGTTAGGTAAGTTTGTGTCCTTTTCTTTTACGTTAATAAATCGGTTCTCTGCTGAAGTAGAGTAGAAAAAATCAAGGAGAGTGGAACGGGATGAACTTTCAGGGGTAGAAAGCGAAATTTTACGGTTTTTCGCAATTGACAACGAAAGTTGAACTCCTATCGAAAAAATTTGAATAGCAAAGTTGATGGAAACAACTTTGTATCAAACATTTTTCCACATTACCTCAAATTTTCCGGTAAAATCGGAATGTTTGAGTTTTGAATTTTTTTCTATCACAAAAATTAATTTTTTTTTCACGAAAATTGGTGGAAAGATAACTTATTATGTTTCAAGGAAGCTATTGTTTTTTTTGTAGTGGAATACAGGTTTTTCCTTTTTTTTTCGACAAATTCTGAAAAAACAACCTCATTTTCAACTGAAAAGTGCGTCTTTTCGAACTCGCCAGCAGCCAGTTTTTTCGTTGAACGGTCTACTCTTAGATTATGTGGTAAAAGTAGCACTACTATAAGAATTTTTTCCAGAAAACCCAAAAAAATTGAAAGACTAATTTTCAAAAAAACAATTTTTTAAATTTTTGTCCTAAACTTTTTCCAGAAAAATCAGAATAACCGTTTTAATTTGGTTTTAATTTTTTTTAAATGAAACTGTTTTTGTCGCATAAAATAGTGAAAATATACCTTTTTATGTTTCAACTTTAACAAAAAAAAATAATTGAAAACGAAAGAACTGAAAATGGTGAAATTGGAATGCAGTTTAGGGGTTGAAAACGGTTTTTTGCGATTTGCGGTGAAACGTGACTTTTTAGCGGAAAATGTTCAATGAAAAATTGTAGATAATAAAAAAATCGAAAATTTTTGGGTTTAACACTTCTCGACATAACCTCAAATTGACCGTCAAAATAGCGATAAACCGATTTTTGAAAATTTGAGGTTATGTGGATAATTTTTAGAGACAAAAGTTGTATATCTTTTTATTTCCAACAACTTTTTTCTCCAACTTTTTTTATTAGGAGGTTAATTTTCGCTGCAAATAATTTTAGTAAATAAATTATAGTTTAGAACAAAAATTAAATAATCTGTTTTTTTAATTTTTCGCGTTTTCTGGAAAAAAATCCACAGTGGTGCTTCTCTTTTATTACATAATCTGGAAGAAGACGTTTCAACAAAAAAAACGGCAGCTGGCAAGCTTGAAAAGACGAACTGTATCGGTGAAAGTTTTCAGTTGAAGATGAGGTCGTTTTCTCCGGAATTTGTCGAAAAAGTGAAAATCTGTATTCCGCTACAAAAAAATCACATTTCACTTGAAACATCATAAGTTATATTTTGTGAAAAAAAAAAATAAGCGAGAAAAGGATGAATAACTGAATAATTGGTTTTTCCGATTTTCCCGAGAAATTGTGAAAAATGTTAAAAACAAAAGTTGTAGATCTTTTCATTTTCCACAACTTTGCCATTCAACTTTTTCTATAGGAGGTTAACTTTCGTTGCAATTCACGAAAAACCGTGAAATATCGCTTTCAACCCTTAAAACTGTACCCCGTTCCACCCTTCTCTATTTTTTCGACTCCAATTCATTTTTCCCTCTTCCACTAGGTCTTACGCTGTTGAAAAAAATCTATCTCAAAAATGCATCAGCACTGGTCTATAAAGAAATCTGCGAAAAATTTTGTTAGTGTGACATTTGCTATCTTGATACAGGGTATGTGCGGTATGTATGTTATTTCTCAATTCTTCTCTGTGAAGAGGTGACCATGTGCGACTCATTTCGATTTGATTCAGATTTATATATTTTCATTTTCAGACCTGGGGATCGTGTTCGACAGCAAGCTAACTTTTGTTAGTCACATAAATAACATTACGGCATCTGCTAAAAAAATTCTTGGTTTTGTTATACGCAACTGTAGGTCATTTACCAATATTCGCGCCTTAACATTACTTTACACATCTCTCGTTCGCTCGAAGTTAGATTACGCTAGTTTGATTTGGTATCTTTTTTATAATATACATAAAGAGATTTTGAAGAACGTGCAAAAGCGTTTTCTAAAGTTTCTTGCATATATATGTGATGGTGTTCACCCATCCCGTCCATACCACTACAAAGATTTGGCTTGCCGTCCTTACAAAAACGTAGAATCTCATCAAGTATTATTATTTTATATAAAATTCTGCATGGTCTTATTGACACACCCTTGTTAATAGAACAAATTAATTTCAATGTCCCAAAAGCTGGTACACGTAGTCAGATCACTTTCTACACTCCCTCCATCAGATTCAACCTTGGAAAGGTGTCTGCCATAATCCTGATGTGTGATAACTTTAACACATATTGCAATCAATACGATATTAACTCCGACTCACTAAAAAAATCTTAGCATTTTCAACAACTTGTTTAGTTTTTAATGTCACATTATTGGTAAGTTATAATAGATGTTTTTTTTTTTGTTTTCACACTGTTCTTCTCAGTGCACATACGTTTGTAGTTGATTATGTTTATTTTACTGATTATTCAGCGTGCTAGCAAAAATCTGTCGACCATACTTAATTTTTTATTTATTTAGATTTTTTTTTATTTTTAATCTTTTTCTTTATAATATATTCAGGTTTGGGTGGCTATCACATGTTTGTCCTGTAAATGGATTTATCTGTTGGGCAATAAAATTTATTTTTTCTTTTTCTATACTGTAGCTCTACCAAGTGGTCGCGACATAATTTTATTTGTGAAAATCATACTTATTTAATTGATTTTCAGTAAGTAGTGCTCCCGGACCAGAATTACTTTTTGAAAGTGCTTAGTAATCGCAAGCATTCCATTATTGGAAGTGCTTGATGCTCGAGATTTCGGACCACTTCTCAAGAGTGCTTGAAGCACTTTTTTTCAGTGCTTGGCACAGCTCTTATTGACAAGGTCACACTTGAAATATAGCAAGGTTGATAAATGGTTACTACCCATGGCACCTGTTAGCGAAATAATCATGTTATGATTGGCTGCTTTCGGTCGTTTAATTTTAAACTGACGACTTTCATTGGACTCTGATTCACGCAAAAAAAAACTACAAAATTGACTTGTTATCACTATAGTCCAGTCACCATTCGTGTAAAAACATGTTTCCTCAATTTTCAGGTCGACTGGAGCGAGCAGTTCGTATTCAACGTCCACGCGCGCAGTATCTTCCCTTGCGACGTTCACAACGGCGGCGTCAACGTCCTCTTCCAGTACCCGTCCTGCATCCTGGCCACGGGAGACAGGGTCAGGCTGTTCGCCAGGCTGCGAGCCAACGTCGTCAGCCTGGCTCCGCCCACCTCCTTGGAGTACGTCGCTGAGCAGCGGGTGGTCAGGGGGCAGCACAGTCTGCACTTCGATTGCGACCTCTTCACGGAAAAGTACGTCGAGTACTGCTTCGTGTACGTCAGTCAGGCCATTTCCGGAGCCGTGGCTGACGTCAGGATGGACTGCGTGCCGACTCTGCCTGTGACAGGTGAGTTTTCTTTCAATTGGTTTAGTAGTGCTTATAGTCCTTTGAATCAAATTCTTTGATAAAGTTTGGCCTGGAGTATTGGATATTGATATAGTCACAAATACATCTCTGACTGACAATAACAATTTTCTCCATCGATTCACGAGTTCCAAATAGTTGTAGCCCGTGTACCATGACGAGAAATTAAAATAACTTTCAACTTCTGAAAATTACAACTACAAAGTCACACTCACTTCTAATACTGGGTTATCACAACAATTTCCGGTAATATTCCGTTAACCGGGCGCTACAAGATATCAAAAAAATTTTGGGACTTGCGTAGTTTGGTCTCCTGAACAAAAAATCCAAATGAAATTTTTGGCGGTCTCGAATACTTTCGGAGATACGGGACTTTTTTTTAATGAAAACTGGCATTTTCTAGCACACATTTCTTCCAAGAAATCCTCGCGCGCGGATTTGTGAAATGTCGGGCGAGCCCGCTCGATCCGCTCGCGTATTTCTTGTATTGGTCTTCACCAACAAATAAGGAATGAGCGTTTCTACATAAAGTTGAGAAAAATCGACAAAGTAGTAATAGAAATAATGCGAGCGCTCGCTTCGTTCGCGTATTTTTTGCTTTATATCTTCACCAACAAATAATAAGTGATGAGCTTTTCGACATAACGTTGAGAACAATCCAAAGAGTAACAATAGGATCGCGCTCGCTTCGCTCGCGTATATCCTCTTATAGATCTTCACCTGGAGTCATCCTCGTAGTCTGAAAGGACCACCGCATTTTGGACACATATTCTCCCCGAATTATTTCTGAAATTACATTGGCAACATCGCAAAGTCAGATTTGCCGTTAAGTCTTGTTAATACCCTTGCAAATACACGCAATTTGTTTACGATTTGACTCATAAGGCGAAAAAATTGCGGTCAATGATGAATCATGACATGTCATTTTTCAGTATTTGGGGTCAAATTACATGATGGTGCATCATTCCCTGCAAATTTTTGTTCGTATGAGTCGAATCCAAAAAATTGCGAATAATCGCAAGGGTGTAACGAGCCTTTATGAGAAAGCTGTCATTCAAATTGATAGCTTTCTCGATTCTCGATTGCCAATTGCCAAACAATCAACAAAATGAGTGTTGAGATTTTGTTTTTGTTTTATATTGAGTGCTATTTTATTCATAAATTGCTGGAGCTGTATGGATAAAAATATTTTCGAATTTCGACTCGACTGTGCGTTTCAATTGACAAGATGAAATGAGTACTCTGTCCAACAGATTGTGTTTGTGTATTTTGATAGCAGGTATCGATATACATATTTCTCTAAATAAATGAGAAAATGGACTATTTGCTGAAAAATTTCGATGGATATTGCATTTTTATCATGTTTGAAAGCATATGTGGAAATTTGAAAATTTTGTAAAAATCCACCTTTTACATATATTATTTTCCCAAATTTTTTCATGGTAATGCATCGATACTATACCTACAACAATAAAGAACCTGTATAAATACTGGAATCATAATGTTCTTGGTATGGAAAGAAGAGATAGATATTTCAGTAAATGTCTTCTTGATGGATGTTACGAAAACCTGAATGGTAATCGGAAATATGCAAATCAAACAAAATGATTTAACAAGATATATTAATTAACTGATAATTACACTGTACTGGTTCAAAATAAATAACATTCGACAAGTAACTGAGGACAATGATGATTTTCACTTATCAATTCAATGTACAGATAGTGCTACAGAAATTAATTTTATTAGAAATACCAATACTCGAAGAGTCCATATAAAACAGAAAAATGTGAATTCAAAGAGTTCACTAGTTCTGGTACATATTCTTTGTTGTTTCTAGGAATTTCTCAATCCGTTGACTGGGTTTGTGGATCCGTTTGAAGATATATTCCGAAATATTGATTTCTTTGTTCAATATTTCGGAATATGTCCCCTCACATCTCTCCACATCCTTTCAACGGACTGAGTGTTGGCTCCGAAAATTCAAAATTTCAATTAATAATTGACTTAATTCTAAATTTTACTGTATTTACCAGAGTCGGGATCGACAAAATTCAACGAACGGTTTACAGTCAGATGCTGGAAACTCTCTTCGTCCACCTTGTAATAGGATTTCCAGCAATCTGACATTATTGTCGTCCCTGGCTTGATCCAGTCTTTGATGATACCGATGAGGGTCTCAGCAGTTCTGTTTTCTACTGGAACGAGGAAAACTTGTTTGGACCCTCTCTCGATACCACCAAATAGCCATTGGCTGATCACCATGTTACCAACTTGACATAAATAAAATTCAGTAACTTCACTAAACAAATATTTGATGTTTTTGTTATTGTTGAAAGAGAGTATAATTTTTCGAAAAAAGGTACTGTTTTCAAAATAAAAAAGTGCAGAACTGGTTAAGCAAGGTGTGTATATTGTGCTGGTAAAAAGAAGGAGGCATTATGAGTGTTTTTTTCATGGAAGAAACGTGTACTAGGAAATGCCAGTTTTCGTTAAAAAAAGCCCATATCTCCGAAAGTATCCGAGACCGCCAAAAATTTCATTTGGATTTTTTGTTCAGGAGGTCAAACTACGTAAGATAGCTTGTAGCGCCCGGTTAACGGAATTTTACCCAATTTCCCTCTGGACAAAACCCACCGGACAATAACCCCCTGATATAAAATACCCCTGGTTCAAAAATTCGGGGGACTTTGAGTCCAGGGGATAATTTTCCTGAATTACAAATTGTGAAAGGCTTTCGCGGCCATCGTTGAATGAATGATGGTTTTTCGGGTTTTTAGGCCGACGTTTATTTAGAGAAAATCTCGACGTTTCGCCAACACGAGTGGTTGGCATTTTCAAGAGAAATGTTTACAGTTTCGATCACTGAACACTACTTGTACTACAAGAAACTGTAAAAAATTCTCTTGAAAATGCCAACCACTCGTGTTGGCGAAACGTCGAGATTTTCTCTAAATAAACGTCGGCCTAAAATCCCGAAAAACCATCATTCATTTTCCTGAATTGTTCGTCCATTTACTATAGTTGATAGAACAGAACAGGGTCAGCTTTGAATCCGTGAACCAGTGTGATTCTTATATCTTCATATTATTATTGGTTTCAAAAAAAGTTCAGTAACCTTGTACATCTTAAGTTGCATTAAATTGTGGTAGTAGGTTTCTGGTTTTTCTTGTATGTATCTGAAATGCAATATTCAAGTTTTCGACCTCGGCAGGCCCCCGGATCACTTTTGTATATTCCAAAATCTGCTAAATTTTCACACTGTCTTCGGTTTTTACCCGTTCTGAAGAAACAGTTATTTGACAAAGACCGTCTAACAAGATTAATTTTGCTACGACATTAGATCAAATTGGGCTTTGTTCACTTAATTACTTCATGTTTCATCATATGCCACCTGTCTGAAATGAGTCAGTGGAGTAAATTTATAATCAATTTAATATTTTGAAGGGGTGTGGGGAAGGAGGGGAAGAAGGGAAAAGGTTTGGTAGGAGGGAGGAGAGGCCACTTTTCACAACCGGGCCACTGAAACTGAAAAACAAAATTTACCCAACAAACATTCACATCAAGTGTATACAAAAATTTAATTAACGGTATTTCCTTCTCTTTGAAGGACCATGGCTAAACAAATACGCCCATTCGCCTCCTTCAGTGCCATATTTATCGTCTCATATCTCCTGAAATGAAATAAAAATAACAGTTCGTCGAGAAGTTCTAATATAAATGTAGTAATTGAAAAAACTAGATGATTGTATAAGATTTGGGTAGGTATTAATTAATGGAAATAGAGGTACTATTAAACAACAATACGAGTGTGAGTATATCTGATATTGTTCCTCCACAATAACATCTCCAATGACTGGGCTGACTGAATAATCGAGCAACCTATCCATGTCGTCGTTGTCGTCGAGCTCGTCCAAATCGTGGATGTTGACATCGACGTCTATCGTAATTTTGGGTAGGTTTCTGCAGGACTGGCCCTTACAGTTTCCGCAGACCAGTGAACACTTCTTACCTGCTGTCCTGCAACTGCAAGCGTTTCTGCATACATTCTTGCAACTGCAGGAAATCATTTTCAGCAGGTTTGACATCATGACATCATCTTTGGGGAAAGGCCTCTGGCTGTAGCAAACCCATCACCATTCAAGTGATTTTTTTTCTACCCCATCCACAACTGCACCTAGTGATATGTGCGGATTGAATTCAGCTTCGCAACATCTTGTGTAGGAGAAAGTCTGGCCTGGTTGAAACTGGTGTTAGCTGCAGACATTGTGAAGAGCTGGTAGCGCATCTTATTGATGGTTTCACTGAACCTTTTTTCACTGTATAGTTCAATACGTATTTTCTCAACATCAACTACTTGCTCAGATGTCGCTGCTGGGTTAGGAGAAAAAGGAGATTCATTTTTAAGGTCTACATGTTTCTATAGTATTTGAACCACCTTAAGCTTTCATGGACGAAGAAGCACGAGGTGGAATCACATCCACTAAAAGGGTGACTGAAAGTGATGAGTTGATTGACTGCAGATGTTGAGGTGTTTCAGCGTTTTGCCTCTTCCACACTTTTGAAGGTATATGGTACTTGGTGTGGGACCTCTGAAATTCTAAAAGGAAATAATAAATTGGAAGTTTTTCTATTTGATTCTAATAAAAATATACTCTTTTATTACTTTATGACCTAAAGTATCTAGTATTATTTATTGAGCCATATAATTTTATTCTTGCATCCCAAGAAGTACTTTTTGTCTTGCACATTAGGTTCATTACTGCCTGCGAAGCCTTTGCTACTGCTTCCTTAGTCATTTCTAGTAAACAAGATGAGGACGAAAACACAACCCCTAAATAACTAAAATGTTTGACAACTTCGACGTGTTCATTGTTGAAAACAAAATCATCTATAATATCATTTCACTGTCAATACTATCACCGGCAGTGTTTATTTAAAAAGACACCACTCTTATAGATATGTATAAAGAAAATCTTATTTTCAATGCACTTCTCGAACCATTTGAACATGTCATAAATATCAAATACATCGTTGGATATAAGCAACATTTCGATGCCCAGGATACACCGCGTCTTTTTCTCGAATCATATCAGAGAAACGCGTCAACTATAAATAACAACGAATGCTGACGTCGTGAATTCCGATAACTCATCGGGGTCTAGCTCGCTGTTCTTATCTCAACGTTGCAGGGCCAGCGACTTCCACAGCGAAACAGATGCCTGTCAAGAGGTCAGTTCTGTGGAAGAATCGAATGATATCACTTCGACTCATTTCAGACGTGACAGAGAATTTAATAAAAGAAAATTATGAGCAATATTTCGTAGGACTTTTATAAACGTCAACTCAAATATGTTTCTGGCATCCAGGCCAAAAGAAACTGGGGGTTGGGGTGGATGTCCCGGGCCCTAGAGGATAGAAGACCCGGAGGAAAAACGAAACGAACAGAAAAAATGATTGAATGCACACACATAATACCCAAATGAGGCCAATTATAGAACAGTGAAGATAGACAATTAATTCTCATTAATTTTCAAAAAAATCGCAAAAGTTTTATAACTTCAGTCGTATGTTAGTGAACATTGTTGAAGGCAAAAAACATTGTATCGCTGTATTTTTGCATTGAAGAGTTCTGCTTACTACGATTACTGGTAGTAATAATGTTATAAAAAATGCGTTGAGTTTGCAACTTCGTAAATATTACGGAATCTTTTTTCTCATTAGTTTTAGTTTTCCATTGTAATTTGTTTAAAAAACTTGAGTTCTGCAAATTGGATAGGTGAATGAAAACTGTCATATTCAATGCACCCAAGCATTGAAATAATCACAAACAGTTGTAATGGTGGTTGCAAATGAAGAGACTATCGGTCTCAGTGGATATGCAACTTTGCCACCTCATACGACAAACGGAACCTTCATTATTCACGAATATTAACTATATTAATTTATATTATAGCTGCAGCAGTCGAAACGTAAGAAGTCAAACCAGATCACTTCAAAGAGACTGGTCCAGTTGGATACTTGATTATCCATCGCGATTTGTTATATTTTGTACTGGATGATTGGAACTGAGTCATTCCAGATCAATGTTTTGTTATTCGTTTAGGTGCATGAGGTGTATACTGAAGGGTTAATTTGTGCTTTATTCAAAGAATAGTTTCAAACATTTTCGCTTTGGATGATAAGTGTTCAGTTTGCAGTGAAAATTTGGCGAGTGGTGACGTGCAGAAATATGATAGGAGACATTTGAATTCACTGAATCGGTGCAGTAAATTACGAAGAGGTGGGAAAGTATCTTTCTCAAGCGAATTCACTTGAGAAACATCCTGTGTATCAAAACATGTCGCGTAGAAAATAAATATGTAGAAATTCAATCGTGTTTACCTTAGTGTCATATACTATGAATTTCCATCAAGTATGGGCCACGTCAATCCAAAATAGTCTATTATTGACTTACCTTCAATGGCTTTCATTCCAGCTTTGGTATCAGGATACACCGGACTCATTTGGAATATCCACTTGCCCTCAGTTGAGAGTTATTAATTCTTCAAAGAAGGTTCATCTGTTTTTAATAAAGCCTTATTTTAAATACATTCATTTCATTCTTGAAATCAAAATGATATGGAAGATTCGGTTGCACCAAGGAAGCAATAATTCAGTTTATACTCTAAGGAAACGTACTTGCTAGGCTGTATACTAGCAAAATACACTACTTAAGAAAAACTGGAGACAGGGATTGCAGTTTTCATGACAATATTTTTTCGTGAACAATAGGTTTATGTGAAAAAAAATTATACAACATTTTGACGGTTCTTTTAAAGGAATTATCGCCTCTGGTCATCCGTATTGGATTACCCAGTACAACCTGTTTCATCATTTAAAAATTTCGGAACTTTGTTGAATCTGTTTGTATTCATCAGTATGAATGAATGAAAAAGAAGGCAAGCTGTTGTCTTTTCTCATCATGATCTTAACAAATCCAAGTTATGTATAACATAAGGAAGAATTAGAACGTCCTTAAAATTGAAAATAAAAGATAATGAAGAAAGAAAATAAAAATTAGTGAATTTTTAATATTTTTATTGTTCAGTCTTTTGAAAAATTCTCATGATTCTATTATACATAAAATTTAATTACTCTATAAATGTTAGGTCAAAATCCACATTCAGCACACCAACAAGTAAAATATATAAATCAAACTAACACTATTCACACAACTCACAATAGCAATGATAGTATAATTCCGGCACACATCCACATACAACTACTAACTTGAATGCTGGAATTGGAATTAGGCCAGTTTTGCGAAAACGTTGTTGAACAGGTGTGGCGGTTACTACCGATTGATCCCGAACTGGTCGAATATCAACAAGTAGGGGAAGAGGTTACATTTTCGTAGAAATACAAAGCTCCACTGCAAATAAACTGTTGTATTATGCCTGTAACACGAGTCTCTGTTGTTATGATATACTTTGTTAGGGAAGAAGTTTAGGAAAGGAGAGCAGTGAATGTGCAATGATGTTTCACGCCTCTAACATACCCAGTAGCTCAGTAGGCGTGGATTCGATAACAAAATTTGATTTCGATAAGATTGAAATATGGGGTTAATTTTCCGGAGCGCCACTGACTTATCGCTAGTGAAAAATTCGAAACCACCCTGATGGAATGGGACAACCCACTGCACTAATATTACAAAGATATTAAACAATAGATACCTGTAAATGGCGTTAAAATAATATTTAAATATGTAGAGGTTTTGTCTTCCCTTACGTTTAGAAAACTTGGACCAGAATAAAAGAAATAGACATGTCCCTTACTAATAAAATATATTGATCTATGTTACACACTCTGTATGGGTACCGTTCGGCACACAATAACAAAAAAATTAATGAAATTACTGTAAATATGGTGCCACCAAGATGAATTCAAGTGATTGAGAGTGGTGTACTGTTTAAATACATAAAATATTGAACCTCCAGTGAGGGCTATGCCTGTGACGTCACGATAGCTTACAATTATGATTAATTATGCCTTAGGGGCAAATTCTTATGCTAAACTTATCTGATCGTAAGTAGGTTTTCTCAGTAAGGCCAGTTCTCAAGTTGTTGATTATGAATCCAGTGCCTTGGTGAGAACGTGTGCACAGTGGGTACGGCTGAATTAATCTGAGTACGAGTACATCGGGGACGAATAACATCAACGAAGAATACCAACAATGGGGACGAACAGCGAAGGAATGCTGAACAACAGATATACAGCGGGACAACTACAGTTGAGCAGGAACAATCACAGTAGTGGAACAGTGGAAAGACAATCGTGTAGCAACGGAACAGTGGAACAATCACATTAGTGGAACTCCAATAAACGGTAGCAGAGTAGTAGCAGTTGCAAGCAGAGTAGTAGCAATCAATAGCCGTAGCGGAGTACCCTAGAATAAACAATACCAGTCTGACTTCTGATTACACTTGTATGGGGCCACAAGTAGATCCCAAATGCAAATACTAACCTCTATTAAGTGGGAGGGTTCTGATAACAGCTTTGATGGTCGGTTTGCTGTCTGATAGCGAGTTTCTCGTTCCAGTGGTTTCACACAATGATGAAATGACTTCCAACCTCAAAAATCCGCAAAGCGAATGGAGATTTCTCAAAAATATATAGCGTCAAAAATCGCAAACAATATGAGAAACTCTCCAGATATGAATTTTCCCCAAGATCCATCAACGATGAACAAACTTTAATTGGAAATCTTCAAAATAGGTCAGTCACTCATCAAGATCAAATAATGAATCCCAATCAGAAGATATGTCTCAGATGTCAAAGTCAAAACTGTCACTACCTGACAAGACGCTTTCTTGTTCGTTAGTGTTCGGTGGGATCAGACCAGGAAGTACCTCTAGCTACTTGGAGCTACGAAAAGAACACCTTGAGATTCAGTATTGCCAACTGAAACAAGACGAAAACGCCAGCCTCTCAATCTCAGAACCAAACACAAACAAGGTCAAGTATTCGAATGTGAAGTAGTTACCTCAATGACACAAGACAGAGATAGAGTAAGAATGAGTTTTGTGTTCTCAACACAAAACAATAGACTAACCAAAAGTATGTTTACTAAACAACGCTGTCATACCGCAAAATAGAACAACTGATAACTGTCATTAGCTGAAGGCCGGTTCATGTCCGCTCGAACTAGTACGGCAAAGGTAAGTACTAACATTCGGAACAAGCTATACATGACAACGATCAAGTTTTCATTTTGATACAGTGGCGTACAGAGTGGAAAGTGTATATCGATGACAGAGAATTTCTGATGTTATTGTATTAAAACAGAAAGGGTTTTCTAGTGCAAAATAAACCCGTAACAACTTTTCAGAAACCCTCATTTGATGAAAATAAGTATACACTTATCCAGCACTAGTAAAATGTTATACAAAGTGAATTATTTAATGTTCAAAATACTTGCTGTATGTGAACAATATTATAGCTACAAGTTCATGCGTTCAGAATACAAATTCTTTTAGAGACAAAACGTTATTTTTTTAAATATAGGTAGGTATTAGTTTTCTACCACAATCGAAAAAAAGTCAGGATAACTGTTTATTTGGACCACTTTTTCCGTGTGTCTCTAACACTATGCGACCTTTCGAAAGCCTTTGATTGTGTCTCACACATTCTCTCACTAGAAAAACTTATTAAATGTGGCATACGGGGTAATACCTTAGCCTATTTCAATCATATCAATCAGATAGAAAACAGTCAGAAAATATTTGCTTTCTGTATTTCAACTTGAGTGATCCACCTCGTATACCTACTGAAGACATCAAAACACAATATAGTAACCCTTTCACCTTTTCAGAGGGATTTGCAGGAATCCTATAATGTCAACATAATTTCATTATAGAAATGCTGAGTTGGGTGATGCCGAAGAAGGGCTTTTGAACGGACTTTTGCGTGATGAATGCGGTGGCTTGAGATGAATATGAAATATGGTGGACGATGAGCCTACTTGTTGTTGACTGTAACTGAATGTATTCAGATTTATTTGATACGATCAGAAAAATTGAATATCATTCATCGGTTTCATAAATAGACCAAGCGATAGAGGTTCTTTCCCCCACAAAATAAAAGACGCGAATGGCACATACTAACTTTTATAAGATAGTTCGCCCCAGCAAAATCGCTTTGTGGAATTTTTTAAACAAGAAATAGTTTTTAGAAATATCTCAAAGATTATTCAGTGAATCGTTTTACAGTTAATGGAACTTTTGTAGAGATTTATAAAACCTACAAAATGGATTATCATATGACCTGATCGGTGCATTTTCCATTGAGAAAATCCGGGAAAAACTCGAAAAAGAGACCATTTTTTTTATTTTCATACATCTGAATCTGGACAAACAGTATTGCATAAACTGATAATTTATGGCATTCTACTTTGGGGAAACTCATCTGATGCACTGTATTTATTTTTGATCCAGAAAAGGGCTTTGAGAACTATGAAAAACACTTCACCCAGACACTCCTGTAAACCTCTATTTGCTGAATTGAATATTTTACCTTTGGCTTGTCTTTACATAATGGAAGTTGCCTGTTATATTCACAAAATTAGAAGTATCCTTCCCAGGCACATGGACATGCATGCCTATCAAACCAAAAATAACAAGTCCATTTACCCAAATCATGATAATCTACAGATAACATCAAAAGGACCACTCTCAACCGGAATAAAAGTATATAATAAATTACCTGAGGACAGCAGAAATCAAACTACACACTTCAAATTCCGTAATTCCAGGAAATATTTCTTTCACAGAAATCTCTTTTATAGCATTGATGACTTTTAAAATAATTTTAACGTGTTCTGCATATTATTGTATTTTGTTTTGTTGTGCCATCGTAATCGTAATCAGATATCTCTTAAATTTTATTTATACACATTTATTACTTCTTATAAAACTGTATTCTTGACAAGTTCTAAACCCGGATGGGTCTTTGAATGAATAAAGATTGATTTGATTTGATGAGATTGCCTCAATTGAGGTTGATTATTTTCTTTTTTTTGTAAAAATGATTTGGGAAATAAAGAACTTTTATTATTATTATTATTATTTTTTTTTTTTCCATGTTGGGAATGTACCAGTCAGGCCCTGTCTCCGGTGCTCCGATACATCCGGAGGGCGCGCTGGTGTCGTTAACCCCAATAACCACTCCCTACGTCCGTAGGGTGAGTGACTATTGGGTCCGAGAATCATGTGCCCTGAGTAGACGGAGCGAACCAAGGATGACGGCCTTCTGCATTCGCGCTGCTAAGATTTCTGCCATATTACGGCAAGCAGGTATTATCTTCAAGTTGGAGAGCAGTGTGTCCATCATTCCACCAAGGACTCCTATGATCAGAACCACCATTTTGACAGAATGGTCCGGATATAACCTGCGGAGTTCAAAGAGAAGATCTCGATATTTAGTCCGTTTTTCCTCCTCTTTTCGAACGATATTCATTTCGCCTGGAGCGGAAAACTCCATGATGAATATCGTTCTACTTTGGTGGTCGAGGAGGACAACATCAGGCTTATTGGCTTGTATTTGCCTGAGGGTGAGGAATGAGTAGTTCCAATAGATCCGGCACCTCTCATTCTCCACCACGGACTCAATATCCCCCGGAACATAAGGCAACACCGGTGTCTCGTCTATACCGTACGAGTGTCGTATATGGTAGTATAACACTCGTAGCGCCGCGTTATGCCTGTGGATATAGGCTGAGACCGCATAAGATGGGCATGCTGATAGCAAATGCATTCGGGTGTCAGGGACGTCTATACCCATCACGCGACTACGGTAGACGAGGGTGTTGAAGACACCATCCTGGCAGGCCATTATGAATCCCTCGGTCTCCGACTTTAGCTCACTCGACCTGAGGAATTTTTGAAAAATGGATTAATTTTCGAGGTTTTTTCGGATTTTCTCTGTGAAAAATGCACCGATCTGGTCATATAGAAAACCATTTCATAGGCTTTATAGTCATCTACAAAAGTTTCATCGACTGTGAAACGATTCATCTGATAAATTTTTAGATATTCGCAAAAAACAAAAAAGTTGTAATTTTTTTCACTATTTCTTGATTAAAAATTCCACAAAGCGATTTTGCTGGGCGACAACCGGGGTTTTCATTTACGAACTATCTTATAAAAAGTGGTTTTGGCCATTTGCGTCTTTAATTTTCTGCGAAGAGAACCTCTTTTTCATCTACAACTTGGCCTAAATACATAATATATACAGAAACGTAATGAGAATAGCAAAAAACCGATTGTTTCTATTAGTGGCTAATTGGGGAAATTTTGATTCTTCAGTTTCAACAATTTTTCAGAACAGTACCTAATTGAAGAAAACAGAAATCTTTGGGAGATCGTTTGCTAACGAACAGTCGTTACCGACCGATGATGAACCCTTTACTCCCATAAACACCTACTGCGTAGGCTTATTATGGCAAGTACCTGTCAGAAAACAACTACTCCCCTGGCTAAGACCATGACGGGTATTGAATTAAATCTAACAGCTACTTGTGCAACGTTCCTCAAAGCATCAGAGGACGCAATTGCAAGTGCCCTCTATGACCAACTAGCAGAATGTTTTGATTTGGACAGGGTGTCTACCTGCAGACTAGTTTCGAGGTTGTTGCCTCTCATCAGTGCAAGGGCAGGTCAACACAGACAGCACTGAAGCCATATGTTCCCCGTCCAAACCAATACACACTCCGCTGATTAGTCAATTCTGGTTCACGAGATGGAAGCAGTTTCTAGGCCGCTCCACCTAGTGAGCTGAGGAAGAACACTCCGAATCTCCGGGTTAAGAGATTTAATCGAAGAAAACAGAAATCTTTGGGAGATCTTTGATAACGAACAGTCGTTACCGACCGATGATGAACCCTTTACTCCCATAAACACCTACTGCGGAGGCTTATTATGGCAAGTACCTGTCAGAAAACAACTACTCCCCTGGCTAAGACCACGTCAGGTATTGAATTAAATCTAACAGCTACTTGTGCAACGTTCCTCAAAGCATCAGAGGACGCAATTGCAAGTGCCCTCTATGACCAACCAGCAGAATTATGTTCTGATATGGACAGGGTGACCACCTGCAGACTAGTTTCGAGGTTGTTGCCTCTCATTAGTGCAAGGGCAGGGCAACACAGACAGCACTGAAGCCATCTGTTCCCCGTCCAAACCAATACACACTCCGCTGATTAGTCAATTCTGGTTCACGAGATGGAAGCAGTTTCTAGGACGCTCCACCTAGTGAGCAGAGGAAGAAAACTCCGAATCTCCGGGTTAAGAGATTTAATCGAAGAAAACAGAAATCTTTGGAAGATCGTTTGCTAACGAACAGTCGTTACCGACCGATGATGAACCCTTTACTCCCATAAACACCTACTGCGTAGGCTTATTATCGCAAGTACCTGTCAAGAAACAACTACTCCCCTGTACCTAATTGCGTGAAACTTTTTGTTAGAATTAATAAAATGTTTTACTCCACTACAACTAGTTGGTAATATTAATATCTAGAGGGAGTTTCATAATGAATGCGCAGGACTTCAGGATGTGATAGCTTTACCAAAAATATGAATAAAGTTTCTATTAACTTACCCTCTAAAATGCACCATTTTAGAGATACAGGGTGTTGAAATTTTAAAAAAATAATCGTTTTTTACGAATATCTCTGGAACAGTTCATCGCACAGAAAATAGATTCCGTAGGCATTTTCTACTCATAATAAGCTATGTTTTGTGCGGATTTTTTATTTTTTCAAATTCATAATTGGTGAAAATTTTGAAGGAGTAGTGGGTGTTTTTTTCTCCAACTTCTACGTACAGTTTTGAGTCTCTTATATGAACCGCCAATGTTTTCTACACAAAAAAGGTACTTGTGGGTATAAGCTCTAAAGTTGACCGTTTTCAAGAAAAATCAACTTTCATGTTGTTTAAATAATGTTTTTTCCTCGAAAAATTGCTGCGTGCATTGAAGCTAACGGCGGACATTTCCAACAATTCAACTATGATTGTTATTGTTTTTTTTTATTTTGCAATTAAGAAGTCAACGTTTGGTTATGTTACTTGTTTTAACGTTTAAATAAATTTTGTATAATTAAATTAAATAATAAATAATTAAATAAATTAGGAAAGAAATTATTTAAAAAAATTTACCATGTTTTTCAAAATGAAAGTTGATTTTTCTTGACAACGGTCAACTTTAGAGCTTATGACCAAGAGTACCTTTTTTGTGTAGAAAACATTGGCGGTTCAAGCGGCGGCTTAAAATCATAATTGTGGCGTAGAAGTTGGAGAAAAAAACACCCACTACCCCTTCAAAATCTTCACCAATTATGAATTTAAAAAAATAAAAAATCTGCACAAAACATAGCTTATTATGAGTAGAAAATGCATTCAAAATCTGTATTTTGTGCGATAAACGGTTCCAGAGATATTCGCAAAAAACTAAATTTCAACACCCTGTATCTCGAAAATGTTGAATTTTAGAGGGTAAGTTAATAGATACCTTTTTTCATATTTTTGAACGAGATATCACATCCGGAAGTCCAGCGCATTTATTATGAAACACCCTGTACAAAAAAAACGACGTGCACTCCGAAACACAACGCAACATATTGATTGATTCACATTATTGATGGACCACACGAAACTCTCATATGTTCGGAATGATTGAGTGTATTCGTGAGTTTGAGTTTGAAACTATATAATAATATGATGTATTGCTGCACCCAGTTTATGCCAATGCAGGAGAAAAACCGGATAACGCAAATCCAAAATTAATTATTTAACTAAGTTACTGCATCTGAATGGTTCGAAATTAGTTTCTGAAAATCCCTTGAGGATCGCAAAACGAATAGCTACAAAAGGAAGCCGGAAATGATTTTGATATGCGAAATTATGAACCAACGTATACATCAACAATAAACAGAATTCGTGAAGTTGTGATTAAATTCGTAAAAATTAAAGGAATCTATACAGTCGTTATCAAGTGTATAATGCGACAATCTCAAGGATACTTTAGGGGTGATTTGGCGGTATTCAGGTAAGCTTGTTAATTACAGTGCCAGTACGGATTTCTATGCCAGCTTGACTGAAGACTTTGTTGTTCATAATATACACTCTCTTTAAACTTCCTTCTATACCAGCCCTCTTCTTTATGGATGACTTCGGCTTCAGTCCATTTTATGTTGTGTTGGGTCGTCCAGACATTATCCGCTATCCCTGACTTTGATGTTTCTCCTCGTTGGGTGTTTCTCTTGTTTTCAGCGAGTCTAACGCTAAGTGGTCTCTTAGTTTCTCTAAGATAAGCTTCACCGCATTCACAAGGGATGCGGTAGATGCATTTTTTGGAGTCAATGTCAGCGTTACGTGGTCTCGTCTTTGTGAGATGGCTGCGAATAGTGTTACCTGACTTGAAACATGTCCGTATTTTGTATATCGACCCATTTCGCTTCATTCTTTCCGATAGATCTCTAACATACGTAACGCACAGGGTGGCTTGTGTCGGCTCGTCTGGTTTCTTGTTCTTATCCCCCCTGCAGGCTAGAACCTCTTCTTTATGTTTTTTGGGGTACCCAGTTCGTCGCAGATCTTTCATGATATTGTCAAATTCGATGGTAAGACTTATATCTGTGTTACATAGGTTGTAGGCACGGTCCACCAGCGATCGAACAACCCCTCTCTTTGTAGCACCATGATGGTTCGATTCGAAGTTCAGGTATTGTCCGGTATGAGTCGGCTTTCTGTATATTGATGTTTGGCACTTATTGTTATTTGAAACTTTCACGTCTAGAAAAGGTAAACCGTCTTGGGTCTTCTTTTTCATCGTGAAGTTTATGGACTTTATGATGTTATTCAGATGTTCCAAAAAGACGTCAAGGTCCTCGTCTCCGTGGTTCCATATGACAAACGTGTCGTCAACATATCTCAACCACATCTGAGGTTTCTTATTGGCTGCCTCTGTAGCAAATGTCTCAAACCATTCCATATAGATGTTTACTACCAAGGGTGATAATGGGGATCCTATCGGTAGTCCGTCTTCCTGGGAGAAAAAGTGGTCTTTTTCTTGAAAGTAACAATTTTGCAGGCGACATTCTAGCAGATCCATAATGCCACGTACTGGTAGGTTCGTCCTGTTCTTCCAGTTCCAATAGGCGTGAGAATCTGAAAAAAAAATTGATAGGTCAGGACTGACTTGACGCATTTCAAATAAGACAGTACAAGTTATAAATGAACCTCTACGGTAACATCGTAAGAGTAATCGTATTCAAACTTACCTGATTTTTGTACAGTTGCTGCGCGAATTCATCGAATGTTTACATTGTAATTGTAACAATTTTTTTTTTATTGCCATTTTCGTGTTTGTCATTTCACACTGGTAGTCGGTACTATTGGTAGGTATTTGGACGTGGAGCTGGACGGTGTTATATCGAATCGAAAATCGCTTCATCGCTGGCGCAAATCACATTTGGTATTTGGAGTTGCGCACCCCTGCGGTAGGTGGCGGGATGATTGTGTCACCTTATTGTTTATTGCATAGACATTAAGTGAAGCCAAGATTTACGAAAACATGAAGTTACCTTGGTGAAGTTTTCAATATTTTGGCCAGGGCCAGAGCCAGAACTAGAGAATGAAAAGATGCTCGGATAGCAATGACTGTCTGAATCATATTAGGCCAATAAACAGAGCAATTATTCTCATAAAAGTTCAACTTAAATTGCTCCGCCGATTTCTTTTTTGCAATTCAGTCGTCACGGATGGTTGAATAAATAGCAATAAAGTTATCACCCCCTGGGGGGGGGGGGTGCAACCCCCCAAAATCGTAAAATATTTTCAGGAAGGTATTTTCTTGACATCTCAGCTCTGGGCGATAAATATGAGTGAAAATTGGTATAAATAATGTGGGCGAATCATTTTCAACATTTAAACCCCCTTCCCGGGGCATCAACCTCTTCCCGAAATCGAATTTTTTTGGGGTATTTTCTATGAATGTGTAAAATTGTCAGTATTTTCTAATTGTGTCCAAGCCTTCTTTCTCGGTCTCAATCTGCCTACTCCTTCGAGAGAACTGTTCTCTCGAAGGAGTAGGCAGATTGAGACCTTAGAGAGTGCCAGTGACGAGACTTGGGGAGTAGGCAGATTGAGACCCCGACGTCAAGTCACAAAATCCTAACGCGATAATACCTGAGGAGTAGGCAGACTGAGACCTCAGTGTAGAATCACGTTTCCTCACTATACCTATCCTTCTTATTCTTGAAAATGGCTCCAAAATCGGAGCCGAAACGTCGAATTTCAACAAATTCCAGACGCGGTTCAACCCGAACTTCTAGTTTTCATATATATATATATATATATATATATATATATATATATATATATATATATATATATATATATATAATTGATGTATATATATAATTGGAAGCACCCTGTACATATTTAATTGCTGGTTTCACTCTGATTTGTAATCATGTTTTCATGATTCTGAAGAAAAGTTAATCCCAATGTAAGTACTTTCGAGGTTTCACCATTCTATTTTTATTCTTAGTATGAAAGATTCAGAAATAAAAAATTCAAAGGGAGTAGGAATGAGCGGATACGCTTGCTGGTTTTTCTGCGTAACCAGGTAAAAGAGTGACTAAAGTAGTAGTCATAGTTTGAATCTGACAATGTAGATTGTAAAGGATATTGTAGAATAAATCGCTGAATCGCATGTGCATTATCTTCATACATCTACATAGAACAAGTAGCTGTTAGATTTAATTCAATACCCGTCGTGGTCTTAGCCAGGGGAGTAGTTGTTTTCTGACAGGTTCTTGCCATAATAAGCCTACATAGTTAGGTGTTTATGGGAGTAAAGGGTTCATCATCGGTCGGTAACGACTGTTCGTTAGCAAACGATCTCCCAAAGATTTCTGTCTTCATATCACAAACTGTTCAACGTTTCCGTTTTATAACGCAAAAGTATTCTGCGTTCTAGAACTTGGAAGTATTTCTCAACTGAGAGACAAAAATGAGCCACTTCGCTAAATAAGATGTCAACATTTGATTAAAGTTTACAAAACACGATCCAAAAGTACTTACATGAATTTGTGAAATTATCGATATCACATACAAGCTTAAAGTTTCAATATATTCATCATGTTTATTTTTTTAGTTGTATTACACTTTGTAATTGTTTTTTTGAAATAAACACCATTATCATTATTCTATTGTACTAATTCTTTGTTGTTATGATATCTCTCTCTGTACATATACAGAATCCCCTAATCTCTCATGATATTTTGTTCCTAAATGAAAACTTCTCTGAAATATCTCAATAATTACGTTTTTCAAATTAGATGCCTTCTAGTACCAAAACAGATAATTCGAGCAATGGGAACATTTTCTTAAGAATGCCAAAACTACATTACAAGGAATAGTTGACTCAATTTACCGAACACCATTTTCAAGATAATGAAAAGTAATTTTTCTACGACCATTAAGAAAAATAAACATTTCAATTGCGTCTTCGATTAAGAAACCTACCACGTTGTAACACCGACTTTCATTTCCCACGGGCTAGCTGTATCGAAATAACCAATAATTTTTTTATGATGTTCTTCATCTAACTGAAGGTACGGTTTTAATGACGATGAGTTGCTATGTCCCGTAATTTTCACAAGTTTTGTTCACCTATACCACTCCTGGCCAATTCAGTTACAGCGGCTGCTCGATTATTATGGTTCGTAATTTTCACCCGCTTGACATCAAGTCCAATATTTTTCACCGAGGATTTGGTCCATTTAGATATTTCATTTATCCCAATGGGAGAATTCTTTTACCATCCTTCCGAATTTGTTTTTTTGTCAGAAAGGATTTGGAGTTAAAAAAATTTTCACATGTGATATGGTTTCCCCGTCTTCCCACAATTTGTTTAAACAATTTTACTGGAAATACACAATCTTCTTCAGTGTTTGCTATCAACCATTTATTGTCGGCCAACATCTGATTTCCACCTTGTGCTGTCTTTGAAAACACTAGGTTATATTCAACTCTTCCGGTCTCTCTTCCACGGTTATCTGTCTCGATTTTGAAATAGAATACCTCGCAGTTTACTGCTTCTCCACCTCACCAAGCCAATTCTTAGGCAGCAATATGATAAAATTTTCTTTGAACGCCTACAGGTTCTTCTTCACTCCAGAACAGTGCCATTCCAAAAAAAAATGTTTTGTGAGAGCCTTAAAACTCACCTTCCTTTTTTCTTGGATTGCTTGCAAAATTTTGCGTTTTGTGTAGCGTGCATTTGTCCGTGATTAATTTTTTTTTTTTATATAATTTGAAGTACTTCTCTTGTAACATTTTTGTTGAAGTGTTCCAAATCGTTTTGACTGCACTCTCTTTATAGTCTTTTCCATCGTTCTTCTTCATGTTGAATGCCCAGTCACATAAAATAGAAGCTTACTCTTCAGTGGAAGTTTCTGCAATGGCTAACTGTATCGAAATATTCCATTTCCTACGACTTTCATGAACTACTAGACTGTCATTATTGGTATGTATTAACGAATTTTATGAACATAAATAATATTGAATCAAGTTTGTTTACGTCTGTCTAATAATTTGACATTTCACATCAGTAGATAATAACAAAATTCGATTGAAAAAATTAACTTATTAAAAATGATTATCAGAAGAATTTATATCAGAAGGTCTTGATAATGCCTATCTTCTGACAAAGGTATGATTTTATTTTCATAAAACCAGGATAATTTCAGTAAAAAAATTGATTACAATCGGATTCTATATTTTTGAATAGTTGACAGATACTTTCTATATAGCAGTTAATTCGAACAAATTATTATGTGCCCTAGTAACGACGAGTGTTGATTCAGATGACACATGGTCTTTGGATGGTGGGAGCTAGGATTCAAATCCACACCCAAGTAACAATTTCAGTTTTGTGATAGCCCTCAGAAGGTTCTGAAGACCATAACAATCACAGCATCGATAAAACTGTTTTGCTGTAACGACATCCATAAAACCTCCTTAAAGCTGCTATAAATCTACGAGGGCCCACTCCTATGAAGGTTCTCAGGGCTATTTTGAAATGCAAGCATAAAACCTGCTTGCCTTATTCGCAGGATTCTTAATAACCTCCTGAGGATCATTATAAAACCAAATCATGGGGCTGTTATAAACCTGTATGTCATTAAAAAAAATCTATTTGGCATCAAAATATCTTTTTTTGAATGAAATTGGGTTTGAAAATATTCTATAAATAACTACAGCCAAAACGGACTTAAATTAATCTAATTCTTCAGTTGCTAAAAATAAGGCTACTAATTTACAAGCCAAAATATAATGATGGCGTCCTGGCAGTGATATATGAAGAATTCAACAACGTGAAATGTCGAATATCATCTGCGAATGAAATTTTTTTGACAAAATGACTTCAGTTAGGTGGTAAATCTGCAACGCGCCCCAATAACAACGCGAAATTAAGAAAATAAACAAAATACCACATAAAATTAAAAAATTATTTTGACTCATATCTTTCCCGGAATGATTTGTACTATATCTAAATACAAAAGAATACCAATAATTGTGTATTTCCTTTCCGCCATACACACCAAATTGCAAGAAACATGAATTGAAATTAGGCTCTCTTTAGTTGTTCCCTCTGGTTGTAATAAAATATGGCTACCCTACCTTTATTCTATTTAGCTGCACATATTGCCGCCATAAAGTCGTTTCTCCTCAAAATAAACCATTTTAAAATCATTTTATCCTAAAAAAGTACGTTTGGTATTATTTAATCCAATTTCCAAAATATTTCAACTGTCAATTGTCAATCCCGCCTGACATTCGTCTTTTCGTGATCGACGTGGTCAGTATACTCAGTGTCTATACTCCCGTGATAAGTATATGGTGTCTAAGTCTTGTGAAACGTTTATTACTATTCATTTTTTCCAGTTATCTTTACCCAATGTGATTTATTTATTACCGGTTAGGGGGAGCTACTAGCATTTAAGTAGAAATAGTTTTATGCTTTGATTTTATAGCGGTTCTCGAGAGTACATCTCAAAACCTTAACAAAACCTCATCGTTAGTTTTATTACAGAACCATTGCATGGACTTGAGGAGTGCTATAAAACCATCACAAAACTAAGTTTCTATGTGGATTATTTAAATACCAAAAATATTTATCGTGTATGTGTATAAGCCATTGTAAAACCATCATAAAAACAAATATACTTAAATGCTGAACGGTTTTATCTTATAGCCTTCAGGAGTGTTTTGAAACTGATTCATAAATCTGTTTGCTCTGGTAGCATATTAGGAATAATATATGGCCTGCATAAAACAAATTGGGCATTACCTAACCTTCATAAAACTTTCATAAAACTAGGATAAATCCAAATAACATTTACACACATTTTTTTTTTCATTTTATGAAATCGATTAGTGTTTGATTTTTTCTGCATGAAGTTTTTTTATTTCCAAGTTGTCAAAATTTGAAAATTTTGAATGTTATTTGTTTCACGTGTACGTGTACAAAAAGAAAAAAATAGATGTTTCCATGTAAAAATTACGGCAGGAGAGTTTATGATAAAAAGGATTATTAAAAATATTACAGATTTGTTAATGATTCAGATGGTCGTAGAAAAAGTATAGTGTATAATGAGAATGAAATGACTCATTTCCCACTCGAAGGTATATGAAATTTTGTAGTACGAGCGTAGCGAGTACTAGTCGTTGGAAATGTATGTCATTTCATGCTCATTGTACAATATTCTATTTCCAATCTTATAAATTGCATTCCAGTTGATTCCTTCAACTTCACAGTACCCGCCCAAAACTTCCCGACCCACCCCGTACACACACGTCAGTCAGAAACATCCCCAAAAGTAAACAATGAACCCTTATCGTTTCCAGAGCAAGAAAGCGGAGGCTGGGGAGCTTGGAGTCCCTGGACGGCGTGCTCCACCACCTGCATCGGGGGAACAAGAAGTCGTTACCGTTTTTGCGACTCGCCTCCACCAAGATACGGCGCCAAGTTTTGCGAGGTGAGTTGTTCCATTCGATAATTGCTCGTCCGAACGTTGTTCCGAATACGTCGTGATTTCGCGAACAAACAGAGGAAAAGTTTCCGTTGTATTTTGTTTGAACTTGGCTTTTTGAATATAGGCCTAGTTGTAGTTAAAAATAAGGGGCTCTTTTCACACATAATAAAAGACGCAAAATGCCTATACTACTTTGCATATGATGGTTCGTATACGAAAACCCCGGATTTCGCCCCAGCAAAATCGCTTTGTGGAATTTTTTGAACAAGAAATAGTGAAAAATATTACAACTTCTTTGGTTTGTCGGGAATATCTCAAAGATTATTTAAAGAATCATTTTACAGTCCATGGAACTTCTGTAGAGTTTTACTAAAACTACAAAACGGTTTTTCATACGCTCAGATCGGTGCATTTTTCAAAACAAACAAAACAAAAACTCATAATTTTTATAAATCTGCAGGTGGACAGACAATATTGCGGGAACTGATATATAAAAACATGTGGTTTAACTGTGCGCAAAATGGTTTTTGTCCGATATGTAGTTTATGCACAATCGCGTTGAAAACAATTAAAGGGCAAATCTTTCTAAATGCGCCGATTTAAGCGTGTTGATCAACTTTCATTGACATTTCGCACCTCTCAGGAGAAAATCCATCGCCAATTTGTTAGAATCATTCGGGATTGAAATCACAATTTGGGATCACACTAGAATAACTGCTCACTCAGCGCCATTTTGATATTGTAAATTATATTGTTGTTGTGTGTAGTGCCTGTGCGTTAGTTTCGTTTTGGATACTTTCATTCGTTCTTAACCTAGGTACCTAAGTAAAGTACATATTCTTCTGCAATTTTGTTTTTCTCTGAGTGTTGAAGCAGATAATGGATAATGCTAATAAATTTAAGGCATCTTCAAGTAAGGTAAGGCGATACATCAAATATTATTTTAGGTTAGGATGGTGTGGTATGCTCATTCTGCGTTTATTAGGGGAATGTTTTTTTCTCCTTAAATTGCGAATAAATCTGGTAGTAGTGAAAGGTACTTTTACATTTGTAAATGATGTGGAATACTTTTACATCTCGATTTAGTTGCAGGTTTTTCAATATATTGGTGGCTTGAATGAAAAGTTTTGTGTTGGAACAAGTCTTGAACGTTTTTCACAAATCATTGTGCCATGTATTGCAATTGGATCAACAAAAATGACAATTTCAGAATCAAAGAATTGAAATCTAAACAAATTTTAAAATTCGAGTCAGTTCAATTTGAATATAAAGCAAATATGTAAGCACAATAGTGTCATAATCAAGGACAAGTTCAATTGTACATTCTGTATTGAAATGAGACCATAATTGTTGAGTTGACTAATTATAGATTTATTTATAATATTTTTGTTCCAGATGTAGAGAGAAATTCATCTCCATGCATCAGAGATGATGCATTTCAAATAAATGTGATGGCTTGGCTACAATTCGCAAAAACACGTTACTTGTAGGGTTAGGTAGTAGATCGAGATGTCGATATTTAAGCAACACATTCAATTCAATGATCATTTTGTTTCAGGTATCTGATACGGCCAAACAGATTTTTATTTTAAATATGACATTTCAATATGAGTACTTATTTGTTGTTTTGTGATATTTTAATTAAAGGTTTCAATATCAAATTTTTGTCTTTTTGATCTCCAAGATTTAAATGGACATTCAAATTAATAGGTATCATTTCAGAAGATTTTTTTGGGTTGTCACTGCTTGTTTCTAAAAACTAGAAAATGATGAATCTGATTTCCATATAGGACACATCAATACTGAATGATCTGTCTCCCATGAAGACTGTATTAATTTTCTATCAATATTAGTAGCAAGTAGTGAAAATCCAAAAATTTTTCAGTAGCGAACAAACCTACTTGAACGTAATTTATGAAATCTTACTGTTATGTTATGGAAAGGAATAGACAAGATTGGTGGTAAGTTGCTGCTATATAAAAATATTGAATATGTTATTTTCCACTAATTTATATTCTATGTTGCGGTAACCTTGCTGCAATTACTAATTATGAAAGAGTACATCCATCAATCCATTTCAGTAGTTGCTGCAACATTGTCATAAGACGTCATTTTCAATATCACATTTGCAATTTTCCTGTATATTATATGCAGTGTTGCAGAAACCTTGCTGGAATAATTGATAATGGCATATACCATTTGTGATATTGCTGAACGTACGTTTCAGTAGTTGCTGAACCTTTGCAGTAAGGTAGCAGAAAACTCTGATGTAACATTACACATTACCATGAAAGGTTACTGAAATATTGAATGAATGTTACTTTGCTTAGTGGGTCATCAGTTGATATACCTGAATAAGAATAATGATAGAGGAAAAGCGCAAGGTAATTATGAGGAGGAAAATTTCAGAACAAAGTATTATAAATCTCAGAGCTTCCCTTATCAAGGTCGATTGGAAGAATATTAGGTTGCGCGATTGGGACTGCTCATTTATTGCAGATTTCTTGGTCAATTCATACAACTCTTTGATTGAAAAATATTTTCCATTGAAAGAATGTTCAGCTGTCACAAAACCCCCAGTTCAGTGGTTTAACGATGAATTGAGAACGATAAGGGATACATTATCCGAAGTAAAATCTTTCTCTACCTTTACCAGGGACTAAAATTGAAATTAACACATTATAAAAAACTAGCCTACGATAACTTCATCTACGAATCAGACAACAAGGTTCGTGACAGTTGGAGACTTGTCAATTTTGAAAGGAATATATCTGAGAAATATTCACCTAACCCTGCTATACCGGCAAATGCCTTCAATGATTATTTTTGTACCATCGCAGAAAACCTGATCGAGACAATCTATAAGGATAACGTTGATCCAAACGATCTTCTACAGTATACCAAGCAATAGAGCAAAAAATGCGTGAGTTTTTAACAAAAATACTAGTAGGAAACCGACTATGCCATCACATGGGGAACAGTCCGTAGTTATATTCTGATATGTTTTCGACTCGCAACTGTCATTTATCAACATAAACATTTAAATAACAAAAAAACGTTCGATGCCAAAACACCAAGGAAGAAAAAAAAACAAAAAACGTGTTTTTTAAAATTGTTTTGCTTATAAAATGAAAACTATTAGAGCAATCTGGTTGCTCCAATGAAAAGAATTGTAGATAATTGAAATACGAACAAAATGGGATGTTTTATAACCTGGTCGGATCATTAGCAACGGAGAAAAACCGTAAAATTTTGAAATTTTTTGAAAAATTTATAACTCCGACATTTTTCAAGAAGTAGGCTTGGCCTTTCTTCTGAAGGTATTGAATCATGTGTAGTTTATGTGTGCACAAAACAGGCGCTGTCGGATCGTTAGTTTTGGAACAGTTGCAATTAAAAATTTTTTGCACTATCTTTCAGCGTGCCTGGATGCTCTAGTGATAGCCCGATTTCAATTTCTCAAACAGATTATGAAAGTAGAAGTATACTACTACAAAACGTATGGGTGAAAAATGCATGCAAACATGACGACCGAGCCCGCATTAGCTGCCGAGTGGTAGGAGAGATGGGAATTCTTCTAATGAACGAGTTACGTGATAATACGCTTCCCCTCATCTCCCGCTCACTCCTTCCACTCGACCGCTTCTACCAGCTCAGCCGTTTTGAGTCACGTTTGCAAGCATTTTTAGCCCGTTTCGCAGTATTTAAGCGCAAAATGAGAATATGCATTTTGTGGTACTGTACTTCTACTTTCAAAATCTGTTCTAGGAATTGAAATCGGACTATCATTAGAGCATCCAGGCACGCTGCAAGATAGTGCAAAAAAAATTCAAATTGCAATTTTGCCAAAACTAATGATCCGTCAGAGCCTGTATTATGCACACATAAAGAACACATTATTCAATACTTTCATAAGAAGGGCCAACCCTATTTCTAGAAAAATGGCGGAGATGAAATTTATAATAAATCGTCAATTTTTCCGGTTTCTCCGGTTTTCCTCCGTTACTAATGATCCGATCTGGTTATAAAACATCCTATTTTGTTCGTATTTCAATTATCTACAATTCTTTTCATTGGAACAACCAGATTTCTCTATTAGTTTTCATTTTACGAGCAAAACAATTTAAATAATACGATTTCTGTTATTTGAATGTTTATAACAAATTAATAAATGACAGTTGCGAGTGGAAAACATAACAGAATATAACAACGAGATGTCTTCCATCGGATTTCTACTATTATTTTTGTTAGGAAAAAATGCTCTATTGATTGGCCTACAGGGTCTGCCTACACCTGCCTACACAAGTCACGAAATCATTGATGCAGTGAGTAACTTGAAGAATTCGAAGTGTACTGACGTATATGGGATGAACAGTGAACTTCTGAAACATACTTTGGACCTGATTATCGATCCGCTTGTTACTCTTTTCAATGCATGCATTTCAGAAGGAGAATTTCCTGATATATTGAAAGTTGCGAAAGTAATACCGATATTCAAAAACGGGAATGCTACACAACTATCAAACTACCGCCCAATATTTATAATTCCCATTTTTTCCAAAGTTTTTTGCTATTATACTGAAGCAGAGAATTATAAAAATATTTTGAATCTAATAAATTTCTCAACTGCTGTCAATTTGGTTTTAGAGACATGCTGTTTTCAAAATCGTGAGTGACATAGTCGAAGGCTTGAAAGAAGGCAAGAACAGTTGTGTTATAAATTATCAAGTTCAATATTCCTTTTGCGCAATTTGAAAAATCAACTCTGCGACAACACTGTACGGTCGTGTTATTTCTCTTTCTTCCACACACATATTAATTGTTGTTGTTATAAAATTGTTATTATCGTCAACCGATTACACCCCTACGCGCAACCCTCGGAAGTCGTCGCGAGACTTGTGTGAGCTAGGGAAGACGCAGCCCTTACCTTTTAACGTGTGATGCCATGCACGAGACCGATGACCATGCGAAGCTTTGAACCCTCGAACCTTCGCTCCAAAGGCGAACGTTCTACCTCCACGGCCACGACGGCCATTACGGCATACTGATATGGGGAAACTCTGTTCACTCATGTAAAATCTTCAAAATGCAGAAAAGAGCAATAAGAATGATTGCTGGTGCTGGTTACAGGGACCAATTCTTCAAAGATCTCGCCATTATGCCTGTTCTTTCCTTATTTATTCATAATATTCTTCTAGAAATTCACAGAAATAAAAATAATTTTTGCTCCAAATCTGATTTTCGTCTATTATCCGATTGAAATATCGAGTTCCTGGAAAAGAACCTTCAAATAACGTATGCGTATAATACCTAACGACACTGACATTTTCCATGGTGGTGAGTCTAATAGAGATTGTAGAAATTTCGAAAAACAGAGATGTAGGTAAAGAAAATACGAATGCAGTCGAATACTGAAACACAACAAGAATCCTACCTACATAAAACGAATGGATTCGTCAAACGATTTAACCAAAATTCATCTTTGACATGCACCTAAAATAGTCACAAATATCTTAATGAATGCAAGAAGCGATATGATCGAAGAATACCACGACAAACAATAGACTCTAAATCGATTAGCTCGCGAGCTTTGCCCTTAAAGGGGAACTGTGCCATCTTTCAACATTCAACGTCGGCAACATTGTCAAAGTTATTTATACAGGGTGATTCAAAAGTACTTTGACAAACTTCAAGAGGTGATTCCTCACAAAATTCTAATATGAATTGTCCAAATAAATATATGCCCGGAAACGCTTCGTTTCCAAGATATAGGGTGTTGAAGTATTATTTTTATTTTCGTTTGTTTCAAATAACTTTTGAAATTCTGAACTTAATTAAACGAAACTTGGTAATAAGAGGTTTTTGAGGTGTCGAATTCGAACCTGATGTTATTATTGCTCGTAGTCGTAGGGGGCGCCACCAACACGTCTTTTTCTTTTTTGAAGATTCATTACTTTTTTGAGTGTTCTTCTAGCACATTTTTCAGTGAAAAAATCGATTCCTCTATCATATCTACGTAAAAAAGCTACCCTTGTTACAAGTCGCTGTAAGCAACCGTTTTCTAGATATTAGGACTTGAAAATTTCGAGTGGATTATTTGATAATATATGCATGTAATAATTATTACCTTCATTTTGCATTTGCATTTGCATTAATTTGACGTTTAAGTAAGCAGTTTTGTTTTTTTTGTTGTGGGCGCCACCTATTCTATTACTTTTTACTCGCTTGAAGAGATTATTACTGTTGGGTAAGTTCCTTTATGACATCCTTAAGCGAAATAGTAATTTAATAATAATAATTCAATAGTAATAAAATTTGCAAGAAATGTCAACATTTTATTTCAGGAAATTTTGAATATGTAGAATAAACTAAAATAAACGAAACTAAATTGTATTCAAATAAGTTGTTGAAAGTGTCCACCTTCAGCGAAGATACATGCAGTCAGTCGTCTAGTCATTGAATCTCGTACCCGCTCAAAAATTATTGGTGTGTTCCTTATTGTTTCACATGCGTCTACTATTCGGTTTCTAAGATCTTCCTCGTTCGCTACTGGAGTTTTATAAACTAGTGACTTCAAATATCCCCAAAAATAAAAATCTATCGGGTTTAGATCTGGGGACCTTGGTGCCCACGGCTGGTTCGGTTCTTCTACACCCCTACCGATCCATCGATTTGGATAGACTGGAATTCCCTGGCTACAACGCTAAAATGGGCCAGAGCCCCATCATGCATAAACCACAAGCGGATACGAATTTCTAATGGTACATTCTCAAGTAGTCCCGGCAATTCATTTTCTAAAATGTGTCTGTAAGTTGCGCCATTCAGTCGGAGCGGAAGAAAGAAAGGACCTATCAAGTAATTATCAATTATTGCCACCCACACATTTACAGAAAATTGATACTGATAATGCCTTTCACTAACTGCTTGCGGATTTTCGAGAGCCCAAACATGGTTGTTATGAAAGTTTGTGATAGCATTTCGGGAGAAGTTTGACTCGTCCGTGAAGAGTACATATCTTAAAAATTGAGGATTTCCAGCCAATTTTCTCAAAAACCACTGACACCCCAAGTAGCACACCTATATTGGTAAAATATTGGTACAATATTGTGAACATATTGGCGAAATATTTGAAATGCAATATTGGCGAGAAAAAAAATGTGAACATTCGGCGATATTGGTCCAATATTTCTTGAATAATATTGGCGAAATATTCTTGAACTAATAGTGGCCTCAAAATGTTCGGCGATATTGGTACAATATCGCTGATAAAATATTGGTACAATATTCAAAAGTTATATTGTCGAGAAGTAAAATGTGAACATTTTGCGATATTGTTCGAATATTGTTTGAATATTTTAGAAATAGTATTGGTGAAATATTCTTGAAGCAATAATGGCCTCAAAATATTTATCGATATTGGTACAATATTTATCAATATTGGTACAATATCATTTGGATATATTGCTGGATGTCAATATACCTTGGTAAATTATTAAATGTCTTGTAGTTGATGAAGGTGACACCAGAGTCTGCCTTTTGATCGCCATAACCACTGAGTGAGCTGTCTGAGAAAACAAGTCATGAGAAGTATTTAATATACTTTCGTAGGATTTAGAAGACGTTCTATATGTAGAGCCACCTAGCGGATTTTCATCCAGGTTTGATCATGATATAATTTCAATATGTTCCATTGAATATTCGGCCAATATTCAAGTTTCATCTCAATCTAGATGTAGGAAACAATATGAAGACAATATTTTTTAACGATATCGATAAATATCACTGAACCAATATTGACCCAATATTAATAATTAAGATTTGTTGAATATTGGCGAAATGATATTCAACCAATGTGTAATCACACTTGGAGATACAATATAGTTTTTATTCCTAGAATCGATATTAGGGGATTATTGGGATTGCGATATTTATTCTAGATGTTAAAAACGATGTGAACACAATATTGTTTTATCGATATTGGTAAATATCATTCAACCAATATTGACTCAATATGAGTTAATACAATTTGTCAAATAAAGTGGAAATTATATTCAACCAATATTCTAACAAACTTGGAAATACAATATAGTTTTTTTCCCCTATAATCGATAGGACTAGAATATTTGGATTGCAATATTCATTCTAGATGTGGAAAACAATATATAACCAATATTGTATTATCAATATTGGTAGAAATTATTCAACCAATATTGACCCAATTTTTCGTTTGGTAATCTACATTCAAAACTAGTTCAACCAATATTCCACCAATATTATTAATATAATATTGTTTTTTGAATATTCACCCATATTGGACCAATATTGATTTTTCATTCACAATATATCTATATTGGCCCAATATGGAACCAAGATTCAGCCGATATGATGTGCTACCTGGGACATAGTAATGCGTTGGGGAAAGTCTCGTGGCAAAAGAGCTTGTACCCTTTGAATATGGTATGGATAAAACTGTTGATCGTGGATAATCCTCGAAACTGTGGACTGAGTAGAATTGACAGCTTCAGCAATTATTCTTGTACTTCTTTCTGGATTCTCCTCGAGAGCGTTCAAAACAGCTTCTTCCAATTCTGGGGTTCGGACTGCTCGTGGTCTTCCAATAATATCAGCTGCCCTCTTAAAGCTACCTGTTTCTGCCAAACGACGGTGGAGACTAGCAAATGTTGGAGCTGAAGGAAGTACTCGATTAGGAAATCGCTCCTGGTAAATACGTCTTGCTTCGCGCGCATTGCCATCCGCAAGGCCATAAACGAAATGCATATCGACTAAATGAGTATTATTGTTTAAATAATCGATTTTTTCAAAATTAGTGTTTTCTACTTCTACTTACGGAAACTTCAACAAAACGTTTAACTATCACAAAATATGTAATTACCAAAACTACTGACTTAAATGTCAAATTCTTTTCCAAAGCATTCTTGTGAAAAATGCAAAATATTGGTAATAACTTCGCCATGCATCGATTATCAAATAATCGACTTGAAATTTTCAAGTCCAAATATTTAGAAAACGGTTGCTTACAGCGACTTTTAACAAAAGTAGCTTTTTTACGTAGATATGATAGAGGAATCGATTTTTTTACTGAAAAATGTGATAGAAGTACGCTCAAAAAAGTTATGAATCTTCAAAAAAGAAAAAGACGTGTAGGTGGCGCCCCCTACGAGTAAGAGAAATATTAACATCAGGTTCGAATTCGATACCTCAAAAACCTCTTATTACCAAGTTTCGTTTAATTAAGTTCAGTATTTCAAGAGGTATTCGAAAAAAAAACAAAATAAAAATAAAATTTCAACACCCTGTATCTTGGAAACGAAGCGTTTCCGGACATATATTTATATGGGCAATTCATATTAGAATATTGTGAGGAATCACCTCCTGAAGTTTGTCAAAGTACTTTTGAATCACCCTGTATGCGCCGGCATTTTTTTGTCATCGGCCAGAGACTCCCAAAAGTTTGCCAGAATTTTCAGATAACTACAACTTCCTATATCTTCCAAGATAAGGTTTTTTCGAGATAACAGTATTCTCTCAACCCGCTTAAATTTTTCGTTTTTCTACTACCCATTTCATTTATGGCTCCAATTTAGGAAACACCCTGTAGAAATGTTTTTTAAGGTATGAGCATTGTTTATATAGAAGATAGTTAGTCAACCTTATGGGATTTTAGTTGGATCAAAATGGATACGACATGTAGATGGCGATAGTGAGCTCGCACCCAAGTCATGTCGTATCTTCAGTGATCTGGCCTCCAAGTCATGTCGTAACTTGATTGAAACAATGGGACAGCATTAAAATCAGGGTTTTTTGAAGGAACCTGCATTAAAATGACGTCAAATATTCATGTTTGTAACTAATCACGCTAGATGACACTCGCGTTTGCGTCCAACACCAATTACACAGGCATTGACTAACTATCTTACTTCTATATAAACAATGGTATGAGTTAGATTAATTATATCGTAATAAATTTATATTATCAGGTGAGATAGGGACCTACAGAAAACAAACAAAAAATGGGGTGGGGTGTGGGGGATATTTATTGGAATGAAGAACATCCTGTGTATTCATCTCTACTGTTTTATATTGTCACCATGTATTGTATATAAAAAGATGTTTAGTACTTGTTCAATATAGAAAACCTGTCATATCGTTTCTCGTTATTATTGCTTCCCAAGAAAAATGTAATTTCATGGTTTCCCACGAATCGGACGCTTTATTGTGGCATCGTAGGCTTGCTCATATCAATTTCTCCGATCTGAAAAAATTGAAAAATGGTTTGGCATCAGGTATCAACTTCGAAGAACGACAGTTAGAAACATGCATAGCTTGTCTGAAAGGTAAACAATCCAGATTGCCATTCAATCAAGTTGGCAGAAGAGCAGAAAATATACTCCATATGCTTCCAGTTTGTCCAGTAAGATTTTATGATCTAGGTAATCATATGCTTTTGAAAGATCTAGAAACAGACCTATTGCTACATTTTTGTTCTCTAAAGCATTTAGTATATACTGAACAAATTTGAATGCAGCTGTTGTCTTTGATTTTCCTTTTTGATACCCATGCTGGGAATTACTCAAAAACCCACTCGTCACTAAGAACTTCATGAGGCGGTTACACATTGCTGTTTCAAAAATTATTTCGAGAAAGAAGGTAAAAGGCTTATAGGTCTATAATTGCAGATTTCACTGGGATCACCCTTCTTCTTATGAATTGGTTTCACTACTGCAATTTTCAAATTTTCAGGAAAGATGCCATATTGAAAAGAATTATTTAAAATGTAAGCTAGAATTTTTGAAACATATATCATAATTAATTTTATTATTTTGGTTGGTATTTGATCATCTCCACTGCTCATCTTATTCTTGAAATTTCTTACAATGCTCCTACCCCATTACAAAGAAGAAAGAAGTTTGAAAAAATTGAATCCCGGCTATCGGGATCTCAGCCACTTCTCAGAAATGTTTACTAGCACCGCTAAATCCGTAACTAGACAGGAACTCAAATCGATAAACGGTTACTAGAGCAACCTAACAAATCAAACCGTCAATGTCCAGTTCGATTTTTGTGTACGACTAGCGAAAGATGGTGAAGGGCAAAGGAAAAAAGGGCAAGAAGAAGAAAGCAGTCGAACTTGACCCAAATGCTTTGACGGAAGTCGACAAAACTTTCTACGAACTGACCATCACCGATTTGAACAGAAAACTAGCGAGATTGAGGTCCCTGACACAGGAACTGGAACAGAAAAATGAGGAACTCTCCACTGATAAAGATAAGCTGGACGAAGACCGAGCTGATATCATATTTTACCTCAAGAGGGTATTGCAGGAGAAGACAGACGAGATTGCTTTGCTGGAGGAGAGGATTATTGCGTTGCAAGAGACCAAACAGACTGAAATTGAGATTCGGGAGGAGAAAATTGCTGAAATGAATGTGGAATATACGCAAATGCATGAGCAGCTGACTTCTGAGAATAAATTATTAGAAGGTAAATCGAATAAAGTTAAAAGGCATTTCATCAAGTGAACCTCAGTGGACTTCTTGCTGAATAGAAAAAAGTGGTGCAACTCACCTAGTTTTATATCCTGAACAGGAATTCGACGATAACCGAGTATTTTCTAGCACTAATTTTTCAAATAAAAATAGCACACTATATTTCCAGATGCAAATTAACTCATACTCATTTCTCAATTGAAAGCACCAAAGCCAAAAGTTTTACGCAAAAATCTATCTTATACATATGAGCAAACATGACACGATGATTTTTTTAAAAAATATAGTAAAGTAAGTAAGTAAGTAAAGTAAATTCATTCAATTCAGATATAAAACAGATAGAGATTCGTCTATAACAAAAAAATATGTGTCCATAACTATAAAGATTACATAATCCTAGGAGAACTAATTAAAGTTGCGGCTACCTAAGCAAGCTTGTATTGTAGCCAGCAAACAAAATAGTGACCCTATTCCTTTATAACCAGACATGCTAATATTGCAAGATGTAGACAGGAAGAGAGAGAGAGAGAGAGAGAGAGAGAGGGAGAGAGAGCGAAAGAGAGAGTCAAAGAGCGAAAGAGTGCGAGAGAGAGAGAGAGAGAGATCTGTTTGATGTGAGATCTGAAAGGCAACTATAATAGTGAATGATGGTTTTTCGGGTTTTTAGGCCGACGTTTATTTAGAGAAAAACTCGACGTTTCGCCAACACGAGTGGTTGGCATTTTCAAGAGAAATGTTTACAGTTTCGATCACTGAACACTACTTGTTTGGTATGCGTTGTCTCAGCCAGTATTTATGGGTCGACGTACTCGTACCTGCGTCCGGTGCCATCGTCCCTGCGTCGGGTATCCCTCGGATTCATTAATTTCCCGGTATGGTGTTATAACCGTTTTCTTGAGAACAGGTAGCCATGCTTTATTCAATTGTAACCCTTCTTCAATTCTGTTGAAATTGTTGGGATGTTTTTTGATTTCGATTGCTTCTCGGAAGAGTCTTGGATAATATGCATGTGTTGTGGCAATTACTTGGGTTTCTTCGAACTTCACTCTGTGATTGTTATTGTTAAGCGCATGTTCTGCGACAGCGGAATTTTCTGAGTGTCCTAACCGGCAATTGGCCTTGTGTTCCTTTATTCTGGTATTTGTGGAACGCTTCGTGGTTCCGATATAAACGTTGCCACAGGTGCATGGAATGCGGTACAGCCCAGATGAGCTCAGTTCATCACGTTTATCCTTCTCCGATCTCAAGTGATCCTTCAGTTTCTTTGAAGGTTTATATATGGTTTTGATATCATACTTTCGTAGTATACGGCCAATCCGATCTGTGACCCTAGGAACATACGGTAGGAATGCTTTACTTTGTTCCTGGCAGCCATTCGATCCACTGTCGCTAGAGTTCTTTCTTTTGCGTTTTATACACCAATCAATTTCGCTTTCCTTATATCCGCTTGAAAGAAGTGCGCTTTTCAAGTGTTTCAGCTCCGCTTCCAAATATTCGGGTTCACATATTCTCCTGGCTCGGTCTACTAGTGTTTTGATAATTCCTTGTTTTTGACACGGATGATGATTTGAGGTACTGTGATCAGTATGCGTTGGTTTTCTATATACCTTGTGCCCCAAACGTCCTTCTTTTCGAAAAATGAGAACGTCTAAGAAAGGCAGTTCCCTATCCTTTTCAACTTCCATTGTGAATTGTATATTCGGGTGTGCTCCTATTAATGTGCTGAAGGAATTTGTTGAGTTTTTCCAGTCCATGACTCCAAATTATGAACGTGTCGTCTACATATCGCAACCATACCTTGGGTTTGTACTTTGCCGACTCTGTTGCTTGTTTCTCTAGCTTTTCCATGACAAAATTTGCAATAAGTGGGCTCAGTGGGCTTCTCATTGAGACTCCATCTGATTGTTCGTATATTTTGTTGTCGAAAACAAAGTACGACGATGTTAAACATATTTCAAATAGTTTTGAGATATCGCTTGGGAACAGTGGTTCTATTCCCCTCATGGCTTCATCTAATGACACCTTCGTATATAGGGATACCACATCGAAGCTGACTAGAATGTCACTTGAGTCGATGGCCAAATCTTTGATTTTTTCGATGAAATGTTTGTAGTCTTTTACGTATGATGCTGTATTGCCAATATGTGGTTGTAGTAGTTTAGCTAGATGTTTCGCCAGATCATATGTTGGAGAGCCGATGGTATTGACTATTGGGCGGAGCGGCACGTTAGTTTTGTGAATCTTTGGTAGGCCATATAGTCTAGGGATAAGAGCCTCACTGTTACACAGCCTCTTCTTAGTGTTGTCGTCCAGAGAGGATGATTTTATTGAGCGGTTCACGGTTTTTATGGTTGTTAGTGTTGGGTCCCGTTTCAATTCTTTATATATCCTAGGTTCCAGTAGATCATGTAACTTTTTCAGGTAATCGTCTCTGTTCAAGACAACAGTTGCATTTCCTTTGTCCGCTGGTAGGATAAGAATTATCTCATCCCTGTTCAGGTCTCTGATTGCTCGGATTTCGGATTTCTGCAAATTGCTCTTGGGTGGTTTAGCTTTCCGTAGTATTGTGCACGGAATGTATACAAATACTACGGAAAGCTAAACCACCCAAGAGCAATTTGCAGAAATCCGAAATCCGAGCAATCAGAGACCTGAACAGGGATGAGAAAATTCTTATCCTACCAGCGGACAAAGGAAATGCAACTGTTGTCTTGAACAGAGACGATTACCTGAAAAAGTTACATTATCTACTGGAACCTAGGATATATAAAGAATTGAAACGGGACCCAACACTAACAACCGTAAAAACCGTGAACCGCTCAATAAAATCATCCTCTCTGGACGACAACACTAAGAAGAGGCTGTGTAACAGTGAGGCTCTTATCCCTAGACTATATGGCCTACCAAAGATTCACAAAACTAACGTGCCGCTCCGCCCAATAGTCAATACCATCGGCTCTCCAACATATGATCTGGCGAAACATCTAGCTAAACTACTACAACCACATATTGGCAATACAGCATCATACGTAAAAGACTCCAAACATTTCATCGAAAAAATCAAAGATTTGGCCATTGACTCAAGTGACATTCTAGTCAGCTTCGATGTGGTATCCCTATATACGAAGGTGCCATTAGATGAAGCCATGAGGGGAATAGAACCACTGTTCCCAAGCGATATCTCAAAACTATTTGAAATATGTTTAACATCGTCGTACTTTGTTTTCGACAACAAAATATACGAACAATCAGATGGAGTCTCAATGGGAAGACCACTGAGCCCACTTATTGCAAATTTTGTCATGGAAAAGCTAGAGAAACAAGCAACAGAGTCGGCAAAGTACAAACCCAAGGTATGGTTGCGATATGTAGACGACACGTTCATAATTTGGAGTCATGGACTGGAAAAACTCAACAAATTCCTTCAGCACATTAATAGGAGCACACCCGAATATACAATTCACAATGGAAGTTGAAAAGGATAGGGAACTGCCTTTCTTAGACGTTCTCATTTTTCGAAAAGAAGGACGTTTGGGGCACAAGGTATATAGAAAACCAACGCATACTGATCACAGTACCTCAAATCATCATCCGTGTCAAAAACAAGGAATTATCAAAACACTAGTAGACCGAGCCAGGAGAATATGTGAACCCGAATATTTGGAAGCGGAGCTGAAACACTTGAAAAGCGCACTTCTTTCAAGCGGATATAAGGAAACCGAAATTGATCGGTGTATAAAACGCAAAAGAAAGAACTCTAGCGACAGTGGATCGAATGGCTGCCGGGAACAAAGTGAAGTATTCCTACCGTATGTTCCTAGGGTCACAGATCGGATTGGCCGTATACTACGAAAGTATGATATCAAAACCATATATGAACCTTCAAAGAAACTGAAGGATCACTTGAGATCGGCGAAGGATAAACGTGATGAACTGAGCTCATCTGGGGTGTACCGCATTCCATGCACCTGTGGCAACGTTTATATCGGAACCACGAAGCGTTCCACAAATACCAGAATAAAGGAACACAAGGCCAATTGCCGGTTAGGACACTCAGAAAAATCCGCTGTCGCAGAACATGCGCTTAACAATAACAATCACAGAGTGAAGTTCGAAGAAACCCAAGTAATTGCCACAACACATGCATATTATCCAAGACTCTTCCGAGAAGCAATCGAAATCAAAAAACATCCCAACAATTTCAACATAATTGAAGAAGGGTTACAATTGAATAAAGCATGGCTACCTGTTCTCAAGAAAATGGTAATAACACCATACCGAGAAATTAATGAATCCGAGGGGGTACCTGACGCAGGGACGATGGCACCGGACGCAGGTACGAGTACGTCGACCCATAAATACTGGCTGAGACAACGCATACCAAACAAGTAGTGTTCAGTGATCGAAACTGTAAACATTTCTCTTGAAAATGCCAACCACTCGTGTTGGCGAAACGTCGAGTTTTTCTCTAAATAAACGTCGGCTTAAAAACCCGAAAAACCATCATTCATTCAACGATGGCCGCGAAAGCCTTTCACAATTTGTAACTATAATAGTGATTATTCATTATTCAAGAATCAGTAGAAGCATTTCATAATTATCATCAACAAATTTTTTCAACTCTCTTTTGAATTTGTAATTGTTTCTCATGCTTTTCAGTGGTTCAGGTAGACTATTGTAAAGTTTTGGTCCCAAATAAATTTTTGATTATGCGTGAGTCTGCAGCGTGGAACATTCATGGTCTGAATTGACCTTGTGCGAGTATTGAATGCGTGCTGTACAAATGTAATTGAAGAATTAGCAGTCCATAGTAAACTCTGGAAAATGTAAAGTTTCCTAACGCCGAATAATCCCGTTTTATCATACAACGACTTGGTACAGTATCTCCGATCTTTTTTCATAATAATTCTTATTAATGAATTTTGAATCACCTTTAAGTTAACTAGCGATGTCTTGAAGGTACCACCCCAAACAGTAACGTATTATGTAATTAGCCAAGGCATCATACACCATCAGTATCATTTTCCTGCTTAATATATTCCTAAACTTATAAAATTTATAGATTAATTTACGTAGTCTAGTTATAGTATATTCGATGTGTTCATTCCACAGAAGAGATTGGTCGAGTCCCTAGGTATTTTATTGTGTCGGTTTTATGTATAGAAGTACAGCTACAATTGTGAACATTCGAACATGATGTTTTATGGATTTTCATAATATTTTTAGCCAGTTGGTCTCTAGTAGTTGGAGAAAATGCAATGAATTTGTTTTTTTTGACATTGACACTCAGTAAATTAGAATTCAACCAGTTGAAAATTATTCTGATGCCTACTTCAGCCTAAGTGTATACTTCTTCCCACGTCTTTCCAACAAAAGTGTATCATCAGCAAATGAAGGTATTTTTCCATTGGAGTTAGAAATTTTGAAGATGTTGTTCATATATAGGAGAAATAAGATCGGACCTAATACAGTTCCCTGGGGTACGCCCCGGTTAACTAGCAGTGGGTGGCTGAAAGAGTCGTTTACCTTGACAATTTGTGTTCTATTTGTCAAATAATCCTCAAATATTTCCAAAGCAACAACTCTTACACTTATTTCAGCTAGACGTTGAAGGAGTATATTGTGATCGACAGTATCAAATGCCTTGGCCAAATCCAAAAACACAGTTATGCATTTTTCTTGATTTTGGAAACAGTTATTGATTTGTTTGAATGTTTTAGACGATGTAGTAACTTGATTACTTATATTTCGGACGTCCATCATCTTAATGGTTGAAAGGTTTCTATCTCTTTCAAATTTTTTCACAACGTTTCAATTGCTTGAATCCGCAATCGTCTTCTGGTGAATAGTGACAAAATCAGATTCTACGCGACCTTCTATAGGTCTATAATTGAAGTGTAATCATGAGCGGTTTCCATACGTTTTTAATTTCAAATCAAATATACTTTATTGTACGAAGAACAGTATTCTCATTTACAAAAGCGTTTCTTACTTACTATTCACACATTATGGGTTGGTAAAATTGTGGTATATAAAAACACTCGCAAAAACAATTTAAAACTCAGTCTTAGTCAATATAAATAAAAAGTATAATTAAAAATAATTGTGTATATACATTCACAGACAAATTAAAATTTTGTGTATACGAGGTATCACAGTCACAACAATAAATAAAATTAAAGTTAAACAAATGAAAGTAAAGTAAAAATACAATCATACTCGAACTCAGACTAACGGAAAATCCTGCCAAAGCATGGTCTTATAACTAAAATAGAAATTAAAATACTAAATATATATTTATACATATTATGTAAAAACATAAATTTTTTTGTTTTTTAAAATGGAACTTAAAATAACAAGTAATAAGTGGTAAAACTAAAAACGATAACGATCCAAAGATTATTGACATATATCGCACCCACTTATCAATATGTACTAAATTTTATTTTATGTATAAATTCAATTCTGAGCGTCGAGCACATTGTTATAAGGTTAGGTGTTCTGATAGAATTCGTTGAGATTATAACAAGATTTCACCATAAGGAACTTTTTGACAGATTTCCTAAACTTGTGCTCATTTTCAATTTTTTTTAGCTTGGATGACTGAAGGCCCCATTGGCTTCTATGTAGGTGGTTTCCATAAATTTCCATTTGAACCAATGTTCTTCTCTATGAAGAACACTAGCTTCGTCCCAGAGAATTCGGTGGTGTTTTGTCCAGGCGTGGTCAGCAATTCCCGATTTTGATGTTTCCCCTCGTTGAGTCCACTTTTTGTGTTCGGCTATTCTTACTGATAATGGCCTCATGGTCTCTCCGATATAGGAATCTCCACATTCACATGGGACTTTGTAAATACAGTTTTGACTGGATTTTGTTGTGTTCTCTGGTTTCGTCTTGGTGAGGAAGCTTCGTTAGGTACTGCCGGATTGAAAGCAACTCTTGATGTTGTATTTATTTCCGATCCTTCTGATCTTCTCGGAGATACCCCTGATATAGGGAAGAATGAGAACGGGGTTTTGTGGTCTTCCTTCGGTTGTCTTGGTCTTTTCGAGTTGTTTCCGAACTTCTCCTATGAGTTTCTCGGAGTATCCGTTTCGGCGTAGGTCCTTTTTGAAGTGGTTAATTTCCGCCTCCAATGACTCCTGGTTGTTGCAAATAGACATTGCTCTCTCCACCAACGTTCTTACGATTCCCCTCTTTGTGGAGTTTGGGTGATTAGAGCCGTAGTTGAGGTACTGTCCTGTGTGTGTCTTCTTCCTGTAAACAGAGGTGAGGATTCCAGTGTGTTCTTTCAGCTTTCACATCGAGAAACGATAGGGTACTATTAGTTTCCTTTTCCATTGTGAATTTGATTGAATCCCTCATGTTATTCATTCTGGCGAAGAATACCCCATGGTGTTCATCTCCATGGTTCCAAATGATAAAGGTGTCGTCTACGTATCTTAGCCATAGTTTTGGTTTGTATTTTGCCTCTCTAATAGCCAATTCCTCTAACCGCTCCATGTATATGTTGGCGATTACCGGAGAGAGAGAAGATCCCATCGGCAGTCCATCAACTTGGGAGAAGAAACGGCTCTTTTCTTGAAAGTATTAGTTGTGTAGGCAGCACTGCAGTAGTTTCAATATCGCTTGTACGGAGATGTCAGTCCTTTCATGAAGCTGGATGTCTTCTTCCAGTTTCCTCTTGATTAGGTTAGGGGATTCTTCTATGGGGACATTGGTGTAAAGGCTCTCCACGTCAAAGCTGATGAAACGATCCTCAGGCCCTAGTTCAACATCTTTGATAATGTCCACGAAGTGTTTAGAATTCTTGACGAACGAACTGCTAGTACTCTGTAAGGGTTGTAGTATCGGTAGGAGGTATTTCGCCAGGTTTTTTTTTATATTTATGGAAACCACCTACATAGAAGCCAATGGTGCCTTCAGTCAACCAAGCCTGGAAATTAAAAACGTATGAGAACCGCTCATGGACCGTTTTGGAGGGAGAAAAAGCGCGAAACCACGCGCGCCACAAGACCGCGCGTAATTACACTTTAATTATAGACCTATAAAAGGTCGCGTAGAATCTGATTTTGTCACTATTCACCAGAAGACGATTGCGGATTCAAGCAATTGAAACGTTGTGAAAAAATTTGAAAGAGATAGGAATCTTTCAACCATTAAGATGATGGACGTCAGAAATATAAGTAATCAAGTTATTGATTTGGTTAGCTATCTCAAAAACTGCGTTTTCGGTTGATCTGTTTTCCAGAAAACCATATTGTGATTCTGAAAAAATATTGTTATTATTGCAGAATTGTATGACTCTGTTTTTAAGACATTTTTCGAATATTTTCGAGAAATTGTTAATCTGAGTTATGGGATGAAAATTTGTTACTAATTTTTTATCGCCTGATTTAAAAATCGGTGTTGTGATTGAGTCTTTGAAAGATTTAGGTATTTTTCCAACAGTAAATATTAAATTCAAAATGTGACATGCGTTCTATAAGGTACATGTGGAGCTTTTTGATAAGAAACATGTTCTTTCAATTTTCAATTGAGAATGTTTCCCTTTTCACTTTTAGTTATTTTTATTGTTGTGGTAAGTTGGTCAATAGCAATAATGATAAGAATAGTCAAATTAAAGTAGGTACATATTCGTTAAATTTAAAACAATCCAAAAATAATCTTTTTCCAAATAAAAAAAAAATGTAGCAAATCGATCAATTCGACATATAAATGCCAATAAGAGGAATATATTTCAAGTGACCAACATTACAACAGTAAAATTCACTTACTTTACAAAAGGTTATATTTCCACATAAAACATGGTAGATTTTTTGCGGAACGTTTGGTTTTCGTGTCTGTAACTATGAAATAGGAGTTTTGAAACGTATGTGGTATTTCGTTAATAGTTTTTTCACCATATTCACTTCAACTATTAAGTATAAGTGCGGATCACTTATCTTGATGAGTTTGAGAGACAAAACATTGCAATTACTCTACAAATAGCGCTGGGGCACATCAATTTGAAAATTTCGTAAAGCAAAGAGATCGAACGGTTTTTGTTCACCATTTAAAAGTTATCATGGGGGGGCTGAAAAAAGCCGCACTGAATAGATAAAGCAAGGAATCTGAATCACTGCTTGGCGGGACTACACTATTTATCAAGAGGTTTTCACTATATTCACCATTGTTAAACTGTTTACTGTTTTTCTTCAAATCCGTGACCTATGAAACCAGGAAAATTCATAACTGCTTTTACTTTCCCTTCCTGAATCTGAAACCAAAAATTGCATCTTCATGCAAATGAAATGCCAAACACAAAACATTGAACTATATTTCAAAAAAATGTATGGCCTTACCATTGAAAATTATATCAGAGGTGTCAAAAAGTCACAATTTTAGAACGGAAGTAACATATTTTTGTCGACCTATTTCTCGCAGTACAAATATATGCAACTAATCGCGGCAATAGAATTCACATTATTGCGGGAAATTTGAACAAGTCCATTGTATCTCCGTATTAAAACCATCCCCAGTCTCCCCTATAATTTTTCATGTTTCATACTGGTTTCATTGAGTACAGTCAGTTTTTGATAAATTCAAAATTTGTCAACATATTAAGTAAAAAGTACTTACCAAAATGAACAGTAACCCGAAATGGTTTTTATTTCTTTCAGAAATGTTTAGAGTATTCTCAATAGGTGTGTCCACTAATTTTTAATTATAATGTATTTCTACAGTTATTCCTCTCTAAAAACTCATTACCAGCACAAAAAGTCTCAAAAATGAAAATGTGATTAAATAAACGAAAAACAAAAATGATGAAATCAGCGAGGCTAGAAAACGTACCCTGCACGAGGCTAGAAGCGATTTATGTCATTTCTTTGATAGTGTGAGCGGAGTGCAATATAATGCCGCGCGCTTTTATGTGTTGATCATTTACAGCTGTGGGTTTCGCTGGATTTCGACTGTATTAATATTTCAAAATTAGTGATAATAAGAGGTGTTTTGTTCATGGGTGTGTATACACATCCAAAAATAATATGGAGAAAATATTCAAAACAGTTCCACAAAATCTTTCAAAAAAAAATTAATGGTTTACTGCTGTAAGAAGGAAGTTAAAGGAGTTAGGGTTTTTGTAAGTATTACTAACGAAATATTAAATAATGTAATGTTTACAGCTTGCAGAAGATATGGAAAACTATTATGAATGTCAGTTTAGTAAAGTTAAAGCTCGAATGAAGCCGGGATAAAACCGTATATTATCAGTTCGCAGGCGGATAAAAAAACAACCACTTCCCGTTTGAGTAGCGAAATAAGATCAAGAAAATGGAAAATTTGTGGAATTTTGAATGAACCTGAATTGAATATCCTGAATTGAATTATTATTATTGAATACACTGGAGTTTAATCCCAACACCAAAGCATTATTTTTGACACCTCGACACGTGTTTCAATCACCAAATGATCATCCTCAAAAGGAAGATTAAACTAAGTTAAATCTCAGATTAACCTCAGTTCAATCTTACTGTCGAGGTGTCATTACTATACCGAAGATTCCAAACAGTGTATTACAATTATTATTATTAGCAAAGATTATGAACTGCGTTTTAAATTATAAAAACACTTTTTGATTTACCACTTTTTTTAAATTTCAGTCAATATTATCACGAAATCCAAGCAAACTGAAATCGAAGTAAACCAAACATTGTCATTAGCTACTGATTTTGAAAAATATGTTATTTTAATAAACACGTAATTGCCATACATTTTTATTCAGAAATTGACATACCTCACGTAACTTATTTTATTGCCGCTAGATTCACCTGAAATATAGATTTTTACACTTATATAAAAGTTGAACATGATTTCGAAACAAATGTGCATATTAGCATCACTATTATTGGTAGCAGGATCACTATATAGTCTCTGCCATACAATGAATTATCAAAATATGCACGTATACACTTACTGTTAAGCCTTTACTTGTTTGCGATTGATTCAGGTTTTTGCACTCTGTTAAAAAGTCAGACACCATAAAAACAGCTACTGTTGGTAAATCATAGGAATCAGCCTTTTGAAAACCCTCTTCAATCATGCAGTAGCCAGTAGAATAATCAACACAGGAAACACAAGGTTATGGCTTCATTTCGAAAGAAATACCAGCGTTCAGAGCGAAGCGAATGCACCTGTTTTCGTTATGGCGCGGGACTCACGATCGAATCGCTGACGTCACTCCAATCGGAGAGCGTTTCGTGCATTCAAACGAATGCAGCAATTTTACATGAAGATTATGGGCTAACGCCTTTCTGGAATTTCATCAAACTTCACAGATCTAATTCTAAGGACATAATGTATGGTTTCATTGTATTTATGTGCGGTTTTATTTTTTGTGAACATCCCTATTCTATGTAGATTCCTAATTCACACCCTATAGTCCTGCGAAGTCGCTCATCTGAAAGTTGTTTCTAGTGAACCCTACACTAAAATACTGAAATTTCCATAGACGTCATGTTTTTCTCATAAACAGGGAGTTCACATAGTATTTTTTGTGTCTCATTTATTCACACTCAGCAGCCCGCCCCCAATTCCACCTTCCGCTACAAGGATTTGAGCTTACCAAATAAATATCGTGATTCAAAGATTGGGGGTCGCAGGGGTGAAGTTGTATTAAAAACCCCGGAGTTTCGAATCATTACTTATCGTTCAGTATATGTTCCTATAACTAAAATTTTTTTTGGTGGACGGTGTTGCCGAACTTGTAAAGTAGATACGACACGCAGTGATGCTGATTACTATTGTAGGATATTTTCAATGAAAAATGATCACTTGGTAATGTTCGGCATTATGTTGATTCAACTATCCACTAAAACACTAGATGATATGATTGCCGAACATTTTAGTTGGATCAGGGGCCAACCACCTCCACGTATTTTTGTCTCAAGGGTATTCAGATTATTTATTAAATAAAGTGGAAGTATAAAAAAACATGACAATACATTGATTGAATATTGACCTTCGTAGCCTTGAGGTCCAATTTTCGCAAACAATTTTTTTTGCTGTTCGGCGATGGTGTTTTATGATTATTAGACGTCACTGTGTTAGGTTTAGGTTTGAACGTAAGTGGGCCCGTATCAGGCCCACCACTGCGGCCAATGGCCCATTGGTGGCTCATCCTATGGTTATATTTCTCCCAGTATATCCAATCTCTTGACGAAATTGAGGAATGTATTGGGAGAACAATTTACTAGGTTTTCTGGCCTTACTGTCGTATCGCCAAATATTGGGAATCTGTTTCTGGCCGCTGCAGGGCATGTACACAGAATGTGTTTAGCCGTTTCAATATCCTCCATTAATAGCCGGTACTCTGTATCTTGTGCAAGTCTGATTTTATTCATGTGATGTTTCAGTTCGCAGTGGCCAGTAAGCAAACCTACTATAACTCTCAGATTCTAGCAGTCTGTCAGAGTTCTGTTTTCTCCTTGTACAAGCAATAAATGCTTTGGAAAGGGCTAGACCCGGTAGACTACGCCAGTACTCAAGTCGCTTATTGTCTGCCCAAGCTGTTATGACAGTGTGGCAGAATCGGCCACAGGTCTAACACTGTACCGTGTATTTACCTCATTATTACAGATGTTGTATCACATTGTTATATTTTTATCATTATTCTTGGCAGTGCTATATGCTAAACCAATTACTGGTTCTAATCCAGTGAACGTTGTTTCGGACCCCCCTTCTGCTATAGCGTCCGCTATTTCGTTTCCTTCTAGGCCTGTGTGACCTGGTATCCAGAATAGGATAACGTTGTTGCGTGGTGCCAGTTGATTTAAGGTTTCTTTGCAGTTCCATACTGCCCTAGATTTAAAACAGTTGGATTCAAGCGCTTTCAGTGCTGCTTGACTATCTGAGAATATTTTTATTGTTTTTTGTGTGTGGTGTCGATTTTCCAGCTGCCTGGCACACATTCCAAGGCATACGTTCCTAGACCAGTTCCCTGCAAAAACAAAATATTGCGTTACCATAAGAACGAACAATAACTTATTAGAAGTGTCAAAAAAGTAAACCAGAGTTACGCAATAAATTAAAATAAAAAATATGTCCACCGAAATTGTGAAAATCGAAAAATTGGAGTATCGAGCCTTCGTCAAGTACCTGTATTTAAAAGGGTTAAGAGGTAAGCAGATTTACGAAGATATGCTTAATACCCTTGGTGATCAATGTCCTTCATATGCGACCGTGAATAATTGGACTGCAAGCTTCAAAAGAGGTAAATTTTCCATTGAAGATGATGACCGATCGGAAAGGCCACATTCTGTGTCAGTCGCCGAAAATATCGATGCAGTTCATGACATGATTTCAACAGACTATCGAATTGGGCTAAAACCGATATCTGAAGCACTGAATATTTCATACGAATGCGTTCATCATATGGTTCACGTCAATTTGGACATGAGAAAAATTGCTGCAAAATGGATCCTCAAATGTTTGAATGTTGACCAAAAGCGTGCAAGGGTAGTAGCATCGCGTTCGATCTGTGCTCGTTTTGAAAACGATGTAGACTTCTCAAACCGAATTGTTACTATGGATGAGACTTGGGTACATTTCTACGATCCAGAAACAAAGCAACAATCGATGGAATAGCGACACTCCGATTCTCCAAGACCTAAGAACTTTCGTGTCCAAAAATCTGCTGGAAAAGTTCTTCCTTCAGTTTTTTGGGATTGCCATGGAGTAATCATTATTGATTTCTTAGATGAGGGACAAAATTGAAGAGAAAAGACGCGGAGAGCTATCCAAAGGTGTTTTGTTTTTGCAGGACAACGCCTCTGCACACAAATCTCATGTTGACATGCAAAATATTCGTGATATATGGTTTGAATTACTAGAACACCCCCATTATTCACCAGATTTGGCTCCGTTCGAATATCACCTCTTTCCTCAGCTGAAAAAGTTTCAAAGATCGTAAATTTTCTTCCAACGAGGAGGTAATGAAAGCTGTGGAGGTCTGGTTTGCAGAGCAAGAAGAATTTTTTTCGAAAGGTTTAGAGACGTTGCAGGTTCGCTGTAATAAATGTATTCAATTTAGAGGAGAATATGTTGAGTAATATAATATTTTGACATTGAAATTTTGTTAGGTTCTATAGTAGGCTAAGAATATTTCAATATATCCTCGTATACCTCTGCCTGAAATATCGTAGCTAGTTTACCCATACTGAATGAGCGTGTCACTACTGGGTTCATGCCTTATATTTCGGCTCCGACGCCTTTCAGAGTTTTGGAACCATCGGTAAACCAACGTTCATTTGCCCTACATAGATTGGTTCCATTCCGATCTTAGTCTTTTCCTTCGAAAAGGACCACATTGTAGGACGTGTGAAGGTTGATAGTTTTAGGCATGATATCTGAGGGTACTTCCAGAATGTTGTGAACTATTATGCCCTCCAGCATGCTGCTGCCTTTCATGACACATGCCTGTGAGCGGTGAGCTCGTATTCGAGTAGTGAATGCTGTAATTTGGGGGCTCCCATATTGCTGAGTATGAAAAAATAAGAGAAAAAAATTACTTGTGAACTTCCGTTCAAAAAGGAAACCTTATTTTTCAATTAAAACAATGATATATTTTTCCAAATTTTAAATATAACATTCAATCATTTCATTTCAAGGAAAACTGAACTCGCTAGAAGAATTCCGCTCTCAACGAGACGACTTGATGAACAAATTCGAATCGCAGGAAAATCTACTGGAAACCCAGGAAAAACGCCACAAACGCGAACTGTACGAAATCGAGCGAAAGTTCATCATAAGCAAAGATCAACTTAAAAAAGAAATGGAAGCCAGGCTGTCGCAGCTCTCCACGGATTTCCACGACGCCACTGAGCTTCGCATAGCGGCCACCACACACAGAGTGATCAGAGAAAACATCACCGTTAATAACGAATTAGATGTTCTATTGGCGAACCAACAGCGGCTCTACAACGAAAACACGACTATAAAAAAAAGGGATACAAACTTGCGCCAGCAATGCGAACTCCTAGAGGAAGAAAAGAAACAAGCTCTGGGGAAAGTAAGGGTGCAACTGAAGGTCATAGAGCGACTCACAGGTAACCACAAGTTCATGAGCGACCGCATTGAGAAATTTAAAAAGTACGAGTTAGAAGTGCTCAACTGCAGAGGGGAGAAAAAAAAGCTCAGCGACTTCATTCTTCAGTTGGAGTATAAGATTAAACTGTTGGAACAGAACCTACACCACGTCAGATGCGATAGGACTTCTATCCAGACCGACTACCTTTATCTCAAAGAAGAGAACGATAGACTGAACGAGGTCCTGATCGAAGCAGTGAGCTGCATCAAAGAGGCACTCACTGTAAGAACTGAAAGCGACCAGTCTCTGAAAGCCTCCAAACGGGAGAATCTGCTCAACTCTCTATTCACGCTCCTCAACAAAGCGAAAAATCAGAAGATAAGACGGCCGTCTCTGGAAACTGTGGACTCCATGGAAGCAACCTATACCAGAGGAGACCTGGGCTTTGTTCCGAAACATGTAGAGATCAGATCCACCGTACCAACCACAAGAAACATGGATTCCCAGACAGCAGCCAGTTTCGAGGAGTACGTCGATACTGGCATGATAACCTCGTCGAAGCTGCAGTACTCGGAATCTGGGGAGGAAGAAGAAGAAGAATTGACACTGCATGGCAGCGAAGAAGAAGTTGTAGAGGAAGAACGCGAGAGCGTGTTATTCTTCGATGATCGTGAGATGGCGGGGGAAGACGATACAGGTGGCAGCAAGGAGTTTGATATTTTCGAGACTCAAGGAGAATCAGAGACATCACGATCATCAGAATCTGTGAGTGATGCTTCAATGAAGGCGAAGACAGCTTCAGAGAAAGCGCTGAAGAAGGAATCTCTGAAAAAATCGCTAATTTCAGCGGCGCTTTCGAAAGAATTCTCCAAAACCAAGTCTGAGCAGGAAGGGGAGGGTTCTGAAGAAAACTCAGAAGAGAGTGTAACTGACAAATAAAATTTTGTGTCCAATATAAGAATATTTTTTCAATTCCTTTTGAATTTTCCTCACCTATTATCTAAATGAATTGTGACCAGAAATCATAGAAACATATATTATATACTTACTCTAGAATGCTAATCCCCATGTCAAAAGTGTTGTAAGTTCATGCTAGTCCGCAATGCCCATGCGCGTCATCAGTGATTTTTTAACAGGCCCGGATTTAGTAAAATATTATGGTAATTGTGAAGATTATCAAACGTTATTCTGAATCTCGAAGAATAAGATTGGAAACCTCATTGTACTTATACCAGTTATTTGTATTTAGCCGATTTGAATACATATTTTCACATATTTATGATCCCAAATATTCAGCAAAGGCCATCAGAAAGTAGAGTATACGGTTATTATTATTATTTATCGCTCTGAAGCGACTGCTTTTTGGTATCACTTTCACTTTTCAGATGTAGTTAACGAACAAAAACCTACGGAACCACTCCAAATCGTCGCCGTCGGTGCGAATTTCAACGAAGCATTGGATTGGAAAATAAATTGAAAGTACAAAAAACTATGAAAATTTATTTCAGCTAATATCATGAATAATTTCAACACAAATTGGATTTATAAAATTGGATGCTTGGAAGCTCGAGGGCTCTTTTCACGATTCGTGTTAAAATATGCAACTGCATTTAATTTAAATCATTTTAAGAGATTAACATGCTATTTCTACGAGTATTTCTGGTTGTATTACCTTAGTGCAATTTCCACAATGGGGATGCATGAAAAAGTGAGGCCAGAAGCATTTTCCTCATCATCAAAGAAAAGTACTTAAATAATAATAATAATAATAATAATAATCGTTTTTATTGACAGTCATCCAAATTTACAAAGACTTATATATTATATATAAATTCATAGAGACTGGTCAAAAGGTAGAGTTTAGTCTAGTTAGAGGTCACACGAAGTGACCTCTCAAAAGCCTGCTCTTCCACTTAACCTCATATGGCGATGAATACAAATCATCACACTTATAAAAATAATATTTTTTTCCATTAAAAAGAATAAAATAAAAGAAAATATATCAATAATAACTAATACTTAATATTAATTGTAACAAAATATCGTGAAAAACAAAGTATTTCATGAATAAACTATTCAGGGGGAGTTAGAACACCCCTGTATCATTTTTTAGTTCTCTGGTGAATCGGTGTTTGCTCATAAATTTATAATTCTCAGGAATTCAATTGTACAGTTTGCTCAGGTTATACGAAAAAGAACCATAGAATGCATGCGTTCTGTATCTTGGAATAGTTATTTTATTTTTGTGACGTATATTGAGATTATGTATGTCGGTTCTGAAACGGATATTATTGTACAAATAGGGAGGTTTATGAGACGTTATGATGGAGTGAAAAAGACTACATGCATTGAGTGTTCGGTGTTGTTTTGTTGTTAAACAACCAATGCTCCGAATATGATTGGAAATCTTCTTCTGACCCCGCATACTAGTCGAGCACGCGAGTTTTGAAGCTTTTGTAAGCGTGCTGAGTCTATTTGACAGATACTAGGACCGTAAATGGCATCGCCGTAATTGAGGTGCGACAGAACCAAAGCATTGCAAAGTAATATTCTGGAGTCTTTGTTAAGCAGTTTTTTATTTGAATATATTAATCTTAGATTGTTAAATCCTCTACGAATTATCATAGATACATGGGATGAGAATCTGAGATCTGTATCAATTATTAAACCAAGATTCTTACAGGACTCTTGTATTGGCAGTGTATCACCATTAAGTGTGATATGTATACGATTTGCACAATGCTTTCTCATGATATTCCTACCAAACAACATAACATTTGACTTGGATGCGTTGATTGTTAACCATGCTTCTCCGAAGAAGAGAGCAGCGATTCGAGGTCACTATCTATGTGTGTTAATGACGTCTCTAAATGACGTTCCTCAAATTGGTAATATAGCTGAGTATCATCAGCGTAGAAGTGGCTAGAGCAATATTCTAGGGATTTAACGAGTTGACTTGTGTAGAGAATGAAAAGTAAAGGACCCAGAATGGACCCCTGTGGAACCCCATTTTCTACTTCAATCCACTCAGATTGTGCTTTTTCAAGTATTACTCTTTGAAAGCAATTCGACAGGTATCCGTTAACTAAAAGACATGCTTTATTCGAAAACTCTAAATATTTTAGAATACCTACCATTTATGTTTAGTATGTATGTTTAGTACTTTTTGTAGGAATCTAGAACTCATAATATAAAAAGCGCTGTGGCAGAAAGTTGTATCAATCGCCATGCATGCTAATGCAGACACAGTATTTGTACTGCACTTGGTTTCAAATTATTCTATTGTCGTTTTCACATGAATCTTCACGAGGAAAATGTATGCCACAAATTACAATTTTCTCACTCGAATGTTCTGCTGGGGTCTCTTCTTAAGAACAATAACCAAAAATCAAGCCTTTTGGCAAGCTAAAATAATATTCAAGCTATTTTGAGCAAAGCATATAGGTACATAAAAAATTTCATTATCTACCAAAAATGATTTAATTCAGGTATTTTTCATTTACACAACAATAAACAGTTCATTGTTGATTTGTAGTAAAAAACGGCTTCATTAGAAATTGTCTTTAAAAGAACAAGACTAACGCAAATTCACGAAAGCTGAAAGAATAACCAACGACAACAAACACCACACAAACGACAAGAGAAAATCTGAAATTCTAAAAACCGTCTCTGATCTCTGACAAGAGTGACAGATCTTAGTGACAAGTCTTCCTGTTGATGAAAAATCACTGTTGCACGGTCATTATAGTTACTGTAGCATAGGGTACATTATTGTTTTAAATTAGTTTCTTTCGTTCCTAAAATTCGGAGTAATCTATCTCTAAAAGGTTCTTTTCGGTTTTAAACAGTCCTAAATGCGCTGTCAAATTTGTCTCTTTCAAATGGCATGTGTTTTATTGCCTCATAACAAAAAACTCTGAATCAGAACACCAAGTTATTTCAATCTTGGCAACGATCCACCCAAACTACACTGATGACGCGCATGCTCACATCGTAAAGGGGTCCCATACGCGGCATGCTTTTCGCCGTGAAAATTGGCGGGATTAGCATTCTAGAGTAAGCATATAATATTTATTTCTATGCCAGAAATATATTCCCAGTTAAGAAATATACAGGGTGGCCCATCGAAATCGTACCGCAAGGCATAACAGGGTGGAAAACAATTTCTCGGCAAAATCCAAAAGCAGGTCAAAATTGTTTGTCAGGGGACACATTTTCACGCAAAAAAAGTAAAGTCTTCATCCCCCTAAGGAGTGTCATCCTAAAAAAATTCAAATGGGAAGGTGGGTCAAGTAATACGTTATTAGAAGTGGCCTGTCATTCCCTATACAGTACTGCTTGGGTTTTGAAAATCGATCCACTCTGTTAAAAAATATGGAGCGGAACTCCAACAATATTGTGTGACGATAAAGGCAAAAATCGATTAAATTGTACTTTAAAACATATCGTAGGTATTATTGAAATAAATTACTTTAAATGAATTCGTTGTTTCTGCCGATTTGGAGATTTTTAAAAAATTTAGTAAAAAATTATCAGGTTTCTTTCCTCATTTTTAAATTAGGTCAAGTAGTTGCTAGATACCTGTCGTGGTTAAAGAGTTTAAATAAACATCGTTGACTAAAATTTATCATTATGGTGTATTCAATTGTAGAAAGAGTGGATATTATTGAGCTTTTTTTCAAAAACGATAAATGTGGAAATCGGGTCGCGGAGTTGTTTAACCAACGGCATCCTGACAAACATACCTCTGGAAAAATTGCTCGAGAATTGGTGATAAAATTTTGCGAAACAAGTTCGGTTCATTACAAAAAGAGGCAGCTTGAAATTCGAGTACCAAATAAACCAAAGGATATGGCCAGTTGCAGTTGATAGTAGTACAAGACAATTGGCCATTGCGACGGGTGTGTCTCGTACTAGTGTCCAACGGGTATCAAATAATACAAATTCCATACTCAGGAAATTCTGAACGAACCAAATAAGAACGACTTTGATCGTCGCTTGCAATTTTGCGAAGTTATGAGTTAGCGAGCGTTAAATAATGGTAATTTCCTATTTAATGTGTGTTTTTAGGAAGAAAGTTCTTTCTTACTAAATGGTTTAGTGAATCGCCACAATTGCCTTTACTGGGCTGACGCCAATCGAATAATTGTCTACTAGTCACAAACGCAACACCCCCAGAAGTTAAACGTGTGGGATGGTATTCTTTGAAATTCCATTGTAGGACCTCTTTTCATTCTGGAAATTTAACAGGCGAAATGTACACTGAGAAAATTGATTTAAAGAACCCCGCACCATTCTTATGGAAAATGGGTCCTGGTGAAATTCGATGAATTTTTGATATGATGTAGTTCAAGTCAAGCTGATCAAAAGTGTCCATGGGCCCAATTCAATCCTATGACTAGTTTTCGAGATACAGGGCGTCAAAGTTGGTAAGTGGCCATTTCTTTAAAGTAGTATTGCTTTCAGGAAAACATATAAAATAAAAATGTATTTTGCGACAGATATTGCTTACCCTTACAGCAATACTTCTAGACTGGTTTTTGATGAAGAACATTGTTGGATACAGGGTGAGTCCAGCATTATTCAAAATGAAATTCTCAATCAACCCTACGAAGTGAAGATGTGACCAAATCAAGTATCACACTGATATGCTCATCATTTGAATATGTCAAAATTGATAAATTCAACATTTTGTACAGGGTGAGTCAAGATGTGACAGTTTTCATGATGACATTTTGTATATTTTTATTTTATATTTTGAGCTTTAGGGATACTTGACCACCAACCATTCAACATATTTCTTGAACAAAATTGATATACAGTCTGAGACAAACACTAGGTGATGACAAAAATTGCGAAAAGGAGATTTTTTATAACTCATCCTGTAATTGATTTGCTGAATTTTTGATATGATGAAGTTCAAGTCAAGCTGATCAATAGTGTCCATGGGCCCAACCTTGAAAAATAAACAGTTTTTTCTCTACAAGGTGTTGAAGGATACCGTTTCAAACACTTTGATCTATATTTGTTGATTCGTTTCATTTATATTAAAATATTTTTACATTTTTCATTTCCAGCTTCTCACAAAAGGAAAATTCCTGTTACGTCTAGGGAACATCGTGTGAATAAAAGAAAAATCTTATTGATTTTTCATTTTTGAACATTTCAATTCTCAGGGAACAAATATCTCGGTAAAGAGTTCGAATGTTGGGTTGTTCAGTTCAAACACAAATAAAATATAAGAGAGAGCGAGAGCGAGAGGAAAAGAGAAGAGAAAGAGAGAGAGGGTTGACAGGGTGAGAGGGTGGGGTGGTACTGTGAGTCTTCAGACTTCCAACAAAGTGGTGGAAAAAGTGTATTTTTTATATTATCGCAACGAAACTATCGATAGACGACCACATGCCTCGTTGGAAATCAAGTGTATTGTGAGTTGTCTAGATGCCATTTCCGTGTAGTGCTAGCTTGGAGAGCACACCGACCACCCGAAGTAGAGCTGTAGGTTTTCCTTCAGCTGAAAAGTGAATAAGCCACCAAAAATCAGTAAGGGCCAGTTTCACAGGTTCCAGTTAGAGTCCAGATCAATTAACTAATGATTAGAATGTGAACCTGTCAACGCCATCGAAAGAATGTCATTCACCATCTAATCTTTCAGTTAGTTATCTGAAGGTTAACTGGGACCTGTGAAACTGACCCTAAGTCGCCCCGGAGTGCCACGGCTAAAATAATAATAATAACCGTCCTCTGCCCGATCAGGGTACGCTCTACGAGTGTTCATGAGGGAGTATTATTATTAATAATAATATTAGCAACGTCCGGGGAAATACCCAAAGAAAAGTAATTATAGGAGGAAACCAACAATACGAGAATAACTTCTGACAATATTTTTTCTTAAATATTCCTGAATTGAAATATCAGTATTAATGCTTAAAATATATCACATTTTTTAATATTCTTTGTACAACTTTTTTTCAATTGGTAATGATCGAAGGGTCAGTCGGTAAGTAAGTATAATTATCACAGAATATTATTTTAGATGGATCAGTTCAATAATGGTGTCTGGTTTTCGTCGTTATTTCAACATCGGTCATTAAAAATGATTCACCCTGTATATAATGAACATCCTTCACCAAACTCTTGAAGTGAGAATTGAAAACAAAAAATATGATTATAAGCTCGGTGGAATATGTTGATAACTGAGTTAGTCTTATCTCTAAACCTTCAACACCTGGTAAAGAAAAAACTGTTTATTTTTCAAGGTTGGGCCTATGAACACTATTGATCAGCTTGACTTGAACTTCATCATATCAAAAATTCAGTAAATCAAATACAGGATGAGTTATAAAAAAATATCCTTTTCGCAATTTTTGTCATCACCTAGTGTTTGTCTCATATTGTATATCAATTTTGTTCAAGAAATATGTTGAATGGTTGGCGGTCAAGTATCCCTAAAGCTAAAAATATAAAATAAAAATATACAAAATGTCACCATAAAAACTGTCACATCTTGACTCACCCTGTACAAAATGTTGAATTTATCAATTTTGACATATTCAAATGATGAGCATATCAGTGTGATACTTGGTTTGGTCACATCTTCACTTCGTAGGGTTGATTGAGAATTTCATTTTGAATAATGCTGGACTCACCCTGTATCCAACAATGTTCTTCATCAAAAACCAGTCTAGAAGTATTGCTGTAAGGGTAAGCAATATCTGTCGCAAAATACATTTTTATTTTATATGTTTTCCTGAAAGCAATACTACTTTAAAGAAATGGCCACTTACCAACTTTGACGCCCTGTATCTCGAAAACTAGCCATAGGATTGAATTGGGCCCATGGACACTTTTGATCAGCTTGACTTGAACTACATCATATCAAAAATTCATCGAATTTCACCAGGACCCATTTTCCATAAGAATGGTGCGGGGTTCTTTAAATCAATTTTCTCAGTGTACATTTCGCCTGTTAAATTTCCAGAATGAAAAGAGGTCCTACAATGGAATTTCAAAGAATACCATCCCACACGTTTAACTTCTGGGGGTGTTGCGTTTGTGACTAGTAGACAATTATTCGATTGGCGTCAGCCCAGTAAAGGCAATTGTGGCGATTCACTAAACCATTTAGTAAGAAAGAACTTTCTTCCTAAAAACACACATTAAATAGGAAATTACCATTATTTAACGCTCGCTAACTCATAACTTCGCAAAATTGCAAGCGACGATCAAAGTCGTTCCTATTTGGTTCGTTCAGAATTTCCTGAGTATGGAATTTGTATTATTTGATACCCGTTGGACACTAGTACGAGACACACCCGTCGCAATGGCCAATTGTCTTGTACTACTATCAACTGCAACTGGCCATATCCTTTGGTTTATTTGGTACTCGAATTTCAAGCTGCCTCTTTTTGTAATGAACCGAACTTGTTTCGCAAAATTTTATCACCAATTCTCGAGCAATTTTTCCAGAGGTATGTTTGTCAGGATGCCGTTGGTTAAACAACTCCGCGACCCGATTTCCACATTTATCGTTTTTATCAAAAACCAGTTTAGAAGTATTGCTGTATGGGTGAGCAATATCTGTCGCGAAATACATTATTATTTTAGATGTTTTCCTGAAAGCAATACTACTTTAAAGAAATGGCCACTTACCAACTTTGACGCCCTGTATCTCGAAAACTAGCCATAGGATTGAGTTGGGCCCATGGACACTTTTGATCAGCTTGACTTGAACTACATCATATCAAAAATTCATCGAATGTCATCAGGACCCATTTTCCATTAGAATGGTGCGGGGTTCTTTGCAATGTATTTTCAATGCTTAGAGTGGAACATTATTTCAAATTCATGGGAATCTTACTTCGATCGCTCAATACGCACTTTAAATGATTTCATTCAGCGCGTATGATTTCTTTTGATATACCGAAAATAATTGTGTGAATATCCCTCAATTATGAGAACATCCACCTGTAACTGAAATGTACATCCATCTTGCCGTAAATTTTCGAGTTGATTGCAAAATTACGCAACCACATGGTAAAGTCAGCTCCTACACGTTCCTGTTCATTCTTTTTGTGTCCAACTGAGGTAAAGAGGTATTGCAAGTAATAAGTTATGAGTGTATTTTGTGCATTGTATCATGAAAACAAGGTAAGTGAACTTTATTGAAATCATTACATGAAACTTACGAGATTTCATTCAGGTTTCTTCGTAATATCTAAATATCTGATGAAATTGAGAAACATAACCTCAAAATCACGATGTGTTTTGTGGAAAACATCGATGATATGTTGAGTTGAGTACCTAAATATGAAAAATGACTCAATCACATCGAAACTGTTGATTTCGGAAAGGTATTACATGGTTTGAAACGTATAACTTTTGATTTATGAATCCCAAATTATGGAGAAACCAATAAATTCTTCAGTCGTTTTTTCTTAACATATACTTACTCTTTTTGGAGAATGTTGGCTGTTGCTGAGTTTATTTGTGACACTTGCCCCAAAAACTCAAATTCTTAAAAAAAACGCACACCAAAAACTCCACAAGTACTTGATCCATCATTGTAAAATGACATTTTCCTGAATAGAAAGCATATAGCTGTCGAATAATAGTCCATATTCTATGGTAATTTAAATTGAATTTTATTGGTCTCTGCCCTGTTTCAAGAATTAACAAGACGATAGAAAGCCTGTGGCTTGTTGTATAATATAACTTTTTGTTTTGTTTTTAGGACAATCGCACTGAATAGGATGACCAGCCCAAAAATGTTTATTAATAATGATTAATGTTAGTTTATGATATGCAATGTAATATTCGAAAATATTTTAATTCTTTTGCATTATGGGAATTAAATATTCAGTTTATGTTTGAAATTTATTTCCAATTATCAGAGAGAACTGTACATAATTAAACGAAATATCGTAAGATAATGAAGACAAGGACAGAATCTGTTTATACTTATAAAACATAGAATTTTTGTTTTACGACTGAACGCCACAGATTCAATGATTTTTTTTCTCTAGTACCTACATGAAGTGTGCTAGACGATCCTCACCCAGATAATACGGAGTCAATTGAATATACAGCGAATATAATAGTATTAGTGTTTTTTAACATTTTGAAAATTAATTTTGTTATGACGCAAAAATTCAAAAGAATAGACATGGCTGTATAGACAATTTTATTGAATACCCTTCTGATTGAGGTAATTCTCGACCCCCTATTTCATTATAAAAAATTGATGGGGTGACTGTCACTTTGAGGAGGGTGGAAGAGGAGCCTTTTTTATATCACAGAGTGTCTTTTCGAAAACATAAATCGATGAATTTCAGGGTTCTTCTTGAATATGGCTAATAAGGTAGAAAATGAATTTATCCGTTACTTTAGGACCTCAATGTATAATTTCATGATGAAGTAATCCCACATTATGAAATTATATAGCAAATTCACATCGGAGTGTATTTTTTAAGTAAGAAAATCAAACCGTAATATTACAATGTAAAATTCCACTGCAAATTATTCACGTTAGAGAATCAAACCGTAATATTACAATGTAAAACTCTAATGCAAATTTTTGTTCTGAAGTAATATAACAATGTAAAGTTCCATCGTAAAATTATGTAACAACGTAAAGTTACATCGAAGAAGTGCACAGAGTTATTCAGAGTAAATATCCAAGGTGATATAACACTCTAAGGTAAACTACGGTTAAAACGGGCGGTAAATAAATTACCGCTAGTGGGAGCGGAAAAAAATCTCCCAGTGTGCATGGATTTACTACAAAATGCCATCAACCCAGCTCTAACAAATACCATTGAGAACAATCCCGCATACAATGAATAGGAACTATTTATCCAATAAGACGGAGCTACTCCGCGTTACTCCTAAAATGTGCGCAATTATTTAAATGACACGTTTCCAGGACGATGGATAGGACGAGGCACAAATGAATGGCCACCTCGATCACCCGACTTAATTCCTTCAGATTTTTTCGGTAGAACACATAAAAAAAAAGACACCCCAAAATACCACCAGACACATTAGAAGAGTTGCAAAGAAGAATTATTAACGTATGTCGCGAAGTGACACTGCAAATGCTCCAAAATGTACGACAACGGTTTGAAAATAACTTTTAGCACTGTATGCAGGTTGGCGGACAGCAATTCAAACATCTACTGGACTAATAAATGAGTTTTAAAGTACAATTGAATCGATTTTTGCATTTTTCGTCACACATTATCTTTTTTCTTTGGTGTTTTGGAATCGACTGCTATGGTCATTAGATTAGCCATGTGTTCTGGATAGGCCTTGTTACTAACTCCATACGCCACTTTAGAAGCAGCACTGTTAATTTTGAACGCAACAGTGAATCGTGGAGGATTATTCCCAGCCGACACGAGCCTCAATCATTCAACTTCCACATCTGAAAATGAAAAAAGATCGCACCGTCTGGGAATCGAACCTTCAACCTCTCGGTTACCAGGCGAGCGCTAAACCGCTGCGCTAATCCCCGCCCAGTCACACATTATTGTTGGTGTTTCAACGCTCTCAGCCTACTATAAAACCAAACAAAATTTCAATGTCCAAATATTTTATTACTCAACATTTTCTCCTCTTAATTGGATACATTTATTACAGCGAACCTGCAACGTCTCTAGACTTTTCAAAAAAAAAAAAATTCTTCTTGCTCTGCAAACCTGACCTCCACAGCTTTTATTACCTCCTCGTTGGAAGAAATTTTACGACCTTTCAAACTTTTTTTCAGTTGAGGAAAGAGATGATAGTCGGACGGAGCCAAATCTGGTGAATAAGTGGGGGTGTTCTAGTAATTCAAACCCTAAATCACGAATTTTTTGCATGGCAACATGAGATTTGTGTGCAGGGTCGTTGTCCTGCAAAAACAAAACACGTTTGGATAGCTTTCCGCGTCTGTTCTCTTTAATTTTTTCACATAGAGTGGTCAGTAATGTCGAATAGTAATCTCCAGTTATTGTTCTACACTTATCCAAAAAATCAAATGATTACTCCATGGCAATCCCAAAAAACTGAAGCAAGAACTTATCCAGCAGATTTTTTGACACGAAACTTCTTAGGTCTTGGAAAACAAGAGTGTCACCATTCCATCGATTGTTTCTTTGTTTCTAGATCGTAGAAATGTACCCAAGTCTCATCCATAGTAACTATTCGGTTTAAGAAGTCTACATCGTTTCCAAATCGAGCACAGATCAAACGCGATGCTACTACTATCGCACGCTTTTGATCAACATTCAAACATTTGGGGATCCATTTTGCAGCAATTTTTCTCATGTCCAAATTGACGTGAACTATATGATGAACGCGTTCGTATGAAATATTCAGTGCTTCAAATATCCGTTTTAGCCCAATTCGACGGTCTGTTACACAGAAACTGGCCTTCCCGATCGGTCATCATCTCCAATGGAAAATTTACCTCTTTTGAAGCTGCAGTCCAAGGGTATTAAGCATATCTTCGTAAATCTGCTTACCTCTTAACCCTTTTAAATACAGGTCCTTGATGATGGCTCGATACTCCAATTTTTCGAATTTCACAATTTCGGTGGATATATTTTTTCTTTTAATTCATTGCGTAACTCTGGTTTACTTTTTTGACGTCAAACTTCACACTGACACTTCTCTTGAGTTATTGTTCGTTGCTGTGGTAATGCAATGTTTTGTTTATGCAGGGAACTGGTCTAGGCTAACTAGATATCAATACATCCTCGTATATCGAATTTCAAATACTATGCAGCACTGTATAGGGTCTGACAAGCCCCTTTTAATGAGGTATGATTTGACCCCCTTCCCACTTGAAGAAAAAATTTTGATGAGACCACTACTTAGGGTTCTGAAGGTTTTACTATGCTTTTTGCGTCAAAATGTGTCCTCTTGACGAACAATCTTGACGTATTTTTGGATTTTGCCGAAAAAATCTTTCCTACCCTGTAATGCCTTGTGATACGTTTTTGATGGACCACCCTGTATATTCATTATACAAGGCAAAAGGTACTGGATATTAGCTCGAGATATTCATTTGTCTGTCGACAATCATCACACCAATAGCTGAATTATTATTATTTTTTCAGTGTTTAATGATATGTACATCATATTTCTTGTGACTATAATCACAGGTGTGATATATTTGGAAATATATATAGGATGTGGGGTAATAATAAGTAAGTAGGTAATTTGTTGACATTACATTAGTTGGGATTCCACTTTTATTCAAACTGTTGGTCCCGGATCTACCTTGCTCACACAAACTCTGCTTTCGAGGAGTTTTTTTCCGAAAACGTGAGAGTTTCGCTAAAAAAAAAATACATGCTTGCATTTGCAGCAAGCTCATACTGCATATAAAAGTCAAAGTCAGAATATACTTCATTGTCAGAAGTTATAAAAAATCATAGACAAATCAACATTGTATTAACACCTTGACTTACAAAAAATCTGTACTGACTTATACATATGGTGCCATAACAAATAGGTACCTTGTAACAATGATACATAAGATAAGTCTACCATTCAGTTATTGGTTCACATAGATATTTCAAGTTTGACGTAGAGGTATAGGTTATTGAAATAATCCTGACCTAATCCTAAAGGACGAGTCAGGAGTTTCAACAACCGTTTTATGAAAAATTGCACATTTCTATCTCGATCAGTATCAAAATGTTCTCAGAATACTCATCACAAAAATGTACAGGTTGATAATATTCCTCCAAGTTAGCTTCATTTTCGATGCCGAATCGAATGAGAATATAAAATTGGGGGGTTTTCATATGAAAAAATGGACTTACAATAATTTTTTCAACCGGATCGATATCATTTTCTGGTGAACGCCCTGTATAAGTCTAATCGAATTTATATCAAAATTCTACTGAACTGGGTCCTCTCCTACGAATAAATCGATACACAATCAAAAATAAATGATCATGATCAAAACGCAATTTTTAACTTAAAATTTGAAATATTTCGAAAACGGTTAGACTTGGGTATATGCCATTATTCATGAAATATGTTCAGAATCTAGCGTAAAATCTAAAACCGTGTTAATACACAGCGTGTCATTCAAAATAACGAAGTTGGGTCCACTTCCGGTACAACCGGAACTGCCACAATCTTCAAAATATTTTAGTCGGATAGCACTTATCAACAATAGTAAACTCTCAAATTTTCAAATTCGGCCCACCTATGGTTTTCTATATATTGATCGATGCAGTTCCGGGAGGGACCCCCTGTATAGATGGAGCTGAAATGGAAACATGTTAATACTCGAATCGGAAGTTTATACCTTGGGTTAAAATTAATTTTATATATTTTTTCCGTACTATCCAAAAATAATAGAATAGTGTATGGTTTCCATTACAAAAAATCGTGTTTCATCAGTTTTCTCGAGGTTAAATTTTGACCAACTTTATTATTTTTGGAAACGCGATAGACCCGTTCATGACTTGATGCTTCAGGTGTGTTTTTCTGCAATTTCACAGAACTATTTCTGGAGATTTCGAAACTAAAAATTTTGCATACTAGTTGCAGTTCCATTTAAAATAATGGAAATTGAGGGAACTAAAATTCAGAGTTTCTGTTGTATCATTGAATGGACAATAACATACAAGTCGTTCTAGAAACATCATTGAAGAATTGAAATATGCATTTGAAAAATATCAAGGCATTTTGTCTGGTATGCATAACATTCTTGAGTGTGTGTGATGTGTATATCCTCCGAATTGTGAAAACTATGGATTCTCAATAATGTTTCCTATTCTTTCTTTCTGCCGACATTTTTACATTTCAATAATTGAAAAATCAAAGTATGTATTTGAAAATCTTAAAGGAATTTTGGATGGTATACATAACATTCTTGAGTGTGTCTATTTCCGCCAATTTCTTTCTTTGTCTCTGTCAATATTTTTACATTTCTAGCTTCAGGATTAGCTGATTTTTCTTCTGATTATTTTATCGATTCATCGATTTTTGTCGTGCTTATTACAATTAGATAAGTTTGAACAATTCCAAAATAAATTATAATATGTTACAAAGCCTAAAAACGTGCCACCATTTAACAAGTTTTCTAGGTAACGCTCTGGTAAATGTGAGGCATTTTCTAGGAGGAATTCGTTCTGGAATTTCAATTTTATATGATGAAAGGTTGAATTGTTCAGTAGAATTCCGGCTTTCACGGTAAACTGACTCTGAATTATTAATCCTCAGTCGCTGAGTGCGATGATCATTATATTTTGATTTCGTAGCGCTAAAATGAATTCGTTCATGGATTACTAAACTACTGAGGGTTGCCATTGATACTGGTCAGACCGCTGAAACGAGCCAGAGAGTGTCGCATCAATTCAAACTTTCTTAAAGTCATGCGATGTTTCTGACTCTGCACTGCACCGTGTATCAGCCGGTTTGTGGAGTTTTGGCGAATATGAAAAAGTTATATTTGGGACAATCAGAGAGAGCAATGTAGAAAATTAAATAGCTCTGGGAAATTCAAGAAATGATTTGGCACTATTCACGATCAATGCAGTCGAAGAAGAATAGTATATTCTGTAACAAGGTAAGAATGAAAATAAGATGCGAGTGGAATGTTCCGAGCGCGAGCCGAAGGCGAGCGTGAGGAACTACTAGCATCACGAATTTTCATTCTAACCCAGTAGCAGACTATAGTTTCTCCACGATCAACGATTTTAAATATTTGTTTTTAAAGGGAAACGAACAAAAGATAGTTTATATTACAGAACTCAAACATAATTATATTTGGTAAACACTCAATAATTCAAGAAACGTTCTACTCCGTATTAATTGATATATTTGTACAGTTCTCGAAATGAAAAACTGGTGCAATATTGGAGGAATTTTCAACAATTGCGTGGTTCGTAGAAGATGAACTAACGGTCATAACATAATTTCAAGTGAAAATCATGATTAATAATAATAATAATAGTTTATTGAGATTGAAATTGGGAAATACATGTAAAATATGAGAAATTGCATCAACACTAAACAGGGAAGCTCCAATAAGTAGAATTCTTGTGCGGAGAAAAACTATAACATGATACATTAGGTTCTAGATAGTATTCAAATAACAATATTATTTAATTAATTATATGCTAGCATTAAACATGATTAAATATATGGAAAAACAATTATACAAATACACACATACATTAAGATGTTACTGATAATTATTATAAACAATAATTGCCTAGTGTAGGTACAGGTATATAATATAATAATAATATATGACGTTACGGCCAAACACATAAAATTTACAGAAAATGCTAAGATAATTTGAATATTACATCCAACGAGATTAACAGCTTTTGTGTGGGAGAATATAAGGCGTAGGTATTCACTTCAAGTTAGCAGTAGATGAGTACTAGAATGGTGCAGATTAATTCTGTTATTGTACAATAGAAATTAATAGTACTGGATCCGTAAAGGGTATGAGAAACAGAGAAATTCCACTTCTGAAGGAAATTAGGACTATAGGTATCTAGATTTTTCTGCACAACAATATTAACTCATGTACGGGTGATCAATAAAATTATGTATGTCATCTCTTGAGAGCGATTGTATGTGTTTTCTGAGTTTTTTTTTAAGTTAAGATTTTGAATTTCTATTGGAATTAGTGAGTATAATTTCGGACCTAAGTAGTTGATGGACTTTTGGACAGTTGTTTTGGCAGTAGGGGGAGGTAAGTATGTACACTTTTTTTTGCGAGTGTTATAGCAGTGAGTGTTGGTTTCCAGGGTACATTTCATTTTGTGTTGATATGCACCACAGTGGAGGAAGTACAATTGCCTAGGATCAAATATTCCTGTCTCAATGTATAAGGCATCTGTTGGGTATGTTCTGTCCTTATTGAAAATAATTTTTAACAGTTTTTTCTGTATGAGGGTGAGATTATGTAAGAGGGTTTTTCCTGCACCTCCCCAGGCGACAATGCCGTACGATATATGGGACTGGACCAAAGAGTAATATATAGTTTTCATTTGTTTTATGTCTAGTATATTCTTCAGGTTGTAAAATTTATATGTTAGAGTTGGAGTTTTTTTATAACAAAGTGAATGTGCTTGTCCCATCTAAGGTGGCTATCTAGCACTACTCTCAGATATTTGAAATGGTTCGTACATTTTATTGAGAAATCCTGGGTAATGCAGAGGGAGGTATAGGTAGGTAAAGTATTTTTGGTGGAACAAATGGGCAAGAATAACGTTTTATCAGCATTGATTGTTAGGAGTCTGCTTTTGAACCATTGCTGAATGCTCTTCATGTCTCTCTCAATTAGTGTTTTCAAGGTGAGCCAGTCACCTGCTGAATAGAGGATAGCAGTATCATCTGCGTAAGTGATAATATTTCCCTTGGGTGGGAGGATGAAAAGATCGTTAAGGTAGACATTGAATAGGACTGGTCACAGAACACTACCTTGTGGTACACCATAATTGTTGACTCTCGATTCACTGAGTTGGTCACTAACTTTCACAACTTGAGGTCGTTTAGTTAGATAACTTTCAAATCGTTTTAGTGCAATGCCCCTCACTCCTATATTTTCCAACGACTCAAGAAGCAGCTTATGACTCACGGTATCAAATGCCTTCGATAGATCAATGAAGATACATATCGAAGGCTGGCTATTGTCTAGGGCAGAGTACATCTGGGATGTGAGTTTACAAATGGCGTCTTGGGTTGATATCCCTTCCCGGAAACCATGTTGCTTATCAGATATAATTTTATGTATGGACAAAAAATCACACAATCATTTTTTTAAGAGTTTTCTAGTATTTTAGAAAAGTTGGTAATTATTGATATAGGTCTATAATTAATTATATGTTCCCGATTTCCTCCCTTGTGTATAGGAAAGACTACAGCTTTTTTTAGGATGTGTGGAAATGTAGCTTGGGTCAAACGTTTATTGAAAATTATGGCAATGGGAAAGGATTTAATATTTGAAATCGTTTTGAGCACTTCTGCTCGTACATTGTCTATACCAGCCGACTTATTGTTTTTCAGTGATGAAATAATATTACTGATTTCGAGATGGTCTGTGGCTTGAAGAAATATGGACTTACAGTTCCCAGGTGGGCGGGGAGGTAGATAGTTTGGGTCTGGGGCTATTTTTTCGGCGAGTTTTTCGCCCACCGTAATATAGTACTAATTCATAGCATCTGCAATTTTTTTTGCATCTTTTATGGATTCTCCTTCTACATCAACTTTTGATATAGGTGTTTTTCCTTTTTTTTTGTCGGGAACACAATTCGTTAACCACGTCCCATAACTTCTTAGGGTCATTTCCAGAGAGTTCAATTCTATTTCTATCGAAAGCATACTTTACTTTCCTTATGGAGTTGGTGATTTGATTGCGAGATGTTTTATAGGATTGTCGCAGATTGTGATCTTCAGGGGAAATGAGTAGTTTTTGGTATAAGTTATCTCGTTCATTGATCATTAAGCTAAGTTCAGTTGTCATCCATGGTTTTCTTTTTCGTACTCTGCATCGATATGTGTAAGAACATTTTTGTATTTCTGTATCAATTAACTCAATGAATTTGCAAGTTGCTGTTTCAGCGTCTGGAGTATTTTCAATATTTTCCCATGAAATGTTATTGAGTCTTTTTACCAGTTTTTCATAATTTATTTTCGATAGTATTTTTAGCTGAGAAGAATGATCTTCATTAGGTTTTTCAAGAACTATTTGTAATGAGGTAGTGTAATGATCTGTGAGGTTACTTTTTATAATTATGGGTAGTAATAATTCTTGATCATGATCAGATTTTAGGAAAATGTGATCTATACAAGTTTGACTGCCCTTGAAGCTTCTAGTAATGTCATTTATTGTGGAATAATAGCCAGATTCGTGCATTATGTTGATGTATTCTACCGTAGTAGTATTTGTTTTCGAGATATCGATATTGAGGTCACCTAGAAACAGCACGAATTTAGCAGAGGTAGTGTAATTATTCAGAAATTGCTTCAGATTATCCAAGAAATCATTAATCAATAGGGCAGGTGATCTATATATTGCTATTATGTCGATGTTTTTGCCATATAGCTCAAGGTGTGCTAGGACTATTATATTGTTACCAATATCTATTATCTCATAAGAATTTTGTATGGCCGATCGTATATAACAAATCACTCCATCATTTCGATTGAATGATGCGTTATTATAAATGAGATCGTAGCCCGGTAAGTGGTAAATGTCAGGGTCAGGAATTTGCCAAGTTTCAGTAAGGACTAAGCAATCTGGTGGCGTGGAGAGTTGGTTTAGGTAAAATTTGAATTCGTTAAGATTTTTGTGTATGCTACGGATATTGTTGTGCAGAATTTTAAAATTATTTACATTATTATTTACATTCACAAATTCATTATATTCAGAAAAAGTAAGTACATTCTCTGTTTCAATTTCAGTTGGCTGAAAATCTTTTATGAAGTGATCCATCAGTAACTAACAGCTAACTAAAAGCTAGTAAATTAGAAGACTGTTACAATGGAGTAATGGGAATATTTTATTCGATTAGTTTAAAATATATTATCTAAGTTTTACTTGTTCATTTCCAGAAGAGAGGATGCCGGTTGACTGTGTGTTCCAATTGCAGTAAAATTAATTTACATTAGTATGTTTTTATGCAGTTTCTTCTCCTGTAATCTAGTACCGGGTCTTTGGCTATTGTTCGCTGCAGGTGGTCGCAAGTTTCTTTGTTCTGGTTTGGTTTTTAGATTTTTCTCTTCTGTTGGGGTTGTTGGGATGTTATTTGACTTGGGCTCTTCTTCAGTGTGGCTTTCCAGAGCTAGCAGATCTGATACCTCATACACTTCTGCATTAACGTGTAGTTTATTGCTTTTTATGAAACATATACTGGCCTCTTCCTGTCTCGCTTTCAGAAGATATTTCCTAAGCAATTTGCTGTCTTCCCTTTGCTTGGGCGTAAGGTCTTCGACAATACTGATGTTTGTATCTTTCTCTTATTTTGCAATACTGTTTTTTTAGTTAGGTACGAAGAAAATTCAATTTTCAAAGGGCTATTATCTGTGTTACCAAGGAAGTAGAGATCGTTTAGGTCACGAGGGCTCACAGAGGTTGAAAGCAGCGTATTGATTTTTTGACAAATTATCTCATTAGAGGGCGTCGCACTCTTCTTTGTCAAGCCAAATATAATTACATTATTTTTATTCCCTTTTTTGAGTTCTTCTAATTCTTGCTTAAGCTCTTGATTTTCCTTCTCTAACTTAGCTACTTTAGAATTTAATTCTTTGAAATTGAATAGCAGTCTATTTTCATTTGCCTCGATTGAGCTTTTTATTTCATTCCTATTTTTTATTATTTCTTCTAGTAATTGATTTATCGTAACATCAGGCATTCCGTGGTAATGTCTCGCCGCGTGAGACCGCCTTTAGCTGTTTTATTTCTTCAACTGATAAGGAATCCTAGCAGTGCTCTTTTTCAGTATAACATTCTCCAGTGGAAGATTTCAGAAATTCAGAAAAGCATAGATTCCAGTGGATTTCGATTTGGGTTCTCCGACAAAATCGTTATGATATCACCGGTTTGTTTTGCTTAGTGGGCTTGGTGAAGAACGAGATTTTTAATAAGGTACATACCACTTTTTTTTGATGATTTGTGAGGATCGATCAGCTAGGCATTCACTTTGCTGAAGGCACGACTACACTATGATTGAGAAGATTAGTGGAGTATTAGATCCAGTAATTTATGAGACTAACTTATTCGGTGTATTTATTCGATTTTGCACCGAATTTTCTAAGTATCCTTCTGCCACTTGAGAAGACTTCCACCCCCATGCCTTTTTTATTGTTTTCAGGTCTTCTCCTGCATCCACTTACACAGTAGCCGATGTCTTCCGATAACAATTACCAGGATTTTTGAGGATTTTCGATATTTAAAAAAGTGACAATTTGTTTGGGCATGTTACCAATTTTATTGATACCAATTTATTACCTCTTTCGTACACTTTCCTCTTTGGAAATTGAAAAAAAATTATCAGAAAGGATGTCTCGTGGTCTTAAATGACAATATTTTCTCACAATGTTGTAGAATTCTCATGTTGCGGTAAATTCTCTTGGTTTTTTAGATTTCGTTTTTGGAATGGAAATTAAAAATGCCGTTCCTAGATATTTCATATTCGAAACCTTCAGGTTGTAAAGCTCATTTTTGCAACATGCTCCCATGACACCAATGACAAGAACGACCTACAAAAAAATATATAAAATAATTAAACTAGGTATAACAAAAATTATATTGTAACGCGTACCATTTTTAATATTTTCTGTCCAAGCGAAATTATAACAATAGTTTTAAAACACTATTTATTAGGAAGCACTAATTCTGGATTAACCAGAACTATTTTTTTTGTCGCAAAGATGAATTAAAAATAAACTATCGAATTAAAGAAAATTCCGTGTCGGTGGTTTAAACCACAACCTCTCGTCTAATGTGCCAAATTCAAATTCAAATTTCAAAAATATTTAATAAATTGAATTCGTGTAAAACATATAACATCTAATACAACACTTCAATATCTGATAAGCTCAAAACTTTCCAATACCGTAGGGTGGGTAAGGGAAGAGTTAAAAACCCGGTAGGGTAACGGGTCTAGTCCTGCCCGTCTGGGTTTTCCAGAGGGTGGGCAGACCCCCGTCGACTATCCGGGGACATCCCCATGATGTTATGTGGGTGTCAGTGCATGTAGGCTGCTAAGTCTAAAGTTACCTTGACTTTCCATTCTCCTAATAAATTTATACAGAAACTTTACTGTCTGTTTGTGTGAAACATCAGATCATCAAATTTTTCGTGAGTTACCGAAAGAACAATGGGAACAAAAATGGTTTTAGATCATCTACTGGTCATTTGGATTTTCATAGAAAATATTCAATCCCTGGTAAAGGTGCGTCCATGCTTCCATCGTATATTACGGTAGGCTCTTATTGATGGTATGTCCCTGAAAGGACTTCCTTGGATAAAATATCTATAAAATTTATCACATACGTTCTTGATATGCTCTTCGATAGTTGTCATCTTGGCTAGCTCGCGCAATGCCTCCAGCCGAATGTATCTATCACTGTTTGTGACGATGCGGAGTACTTTGTTTTGCATTCTCTCCAATCTCAACAATTGAGTTTTGGGAAGACTGCAAAACACCGGACAGGCGTAGATCATTGCTGGCCTAATAACCTGTTCATATATCAGCAGCTTGTTTTCCAATGCCACCTTGGAATTTCGAGCTTGTTTGATTGCTTTTTCGAAGGAGAGTGTTATTTATATAAAAGTCATGATATGACATTATTGTCAGGGTATATCGAGAGTATTTACATTTATAAGTGTTGAGAGGGAGATTATTTTCGACGCACCAAGCATGCAGGAATTCAAGATCTTTTTGCAGGATCCAGCAGTCCTTTTCAGATGCAATCCGTCGAAATATTTTCAAATCATCTGCAAAGAGTATGAAATGATTAGACTTTATCTCCTACATCATTATTGGAAAGTGAGAATAAGAGAGGTGCTAAGTAACTTCCTTGGGGAGCACCGAATTGGAAATATTTGTGACTTCTATAAATTACGAACAAGATGCGTTTAGTTAGGTAAGAGCAAAATAGGTTCAAGAGTTGAGTGTCAAAATCATAGGAGTGAAGTTTATTGATGAGAATATTACGATGCAACTTATCAAATGCCATCGAGAAGTCAGTGTATACAGTAACTACTTGGAGGTTTTGATTAAATGCAGTTCGTGTGAAGCACGTTAAGTTGTCAATTGTAGATCTTTTACTGAAGAATCCGCGTTTATCATTGAAGATCGAATTTTCAACATCAGGAAAGTTCCTGTACAAACACATCTCGAATGATTTCGCAAAGCTGAATAACAGGGTTATAAGTCGGTAGTTTTGAATATTTTTTTCATTGGTGCCCCATTTTACGTATTTAAAGCACGCCTCAGACTACCCTTCTCCTCATACATATTAAATATATTCTATATCTCTAATGTAGACAATACAGTAGATAACTAATTCATTATTGAAGAGAAATTAATCACAAAATCATCTCCACAACGAACAAGAAATGTAATAATAATTAAAATAATTATTATTATTGGATTACTAATAATCCGTAATATAGCTACATAATCCATTGAACCACATTACCACAATTAATACCAGATAATAATCCTGTGAGCTATTTCGCAGTACTCCGAATAATGTTGAGATTTGGCAACAATGCATTAGCAGTAAGGTTGACCGTTGAATATTCGGTATGAAAAACATATCTTGTCAGTGACATCTTACAGTTCAGAAACGCGGAATAATTCACTTTATATGAACCTTAAAGAAGAAATAGTGAAAAAAAATATTACTTTTTGGTTTTTTGAAAATATCTCAAAGATTATTTAATATTTCACAGTCGATGGAACTCTTGAAGAGATTCATAAAACCTACAAAATGGATATCCATACGACCGGATCGGTGCATTTTCCACTGAGAAAAATCCGGGAAAACTTCGAAATAGAGATCATTTTTCAAAAATTTATAATTTTTTTAAATCTGACGCTGGACAAACAATATTGCGGAAACTGATAGATATGTGGTTCAATGTGCGCAAGATGTTTTCTGTCCGCGGTGTAGTTCTTGCACAATCGCGTTATAAAAAATTCAATGGAACATCTTGCAAGATGCGCCGATTTAATGGAAATCGTCGTATTCAAATTCTATGAACGGCTTCTGGAAGTAGAAATTGATATCTACAATTTGTATTTTTTGGATTTTCATCAGAGGTGGAAAATGAGTTGAAAATGTCACTGAAAGTTGATCAGAACGCTTCAAAGTGCGTCCGAAGTTACCCGAAGTCGCACTGAAGTTACCTGAAGTTGAGTTTGGGATACTTTGGGTGCATTTTGAAGCATTTATTTTAGAGTAACTTCCAGTGACTTTTCCAACACATTTCCTACCTCTCCGGTAAAAACCCAGAATATACAAATTGTAGATATTGACCTCTACTTCCAAATGCCGTTAACAGAATTTGAATGAGATGATTTCTCTTAAATTGGCAAATTTAGAAAGATTTGCCCTTAAATTGTTTATAACGATTGTTTATAACGATTGTGCAATAACGATTGTGTAATAACGATTGTGCAAGAACTACACATCGAACAGAAACCTTTTTGCGTACATACTTATTGACGTTTTCTCTGATTTCCTCACTTAAAAATGCACTGATCTGGAGTGGGACTCTGTTACTTATGAAGCATACGCTATCTCTTTCTGGTACACCGGAAAGTGATAGCGTGTGCATCGTTTCGCGTCGCATTCCTATGCGATACAAGTTACAATCCCAGCCCTGGTCGTATGAAAAACCATGTTCTAGGTTTTATGATTCTCTACAAAAGTTCTATTGACTGCGAAACGATTCCTCCAATACTCTTCGAGATATTCGCGAAAAACAAAAGAGTTGTAATATTTTTTACTATTTCTTGTTTGAAAAAATTCCACAAAGCGATTTTGCTGGTGCGAAAAACAGGGTTTTCAGTTACGAACTATCTTATAAAAAGTAGTGTAAGCCATTTGCGTCTTTAATTTTTTGTGAAAAGAGCCTCTAATTTTTATCTACAGCTTGGGCTATCTAGATGAGGCGATTCTGAAATATTTTAGGATTCTAGATTATTCGGACTGCAGCAGTGACAAAACTCTTTCAAAGAACTCGTCGCGACAGGTCTGGCTGCAGGCTCGTTGCAATAGCTTCGACCCAGCAACTGTATACCTGACACGTCTCATTTATTCTCGAATAGTAATATACAAAACAAAATAAATTTAAAATTGAATATGATAGTGCTGTACTTCGGTTCATCTTCTCTTTGTATCAAACCAAAAATTTAATATCACGAGTAATCATCAAAGTAATGACAGTACAGTTTGGCAAACATAGCTGAGATTGTGAAATTCCCACTTCTTGCGCGAACAATCACGTGAATATCACTGGATAGTTCGTCGTACGACTAATGCGCATCAGGAGCGTGAATATTTTCACAGTTGCAGCTATGTTTGCCAAGCTGTACTAATAAACATAAATTGGATAAGTAACGAACAGTCGTTGTCGACCGATGATGAAACCCTTTACTACCATATACACCTACTACGTAGGCTTATTATGGCAAGTACCTGTCGGAAAACAAGTACTCCCCCGGCTAATACCACGACGGGTATTGAATTAAATCTAACAGATACTTGTGCAATGTTCCTCAAAACATAAGAGTGCCCTCCGTGACCAACCAGCAGAATGATGTCTTGATTTGGACAGGGTGACCACCTGCAGATTAGTTTCGAGGTTGTTGCCTCTCATCAGTGCAAGGGTAGGTCAACACAGACAGCACTGAAGCCATCTGTTTTCGGTCCAAATCATTACAGACTCCGCTGCTTGGTCAACTCTGGTTCACGCTATGAAGCGGTTAGGGTCACTGAATTCTAGAAGGCTTTGGCCTTCTTACGGGTATGGCCAATGGGTGGAATCTAATAGTCTTTGAATAGTTCCAATGTTCCAAATAACCCACAAAAGCGCCAATTAGGAAGCAAGGGTTATAAGAGAGAGAGAGAACTGATAATTTTGAAAAAAATGTTGGGTTATGTTTCTTTTGTAAGTCAGAATGTCAAATAAGAATTATGGATATCATGGGATATCATGTTCAATTTTAATGGATACATTTCAATTCTAATTTTTTTATGGATTGAAATTGGCAGGTGTACAATTGACTCGAATTTCAAAAAAGCGTTAATTTTCAGACACGGCCCCGATATTCTGTGGCCCGACCACCAGCCATTATGGAACATGGAGATTCAGCCGTCGACCATCTCTGCTGCAGACACAAGAGTTTCATTTAGGGCCGGTCTTTTCACCTCACAATTAAGTCTCTGATAACTTTCTATCGGATAAACTTCACAGGTTTACATATCCTTATCTGATAGATAGAGTTATCTGGGACTTATCTATAGGTGAGAAGACCGGCCCTAAGAAGGGCAGAACCTAGTGTTGTTTTTAGAATGATGTGTAAAAGTTGCCAGCGATTGATAACAAACCCTTTATAAAAACACTGAAACACTGAAACTTCTCCATTATTCAAAATTAGAGATTACTGTTCTCCCAAATACTTCTTGGTCAATATATACCTACCATTGTTTGATCAATACAAATTTTCAAAATTGGGTATCAATTTGAGGTACTGCTAATAACTCAAAAACCAAATAATATCGATTACCGAATTTGAATCTTACAGAAGTGCCTATCATTCGTGAACATAACACATGTCAAATATATTTGCTGATTGCCTCTCAGATGAAATCAAGCTTTAGCAAAAAACTTAAGGCAAAAATTAATACCTATCAGACATATAGGTATTACAAAACATCCAAAAAATATTGACATGATTGAAATACTGCATTTCTGACAATCTTACATTTTTGTACATTCTCATTTGTATTATTAAAAAAATTCCTTTATATACCTAATTAATTCTTTTCTTTTTGTTTTTGTATCATAAATAATAAGTTTCTTGAGATAGTGAATTATTACTTCCATATGGTATGGTTGAAACAAGAAACAGCTGTTCTTAAGAGATTACCAATATACTAACATTTTTATGGTCCAACCAATTTTCTCAAGATAAACGACAATATAGAATTTTTAAACTTGTTCGAAACAATCGCAATTTACAACTTTTCCATTCTATGTGTTTATTAGAATTAGCCACTTTTTTCAACGACCATTTTTGGGTCTTTCGTTCCAAAATCAGAAAAAATTTGTCAGTCCTAGTGTACACGAAAATTGTTATACTTACAGTGCACACACTTCATTTATTGATCCCAAGAAACATTTCTTTTTAGAGACGGATTACATTTTTACATAAATTGTTTAACAGCAATACATATAAAATAAAAATTGATGAAGAAATCAAACAATTATTAGACATGGAATGATGAGAATAATTTGTGAAATAAGTAAATAAGTCATATCAAAGCAAAAATAGTCAAAGGTGAAACATTGTTATATTATATAGGAATTGAAATCATCTGTTATGTATACATTTCTTAAGTTAATTTTTTAATTTAGTTGTAGTCCTGATTTCTGTCACAATTTTACACTAAGTTATTCAATATTGATAATATGCCATTTCTTTTTCAAGGTTTCCTGTTTCAATCCTGAAAAAAAAGTTTAAATGAAAATATAATCATTATTTGTCTTTAGTGAGGAAAATGGGAAAAATGTATTCTTCAATCTACTAATTAACAATTTATAAACAAAATGAGCTTGAACTCACCTCTGAGAATACAATATAATTTATGATTTTTGTCGGTATTCTTGCAGGTTTTCACTGCACAATAGGTACTTCACTTTCAGAAGAAAGGAATATTTGTATTAGTAAAACAAGTAACCAACATATTCCTAAGTTGGATCAGTGACAGCAGGGCTCATCGAAAGATTTTGGGACTTGGTACAATATGCTTTCTTTACTGTGAATCTGCTAAAACTATTTTTAAAAACATTTCCAATGACGGCAATGACATAAAAATTGACTTTTAACATGTGTCACTAGTTAACATCGGACCTAATTTTCGTGGTGTTTTTGGAACATTGGATCTATTTAGACTCCACCCATTGGCCATACCCGTAAGAAGGCCAAAGCCTTTTAGGATTTTGTGACTCTAGAAGCGGTTCCTAGGCCGCTCCACCTAGCGAGCAGAGGGACAACTCTCCGATTCTCCGGGTTAAGAGAATTATGTGAAAGCAGAAATGTTTTGGGAGATCGTTTAGTAACGTACAGTCGTTGCCAACCGATGATGAACCCTTTACTCCAATATACACCTACTACGTAGGCTTATTATGGCAAGTGCCTGTCAGAAAACAACTTCTCCCCTGACTAAGGCCACGACGAGTATTATATTGAATCTAACATGCTTCAGAATGTATATTTTTTCCAGGGCCCCGCCGTGGAGACCGAAAAATGCGGAGCAGGCATGGGCACCAGCTGGGAATGCTTCTACGGAGGCGTCGCTTTCGCCAGAGACATCGCCGCCGAAATCCCCGAAGTGCAGGCGGAGGTGGGGCCTTATTGCAGATGCGGATGCGTCGTCCATCTGGGCCAGGCGAAGCCGAGGAGGCTGTTGGCGACGTCTTCGCAAAGTTGTCCCGGTAGGACGTTCTGGCTGATACAAGTAAGTTTTCGTTTTGTTAATGTACTAATATACGAGGTTGGTTAGACACCGTGCAAAGTCCTATAGATGGTACCACCAGCGCGAAACGAGGTCATGTTTGGTTAGTATCATCTCTTGAATGAACGCACCCCAAGTTTCGGCCATATTGGTTTATTTCTTTGTGCGTGGCATTCGTGTAAATCAAGGAATTCGACTGATTTTTAAGAAATGGACGAAAAAGAATTTCGTGCGGTAATTGAACATTATGAATGACAAAACTCCTCAGGAGACTAAAGAGAAGCTTGAAAAACATGACGGTGACTCTTCACCTTCGATTAGAACTGTTTATAAGTGGTTTCAAAACTTTCGTACTGGCCATATTGGCACAAGTGACGCGAAACGTTCTGGACGGCATGTGGAGGTTACGACTCCAGGAATCATTGATAAAATCAATGATATGGTGATGGATGACAGAAGAGTTAAGTGCTGTGGGCATCTCGACTGAACGGGTACACAATATTTTGAAAAAAACATTTGGACATGAGAAAGCTATCCGCAAGATGGGTGCCGCAATTGTTCACGCTTGACCAAAAACGGAATCGTGTGAAGTGTTGCCAGGATGGTATACAGCTGTTCCAGAAGAATCCGGAGGACTTTAAGCGTCGATTCCTCACTGTGGATGAAACATGGATTCATTGATTTCATTGAAAATATGAACAGGATGTTCATAACGTTAGTTGTGGAATCGTCTGCGACTGAAAGTTAGAATTTAGTCGCTATTTTCCATCGTACAAGGTAACCTCTCTTGGAAGGGATTCATGTTTTAAAGAGAAACATTCTCAATTGAAAATTGAATCAATACATGGAAATGGAAAGAACCCTACGATAAAATTGAAGTTACTTTTTTGTAATATCTAACAGAAAACAACTACTTCCGGCTAAAGCCACGCTAGACATTGAACTACATCTGATAGATATTGAGAAAGACCCTATATAACTTGAGAGAAAAAGTCTGAAAGTGAAAATTTGCATTTTTATTCAGATAGTTGATTATTTATTAAATGTCCAGTTTCCATTGGAAATTCTTATCTATGAATGAGATAGGGGAGAATGTTATTCAGAAATATCACTCACAGAAAATCGCTCATTCCATTGATGCGTGAATTGCATCTCTTTCGCTATACCTCCAATACATTTTGGTCAACAAAAATTTATTTCACTCTTCTAAGATCATCAGGGAGGTCGGAAGAATTGGAAAACATACTCTTTAGAAACAATTTCACACTGTAATGAGGAATTGTTGGACTATTTCTCGTGCGGTAAAACTTTGAAAATATTTTTCTGACATAAAACCTATCATGGGTATGGCATGTTGATTTCATTGAAAATATGAACAGGATGTTCATAAAGTCAGTTGTGGAATCGTCTGCGACTGAAAGTTGGAATTTAGTTGCTATTTTCCATCGTACAAGATAGCCTCTCTGATGATCTTAGAAGAGTGAAATAGATTTTTGTCGACGAAAATGTATTGGAGGCCTAGCGAAAGAGATGCAATTCACGTATCATTGGAATGAGCGATTTTCTGTGAGTGATACTTCTGAATGACATTCTCCCTTATCTCATTCATAGATAAGAATCTCCAATGGTAACTGGACATTTAATAAATAAACAACTATCTGAATGAAAATACAAATTTTCACTTTCAGATTTTTCTCTCAAGTTATATAGGGTCTTTCTCAATATCTATAAGGTGTAGTTCAATATCCGTTCGAAAACCGAGCTGCAAAGAAAACGCCCGCGATGTAAAAATTGTTTCAAAATTGTTTTTTCCGTTAACCAGCTGTCGTCCCTTTACGAACGGCAGCCCTCAAAAGTCGAAACTTGTGCGAGCCGAGGATTAACGAGGTCTTACCTTTTTACGTGCGATTCCTAGCACTTTCTCGGGCCATCAGAAAATTTTCTGCAGTCGCCGTGGTTTGAACCATCGCCGACCGGCATCCAAAGTGAATTAAACATGTCGCTTTAACCACTCGGCTACCTGGCTGTCAAATGCTTGACAGCGACTTAAGAAAGCAGAAATTTGTAAAATATCTCTTGAAAATGCTAACCACTCGTGTTGGCGAAACGTCGAGATCTTCACTGAACATACGTCGGCCTTATAACCCGAAGAACCACCATGTTGTTGTATTGTAGTTTATAAAACTCTTATAAAACAGATTTTGCTACTTGGGAAATACATATTTCGCGCACTGCACGTGAACAATATGAGATTTATATATTTTGAACATTATGGTCGCCAATCAAGCAAACATCCAAGAAATCATTTATTTCAATAAACAAATGCCATTTTAATTCCATAGTTACAGTGAATACTTGATTTGGAAAAACATTTTAGGCCAGTTCAACAGTATTTTTCCATATTAAGCTAAACATATTACTTATATTAGAACAATATTTTTTGACGTTTGTAGATAAAAATTTTGTTTGCAACTCGTGCGCCAACTTTTTTAGTGATCTCGACTATTTCTTTAAACTCGACTGCGCCTCGGAAATCAGTTCTCGATAACCAAAGCATTATTTCGCGCACAAGATACAAAAATAACTATTATTGGTCACCTACCCATCAATAAAACTGTCTGAAAGTTTGAAAATTTAATTTTTTAGTAACTTCGGTTATAATTGTTTTCAATTCTTGTTTATTTATCTTCTGTTATTCGATCAGAGGAGGATACCGAAATTATATACAGAGTGACCAATTTGGAAGCGGGGGAAGCTGAAATTGTTATTTGTTATCCGATACAAAAGTTCTTTCTTTCAATGGATATTGCATTAAAATTTTCACTTCTTTGCCATAAATTCGAAATGAAACTCAAAATTTCAAGGTCTACTTTGAACTTACCTTATAGCAAGAAACTCAAAGAATTTGACAACGCCACTAGATTTGCAATATATTGAAATAGGTGTTGCCAAAATTCCATGGAAAAACATTGAATCCTAAGACAGATATAGCATAATTAAAATTGTTAATACTTTATTGAATTATTTTGTATAAACGTCCCGTATATCACGTGTGAAATAATGTGCAATGCTCCATTAGATCGCTATAGTATGAATTGTAAAAATTCCTAACTAATAGTTTTTCCTAGTATTGTGAATCTTCGTTTCTTCTAAACACGTTTCAGATACAAATTTATATTGAAAATAATAATTCTTACACAAGAGTTTAAAGCTGATATTGCTGCAGTCAGCAAAACGAAAGGCAAAACAATTCAAATTTATCGAGTCATTAGTGTTACTTCATTAATTTGCAAGGAATCTAAAGTTAGGCAGCCAACAATTTTGTTTTTCTGACCAACTCAAAGTTCAATTCAGTTTCTAAAACGTTATGAGGAACGCAAACAGACTCTAAGTGAAGAGAAAGTATTTATCGATTTGATTTCGAGAGTTCCAACCTTTGACAGCTTCGAGTAAGGTTACTAGAGGTGAACTAGATATTCAAGCAGCATTGAAAGCGCTCCAATCTAACAGCTTTGAATCTAGAGCAGTATGGAACTGCAGAGACACCTTGAACCGACCAGTGCAACGCAACAGCGGTACCCTAGTCTGGAAACCAGGTCACACGGGCATGGAAGGAAACGAAATAGCGGACGCCATAGCAGAAGTGGGGGCCGAAACAACATTCACGGGACCAAAACTGGTAATCGGGTTAGCATATAGCACCGCCAAGAATGCCATAACAGCCTGGGCAGACAATGAAAGACTCCAGTATTGGCATAGTTTACCGCAAAGCATTCATCGCTTGTAAAAGGAAAACACAGGAGTCTTACAAATTGCTAGAACTCAGTAGAGCACATCTCAGATTTATAGTAGGTTTGCTCACTGGCCACTGCAAACTCAAACATCACTGCATAAAATCGGACTTGCACAAGATGCAGAGTGCCGGATATGCATGGAGGATGATGTAACGACTAAACACATTCTGTGTACATGGCCTGCAGCAGCCAGAACCAGATTTTAAATATTTGCCAATACGACAGAGAGTCCAAAAAACCTGGTAAATTGTTCTCCCAATGCTCTCCCCAATTTCGTTGAGAGATTGGATATACAGGGAGAAATATAACCATAGGGTGAGCCACAATAGGCCATTGGCCGCAGTGGAGGGCCTGATATGGGACCACTCATGTTCAAAACCAATCAAACCAAACCTAACAACAAATTCGAGTTCCTTCAGAATTTTTGGAAATCGTCTCAGCCCTGATAAATGTATGATAGTGTTGCTACCTATCAGATTAGGGTTATTGATTCGAATGGGGAGAAGCTCTTCAGCGATCGTTATTGTTGCAACCTGTAATTTTGCTTGATCAACTTCGAAAAGATTCTCATTCCATTTTCGTTTCTAAAGAGAAAAATCACTTCCACAATTATGAATGGTGAATGAGGTTGAATCATTCGTCTAACGAATTCAGATTCACGACTGAATCCACCCCAGCACAACGACTGGCATAAAAATAAAATATCGATCGACATTATGTTCGGAGGTAAAGCTCCGTCTTGGTTTCTTGGAATTTGCATCATCACGCCACAATCATTCATTATAGAAAGCAGAAATTGAAGAATTGAAGCTGGAAACGAAATCACCGATTTGCATTTTTATTCATTCGTCATATTGTAATTCGGAGGTAGAACTGGAAATGGGCGGTACGCCAGAGTGGAAAAAAGTGGTGTCGTCTTGGATTTCATTTCGATGAAGGTATAATAAAAAAAAGTAAAGTTGGGGATTTAGCTGTAGGGACTGCGAAAAGTATTTGGGTCAGATTCGAAGGGCCATGAAAGTGCGGTTCAAATAGCACACTGCTCATGTCCCACATTCAAGACCAGAAAACTCTAGTGTTGCCCTAAATGCCCTGGATCACGATCACCGACTTGACACAAGTTGAGTAAAATCAACTGACCTAGTTCATAACCTTAGATTTCTCAATGCTTTTGAGTGTCTGAAGATAGACCCAAAATAGATTTAAAACAAGCAGGATCAAAACAATTCAAACAGGCAAGTTCCACAAATCAGTTAAACAATAATGTTAGGCAATTTGATAATGAGTGCGCTTGACCTTTCAGATATATTATAGAGGAAGTAAATTCAAAAAATTAGGTTGAAATCAGATTGGATAACTTCATTTGGACACATGACCATTCAAATGAGTAGACGAGTAAGTGAATTCGGAAAATCCGGTATCAATTAGATAATTTCACTCGCCGTATGAAACCCTCCTTTCCTGCAATATTAGGACCAATAAGGGACGTATGCCTCGATAACACGCAGTTCCTAGCTTTTGAGCCGGTAATACCACTTTGTCATGGCAACCACGTATCCAAACAACAACGGAGAACTTAATATCATCTTGCTACTAATATGAATGTGAGTCTGACAGAATTCATGTCTATCAGGCATTATCTATAACTATTGAAGAATTCACGACACTGGAACTATTTTTACTTTGTTGGTTCGAAATTATCTCAATAAATACTACTCATGCTCACAATACTATCTATAATTCTGTCAGAAATATACTAGATCAAATTGCTTTGAGGTAAGTGCCTGGTCGGTAACACCACTCGTCCTAAAGGACTCGTGGTGTTACCAAGCAATATTATCTCGTTGATTTCTGACAGAATTACTATCGATAGTATTGCGAGCACTCGATAACCCCCGATAACCCCCGATAAGTTAATTTGATATGTGCGCTTGGCCATTAAGATGAGTAGTATAAGTAGGAGGAATGTAAAATACGTAGTTTAGTAAGAAAAAGGAAACATTCCCAGTTGAAAATTGAACCAAATATGACTCCCCTGGAAATGGAAAAAACCTACGATAAAAATGAAGTAACTATTTTGTAATATCTAACAAAAAGCAACAACTTTCACTGCTGAAGCCACGCTAGACATTGAATTACGTCTGATAGATATTGTGAAAGTTCCCAATATAACTTGAAAGAAATAATCCGAAAGCGAAAATGAACATTTTCATTTAGCGTGGCTATAGCCTGGGAAGTAGGTAGTTATTGTCTGTTAAATATTACAAAAAAGGAATCTAACTTTGACGTCAGGTTTTCCCATTACCAGATGAGTCATGTTTAGTTCAATTCTCAATTGAGAATGTTTCCCTTTTCAACATGAATCCCTTTCAAGATAGATTATCAAGAACGATGGAAAATAGCGACTGAAGTTTGTCTTACAGTCGCAGATGATTCCACATCTGATTTTATGAACATCCATTTCATATTTTCATAAAGTCAATATTATTTAGTGAGCTTTTAGTTTGTTGAATATGCTCATTTTGATGGCGAAACACGCGCTAGGTATGATTTTGACGTAGTTCATGTTTGGATAGTTTCTATTTCTTGTAACGTAACATACGGTACAAAATTTGATTTTTCGCGACATAGAGAACCAACCTAACGAATAACTAAGATGATGAAGCTCATAGCTGATTAAACTCAGTTTGAGCTTCAGCAAGGTTTCATTTATTTCAACACATTCATTTTAATACACGGGTGTTAGGAAAATTCAACTTCGTGCAAAATAAATATTCATATTTTATTATTAAGGCGTAGAAGGCGCAAATGATTTAATTGAATATTCACACTAATCACTGACTTCAAACTCGGAATCATATTAAATTCGATTTCAAACTCGAAAGATTACTGAATTCTGACTAAACTCGAGATCAAATTCCGAGTTCAAAGTCAAAAATTGGCGCAACATAATTTTAAAAAATTATGTGGCCATTCCGCTTTCTTAAAAATGGAACAGGAATCAACAAGACTGTAAAAATTGATAAAAAAAAAGAAATCAGAGACAAGCATAAGTCTATCATATATTTGGAGCGACGTCCATTGTTTTTAAAACTTGAGTATGTCCTGTGGAAATCTATTCAAATTATCCCCTCGCGAATGATGTGTCAACTTTATTGAAATATATTGTTGTTATAAAAAAAAAATTGTTGTTATAAAAAAAAATTGTTGAATATAATCGCTCAATAAACATTTCACAGGCATTTTAGAACTTTAATAATTTCGTCCGCATCTCATTACTGGTTTATGGTCACCTTAGTGAGAGCTGACACCTTTTTCAGACGAGAACACGAAATGGGTTGCTTCGAGTGCATCTCAAAAACAGATTAAGACATCTGTTAGCTACTCAAGGCGGGCAAACAGAATTTTTCGTACTAAAAGATGTACTTACAGGGGTCTGAAAGTACTAACATGTTCCATAGAATATCATTTTATGTCTGGTCGACACTATATTTGCAATTAAGTTAAACTAACGTTCAAGATTTTTAAGAAAGAAGAAACCGAGTAATGTTCTTGAATGCAGGGCTGTTGAAGAGGAAGAGACACATGGTGGACAGACAAACGTTTTTTTTTGCCTGGTAGAAAGTTCTAGAAAACTGGAGTTTGGGAGGTCATAGCTTTCGGAAGGGCAGGAGAGACTTTTGAAATGGTGAGAAAGGACACTTAGCGTCGGACGTCGGTTCGGACGAGACGGGCATAGTACACTTAGCGCGGAGCATCGGTTTTGTACGCGGCACTGAGAGACTTTAGTATGACCATATGTTTTTTCGTCGACGAAAAGAGTTCTAGCCACGGCCTAATCATTGTGCGAATATTATTGCTGTTCGCGATTATTGCAGTGCAGTATTGTGTATTTCCTTGAGGGTTTTTATGGCGCTACCGTTTGTGCCACTAGTGTTTCCGAGTACAGGTCGTATAACATAACTATTCCTTCCCTTTTTACCAAATTGTTGAGAGTATTGTTTTTTTATTAATACGAGGATGTAGTGATATCTAGTTAGCCTAGACCAGTTCCCTGCATAAACAAAATATTACGTTACCATAGCAACGAACAATAACTTATTAGAAGTGTCAGTGTAAAGTTTGACGTCAAAAAAGTGAACCAGAGTTACGCAATAAATTCAAAGAAAAAATATGTCCACCGAAATTGTGAAAATTGGAGTGTCGAGCCTTCATCAAGTACCTGTATTTAAAAGGGTTAAGACGTAAGCAGATTTACGAAGATATGCTTAATACCCTTGGTGATCAATGTCCTTCGTATGCGACCGTAAGCAAGCTTCATTGAAGATGATGACCGATCGGGAAGGACAGTTTCTGTGTCAGTCCCCAAAAATATCGATGCAGTTCTTGACATGATTATAACAGACCGTCGAATTGGGATAAAACGGATATCTGAAGCACTGAATATTTCATACGAACGCGTTCATCATATAGTTCACGTCAATTTGGACATGAGAAAAATGGCTGCAAAATGGATCCCCAAATGTTTGGATGTTGACCAAAAGCGTGCAAGGTGGCATCGCGTTCGATCTGTGCTTGAGTTGAAAACGATGTAGACTTCTTAAACCCAATTGTTACTATGGATGAGACTTGGGTACATTTCTACGATCCATAAACAAAGCAACAATCGATGAAATGGCGACACTCCGGTTCTCAAAGACCTAAGAAGTTTCGTGTTCAATAATCTGATGGAAAAGTTCTTGCTTCTGTTTTTTTGGATTGCCATGGTGTAATCATGATTGATTTTTTGGAGAAGGGTGGAACAATAACTGGAGATTACTATTCGACATTATTGACCACTCTACGGGAAAAAATTAAAGAGAAAATACGCGGAAAGCTATCCAAAGGTGTTTGATTTTGCAGGACAACGCCCCTGCACACAAATCTTATGTTGCAATGCAAAAAATTCGTGATTTATGGTTTGAATTACTAGAACACCCCCCTTATTCACCAGATTTGGCTCCGTCTGACTATCATCTCTTTCCTCAACTGAAAAAAAGTTTAAAAGGTCGTAAATAATTTTCTTCCAACGAGGAGGTAATAAAAGCTGTGGAGCAGAGCAAGAAGAAACATTTTTTTGAAAGGTCTAGAGACGTTGCAGGTTCGCTGTAATAAATGTATCCAATTAAGAGGAAATATGTTGAGTAACAAAATATTTTGACATTGAAATTTCATTTAGTTCTATAGTAGGACAAGAATTTTTCAATATATCCTCATATATAGCGTTCCTGGCACTAGCCCCAAGTAGCACAAATTACTTTTTAAAAACGCTAACAATAGTATTACCGCATTCTTATATAACTTAATGCTATATAAATTAGAGTTGACAACAATATTTCAGCATCAACGAAGTATCTATACGACCAAAATAGGCACAAATAATCCAGCCTCGATAAGATCTGTAACAGGCACATTAATGCTTATGTAGTAATATGACAACCTCTCCGCTGTGTTTCTTATAAACCACGTTATAAAGTTTCTGAGGAGCTGCCGTATACCGTCTGTTAGTGAGCTTTTATAAAGTAGAGTTGCTCTTTATAAGGGTTAGGGGTTGCAATTACAAAGCAACCGTATTGAAGTGTTCGCTATGGATTCAATGTAGTAACTTTTTAGTTGTTTCAAAACAGAGCTATATATGATTTTGAAAAGCTATATAAAGATTTAAAAAGTATGGCATTTTTGTGATATATGAAAATTACTTGGAGATAGTTGCCAACTATTATATTCTTGAATTCTTTTTGCAATATTATGGTTTTGTTAAAGATATTTTGGGAAGAGATAGTATTGTTATGGCGTACAAATGAAACTATTTGAAAGTTATTCACTAACTTATTAAGTACTTGTTGCGGTCTATGGAAAACCAAATTTGTCATGCGAAGAAAATTTTTCTGTTGAAACATGCTATTCCACTTCGAAATAATTCAACGCACCTCCAAAATATCTACAATTTCATATTAAAAATTTATAATTTAAGAAAATATAATCATATTTTTTCATAAATTGGTCTTGAAATAATGCATTCATGTTATTACAATGGCTCGTGGGTGATATTTCACAGGAATATCATCTAGTATTCAGATAAGGAGTTATCAAATTCAGTTCGAATACTTGAACTTGAACAATGGCCGCGCTGTCAAAGATTTTTTTCGAGTTTTCAACATGGTTTCCTGAATGAATTCAAAGAAGGTGTCCATGAGAGCAGTGATAAACCTTTCGAAGAGTATTTTAGCTGTATAAAAGCGCTACCTACTTTTTAAGAGATAGTTCAGTTATAAAGCGAGCATAAAGTATTAAAATAGCAATCTTTGAAAAGAGTAAAAATTGCTGACCTCTAGCGGATCTTTCTGGTTGAGTTCACTTCTTCAACCACATTTTTGCAGTTAATATTTGTGCGTATCTATTCTTATAGTGGATTGCAGTAGCCGCAGTAGCCCATCGTATTGTCAAACTTGCTGATTTGCATATCTGCCGTCCGAGTCGCCGTCCGATAAAAAGTTGTTATTTCGTCAAAAAGAACCTGCGACTCTTTCGGTGCTGTATAAGTGCTGTACAAGTACAGGGTGTCAATTTGAAAACTTCCCACCCTTAATATCTTCCTTCCAGCAAACAATATGAGTAATCGAAAAATCAGGTCAATTTTATTGTCAAGGGGGACACTTTCAAGGACTATTTGTAGCCCTCGTGGTACAACCCCCTAGGAGGGGTAGATGTTACCCTTCGAATTATAAATGGGAAGGGGGGTCAAGTGGCACATCATTTTGATGGGCGTTCAATTCTTGTTCCAATGGTACCCTGACTTATTATTTTTTGATGAGCATTTTCCGAAAAATTGCGTTCTATACTAACAGAAGTAATTATTAGAACGCCTATACTGAGATGCATGGTTTGGCCAGAACTGGTTAGAATATTAGGTGGTACCGTTCCAACCCTGTATTAGGGGTAACATTAGCCATTAGCTCCAAATACTTTACATAAAAAAGTAGTCTAATAGTAAAACGTAGATGGTAGTAAAGTTGTGTTTATTAAATGCTGAATTTTTAAGTGTCATCGCAGAAATTGTACAGATAGCCTTCCTTTTTTGCTACTTCTGCTGTAAAAAGTTTCTGTTTTCCGGCAAAAAATTGGTTAGCAAATTTGAACTATGTGGTAGTATTGTGAATACCGTTGTACCTGTTGGGCTGTTTAGGAATTACTTTAATAAGTGTATAAAAGTGTAAAAATGGTTTACATTCTTCAAGACAGAATTGAAATGATTGTAATTTATGGAGAAGTTGGAAAGTGCGCACGAAGGGCGGCATGTCTTTTTAACGAAAGACATCCAAATTGTAATGTAAGTCACCGGTATGTGCTTGATTTGGTGAATAAGTTTTACGAAACTGGTTCAGTGACAAATTAAAAAAGAAATAACCCCAGAGTACTAAATGAAGCAGCTCAAATTGAAGTTTTGGGAACATTTGCTGCAGAGCCCACGAGCTCCTTACGATCAGTATCAGAACAGACGGGAATGTCACGCGAGACTATAAGAAAAGCATTGAAAATGCATAAATTTCATCCATATAAAATGCAGATTCTTCAAGAGCTCCACGAGGATGATTATGATAGAAGAATAGAGTTTTGTGAAATCATGTCTCATCGAGTCAATACCATCCCTAATCTTCTGTTAAACATCTGTTTCAGCGATGAGTGTTCATTTTTTCTGAATGGCAATGTTAATAGAAAAAATTGTCGCTATTGGAGTGACGAAAACCCACATATTTTTCGGGAAGGGCATACACAACACCCACAAAAAGTTAATGTTTGGGCTGGTATCCTTGGAAATGCCATTCTTGATCCATTATTTCTGGAAGAAAACTTGACTGGCAATCTGTACCTTGATATGCTTGAAGAGACTATCGATCCTCTTATAACTCACTAGCTAGAAACTCAAATTGATGCAGAAGGTAATGAACTTTTGCAGGAGGATCTGTTACATTACCAGCAGGACGGTGCTCCACCTCATTATTTTCTTCCCGTCCGACAGTGGTTAAACGAGAGATTTCCGGGTAGATGGATTGGCAGAAGGGGAGCAGTTGAATGGCCTCCGAGATCACCGGATTTAACACCCTTAGATTTCTTTCTTTGGGGGCATCTTAAATCCGTTGTTTATAAAACACAACCTTCTGATATTGACGAACTTAAAAGACGAATTACAGCAGCATGCCAGTCAATTCCTAGTGAAGTTTTCCGTAATGTTAGAGGGGAGTTCGAAAACAGACTGTATTACTGTTTAGAGCAAAATGGACAACATTTCGAACAGCTAATAAGATAAGCGTAAGTAGATTTTATGTTGGAAATGTCTTTCTCGCAAATTAAATTTTATTGTGTAGAAGGAAAATAACCACCAAATAAAAAATCCCATGCGTAATAAATTTATTCCTGTCATTCAAGGGTTGGAGCGGTGCCACCTACTCTTCTAACCATTTTTATTAAAGGGAGTCAATACAATAATGCATCTCAGTATAGGCGTTCTAATAATTACTTCTGTTAGTTTAGAACGCAATTTTTCGGAAAATGCTCATCACAAAATAATAAGTCAGGGTACCATTGGAACAAGAATTGAACGCCCATCAAAATGATGTGCCACTTGACCCCCCTTCCCATTTAAAATTCTAAGGGTAACATCTACCCCTCCTAGGGGGTTGAACCACGAGGGCTACAAATAGTCCGTGAAAGTGTCCCCCTTGACAATAAAATTGACCTGTTTTTTCGATTACTCATATTGTTTACTGGAAGGAAGATATTAAGGGTGGGAAGTTTTCAAATTGACACCCTGTAGATATTTGAAATGTTCCTAGTGGTGTTATTGCTGTATAAGTAGGTAGCCAAGGTTGCCTTGCCATTAGATAGAACATAACCCATGTATATCATACAAACCTGTACTTTTCATCCAGAAAGTGAGTAGCTATTTTTCTAAATTTGTGAAATATTAAACTCACCAAACAGGAGGGTGTTACAAGTTCAACTACCTATAATATATCGTTATTTTACAGAATGTTCAAATTAGTCCAAACAAGTGAACCCCAACTGTGTGTGGTCCTTCACAAATGGGAAAAAAAAACAGAAAATTATTCTGGCCCCAAATGAAAGCAGATGAACTGATTACAGAGGTTACGGATGTTTCGTCGTTTGAAAAGAAGTTCTATTGATGTACAGGTCGACAAGCATAAGGATGCCTCTGAGATGCGCAAACGATAGAAAGCGTGAGTAGATGTGCGACAAAGATGGACTACTGTTTACGGCTGATTATCATCGGAATGTACAATCGGGAGAGAAATTTTTCTGCAACACGTAGGAACGTAGGTTCTTATCTGAATTTTCATTAATTCCTAATGAACTGTTCGAATAATATAATTGTCTGTGATCACTGGACCGTTTATGAAAATTGCATAATTTTCCCGTAGCCATAAGTGTAAATAAAGTACGACTAGAAAAAGAATGCATCGCCACACAATATCAGAAATAGGTAAATAAATATAATAAAGAACACGAGGAACATACTTACAGAAGTTGACTAACAATATCACATGACCTCTGACCACTGCCAGATCAGCATTGTCCATGGTAACTTTTGATTTTTTGTTTCTCTTTTTATTTGGAGTTGAGAATTGTTCCATTTCACCTTTTTCAATTTTATTCATTTCTGATTTAATTTTCCTAATGCTTCTATCGCAAACTCCCGTTGCGGCAGCAACTCGTTCTTGATCCTTCACAAGAGGAATACTGGTTTCACCTATCATTGCTTCTGCCTGCATAAATTTGATGACATTACTGACAATTTCCCTACTTTGTCCACTCAGAATCTTATTTCTTACTTTACTCTTTGAAGGCATTTTCAAACACAACAAACTACACTATAACCTATCTAATAATATTTCAAAACTATACACAACACAAGGATTTCAAATTCAACACACAATCGCAGAGAGTTGAAGTGATTACAGTACGTGAACCTTCACGTAGACGTTAACGTACGGAATATAACGTTTACGGGTTGTTATGAAATTGAGTTGAAGTTGAACGTATGTCAACCGCTAACCCTAACATGTTAATTTGTGTTTATTTCGCTTTTATGCTGTTTTCTATGAACAACTGGAAGATGAACTCCACTTTGCGGATCTTAATAGGGATTTTGACCATATACCTCCCTTGCCAAATGCAAATCAAATTCTTCCGGAATTGGCTTTTCGAAATGTTCATTGTTTTAAATAAAGCGAAATACCGAGCAAGATCATCAAAAATACATTGAAGAAATGGTGATTGATGTAAAATTGTAAATATTGCTTTGTCACTTCTTGATTTTATGGCTTTAAAGTCAAAATTTGCTCATTCGCAACTCATCGGTGTGATTCGTATATTCTTCGTTTAACGTGCGTTGATTTTTAAGGTATCCGTGTGAGACCGTTAGGTTACGTATGCCCGTAAACCTATTTTCAACGTTAACGTGAATAGCTGACGAATGCGCATGCGTAGATGTCAATTTGTACGTTAACGTTTACGTTCATGGCAGCACTTCAACTCTCTAATACGCCACAATAATTTTATTCCACTGACTGTACACTCACGACGTTAACTGCTTGAATAATGCAGAGCGAGTGAGCTCCTGCCCCACTCCAGGGTTGTGTCTACTGCGCAACCAATTCTCGGAGGCATCCTTATGCTTGTCGACCAGTAGAAGGCTCGAGCTACATAGCTCCAAAACAGAATTTCTGTTGTATGAATGCTTTTAAAACACGACAGTTCTACAAGCATACATCATTCATAAATATACTGTATAAGTTCTGGCTTGGATGGCATTTGGCTTAAAGTTCTGAAAAGCTGTGACATTTAGCTTAGAAATTATTTAAAACTCAGTATTATGCAACCTCTATAGAGAGAGTGAAACAGTTGCGTAATTGTTATATACAGGCTTAAACGGCACTCATGAATGTGCATAACTTGCTTCTGTGAGAAAGATCTCACTAAACCTTTTATAAAGTTATTAAACGATATATCAGATGCCTTAATGAAGCAGACTCGTATTTAGGCGCTGAAAACATTTTATCAGCAATTTTGTTCCACCGAATCGTTTTAGAAGCAATTTAGTACAGAATAAAGCTTTAATGTAGCCTATTAGCTTCATTGGTTTCCAGAATGAATCATTTGTAGAGCTTTAGGTGCAATAAGAGCTTCTCGTGTGTTACTTGGGGCGTTCCCAAGTACAGAGCGAATAATATAACTATACCTTTTATTTTCAGCAAATATTTGAGGGTATACTGTTTAATATAGCGTTCCTGCGTAAGTGCCTGTGTGTGAAGTCCGCACAGGTGATATTTATTCCTTATTTTTTTCAGAGATTATTTGAATATAGTGTTTAGCATTGTACGCGTTATTCAGTTCTGTCTTAGGGGAATTTGCTAAGTATAAATCACGGTACGTAATTATTTTTTTCAGGAAGTAATTTTTGACATTTCCCTGATGTCCTACAATTTACATCTGAGGACTCGCAGACAAACAAAAGTTCAACCAACTTCATGTGTACTTCACCCCGCTAAAAATTTCACGCTTTTTATATCCAACCAGGCCCTTGATTGTTTTCTGTTTGAGAAACACCCGGCCTTACAGCCCATCCTAACTGCTCCTATGAGTTGTACATTTTCTGTTAAAAATAATTTTCCTTTTCGCTCTAGTTTGGAGAGCCCCACAGTCAATAGAAACCATTGTGTTTGTTCAACACGCGTGGCCATCAAAGAAGGCGGGCCCCACGCACTCTTTCCGATGAGCTCACAAGTGGGTGTTGAATCGCGTCACATCAAAAATAACGCCATGGAATCTAGTTACCACCTGGATTCTCAAAAACGGTTCATTTAAATTCACTTAGATGAACCCTGCGCATTGTAGTATGGACGCTGTGAATTTGAATGGGAGTCTCGTTGTGGGCTGTCCTGATGAAGACAATGATGAATCTCGAAGAAATTTTTCTGTTGATCAGGATACAAGGAGTGATTTGAGTCTGAGAGAAATTTCAGCTCAAAATTTTGATACCAGGCCTTTGAGGGCCTCGCCTAGTTTTTTGACTTTCCGTGGTCAACCCGCTGGAAAATTTCAAACCACTAAAAATACCGGCACTCCACGCCGCATTTTGGAAGCATTCCAGAATTTAGAACGTAATACGTTACGTTCAGGGACCTCCGTTCCACTCAATATTGCCACCGGTTTGCAAATAGATTCGAGAATGAACGAATCGAGAATGTTCGAAAGAAATCGATCCTGCACTCCTGACACCTGTCAATAATATCGGGTATCAATGTGTCTCGAGCTAGAACGGGTAATAGCCTCGAACGCGAAAACGTTCTTCAAACGGCCTGCACGAATAGTGAAATCCCTGATGAGGAACTAGAAGAATGGAAGTGGTTTGTGGAATTCAAACAAATGAAAGAGCTTCCATCCTCCCTTCCCCTTCAGGCTAATGCCAATTTTTCAAGACATGACTCCTATTTTTCAAGACAAGTTTTCGATTATTTTCAAGTATTCTAAAGTTAATACACACATTTTTTCAAAGGATCCTTGGGCAAAAGTCCAGTGGGATAAGATCTGGCGACCTGCCAGGACATTTCATCTCTGTACTACTCCACGCAATTATGATGAAAATGTGTAATGCTTTCTATAGTTCATTACAAAAAATAGCCATCATCAACATTCACAAAGAAAAAAATATCACTTTTTTTAATAAAAAACATGACAGGCGAAAAAATTAGTCATTCAATTGCATTCAATAAACCAGTAATTTTTTCTTCAAATAGGAAAGTTTCATAACCGCGAATAGCTGACTGAATCCCTCGGTATACTAGATTTATTGTGGTTCATCTAGTAATCGCCATTGAAATATTTGTATCTGTCTAACATTATTTTTCCTTGTCATGTGATCCAAAATATCCAACAACAAAGTAACTTTTGCACGATACGCTACTGAAAGTTTTTATGAACACGAACCCCTGTCAAATTTATGGGGTTGAATTTATTAATGAGAGGATATTGCGAAAATGAAAAATTGTGAAAACCTGAAAAGTTAATTGGATTTCGGAATCAATCGGCGGTTGCGATTGTTTCATGGGACGATGTAGATCATAATTTGATCATCGTCAAAACTGAAAATGAAACGATGAAACAGTAAATCAGTCTTTTTGATTCTATTTCGATGAAAACGGATAATAATTCAAATACAGGAATGTAGGGTGACTGGTACGAAATAAATGAAGTAAATCGATGGTTATTTTTCCTTTTCAAAGTCTAGAAGGTTCAATGCGTTATTATCAGTACGAGTTTAAAATCCATATTACACATTTCATAGTTTGCTGGATCGGAGCTCTCTGAACTGGATAGGAGTTGAATGAATTTGGTTTAAATTATAGAAACTTACTTTCACATACAGTGTGGCTCACTTTCGATGGAAACATCCATTCAACTTCCTTCATTTTTGACACAGAATTGTGAAATTTGCAGATCAGTAGATACATCGACAATATATATATATATATATATATATATATATATATATATATATATATATATATATATATATATATATATATATATCTGTGGCTTGGTACAAGAAGTGACCAAGTCACTTTTCGCCAGTTTTGAGATTTTTGCCCAAAATTTATCATAAGAACATGAAGTTTTCGATGTAAAAAGTGTCTAAGTTGAAACACAAGAAGGATGCAATTTTTTTCCCAATAAATACGTAAATAAGAGCACTTATAAAACAATTATGTTCTCGAGCTCATGAAATTGCCGCTGCTGGAAAGTTACAATTTTTGACTTCGTCATTTCTTGTACCAAGCCACAGATATATATATATATATATATATATATATATATATATATATATATATATATATATATATATATATATATATATATATAAGTAGAAAAGTTATTGGGTTTAACCCTCAAAATGTTCTGCAACCGTAGACACGTATTTCGAGCTTAAGCTCTCATCAGTACGGTAAAATCAAGTGCGAAGATGTACAACACTTGGATGTAAAAATAGAAACAAAGGAAGTCAACAACAGGAAGCCAACCACACATTTGTGGCTTCGGTTAGAAGACCTTGTGCTTACAAGGCAACAACTAACGTCGCCACGGAGGAAGCTATAGCTACCAGCGTGACAATCCTACCCAGGAAAATACAATATCCATCCTTATTTATATGTATCCACAGATCGTTGTTCCCTCCATGTCAAAGCTAAGGCGGACTAACCTCCAGGGTACCACTTCAAATTTTGTTCAGAATAATTGCATATATGGGCAGAGGGGAACATACTCTATAGGTTTATCAAAAGAGGGGTAACAATTTTTGACAAAAAATTTATATACAGGGTGTTAATTAAGTACGTTGACAAACTTCGGGAGGTGATTCTTTGAAGGTTTTCAGGACGAAATGTTCATATAAACATATGTCCCAAACGGCTTGGTTTTCGAGATACAGGGTGATAAAAATACATTTTTTTCAAGATTTTTTAGAGTTAACTTCGACATTTTCTACAATAATCAGTTCAAATTAGGCGAGTACAATCCATTCAATAGGGCGCACGATACAAAATAATGCATTTCTCAAATAATTCACAGGGTCCTCCTTTTTTCAGAGTCAAGCTTTGTTCAACCCTTCAGAATATTTTTTTCCGCCGTCACTGACATATTATGAGGAAGGAATAATGAATGCTGTTTCATTTAACATCTTTTTGCTCTCTTGATGTTTTTCATTTACTTGTACGGTTCAGGAGTTACAATGAAAATATTAACGCAAACATTTTCCAGTAACGCATAACATATCTAAAGAAATTTGAGAAGCAAATAGTCTAACAAACTTGAAGGGTGATTCTTTGAAAGGTTTCAAGATGAAAAGTTCATATAAACATGTCACAAGCGGCTTGGTTTTCGAAGTACAGGGTGACCAAAATACATTTTTTAGGAGTTTTTGGAGTTTACTTCGAAATTTTCGACAATAATCGATCCAAATTAGTTCAAATTGGACAAGTACAATCCATTCAATAGTGCGCATGATATAAAATAATTCATTTCTCGAAGTGTCATTGCCACTCTCCAAAGATTAGCGCGTGACGCAATACGTCATTTTGTTCTCATTACACAAATAGCTATTTTCTGCTCGTGTAGAGAAAATGTAATGTTATGGAGCTCCCATACATTTTTTACCATAACTCAGGTTGAATATGTATTGCAAAAAGTTAATTATGGCAAAATAATTTTGGACATTTTCAATAGTGAATAACTTTATTATCAAATACTAGAGCAAAGTAACATAAATTCCCTAGGAATAAAATTAAGTTCAGAAAAGGACCATTATTGAAATTGATATGTCAGAGCAGCTGCTGGAAATGGCCACCGCCAACTTCAATGCATGCGTTTATGCGCCTAACCATAGACTGGCGGACACGCTCAAAAATACCAGGAGTGTTTCTTATAATTCCGCATGACTCCTGTATGCGATTCCTCAGGTCTTCTTCACTTTGAACTGGAGTTCGGTACACTAATGATTTAAGGTGCCCCCAGAGGAAAAAATCAAGTGGATTCATATCGGGTGACCTTGGTGGCCAAAGTTGTGACCCACCACGCCCAATCCAGCGATCAGAATAATTCTCTTCTAAATATTGGCGTGCAACCAATCTGAAGGGTACTGGAGCACCATCATGTATAAACCAAATTCCAATTCTTTCCCTCAGTGGGATCTCTTCTGGGAGTCCAGGTAAGATGAATTCAAAAAAATGTCGATAATGGTCACCATTGAGTCTATGAGGCAGAAAATGTGGCCCGATAAGGAAATTCCCTACAATTCCAACCCAAACATTCACAGAAAACGTCTCTTGAAAATGGTTTTCAATCACGGCGTGTGGGTTTTCATCAGCCCACATATGATGGTTGTAAAAATTGATAATGGCTTTACGGGAAAAGCATGCCTCATCGGTGAATAACACTTGAGATAAAAACCATGGATTTTCCAACAATTTATTTCGAATCCAAGTGCAAAAAGTTAATCTCTTTGGAAAATCCCTTGGCAGAAGAGCTTGAACACGCTGTATGTGATAGGGATAAAGTTGTTGCTCTTTTAAAATTTGCCATACCAATACATGGGTTACGTTAAACTGTGCCGCAATTTGTCTTGTACTGGTGTCTGGATGCTGCTCAATTTCGTTAAGTACAGCTTCTTCTATCTGAACTGTTCTAACTCTCCTGGGTCTTCCTATGAGAACAGCAGACCTCTTGAAAGTACCAGTTTCACGAAGACGGGAGTGAATATTGATGAACATTTGTGTGCTGGGAATATGACGTTGTGGAAATCTTTCTAGATACATTCGTCTGGCGGCACGAGCGTTACCATCAGCCATTCCATACATTAAGTGCATGTCTGCCATTTCTGAATTTGTATATTCAACCATTTTATCCAAAGGAATATTGAATGAATCTGCTTTATAGCTTGCATTAATGAAGAATTAACAATGAGACAGTTTCTCAACTTTCGATGACTGTCAAGTTGTTGATATTTAAATAAATGAATTAATATCAAAGCCCACTTTGCTATTTTTATGAATTCAAATTGATTACAAAATTTCTGCGTTACTGCAGAAGAAAAAACAAACCAAAATTTCTGATAAAATAATGTACTCCGTACGGAAACAAAAATTTGTTTGATTTAGTTTTTCGGAGTTATGACCAGAGATTCATAAATGAAAATCAAATGTGTAATGATCTGCGACTATTAGATAAACCCTATTAACTATCTTCCATTACAGGATTACCTTTCGGAAGTTTTTTATGTTGAAAAGGAAACGTTCAGTTGAAAACTAAAAAATATCTTTTTTTAAAATAACAAAAAAATTGTATGAGTTCTCTATCAAGACTGATGGGTAAAAACATTTTTAATCAAATATCTCAATGAAAATGCACATTTTTACCATCAGAATCTTCAGGTTGAAAGTTAAGGTTTTCCCAATATCTGTCAGATCTAGTTTAATATCCAGCGTACCGCAGTGACGGGGAGATAGTAGTTTTCTGTTAGATATCACAAAAAGAAATCACATCTTTACAATAACAAGCTTTTATTTAGCTTCACTTGTAACTAACTAACAAACAATTTAATAAAAGTTGAATTTGACCCACTTCTAATACTCCGATTAATTTGAAATTTGGCAGGTTTCCGTAATTCCGGTGACAATGCATTAAAAAAATGTTTGTTAAAAAATAAATGGCGGCTCCAATATGGCGGACGAGTTTTGTGATTATGATCCGATTCTGTTCAAAATTGGTATGTGATGGTTTTGGGGTTAGAGATTTTCAATTTCACATAAAAAATAAACTAAAATGTTAAAAATGAAAATTATAAAAAGAAAACATTTTAAAGTTTTTATACAATACACTGAAAAGGAAAAAATAATTCATTTCATTGTTTGATCTAGGTAATCTTGTACAGATAGATTTTGATACTCACAGAATAACCTACAAAAAATGAAACAAATTATTTTTTCATTTTCAGTGCATTTGTATAAAAGCTTGTCTTTATATTTTTTATTGTATAATTTTTATTCATCGTAGATTTTTCTAATTCAGAAAAAATATTTCCATCAATTTACAATAATTATTAAATTATGCGAACTTTTCGTCCTGAAAACCTTCAAAGAATCACCTCCCGAAGTTTGTCAACGTACTTAATTAACACCCTGTATGTTAATATATATACAATTCGTTGTTTCCTCCGAGTAGCATATATAAATAATTCGTTGTTCCCTCGGAGTAGTATATGTTTACGAGAAGTTCTGACAACTTAGTTACCTCCAATACTATTACCGTTCTTTGGATCGTATGTCCATTCAGTTGAATGAATGTATTGAAATAATAGCGAAATAACCATGCTAATTGGCAATGGAAAAAAATAGAAAATTTCAAATTGCAGCTTCTTTAATAAATTTTTCTGATCCCAGCAAAATTTAGATAAAATACTATTTACTAGAGCGATGGGATAACCACTATGGTTAATAATACTTGTTTTAGTTCCTTCAGATTTTTTCAATGAAATTTCTCATAATTGAGTTTTTGAGTTTAATTTCTGGATTGTTTCATGATGTTGGTGTTTCGATAGAGGAGATGAGCTGAAGTTCAGATATCTGTCAGAGCTACAAGATTTTTTTGTATAAATCGGTGATTATATAATTAAGTGAAATTTGTCCAGCTGTGTGCACGTTCCAATGTAATTGAATGAAGAAAAGTTGTATTTCGTGCAGAAATTTATTTATAAAATCATAGCAGAGCGCTTTCGACTATAAAGTCATCATCAGTGCGTACCTGTAAGTAAGTGACATCGAATTGAATTTAAGAAATTTTGATAAAAAGAATTTTGAAAATTGAAAAGTTACTTACTCGTCAGGTGTACAAGAGCCAGACCATAAAAATATCATGTGTCCAGAGGACCATGTAAAATTTAAAAACGGGACATCATATTAATAACATTTTAAAAAAGTCCTTATTCCAGGATTCACCAAAAGTTTCAACAGGCAGAGTAACACATGTCTGTTGGAGCTTAGTCTACTGTTAAACTGAATGAATGAAATTTACATTGTGTCAAAAGTTGACAATGACTATGACGTTTGGCTTAGAACATTAACTTCTAGAAACCCTGATCTGTGTTTTGAAAATTGAATAATGACCAAATTGATCTGTAAATCTATTTATAGTTATGTTAATCTAAACCTAAGGAATTGTGACAAACCGGAAGAAAAGTCTCTTGAGAACCTCAACCCGATGTGCACAGAACCAGATTCAAGAAACAGTCCCTCGGGAATTTGTGAAACCAATTCTTAGCTCAGGATCATGGGACAGGTCTAATGGGAACCTTCACACTTCCCAAAGCGTCAAAAAGGTAACCCAAAAACAAGAGGCACCATTAACATAATCATAAAAGATTTAAGAAAGTTTCAACAGGCAGAGTAACACATGTCTGCTGAAGCTTAGTCTACTGTCTAACTGAATGAAAAATGACATTGTGTCGAAAGTTGACAATGACAATGAAGTTATGATATAAAAATGTGTAAAAAATGAACTATAATAAAAACATTGATTTGTGTTTTGAAATTGATAAATTATTATTATTAGTTCAACATCCTGGGCAACCAGATTGAAACATAAGATCATGAGATAAGTCTAATGAGAACTTTCCCAATCTCAATAGTAACAAGGAGGATGACCAAAATGATGAGCCCATACCAGAAAATTTTTAAGATATTTTCCAAAAATTGATCTGTGAATCTATTTATAGTTCTGTTGATCCAAACCAAGGAAATATGACAAACCGGGAGAAAAGTCTAATGAGAACTACGACCCGATGTGCACAAACCAGGCTTAAGACACAGTCTCTTGGGAATTTGGGAAACCAAATTCTATGCTCAAGATCATGGGACAGGTCTAATGAGAACCTACCCAATCACAAGGCGCCAAAAAAGGTTGCCCAGTACCTCTTGGTTTTGGGCAACCTTTTTTGGCGCCTTGTGATTGGGTAGGTTCTCATTAGATCTGTCCCATGATCTTGAGAATAGAATTTGGTTTCCCAAATTCCCAAGAGACTGTGTCTTACGCCTGGTTTGTGCACATCGGGTCATAGTTCTCATTAGACTTTTCTCCCGGTTTGTCATATTTCCTTGGTTTGGATCAACAGAACTATAAATAGATTCACAGATCAATTTTTGGAAAATTTCTTAAAAATTTTCTGGTATGGGCTCATCATTTTGGTCATCCTCCTTGTTACTATTGAGATTGGGAAAGTTCTCATTAGACTTATCTCATGATCTTATGTTTCAATCTGGTTGCCCAGGATGTTGAACTAATAATAATAATTTATCAATTTCAAAACACAAATCAATGTTTTTATTATAGTTCATTTTTTACACATTTTTATATCATAAATTCATTGTCATTGTCAACTTTCGACACAATGTCATTTTTCATTCAGTTAGACAGTAGACTAAGCTTCAGCAGACATGTGTTACTCTGCCTGTTGAAACTTTCTTAAATCTTTTATGATTATGTTAATGGTGCCTCTTGTTTTTGGGTTACCTTTTTGACGCTTTGGGAAGTGTGAAGGTTCCCATTAGACCTGTCCCATGATCCTGAGCTAATTATTGGTTTCACAAATTCCCGAGGGACTGTTTCTTGAATCTGGTTCTGTGCACATCGGGTTGAGGTTCTCATGAGACTTTTCTTCCGGTTTGTCACAATTCCTTAGGTTTAGATTAACATAACTATAAATAGATTTACAGATCAATTTGGTCATTATTCAATTTTCAAAACACAGATCAGGGTTTCTAGAAGTTAATGTTCTAAGCCAAACGTCATTGTCATTGTCAACTTTTGACACAATGTAAATTTCATTCATTCAGTTTAACAGTAGACTAAGCTCCAGCAGACATGTGTTACTCTGCCTGTTGAAACTTTTGGTGAATCCTGGAATAAGGACTTTTTTAAAATGTTATTAATATGATGTCCCGTTTTTAAATTTTACATGGTCCTCTGGACACATGATATTTTTATGGTCTGGCTCTTGTACACCTGACGAGTAAGTAACTTTTCAATTTTCAAAATTCTTTTTATCAAAATTTCTTAAATTCAATTCGATGTCACTTACTTACAGGTACGCACTGATGATGACTTTATAGTCGAAAGCGCTCTGCTATGATTTTATAAATAAATTTCTGCACGAAATACAACTTTTCTTCATTCGATTATATAATTACCTTTTCTAATTCATAAAATAGTCCACTTGCTCGTGATCACTGAACATTAACTTACTTCATTTTATATGGGATAGATTTTGGAATAAGATAAGGATCCTTTCCGGATTCACTGCAGCCGTGAAGGATTATTGTTTTTGTTAGGGATAGCACTGGTAATTTGAACTTCACAGTAATTCGCACGGGATCCACCCCTTTCTACTCACAAAATTTCAATACTCAAATATATCAAATTGAATTGAAAATCATTCCAGATCCGAGTGAGTCAGGAACCTGAGACCTTCAGCCCTACAAATAAACGCTCTCACACCGCGCCGCACCCCGACTAACGGGGCAACCTATTTACCCATTAGATATTGAGAAATATGTTTTTTTGTAATGCATGTCCGTATATTCAATATAGATAGACTATCACTTTTTTATTTATGTTTTGTTATTCGCGAAGAAGAAAATCCTGAATCTTCATTTCATTTTGTTTCTTTCAAAATGATACACAAACGTGCATTGTTTTTATTATAATTTGTCCCAATTTCAAATGGCAAAAAAACTTACTTTGGTATTCTGTTTTCACTTCCAAAGTTTGATTGTTGTTTAGTGATCACGAGCCAGTGGACAAGTAAAACGCATTCCTCAGATGTTTACAATTTCAATGCCAACGTTTCGGTAAAATATTCTTTTTCTTCAGGGCTACAGTAAGAAGTGTGCGTGAATACAAACAACAAGGTATAGACATATACAACATATAAATAATCAAATTGTTAAAATGAATTGAAAACATTGTGTAGATTTGAATAAAATATTGTAGAAGCTACAGTGGAAGTGAAATACTCAAGAATCCAAAACATATATTAGGAAACAATCTCAAATGTGACAATTCTTTTACTTATCCAGAGTGTAAATTATGAGTAATATTGTTTTAAATCATAAATGTCAAAAAAGGAGTATAGTTATGAATAACAATTTCATCAGTGATAACATTGGAACAGTTCACAGCGGAATATTTGTTCGAGATCATACTAAAAGGATTGGGTCATCTAAAACGAATTCAAGTTTTGTTCTTTCTCTTTCACGTGATAAAAGACCGAGTGGATATGAAGTTTTTGCTTTTTTTTTCGAATGATAAACCTGGATTTGGATCATCTACTAAATTTTATTTTATGTGTAATCAAAATGTTTTCATAAATACGTTTCAAATTGTTGCAGTAGGTCTTCAAGTTGACACTTTTACCGTTACTTGCAACATGGGCCATTCCAAGAAATAATATTTTGCTGAGAGAATGCTCTGATTCCAAAATTTTTGTGGAATTGAAATCGAAACGATGGTCGACCTCAAAATGATGGGTTCTCAGTGCTATTTTATTATTTTTGTTTTTATTTTTCGGAGCACAATCGTAATGATGTTTTTTAACTATCTGTTTTAAGTACTGTTTCGTTTGTCCAATGGCCATCAAGTCACAGTTTTCACATGGTATCTGATCTGATCTATTCTATTACTTTTCACTAGTTAAAAGAGATCATTACTTTTGGGTACGTCTCTGTATGACATCCTTAAGCGAACTGAATATTTTTGTTTCAAGGGTGCAAAACCAGTATTTGTTTTACCTAAATTTACAAGAAATACCAACATTCTATTTCAAGAAATTTTAAATATGCAGAATAAAATAAAATGAAGAAAACAAAATTGTATTCAAATGAATTGTTGTAAGTATCCACCTTCTAGTCATTGAATCTCGGGCCCGCTTAAGAATTAAAGATGTGTTTCTTATTGTTTCACAGGTGTCTACTATTCGGTTTCTCAAATCTTCCTCGTTCGTTACTGGAGTTTTGTGAACTAGTGACTTCAAATGTCCCCAAAAATAAAAATGTAACGGTTTCAGATCTAGAGACCTTGGTGCCTATGCCTGGTTATGTTTTTCCATACCCCTACTGATCCGTCGATTTGGATAGACAGTGTTGAGGAATTCCCTGGCTACAACTCTGATATGGATCGGAGCCCCATCATGCATAAACCACATGCAGAAACGAATTTCTTATGGTACATTCTGAAGTAGTCCTGGCAGTTCATTTTCTAAAAAGTCTCTGTAAGTTGCGCCATTCAGTAGGAGCGGAAAAAAGAATTAAATAAGGACATATCAACTAATTAGCAATCATTGCTGCCCCAACAGTTATAGAAAATTGATACTGATAATAATGATTTTTCATAGCCCAAACATGGTTGCTATGGAAGTTTGTGATTTCGGGAGAAGTTTGCCTCGTCCGTAAGAGTAAAAATTGAGGATTTCCAGCCAATTTTCTCAAAAGCCACTGACACACAGTAATGCATTGGAAAAGTCTAGTGGCAGAAAAGCTTGTACCCTTTGAATATGGGATGGAAAAAATTGTCGATCGTGGATAATTATCCAAATTGTGGACTGAATAGAATTGTTTATATAGTCCATTTTTTCAAAATGATTGTTTTAAAACGTACAGAAACTTCAACAAAACGTTCAACTATCCATATGTGATAACCAAAACTACTTGCTCAAACGTCAATTTCATTTCCTAAGCAATCTTGTGAAAAATGCAAAATACTAACATCAACATTCATCGATTATTAAATAATCGACTTGAAATTTTCAAGTTCAAATATCTAGAAAACGGTTCCTTACAAAGAGGGTAGCTTTTTTACGTAGAAATATTAGAGGAATAAATTTTTTCACTGAAAAATGTGCTAGAAGTACGCTCAAAAAAGTTATTCGACACCTCAAAACAAACCCGATACCAATATTCGTATAATTGAGGTTAGTATCCTGAAAGTTATTTGAAGAAAAAAACGAAAATAAAAAATGAAACTTGTAATACATAATATAATTCAAAAAATACCATGTATAGACTGTGACTTGATGTACATTGGACAAACTAAACAGTACTTTAATCAAAGGTGAAAACACCGTCATTATGATAGTGCTCCGACAAATAAAAACAAATATAACAAAACAGTACTGAGCTTCCATATTGTTGAGATCAACCATCGTTTCGATTTCAATTCCCCAAAACTTTTGGATTCAGAGCATTCAGAGCAGTGCTGGTAGAACGTTCGCCTTTGGAGCGATGGGTCGCATGGTTATCGGTCTCGTGCATGGCATCACACGTTAAAAGGTAAGGGCTGCGTCTTCCCTAGCTCACACAAGTCTCTCAAAGACTTCCGAGGGTTGCGCGTAGGGGTGTATTCGGTTGACGGAAATAATAATTAAAACAACAGCAATATGTAAAACAGAGACAGATCACCAAACTTTGCGGTGTTCCAGAAAAGTGACCTACCTTGTAATCGCAGTCTCACCGAGGAAAACATTCTAATTCGCATATCCAGAAACTACCCGATATATGTTTTCAACAGAATCAAATTGAAATTATTGGAATTCGTCCACCATATTGGAGATGCCATCTTTAATTTGTATGAAATGAAACTGTTCGATTGAAGGAAATATATGCATCATCTTGGAGAAACTTACCACATGTATCTGTCAGATATAGTTCAATTTTCGGTATAGTCCCAGTATTAGTCAGGGAAATAGTTGTTATTTTCACGGATATTTGCCTCATTTCACTTTTTGGAAATTGTTAGAGACAATGGTAGGTATTTTTTTCGACCTATGGATATAATTCATTTGCACTAATATACATTTGTCAGATTTTGCATTATAAATTGATCAGCTATGTTGAATTGGATTATAATTGAGGTACAAGATTTTATTGATAGACAGGAGTGGAACTCAAAAAAAACCTATACCTCACAAATATTTTCAGTCCTAGATGCTAATTTCGATAACTGAGTTAACTTCATCAGTAGAAATACTGAACTAATTAGTTTAGTATTGCTACTGATGAAGGTAACTTGGCTATCAGAATGCGCATCTAGGGGTGAAAATACTCATGTGGTTATGGGGAAAATACTATTTGTTCTCATTGGATGACACCACTGGCGTGCAGTTTTCCATTTTCAAATAGATCGAATGTAAAAATTAACCGAATGCATTTACTTTACTTTTGAATCAAACAGGTCTGAAAACTGTTCCCAATAAGAATTCTAGATGATCATTCAAAATATGCATTCTGAATGATTACATACCGGGTTACATACCGGGTTATTGTCTGTGTTGCCGAACTTACAAGCTCACTCACTTCTCTGGAACATCGCGAGTTTGTTGGCTGGGGATCTGTTTCTGTTTCACAGATAATTTCATGATATATAATCAGTAATTCCACCGTTAGCTATCCCATAGAGACTGACCCTTCGAGGTCAGTCTTCACATCCCTTTATCATCACTTTGGAGACATGCCGAACATCTCTCTCCCAGGGCTCGTTCTCTGAACGAACGGCAGAGCTTTGGAAGTGGAAGTGGAAGGCGAAAAAAAAAACTACCGATAATTCCATGAGAACAATGTCGATACTTCTTGACGGAAGACAATTAATCAAATAATTGAAAATGGATTACATAATCCACTCTTCTACTTTAACTTTTACAATGGGTGTAATCGTCAGTAAGTTTTTAACAGAAAACAGCTACTGCCCCTTACGACCGTAGAATTATGTATTTTAGATTCTTGGCAATATTTTCTACAAGAACTACTTTGCAGTGCTGTTGTCTCAGGAACTCCCAACAGAAGCTGAAGTAGTCTTTCGGTTCAATTGGGAGAACCAGCCTTTGCTGAAGATTGGAAAGAACCATGAAACCGGTACGGACGTGTTCCCCCAATTAAATCAAAATATAAATTTGGTCAAAGTAATTAAAGTAGTTCTTGTAGAAAACTTTGCCAATGATCCAACAGATATAATTCAACGGTCGTTGGGGGTAGTAGTTGTTTCCTGTTAGAGACTTGCCGACGAATACACCTATTGTATAGGCTGAAGCGGAAGTGTTGATTATGTAATCCATTTTTAATTATTTGAGTACCTATAATACCTTCAATACACTATTATTACTTTTGACCTTTCACGAAAACAACACAAAATTTAACTCAATTCCTGCGAAAAGAGTAATCCCTATCTAAAATAATCGAAACTGTATCTGTCATATCATTTTTCAGAACTGCGTGCTGCAGTAATTCGGTATTTCTCGACGGAGGGAAGTACGTGTAGCAATTACTCCCTATATATAGCTGGAGACGGAGGGAAGTACGTGTAACAATTACTCCATATATATATAGCTGGAGGGAACTACATGCAGCAAGTAACACAGCTTGAAAGTGATATATGGTTGGAGGGAACTACGTGCAGCAAGCAACTCGGAAAAAGCGATACTAGCGCTGGTGGCAAATCGCTGAACTTAGTGACCGAATCCGAGGTTACATATCACTCAAAGTTACCTCCATGCATTTTTTCGTATTTGGACCAATCTGACATAGTAGTACCCCGTAGTGAAATATTACGTTGGTTCGTAGTTACCTCCGAAATCGGAGGTAAGTCCGCTATATATGAGCGAAGTACGTTCACTATATATGTATTTTGGAGGTAACGACGTACGGTTCATAAGTATATATATATATATATATATATATATATATATATATATATAAATATGGCCAAGTGTTCATACGGGGACAGTATAAAGTATATACGGTATAAACTTATACCATGATATCTTATACCGTATAACGTTCAGATGTCCCCGCGCTAATACTTTGGTATAAAAAAAATCAGGTCCTCGAACAGTCCGTTGCAATTACTCAAACCCCAACAGAATGTGATCGAACGTGTCGATCCAAATAAATTTTCACACATTTGTGAACAATTAACAAACATTATTCATTTATCGAAAATATTCAAAAATGTCTGAAAATTCAATTTATCTGCTGGATTGGATCGGCAGCAAGTATTTTTATTTCCAGTGGGGCTTAGTTTAGGCAATACACTACATCAAATATGCATCCTCGAGCAAATCGGAGTTCAATGAAAATATATTTGTTTTCCGACAAAATGTGGTTCAAAACTTAAATCGCCATTGGATGACCAAAGACGAGAAAGTGTTTCAGTCGAAAAAATCAAGATATTTGCCTAGTGGCTCTAGTAGAAGATCGATTTTTTGCTTGAAATCTGTACTGCAGATCTCATAAAAAATAGACTGTTTCTTAAAGCGACAACAGTGCAGTGACCATTAGGTGAATATTTAAAAAAAATGTCTGTTAATGATTATTAGATGTTATACCATCAATCACACACATATGAACAAATATATTTCTGCTGAACCTGGACCCTGATTTTTAACTATGCAATTCTTCAAATCAAAATATTTTATATTTTTTTCAGCAAAAATATTGGTGAACGATATTTCAACTAATGTCTATACACCTAGTGAAGGTGAGAAAATGTTCTCATTGCATTAACAGTGCGGTTTTTATAGCTTCTAGAATGATCCAAGGTTGTGCACCCGGCTAAAAAATTTAAAAAAATATTTCTCCCCCTTGCATTCAAATTTTTTTTGCCCCACCCAACTCCTTTTCCGAAAAAAAGTCAAAACGGTCCTTTATTGTACGATTTTTTGGTTTCTTTTAAATTTTTTTCCCAATTTTTTTAAATTTTTTATCATGTTCGAAAATCCGCGGACACGCGCACATCCTAAACGGAGGGTCCTATCAAAAAAAGTAAAGAAAACAAATCTTTCTAGAATTATCCAAGGGTGTGCCAAAAGCTATTAAAAAAAAAAAATGTTTGCCACACCCCGAAAAAAAGTAAAAAGTGGCCCTCACAATATTATATTTTTGTTTTTTTTCAATATTTTTTTTCCAATTTTTTTTTTTTTTTTTTGAAAATCCGTGGACACGCGCACAGTCTAAACGGGGGGTCGTATAAAAAAAGTGCAGAATACAAATATTTCTAAAATTACCCAAGCGTGTGCCAAGGGCTATCTAAAAAACTAAAAATAAATTATTTCACCCCCTCAAATCCAATTTTTTTTGGCCCTCCACCCCCACAATATCATTTTTTTTCTATGTATTTTTTTTTTCAAATTTTTGTGATCTTAGATTGTATTAGTTTTTTGGGAGAGCTGATTCCAATAGTTGAGGTATGTAAAAACTTGGGGTTGTGGATTGATAAAGATATGATATACAACAAGTATGTCAGCCAAATGACAAAAACATCTCTCGGCATTCTTAGAAATATTTATCCCAGCCAAAGAATCTTGAGCAGAGAATTGAAACTGAGCCTATGTGAATCGACCATTCTATTCTATTCGAAAATGTCACAGTTTGTTCGTAATCAAAATTTTACTTTATTCTTGAACAAATTCTTGTTTAATGTGATTTATGGTTCGATTAAAAATTGCTCGTTTAATCGTTCCATTATACTTTCTAAAAACAGGAAATATTCGAAATTTCATATAATATTTTTCAAATCCTGGTTGTTTTATTCTGATTTTGCTTCACGAATTAGTTCTGATAACTCGAAATAGGTTATACAGGGTGTTTCTTAAGTACGTGTAGAAAATTTAGGAGCGTGTTGCTGACATCAAAATAAGAGGAAAAGTTCCTATAAACATATGTCCGCAATTTATTCGTTTCTGAGATACAGAGTGTCAAAGTTGAATTCTTATTTTTATTTTTTTGTGAATAATTTCAAAATAATTTTGATATTTGGGTAAAGTTTGGTATCTGGAAATATTCATTATTTAGTTTGTGTAAAAAATATATTCTTGGTAGAGGTCACTGCGAGCAACTGTTTTCGAGTTATTGAGATTTGAAATAATCGATGCAAGTGATTTTGAATGACACGATATTTAAATTTAAAATAAATTCAATTAGAAATTAGTTCTTTCACAATTAACTTAAGATTTGATTTTGTGATTGAAAAATCATCCCAGATACCAAACTTTACTCGAGTACCACAGATATTTTGGAATTTATTCACAAAAAAACAAATATAAGAATTAAACTTTGACACTCTTTATCTTAAAAACGAATAACTTGAGGACATGTGTTTATTGAAACTTTTTTTCTTATTTCGGCGTCAGCAACATGCTCCTAGAGTTTCTACACCCTGTATAATATATACATTTTTATTTTAACAATCAAAATTACCCCGACATGGATGATATAAATAATAATAATAATAAGAAAACAATAATAATGTCCTCTGGCTGCTATGCAATTAGAATCGCACTGAAAGAAAACTTTATACTACTAGTCGGTGAAATCACACTTTATGTCTATTTTTGTTGAAAATGATCTTTGTACCATGTTAGTTAATCTCAAATCATGCAACTATTCTGAATTATATCGCAGAGAGCCTGGGATAAACCGAAATAATTCTGTATATTTTTCGAAGTAAATAAAATCATGTCGACCTAATGCTAAATGTTCCGCTTCAAAGACCGCAGAAAAGTTAAGAAAGATGAATCAATTCTTCTGGAATTTTACTACACATATTACCTGCAGTGGTAAACAAAACACACTCTATTTCTTGGAATGTCGGAAAGGTCGATAATAATTATTAGGGATTTCCTTGAAGATAGGGTTAATAATGGGGGCATTCTTGTAATCAGGTCCAAGAAGGTAACAAGCATTCGTAAAATGTTGATGTTTTTCAAACATAGTTAAAAATATCAAATAATTTTTTCAACGATGTGACACTCGACCTTCCCTCCTGCTATTTCAAATTTTTTAATGGATATTCAGTCAGAATGTTCTTTATCTAAAAACTTAAAATCGTTGATATGATTCAAAGCGATTTCTGTCAGTGTTGTGAGAATTCAAATGAAAATTAAATCTGTGTATTGAAATACTTGGATGCATCCGAGTATTCGAAAGCCATACAAAATCGGAATTGAACCGGATTATTATCTTAAATAAGTTCGACTTTTCGAACATTTACTCTTGAAATCGGAATATCGAATTTGAATTGTCGGACATTAACATCTAATGACTGTCAACAATGAAAACAAACTCTGATATTGAATAATGGATAGGCATCGAATCTGATATCTGATAACGAGGTGTGTATGACGTATGTGTGTGTGCTAGACGAAAAGGGTGGAATACTCTTTTGTGGTTTCATTATTGAATACTTGATGAATTGAAGCAAATTTCTCTCGGTTGTAGCAGTGCGACTTCGAAGATTACCTAGAATTCGGAATTATTGTAGGTAATCTGATTTTTCAATTTATAACGTAATTTTCGATTTCGTTTTTCCATCAATGCCGATAGAAAGGATTGATAACAATAATTTGCAGGTAATTGATGAACCGTATCGATGAAGGGATAAAAATAAAGAAAAATGTTAAAAATGGTAATCAGGGTATTGAGAAAACCGATATTACAAATATTATGAAACTAAATATAGTTCAGAAACTATATAGCTTTGATAAAAAGTTATTCATTGCCGCAGTACAAGAATTATTCATCTACAAATGTGTCCATGTACACTTTTTCCAGAAACACTTTTTCCAGGAAACTTTGGCAGAAAAACTGGAAACCAATTAGGAACTGTCTGTTTGAACACTTCATTATTAAACATTTTACACCTATAGTGTATTCACATTTCAAATACGAACGATGTCAACATGCACGTGAACGGGGAACTAGATCAGATGCGTATTAAGCTCGTTAACGTTGTGAAATAAAACTAACGAATGTGTAAAACCAAATCAAAGAAACCAAAACCAACGCAAAACTTTAAACTGTACAATTATATAAAAAATCAATAATGTAAAAAACAAATCACCGCGGGAACATAAAAATAATCGTTTTTCAGTCAATAGCTATTTCTGTATTTAGAGCGCAAAGTGATTGATTGGCGCTCGACAGAGTTACCGCGCGACGCGAAGCAAAGCGCGGTAATATTTGGAGAGCGGCAATGACACTTTGTGCTCGAAATACATGCACACATGATTGTTTCTACAAACGCAGCTCTCAGACATAAAAACGATAGACACTTCATTCAACATAATATTACCTATGAGAAAATTTACATTCAATAGTATTCCCAAATGTATAAGCTATCCAAATCTCCAATAATTTACATCTCTAACAAAAGGATAAAAAAACTTGCCTAAAAAAAAATACCTAGTCCCAAGTTCGAACTCACGCCAGGATCGATAAATCAGATTAGTAGGAAGCATCTCTAACCTTACCGCAGGTCCTTAGAGTGCTTTGAATTTCTTGTGTTCACTTTCCATCATGCAAGAATAGGTTCGTTTTCAACAAAAGCTAGGGAGATCAAGAGTTTCTTCAATATTCTCGCTCTAGAGAGTAAAAGCTGTCACAAAATGACATTTCTCGGAAAACGTCAACTTTGCGTTGATATCAGAAATCCTCAAAGGCTACTTTGGTTAGCGGTAGTAGAAAAAAAGTCTTATATAGGATTATAAAACCTACAAAACAGTGTTAAACGCGACCGGATCGGTGCATTTTCCACTGAGAAAATCGGGGAAAACCTCGGAAAAGAGACAATATCTTTTAAAATTCATGATTTTTATATATCTGAAGCTGGACAAACAATATTGAGGAAACTGATAAATAATCATATGTAGTTCAACTAAACGTAAGATAGTTTGTGTCCGATGTGTAGTTTTAATGGTTTATCTTGCAAGGTACGCCGATTTAAGGTAAATCAAATTCTGTAAAAGCTTCTGGGAGTAGATATCAATATCTAAAACGTGTATATTTAAGATTTCCACGTGGGAAATGTGTTGAAAATGGCAATGAAAGTTGATCCAAATAAGTGCTTCCGAAGTCGCCTGAAGTTAACTCGAGTTAACTCCAGTGCGACTTTGGGTGACGTCGGGAGCACTTTGAAGCATTTGGAGTAGCTTTCAATGAAATTTTCAACACACTTTCCACCACCCAGGTGAAAATCCAAAATTTACACGTTGGAAATATTTATCTCTACTTCCAGATGCAACAAAAAAAAACTTTGTGTTCTGTTATATAATATAATTATTGCATTATATTTGTCGACTGAATACCTAAGTACCATCAATACCATTGCAGACAAGATTAGGTACTCATCGTAGTTTCCTCTTTTTTGACCCAATTCTCTGTATCAGATGTACCTACAAATATCGTTTCTGGGATTCGAACAAGATATCTAGTATCGAATCTTGTCAATTGTTCCCTCTGAAGAGAGTAATTTCTCCGAAAAAGATTACACATATCTGCATGTAATGAAATGTTTACCAATTGAAATATTTTCATTTGAAGTATCCTTATAACAGAAAATTTTAATCTTCAAGTAGAATTTTTGAAATTCTTGAACTGAAATATTAAATTACTTGTTTCAAGTAAATTTCGTAACCTGAATTGATTCTATTGAGGACATTGATTTCTCCATTTTAAACAATATTTTATCGATTATATATAACAGAATTATATTCTTGGAAAGCTGCATTATTTCGAAAGCTTATTTGTGTTTATGCAAGTCTAAATTAAAACCAGCTTTTGTATACGTGCTGTAGACAATACTTATTCAGATCCGTTTTGGATGTTCCATCCATGTCATAATTATTTGAATACGTACGAAAAGGGTAATATCATTCTCAATTGAAAAGAAAAAAACATGCCTCTTCTGGATATCGAAATAAACCTACGATAAAAATAAAGTAATTTTTCCTAATACCTAACAGAAAACTACTACTACTCCGTCTCCATAAGATCGCAAATTCATTTCTTCGTTTCGAAATGAAAAATGCAGCTCTGGTCAAGAATAGCCCCCAATGTTGACTAATGATGAAAATAATCTTAGAGATTATCAAATTTTTTATTATAACATTATTCAAATAATCGACTACTTCGAACAATATTCCCATTTTCCTATTCTGCGGAAATGTATTTGAAACATTTCAAAATAAAATCATTACAAATATTATGTGATGAAACTATTAGTGTAGTTTGAAAATAATATTAATTTTAAAGAAAAAAATTGAATTTTCTGAACTAAAAATCATAAAATATTTTGACGAATACTTCAGTTCAGTTTATTGTGCTACTACATTGTACAATGTTTACTCTCGTCAAATAGTACAATAATGAAAGATAAAGATAAAACAACTTAAATAACTAGGAGTAGAAATAAAAAGGTAGAAAAATCAACGATAAAGATAAATCAATGTACATAAATATGAATAAAAAATATATGACTATTCTCAATACTCTCAATACAAGCTTATTATCTTATTAGGATTAGAAAATGGCTCAAGAAAATTTGAGCTTTGAAGAAAAACTTTCGAATTGATCAGAATAACAAAAATTTCTTGAATAGAAACGATATTCTATCAATTCAATACAATTGATACAATACTTTTGAAATTGTTAAAATGAGAAATTATTTCAATGTGTGTGCTTTTCCCAGAATACGACGATTCACCTTAAATCGGCGTATCTTGCAAGATAAACAGTTAAATTGTTTATACAGGGTGTTTCTTAAGTACGTGTAAAAAATTCAGGAGCTTGTTGCTGGCATCAAAATAAGAAGAAAAGTTCCTATAAACATTTGTCCGAAAGTTATTCGTTTCTGAGATACAGAGTGTCAAAGTTGAATTCTTATTTTTTTGTGAATAATTTCAAAATAATTTTGATATTTGGGTAAAGTTTGGTATCTGGGAATATTCATTATTTAGTTTGTGTAAAAAATATATTCTTGGTAGAGGTCACTGAGAGTAACTGTTTCCGAATTATTGAGATTTGAAATAATCGATGCAAGTGATTTTTAATGACAAGATTTTTAAATTTTAAATAAATTATATTAGAAATCAGTTTTTTCGCAATCAACATAAAATTTGATTTTGTCATTGAAAAATAACCCCAGATACCAAACTTTACTCGAATATCACAAATATGTTGGAATTTATTTACTAAAAACAAATATAAGAATTAGACTTTGACACTCTGTATCTTCGAAACGAATAACTTGCGGACATGTGTATATGGGAACTTTTTTCTTATTTCGACGTCAGCAACATGCTCCTAAAGTTTCTACACGTACTTAAGAAACACCCTGTATAACTCGATTGTAGAAAAACTACAGGTCAGATAGAAACCATCTTGCGCACAGTTAAACTATGTGTTATTATCTATCAGTTCCCTCAATATTGTTTGTCACGCTTCAACTTCAAGAAAATTATGATTTCTTAAAAAATTTACTCTTTTTCGAGGTTTTCCCAGTGGAAAATGCACCGATCCGGTCGCATCAAAAAACTGTTCTGAAGATTTCATAATTCTCTGCAACAGTTCTATTGACAGTAAAACGATTTCTCCACTACGTTTTGATATGAAAAAAAAAACAATTGTAATTATTTTTTACTATTTCTTGTTTACAAAATTCCACAAACCGATTTTGCCAAGGCAAAAACGTCAACGAACGATTTCATAATATTATAAACCATTGGCGATTTACATTTTGTGACAAAAAAAAACTCTACAGATTGGTCTATTATGTTTATCTGAAACTTAGAAATGCAAAGGTGATTTGTGAAAAATAATTTTTGATGAATTTTTCCTCATTCAATAAACTTCATGTGACGCTCTCTCTATATATTTTTCCTATAAGGTAATTTAAACATATTTTCGACAACTATTGAACAATAATATTCTGACTGATAGATACCACACCATGTTTATTTGAATATCGATGTCTCATTTATTTCAGGTGATTGTGATCAAATTCCTCTTGAAGTCCCCAAAGTGCTGTCCTCAAACTGCAGTTGCTATGTACTGTCCTCAAATTGCTTCATAACTGTCCCCAAACGAAATAGTTATCGGTCCCCAAATTGCCCCAGTCCTCAAATGAACAGTTACGCAAATACAAAGTTTGGGGTCTGTCCTCAAACAGACCAAAAGTCCTCGAACTGCTACTTGCCGAAACAAAATGTCCCCAAAGTGATAGTTAGGCATACATATATATATATATATATATATATATATATATATATATATATATATCTTAGTACAATTTTTGTTCGATTTTTATTTTTCATTGAAATACAAATCCTTCTCCAAAGGCAAATTGTGCCTTATTTTGAAATAGAAAATAATGCTAGTTTTTAGTTCAAAAACAAGACCTTTTTTGAAGTCAAATAGTGCTTCATTCTAGAGTCAACAATGATGTTTTTTTCACTAAAGAATAGACCCCAAGATTGACGTGGTGGCAGTCTGTTTCTTGCGTGAGTGGTTGAGTGATACTCACTTAGCTTTCAACTTCATCCCCACTGAATTTTCCACTGAAAAGCATCAGGAATTTTATTTAAGTTACAATTTTGAGTAAGTGAGTGTCACTCAATTTTCTCACTCAGCTTCCACACAGCTTTTTGCTTGCATCGTGTACCATGTCAAATTCAGGTGCCTCTTTTTGACCAAAAAAAGTTTACTTTTTTGTTCTCACAAACGATACTTTGCTTGCACGCAAAACCAGTACGTTTATACTATAACCTCTTCGGTCCTACAAAAAAAAAAAACTCTTCCAAACTGATCTTTTTTCTAGTATTTACTCAAAAATAATGTTTGTGAATTGAAAAAATTACGAAAAAAATTATTCAATTATATTTTTGTCAAAAAAAACATAGTCCAGCCAGCTGGACATCGGGATCAAGGTTGACAATTGTTATGTAATAATTTCCCGTATTTCCACAATTATTTCGTTTACTCTTCAATACTTGGGAATATATTTATTCATTTGAATACATGAAAATGTATCTATGTAACAAAATCATCAGAAAATCATGTTAAGAGTGAAATTCATAAAAACATTGACGTTGTGGTTGAATACACAGAAATACATCACATGTACTGCATTGATATCGAGTTTTTCCTGTGCAGTTTTTGTTGTGGCATCTCATGAATTTATTTTTGTCTTCTACATCACATATTGGTAAATGCTTGTTCGACGATTTCCTAACATCTGATGGAGGAATAGGTTTAGGTCCTGATCTGTCCCTTGATTGAAGATATCCAGGTAGTACATAATCAATGTCAATTTGATTAGTTATTGGACAATCTGCATCCTTGGCCAGACATTCACCTATGTAAATTCTGAATGTCAGTAGATCCATTACTTTGCGATTAGAAACTCCCATAGATTTCTGATCCTTTCGGTATTCTAACCAAGAATTTACAGTATCCAAATCAATACAGTGAAATATGAAACGGATTTGCCATTTTTTTGTACTTTGTGACATTCTGTAGTAGGATATCATTCTGTCATTCAGATCGACCCCTCCCATTGCCCTATTTTATGCACCAACACAGTTAGGGCGAGATATTGTGATGTATCGTCTAGTTTTCTTATCCCAACGTTGAATATCGGTAATTGGTAAACTCCCTTCTGATGAAGAGAACATTAGCACTGATCTATTATCTATCCATTTGGTAATTAAAAGTCGTCCATCATGCTTTACTATTTCTTGAAAAGCACCTCTACCCTCTTTCATAAGATCTTTGTCAGACCGAATTATCCTTTTTGCAGAAGCAGGCACTCTATTATTCATGATAGTTCCAACTGCATGAACGCCTTTGTCCTCTAAATAATCAAAGAGAGGACAGGAAGTGAAATATCTATCCTTGAAAATTATACTTCCTGGAATTACATTTTGGGTCAGTCTTTTCACAACACTTCCCCCAATACCTAATTCCGGTTCGGGTTAACCTTCAGGCCATGTGCTAGCACCTTGGTAAACGAAGAAATCCAGGACCAATCCCTGATGAGTAGCCAAAACAAAATTTTTCAAGCCTACTGGATTGGGTTTGTTTTTGACGTACTGCCTCAAGGCAGATTTTCCAGAAAATGGGATGATCTGCTCATCAATACGGAGATTTTTTGTATGCGTAAGTGTAGTGCACTTTCTTTTGACTGCTTCAATTATTGGTTGAACTTTCCACAACTTATTGTTTTTTTTAGTTTCAGCAGAAACTTCCAAATTATTTACCAAATGCATGTAATTACGGAGTTTGAATGGTCTGTCACGCGGTAATACTGTGGCTACGGGAATTTCCAACGTATTTTTGTAGTACATACGTATTCTTGGCATCTTGAAGTAACCCATTATGATACAAGAATCTACTAACTTCTTGTATTCTGAACACGTAGCTCTAAGTGGCGGTAAATTATCTTGCAGTGCACGAATATTACTCTGATCTGCCATGAAGCACCAAAATTCATCATCCAGATACTGAGAAAAATAACGAAAAGGTGACCAATTTCTTCTTTCTTCGATAGTCCACTCTTGATCCATAACTTCGAAAATATTTGGATGAAAAACTCTATTTTCCCATTTCAACTCCTTTCGTTCAGCAGCTGTTTTATTTTTCATGATTTCATCCCTTCTCACTGACAACGGGATAGTATCATCGTCGGAGTTCGAATCGTCTTCAGGTTCAAGAGTGTCAATAGGATCTTGGGTAACTTGAGTTTGTACTCGACTTTCATCAAAATTGACCAGTTCCTCATACTCGTTCTCATCTACTTCATACTCGCTTTCCGAGTTTCTATCTTCTCCCAAAAATTCTTCATTTTCTTCATAAGAGCTAAGATTCGCATCGCTTCCGTCCCATATTCTCCTCAGGTCTTCACCAGTCAATGGTTTTTTTATGTACGAGGCACTATCTGGAAAATAAAAATTATTACTTCAATGAAACCGATAGTCCAGCTGGCGGGACAACAAAGTACATCAGTTCTCAATAAGAAAAAACATAGCTATTGACATTACAATTACGTCTGCTAACTCTAAAAGGCCTAAATTTTAATGCATGTATCAATTCACATTTAATTTCTGACAAAAACCACAAAAAATATTACTTACATTTCGAATCACTGGAGTTCGCCATAACCTCAACTTGCATTCACGAAAGCCGGTAAGAATATGCTGCTCACAGCTCACCAATTGCGACGTAATTATAAGTACACGTGTTCAGTACGCTGGACAAGTGGATTCGAGCATCACAAATTGTGCATATTTGTATTAGGACATGAAGAAAATGTGTCCAGTGGTCTGGACCGGGGGACCGAGGAGGATGAAAAACAGCACATCTTCACTATCATAAATGATGCATTTTTTTCAGAAGAATTTGAGCTGATGATCAGGACAATCAACCACCACTTGTCCAAGGTAGTCTCTGACCATCAAATAAACTGCGACCAGGATCTCCATTTGTTCCTGATGCCCTATCGTTCCGCAGTATACGAGTCAACTGGCCAAACCCCTGCTTTTATCATAATAGGCGAGAGATGCGACTTTTCCGTGACCTCAAGTTTGAGACGACACCAGGACAGGATACTGCGGGAGAGACTATGCCAGCAAACTCCGGCAGAGAATGGAGGATATCCAGGAAAGAGTCCATTTGAATTTGAACATCCAGAGTGCCAGCGACCGAATGAAAGAGACCTCTGACACCAATACAGATGCTGTAGGATTTCAGGTTGGTGACCTAGTTTTGCTGTACAACCGGAAGCGTCACCGGGGCCTGTCAACGAAGTTGTGGAATTCATGAGAAGGTCTGTACAAGCTCGTCAAGAGGATAAACGACTTGCTATACCACATCCACATGCCACCCAGAGGGAATCCAAGGGTCGTTCATTTCAACAGATTGGCCCCTTACTCTAGAAATAATGACCCTCGTCCCACCGGAGGATGAGATGACGTTCCAGAAGTGTATGTCCTTCTACTCAATTGGACAGAAAGTGCTATACGGAGTAACTCGAGAAGAGCAACGAGACCTTTTCAAGGTGTCTGCTGATTACGCACTAGTACACTGCGTCGCAGAAGATCTTAGAATTTCCAGTGGCATCGCTGTGGTTTTCTCCAAGAAATTTGGGCAACTCCACATCAAGTAAAATGTGATGTCAGAATCCTTCTTGGTTTGCCAGAAAAATAGTGTAAAAGCACTCTAACACTACAGTAATTCGTTCCCCGATCGTGAATTATCCAATCGGCGTTGTTTTGCTGTGCTTCATCGACGATTGAGGAGCAATGAAAATGTTTTTGAGAAAATGAGGACTGAAAAACCTTTTGTAATATCAGAGGATACAAAAATTGACGTTTAAACCTATTTTGTTATCCAAATGATTCCATCAGAGACTCATCTAGAGAAATAGCTATTTCACTGTCTGTTATGCATCGAATTCTAAAAAAACATGATTTCTCCTTGTAAGTTACGATTGACGAGAGACAATTGGGGTTTTCCCGGTAATTTAGGATTTTTTTTTATTTGACACATTGAAAGTGCGGATGAACTATAATCAAATGTTAATAGTCCGTGAGCCAATCGCTGAAAATAGCACCTGATCGGATAAAGGACAAATTTTATTGAAAAAGGTATTATTCAAATTGATTAAAACAATGATATAGGAGCCTTAGTCACCAGCCAGTCACTTTTGACTTGGCAACCATTTTTTGATTTTTTATTTTTGTATAATTGCTTAGCTTATTAGTTGAAGCATGATTTCAGCATTAAATATAAGCATGAACTCTCTAGTTTTAGAAAAAAAAATGGTTGCTACACCTCTGACCGTTAGAAATTTTAGCAGCACACTTTGAAGGCAACCCGAGTGATAGTGTACTCCATAAGAAACTTTGTAAGAACGTTATATCCTAATTCAAGAAAATCCCATTGAATTTTACCAAACTTATTTTTTATATTTTGAATGTTTAAGAAATAAATAATAAAATTAATTGCTTTCACAATCAATTTTTTTTAATTATCACGTACATAATTACAACATGGGAAAAAAATTTACATTAAATTAAGCGGTTCATTTATTGAAAGTATAATAGAAGCTTATATAATTGTACGGTGTATTTGAAATCATTTTATATTCGAGACTTTAATTTCATTATAATAGATTATGAGTTACAATAAGTTATTCTAATTATAAATTACTCATTTTCATTTTCTTCCTCTGTAACATCAACATTATGCTTCTCTTCAATTTCTTCATCATTGTAATAGTTCATATCATGCATTAAAATATCTTCTATTGTAAGAGGTGTTGGATCACCTTCGAACCATATAGGTTTGATTGTATCGTCTGATTTGACCCACCCACACTGATTAAAGTCGAGTACGATACACTCTTGTTCAGTAGCTTTTTGCTACATTGAATTATTGTAAATCGTTGTTAATATCTTCTGTTTTAAGGATTTCCAACAGGGAGTTATCGTACTCGAGTCAAAACTTTTGACACGTTCACAAAAATATCTGCAAATGAAGTATTAGCAATAATTTTTGAAAAATAAACAATCGTGACAAATCCACGCTTTTACAGTTTTTTGATTATTATTATAAATTCTTGGACGATCAAAATTTTTTACATCTTGAGGTTCAAGTAATGATGCAAAAACTTCTTGCATTTTTGCATTTTTCATCAGTAACTCTAAGGGCCAGTTTCACAGGTTCTAGTTGAGCTTCAGATTAATTAACTGATGGTTAGAATGTGAACCTCTCAACACCACTTAAAAAATGTCATTCACCGTCTAAACTATCAGTTAGTTATCTGGAGTTTAACTGGAACCGGTGAAACTGGGCCTAACGGTTTTTTCTTGCCTTTTCTAATAATGGCAGCAGTGAGATCTGATCCTGTAAAAGCGTGGAATGTTGGAAGTGCCTGACACAAACGCTCACCCAATATTTTTGACAATTACGTACAATTTCTACATGAAATTATGTTCGGATTTGATCCTATAGTTGTTAAAAATGTTTCTAATTGCTGTAATATATGAATGTGGCTTAGTAATATTATTTAAATATCTGTATCCGAACACTTCATCATAACTTTGGAATTATCTTCCAATTTGCTCAAATGAAATATCATCCTTGTGTCCACCTCTTCATGGTAGCATTCGAAGTCTGTTTTATCATCAATGGCTTTGTATGAGTAGCCATTATGATCGACTGTTCAGATTTTTTTTTATTATCTTTCATTGTTTCTAAATGATCGTAAGCGAAACTTCTGGAAAAAATGGAGTAAGTTATAGTGTACACTCTTGTAAAATCATGTTTCAACTAATAAGCTAAGCAACTGAACAAAAATTTAAAAAAAATCAAAAAATGGTTGCCTAGTCAAGTGACTGGCTGGGGAATAAGGCTCTTATATCATTGTTTTAATTTATTTGAATACGACCTTTTCCAATAATATATGTCCTTCAATCGGACAGGTGCCATTTTCAGAGGTCGGCTCTTCGCCTATAAGGACAGAAAGAACACATGTTATATAAAAGAATTTTACCAGAAATATACAATTTTTAGTGAAAGAGTGGATTTATCAGAAGTCGAAAGTAGGTTAAGGTATGGAGTATGCCTTTGGGGAGACTCATCATTTTCTCAAAACGTTTTTGTCAAACAAAAAAAAAATTCTAAGAATTATAGCTGGCCTGAAAAAAGATCAGTCATGTCGAGATTCTTTTAAAAATTTGGAAATTCTCAGCTTGACTGCAGTTTATATATTTAAGGTATGTGTGTTCGTCAGGAAAAATGAAAATATGTTCTTTAAAAATAAGGATTTACACCATTACAATACCCGTAATAGAAATGATCTACATTTGCCTTTGAGCAGGGTAAACGCCACATATAGTGCTCCAGGAAGAATCGGAACAAAAATTTTTAATCACATACCATCCTCTATAAAAAATATAGAACGTGAAAAGACGTTCAAATATCAGTTGAAAAAATATCTAACAAACTTATGTCCGTATAACATGAATGAATTTTTCAATGGAATGCAGTAAACTCTTCGTTCAACTCATCGTTCAATTTTGGAGCATGCTTCACCTTTTAAACTGTTTTTATTATATGATTTTATTTACATGTATATTCTATTGAATTTTAGAGCATATACTTAATTCGTTTTTGTATACACTTTTACACTGACCTTTTCTTATACAATGTATGTTGTCCTACAAGAAATAAATAAACCTTTCAAACCTTTGAAACCTTTTATCTCCGAACAGGTGTTTCGTCCTGTTATGATCATTTAAATTTATTCTTTAATTTTGAATTGTTAGTTTGGCATACACTCGTATACTTTCCATTGTCAAAAAAATATGTGAACTAATGGATGGATAACTTCTGCTCACACAGCTCTAAATGGATGGTAGAGAAAGGGGTCGAAATTTTGATAAAAAATTTGAAGTTTCGATTAAAGAGTTTGAATTTTGGGAAAAAAGATGAATATTTGAGAACAAAGTCAACATTAATGTATATAGAAAAACAAAAAAACGTGTCCCTCAGCGATTCCGTAAAAATTACAAAAATGTTTGTCCATTCAGTACATAAATCAAATCATGGTCTGGAAGTCGTTGGTCCATTATCATCGTGACGACAACCATGATTCTTCGATTCCACCCGTCACCTCGATCGCCACTCCAAGTTAATAGTCCCGAATCTCATCCAATAATCGCCATTTCTCAATTCGCCAGCCACTCAGCAAATACTCTTCTTTTCCAGGCCGACGACGATTTCATAATCGAATTCCGAGTGGAGCAGTTCCACCTAACTTGCGGCGCTCAATGGCTGAAAATACGCGACGGCAACGCGTTGTCGTCCAATTTGCTGGCTGATTTATCCGGCGATCCCGACACCACGCCGTCGATCGTCAATTCGACGGGGCCGAATTTGCTGCTCGAGTTCTTCGCGGACGAGATTTCGACGGGTGGGCACGTCTGCGGGGGAGGCTTCGCGGCTCACGCCACTCAGATAAGTAAGTGATACGATGGAGGTGGGTTCATGATAGATAGTGTGATATTATCTAGGATCTCTTTCTTTTCTCTTTTATCATTGTTTCTCCAATGGAAAATTCTCTGATAATTGCAGGTTTACTACCTAATCAATAATTTTAGTTTTGTGGTAGCCCTCAGCAGGTTCTGAACGCCATAAACAGCTCTGCTACGATTAAATAAATTTGCTATCAGAACTTCTATAAAACCACTATAAAATGCGAACCTGAAATGAAATGAATGAAATGAATGAAATGAAAACCTTTTCTTTCCTTACAGTCAAAGAGCTGCTTATACGATTTACTGACAGGAGAGGAAACCGACTGTTGGGCATGAAATGTAATTCTCGGTGTTGCCCCAAGTCGCCTGGGGGCAATTTCCGAATTTCTCCAAGTCAAGGTTAAGGAGGGGGGGCGTTTGAAAACCAGTCGGTTTGTGACTGATCCGGAAACCATCTGCTGATTTTATATTTTGGTAAATATGGTCCTGGACATACATTCTGCCAAGTTTGACCAGCGAACGAGGTCAAGATCCAGAATTATGCCTTAAAAAACTCGATTTGAGAGTGTCGCCCATTATGACTATGACATGAGTGAGGTGACAGGTCCGGAAACTGCTCAAAACTTTTCGGGCTGTGTTGAAGCTTCCTAGAGGTATGAGAAAATGCTGCCAGCAGACGCACAGCTGGTCAAGGGCAATTTTGGCAGCACTTTGAAATTACCGAAAAATCACTAAATTCTACATATTTTGTTATAAATGAAAAAAAAAGTTATGAAAATGACTACTGTTTTTTTTTATATACCTATATTTGTAAAGAACAAGGAAAACCACACAGCAGAAGTTTTTGGCGCCAAAGTTGACTTCGTCCATGCGGATGAATCGCTCATTCGTACGAGGCTTATTCAGTCAATTCACACTTATTGAGCACATGCAGTAGGGTGCTTGATAATAGTGCGTGAAAATAGACCCAGCATCCCCTACCCCTCAAAATTTCAAAAAACCGTTATTCCGTGAAAACAAACTTTTTTCAGCTTCTCTCAAGTTTCAGTAAGCTGTTTACATTGTAAAAAAAAAATTATGCGCGTATGTAACGCGACGGCTTTGGGTGAACATTTTTCAAAATTAGTTAACCAAATTATTTCTTTCAATGCGTGCTCCTGAAGCGAGTTGACATGGAAAAGATATTACTATAAGTGTTAGAAAATATTAATCCACATTTTAGTTATTTTCAATTTTAACGAAAACCTACTTGAACTTTTAACGGACTTCCTGGAAAAGTCGACAAGTGGAGCATTGCGCACTCGTCGAGATATGACGCGCACATCAACGCAGTTCCGCAGCTGCTTTATTTCATGGCAAAGCATTGTGCTAAGTGTTACAATTGTAACAATTATGCGGATGTTATGTGTTACTGTTGTAACAATTGTAACACTTAGTACAATGCTTCGCCATGAAATGAAGCAGCTGCGGAACTGCGATGATGCGCGCGTCATCACGACGAGTGAGCAATGCTTCACTTGTCGAATTGTTCAGGAATTTCGTAAAAGTTCAAGGAGGTTTTCGTTGAAATTGAAAATAACTAAAATATGGTTTAAAATTTTCTAACTCTTATAGTAATGTCTTTTTCATGTCAAATCGCTTCAGGAACACGCATTGAAAGATATAATTTGGTTAACAATTTGAAAAATGTACATTCAGAGCCGTCGCATTACATACGCTCATAATTATTTTTGTTTTACAATGTTACAGCTTATTGAAACTTGAGACGAGCTGAAAAGGGTATTTTTTTCAAAGATTACCGGTTTTTTAAAATTCTGTGGGTAGGGGTGTCGGGGGGAGGCGTGGTCTATTTTCACGCTCTATTAACAAGCACCCTACTGCATGTGCTCAATAAGTGTAAAAAGTGTGTACGGTTGAGTAATTCATCTGCATGGACGAATTCAACTCTGGCGCCAAAAAAAATCAATTTTTGGCTAAAATCTTCTGCTATTTGGTTTTCCTTGTTCGTTACACGTATAGGCAGATGAAAAAAAAAAGCAGCAGACATTTTCATAACTAATTATTTCATTTATACCAAAATATGTAGAATTTCATGTGCTGCTAAAATAGCCCTTGACCAGCTGCGCGTCTGCTGGCAGCATTTTCTCATTCTCCTAGTAAGCCTCAACACTGCCCAAAAGGTTATGAGCGGTTTCCAGACCTGTCACCTGACTCATGTGATAGTCATAATTGGCCACACTCGTAAATCGAGGTTTTTTGGGCATAACCTTGGATCTAGACCTCGTTCGAGGGCCAAACTTGGCAGAATGTGTGTCCAGGACCATATCTACCGAAATATAAAATCAGCAAACGGTTTCCGGATTAGTCACAAACTAACAGGTTTTCAAACGACTCCCCTCCTTAATCTTGACCTGGAGAAATCCGAAAATTGCCTCAGATGACTTGAGGCAACAATATATATATATATATATATATATATATATATATATATATATATATATATATATATATATATATATATATATATATATAATGATAACGAACAGTCGTTGCCGACCGATGATGAACCCTTTACTTCCAAATACACCTACTAAGTAGGCTTCTTATGGCAAATACCTGTCAGAAAACATCTACTCCCCTGGCTTAGACCACGACGGGTATTGAATTGAATCTAACAGCTACTTGTGCATCGTTTCTCAAGCATCAGAGGACGCAATTGCAAGTGTCCTCTGTGACCAACCAGCAGAATTATATTTTGATTTGGACAGGGTGACCACCTGCAGACTAGTTTCGAAGTTGTTGCCTCTCATCAGTGCAAGGGTAGGTCAACAGAGACAGCACTAAAGCCATCTGTTCCCCGTCCAAACCATTACACATTCCACTGCTTGGTCAACTCCGGTTCACGCGATAAGCGGTTTCTAGGCTGCTCCACCTAGCGATCAGAGGGATCACCCCGATGGGAAGAAAACAGAATTCCTTGGGAGATCGTTTAGTAACGAACAGTCGTTGCCGACCGATGATGAGCTCTTTACTCCCATAGACATCTACTAAGTAGGCTTATTATGGCAAGTACCTATGAGAAAACAACTACTCCCCTGGCTAAGACCACGACGGGTATTGAATTAAATCTAACAGATACTTGTGCAACGTTCCTCAAGCATCAGAAGACGCAATTGCAAGTGCCTTGTGTGACCAACCAGCATAATTATGTTTTGATTTGGACAGGGTGACCACCTGCAGACTAGAATACGGGAGTAAAGGGTTCATCATCGGTCGGCAATGACTGTTCGTTACTAAACGATCTCCCAAAGAATTTTGATTTCTTGAGCATGACTGATATTTCATGCCCACCAGACGGTTTCCTTACCTATCAGTAAATCGTATAGGCAGCTCTTTAACTATTATTAGCAGGATTCTTCATATCCTACTGAGGGTCATTATGAAACCAACCAACCAGGGCCGCTATAAACCTATATGATAAATACCGAATATTCTCTGCATGCAAATCAAATTTTTCTGACAAAATGACATCGGATAGGTGATAAATCTGCAACGCGCCCCAATAACAACGTGAAATCAACAAAATAAATAAATGAACTAAATACAAATGAAATATTGTTCCGACTTCAGCAAACAACAATATTGCTAACAGTTCAGAAGTTGAACTTGAAATGGCCAGGACCTCAGTAAAAAAAATAAACTCGACCATGTTCATATAACGGAAACAGCAGATTTGCTAGCCTGGCAGTATTGAAAACAGCCTACATTGGCTTATTTCACTTCCAAATTACTTGCAGTGTAACCTTATGGGGAAGCGCTGTATATACTTTTAACGCTCTGTGGTGAGACGAGGAACACAAACGCTTTACACAGCGAGGTGACACGTCAAAATCCGGTATAGCAGAGCATGCATGGAAAAAAACATCACCAAATTCAATGGAAGAATGCGAGAGTACTACATAGAAAAGAGCACTGGTTCAGAAGGAAATTTAAAGAAGCTGTTTGTGTCCAAGCTAACAGAGTATTCAGTCAACCCAGCGTAGAAATCAAGAACGTTTGGAAACTGCTTATTGATGGTTTTGGCATGAACCGAAGAGGTGAAGATCACCTTAGAAACACTGGGCAGGTAACAGGTAGAATCAAGTGAATTAATCCAACCCACTAATATTCAATTGAGATTAAAATCCATAAAAACAGAACAATTGACCAAGATTACCGGGTATATAAACGCGTAAGCCTTTGAAACTTAGTCAGTATTCACCAGAAGACGACTGCGGATAGAAGCAGTTGGATCGTTGTGATTTATACAAATTATAAGATGATGGAAGTCCGAAATGGATGTACTCAAGTACATCATCGTCTACAACCTTCAAACAAATGTCCTTTCATGTCTATTGTCAACGAATGCGCGACTCCATCTCCATTCATTTGTAGCAGCAGCAGAATAATAACTCCAACATGCTCTTTGAGTCTTGAAAAAGAGCGTCGTTCCGAATTCTTTTTGGAAATTTGTTCGGTTTTCCAACGATTTCCCATCAACTGCAGGCCGTAAATTTCTCAGACGAAGAAATGCTCCATTATTTCCATCCATAATTGCAAACTGTATTAAAAGCCATTTAAAGGCAGAACAAGCCATTTAAGGTCTTTGTTCTTATTTCATGAGAGTGCTCTCAAATTGGACACTTTGTCCCTTCGCCGGTGCTCCCGAGCGACTGACTTTCGCCGGTGCTACCGAATTACTGCTTTTCTCGGTCAAATTGGGCTTCTTAAATAGCCGAGCTAGACATTCACTTCGGCCGATGCCGAAGCAAAGTCGCTGGTGGGCGGAGCATATTGGATCTCCGCTCTTGGATATACTTCAGCTTCGAATTTTATTCGGTTCTTCATTTTTAATTTCAGGAGCATTTCCGGGAGATTATGACACTATTCCAACCAAATCGTTTATTACTATCTTTATTATAATACATAGTAGTACACTTTTGATAATCAAATATTCTACATCACATTTCGAGTTAATCGTATATGGCACTTCCAAACAACATGTCAAGATCATAATCGACTTCCTGATTGCAACTAACACTCAACAGAAGGATCATTGAAGTTGCCAATATTTCATATTTTTGAGGCGTCAAACATAAGACAAAGTTAACATTTCAAGGCACTGTTGGTCTCATTATCGCACTTTCCACACGAGATATCAACACAATGTTTCGACAATTTTTTAATATCATTTTCGGCCATTTGCACGAATTTTAGTTAAAATTGAATCCACAATTAAGTCAAAATATCTTTGCACCTAATTGGTTTGATCAATTATTATCATGTTGTTTTGATTATTAGTTAATAATCCATAATTAGTTAATTCGAATTATAATTGAAATTGGTGCAAACGGCCGTTTTATACAAATATATCAGAACACCAGTTACAATATATAAATATTTTTTTCTCTTTCTAGGAAACGCAAAAGTGAACATCACGGGAATCCCAGTTGCCCAAAGCGTTGGAGTTATACCCCATGTTGTTTTGAAATTGACAGCGGTCCATATCGCTGCAATATTTTTTCTCAGCGGATTGTTGATAGCCACTGCCTTGCTGGGAGCCCAGTATATTTTTCGATATCGGAAATACCACGTTGCTCGGGCGGAAGATCAAGACTCTTTGGCAGATCATTCAGGTGAGATCTATTGAAAATAATAATGTTTGTTTACTACAACGGTAGAGAATGCCTTCCTTCCTTCCTTCAAGATATGAACTATTTTTTCGAATAAAATTTTCTGTCTCATTTTTTCTTTTCAATCGAATCGTCTCCAGATACACCCAGAAAAGTCACGAACAGTGACAATTATTCACCATATTGGATATTTCATCGAAAAGTGCTGAGGTTCCTAGAGAGACTAGACATTTTTTTGAGCTTTTCAGACCTAATAGGATAGTGCTAAAATAAATTTCAAACGCTTGAAATATGGAAAAAATAACAGTAAAGGACCAGGTGGAGAATGCTGTTGAGGATCCAAATTTAAAAAATTATATATTTAAACACGAAAACACTCAAAATTGTGAAATGAGGTTGCAGTTTGGGGAATTTAAACGGTTTTTTGCGATTTGCTGCAAAACGTGACATCTTAGCAGAAAATGTTCAATGAAAAAGTAGATAATAGAAAAATCGAAAACTTTTGTATTTAACACTTTTCAACATAACCTCAATTAACCGTCAAGATGGCGAAAACTCAATTTTTCAGAATTTAATTTTTTTTCTCGCGTATAAATGATTCAATTTACATGAAAGTTTGTTTGAATGTGTCTTTCTTGGTGTCGACTGCACGTGATTTTTTTGCAATTCTCGAGTTTTGTACATTTTTCGCAAAAAATACTTCCACGAATGATTGTCTTGGTGTTTTTTGTAATTCAAAGATCTGTAAGTGATAATTTTAATTGTTGAAATGCCTACTTCCAACTGGTCTATGTAACTTGGTGGTTTGTTGATCAATAACCGCCTAAAATTGAGAAAAAAATACTCTTTCTGAATCATGGTTTTCTCAATATTTTCAATGATTTCCGACTTTCTTCATTATTTTTGAAACGAAAAGTAATTTATATTGAATTGTCTACAATAAAATACTTGAATACATAATTATACTACAAAAGTAATATATTGATATAGGTTTTATTCTTTTTTACAACTATTAAAAATCATTGAAAATATTGAGAAAACCATGATTCAGAGAGGCTTGTCGGTTCATGAATCAGAGAGACTTGTCAGTTTTTCATTTTAAAGTCGACATTTCAACAAATAAAATTTGTAATTCAATGTTCGTCGTGGCATTAGCCTGGAAAGTAGTTGTTTTCTGATGGATTTTCGACCCAACTTTTCCTATTGTATAGGATATTAGCAATGAGCAGTCCTCCGAACATCTTATGCCTCATGTCATAAGCTCATTGTGAACTACAGTTTTCTTCTCCGTTTTATTACGGTCTTGACGATCGTGGTTCATGGGTATTGCTTAGTTGGGTGGCCGGCGCTGGGATGGCGCTCGCAGTTTGGAGTTATCCACTGTGCGGGCACCGTCTCAGTTTCGGTCTTTAAATGGGTTTGGTTGTCGATTCATTCGTTGCAGTCATTAGTTATTGACTGCTAGACCTACCATATACTGATGAGGGGCAACACCCCGAAATCGATATATAGGTGGTCCGAATGTTTCGATGAACATTCCCATGCATCAAGCAATTGCAGAGATAACCTTGTAGGTACTCTGCACGGAAATTTCATCAGATGTTATTCAATGTTCGTCGTGGCATTAGCCAGGAAAGTAGTTGTTTTCTGCTGGATTTTCAACCCAACTTTTCCTATTGTATAGGATATTAGCAATGAGCAGTCCTCCGGACATCTTATGCCTCATGTCATAAGCTCACTGTGAACTACAGTTTTCTTCTCCGTAATCACTCATGGACCTTCGAAAACACCAAGACAATAATTTTTCGTGGAAGATAAGGTTTATTTCGAAAAAACTACGTCGAAAACTACTTGTCTTCTGAATTGCGAACAAATCACACATACGCAAAAATGACTTATTTATACAAATTTCCATCTAGAACAAATCATTTATACGCGAGAAAAAAATTAAATACAGAAAAACCGGCCTTTCGCTATTTTAACGGTTAATTTCAGTTTATGTCAAAAATTGTTGGATTCATGAGTTTTCGATTTTTTTATTACCTACAACTTTTCTCCTGATTATTTTACGCTAGGAGGTCACGTTTCGTAGCAAATCGAAAAAACCGTTTTCAACCCCTAAGTGCATCCCCATTTCAAATATTTTTTTACCTTAAAGTTGGAACCTCAACAACATTTTCCATTCGACTTCAGGCAGTGGTTGAGATCAGACGGCGGTCTTGTGTCAGGTTAATGTGTGTGATGTCCGCAGTCTTAAATACGTGCATTTGACAGATTATATAGAAGTGTTTTGTTAAATAAAAATTAAAAAGTGTAAAATATGGGATGCAGCATTGCCTAGAGCAAGACAACTGCATTCCCCTGATGAAACCTTTCTGTCTAGGCCGGATGAGAACGGATTTCTCGCAGCAGGGATTGGTCAAATGCGCCTGTTTGAAGGAAGCAACGACCAACCAAATACAGAGAGAGAGAGAGAACAACATTTTCCACCTGGTTGCCTGTTACTCTCTTCTTTTTCACAAAAATTATAGGCACCAATCTGCAAAAGTCTTCGATTATAAATACCGGCTCCTCCACCATAATTTGAATTTATAGCACTACCGTTCAGACGACCCAAACTAATACCACTGTATATTGGTGAACAGAAGTATGTGCACTCCCAGTCGACTTCTTTGATGTATCGGGTTGGGATTTAACTTTTTTCCTGGTATGCGTTGTGGCCATCCTGGCATGCGGTGAGGCAAGAGAAGTCGGCTGAAAGCTGTTCTGTCTCACTTGATAGTAGAGTATTTTTATTTGACTACATTACAAATGAATATATGTTTGTAGCACGTCATAGAAGCAACAATACTAATATTGAATTATTTAAATATAAAATATAGTTGACATGACAAATACAACAAATAGTGTAAAAAATATATTGTAAATTACTGTAAAAATATTGTTAAAAAGATGAATAACACTATACGTAACATAGACAGAATGGAATTTAGGTGAGATGAGTTTTATTTTCTATACGGTCTGAAACATCCGATGTATTTCTATGTGGAATAGAAGCAGTGTGTCAAGAGTCAATTTTTTATTTTATTTTTTAATGAGTGCATACTTGATGACTTCATTTCAGCCGGTAATATATTGTAGAGATGGTAATTTGAAGAATTTTTCCTGGATTTGCTCAGACGAAACCGGTTTAATCCTAAGTAATCTGCTTGCCTAATACCATAGCTGTGTATATCAGATTGCTTAGTGGGCATCGAAGACTTTTTATGACTCTCTCTATCAAATCTTGAAAAATATATAAACACGGCAAGGGCTTTATTCTGAGTTTGATAAACAAAGGTTGGCAGTGTTCCAGAAAACTTACGCTGGATAAAATCCTAACAGCTTTTTTCTGCAAACGAAGAATTAAGAGAGATTCACACGTACCAACCCAAAGGATAGTGCCGTAACTAATATGAGGATAAAATAACGAAAAATAGGTTGTTTTGAGTGCATTAAAATTAGTTACATTTTAAAATTGTCGTAGGACAAACAGCGAACTACTCAGTTTACCTTTCAATTTGGTGATGTGAGTTTTCCAAGATAGATTACTGTCTAGAGTTATTTCTAGTGAATTTGCGGCATGCATATCTGAGGCATCCGTAGTAGATGAAAGATAAAGAGATTGCGATTTATCGTTGTTTAGTTTAAGTTTGTTCACTGCTAACCAATTTTCGGATTTATTAGCTAATTCTTCGTGAGTACTGTACAGCTATGATCTCAGTTCATCAGAATAAATGAAGGTCGTATAATGTGCAAATGAATAGAATAGAATAGAATTTAATAGAATCTTTATTTAACCAAGTTACAAAAAAATATTGTTTTCGGCAAGTCAATACTATACCATAGTATATGTGTACACTCAAGGTTTACAAAATATAGAGTGGAGAAATACATAAAATATATAGAGATACTTAAAATATTCAAAATATTTAAAATACATAAAATTTGAAATCGTTGGACAAACCAGATTTTTATATAACATTAATTGTTTCAAAAAAAATATATTTTTGTCAACTTTGACAATGAAAACAGCAGGTCACATAAAAAATTTAAAAATATGTAAAATATAAAAATAATTGAAATATAAAATATATAGCTACAGTATATATGCAAATTCAAAGTTTACAAAATGTAAATTCAGAAAATATATAAAATTTGAAACCGTTGAACAACCCAGTGTTTTGAAACCTTGAAATTGTTTTCGATTAATGGTCATCGGTGACATAGCGGTTTCCTTGAAATTTTGTCACTCAAATTCAGAAAATGGTGTGTGGAAATATTCTTCAACTGTATAAAAACAATGAGATAAAATATGTCTTTTCATTGTGGATTTGAATTTTCCAATATTATTCAATGATTTGATACTTCTTGGTAAGAAATTGAATACATTGAGATCTAGAGAATTTTTTGTCGATTTTGTGAGCCTGTATTGAGGTAATCTCAAATGATCAGCATTCCTTGTCAAATAGTTATGGACATCTGCATTGGTCTCTAGGTTGGCTTTGTTTTTATTGATTTCTAATAATGAAACAAAAATATATAATGATGGAAAGGGCATTATATTTAAAGTTTTGAAAATTTCTTTACAGTGGTCTCTGAAACCAGCACCGGCTACGATCCTGATAGCTCGTTTTTGCAAACGGAAAATAATGTTAGCATGACAAGAGTTACCCCACAGCAACGTACCGTAACTGAGATGAGAATGAAACAAAGCGAAATAACATATATCATAGTTTCTATGGATAACTGTTTACTCAAATTGCGTAGCAAGAATATGGAGCTTGAGAGTTTTCAGCATAGTTGTTGGACATGACAGGACCATTTAAGTTTATCGTCGATGACTAATCCAAGCAGCTTCACACTATGACCTTGAGCAATGTTATTGTTCGTTGAGATGATGAGATTCTGTGTTTTATCGTCATTAAGTTTCAAATTATTGGAAGTAAACCATTTTCTAGCTCGAGTAGTAGTTATAAGACTGTTTATCTTCAAATCTTCTATATTCGTGCTAGCATCAACCAAAGTTGTGTCATCCGCAAAAGCAACGCAAGTCTTCGGATACATATTGTGAAACAAGTCATTCACATAAATAATGAATAAGAGAGGTCCTAACACAGAACCTTGCGGTACTCCATGCATGACAGCTCTATAATCTGATGATGAATTATTGATGCTCACACATTGTTTTCGATCACTCAAATATGATCTGAAGAAGTCGAGCGGCAAACCCCTGATTCCAAAAAACGTCAGCTTTTTGACCAGTATTTCGTGAGAGACACAGTCGAAGGCCTTGGAGAGATCACATAATGTAACTGATACACTTTTGCCACTCTCCAGACCTTCCACTATGTCACTCACTATCCTGAACACTGCCTGGGTTGTACTACATTTTTTTCTGAACCCAAATTGGCATTGGTCAATGAAATTATTGGATTCCATATATATCATAAGTCTTGATTTTGAAATTATTTCAAAAAGTTTTGAGAAAATAGGGATTATTGAAATTGGACGGTAATTGTCGATTTTGGCAACGTCGCCTTTCTTGAATAGAGGTATAACTTTTGTTAACTTGAAACAGTTTTCACAGGATCCATATGGCTGCTCAAATCATTGGTGTATATTATGAATAACAACGGTCCTAAAATTGACCCTTGAGGAACTCCATGCTCAATATGTTTGAAATCAGATAATGAATTTCCAATATTTATAGCGATTCTGCAGATAGGACTGTATCAGATTGACTCCCCTAACCCCGTAGTATTTTAATTTTTCAAGTAATATGTCATGTGATACGCAATCGAATGCCTATGAAAGGTCACAAAGGGTGATGGCAGCTTGCATCCCATCTTCCAAGGTTGATACTATATCATTTACAATATTCATGACAGCGAGAGCAGTAGAACGATTTGGTCGAAAACCATATTGTGTGTTGCTGAATAAGTTATTCGATTCAAAGTAATACCTCAATCGTTTATTCAGAATTTTTTCAATTATCTTCACAAAAATTGAGATAATGGAAATAGGACGGTAGTTATTGATATTATTTTTGTCACCTTTTTTGAACAACGGTGTTATTTTGGAATACTTGAAGCATTGTTTATATAGAAGATAGTTAGTCAACCTTATGGGATTATAATTGGATTACATGTAGATGGCGATAGTGAGCTCGCATCCAAGTCATGTCGTAACTTGATTGAAACAATGGGACAGCATTAAAATCAGTGTTTTTTGAAGAAACCTGCATCAAAATGACGTGAAATATTCATATTTGAAACTGATCACGCTAGATGACACTCGCGTTTGGGTCCAATACCTTTTCCACAGGCATTGACTAACTATCTTCTATTTAAACAATGCTTGAAGCAATCCGGAAAAACTCCTGTTGAAAAGATTGCATTTATTAAATTAGTAAGTGGAACCAGAATGATGTCACTAGTGTCTGTTATTATTTGAGAGTTCAGTTCATATATATCGAGACAATTCGATTTCTTCAAAGATTTTATGGCATCCGATACTTCATGGGGTGCTACCGGCGATAAATAAAATGACTCGCATGGGGTCATTTTTGAAATTTAGAAGTTCACTAGACGATACGGTTGGTAAGGAATTTATAATATTAATAGCAATATTGCCAATAAAAACGATGAAATCATCAGGAGAAAGATCAGGCACCGATTCGATACGGTGGAATATATTTCGCTCGAAGTTTATTATTTGCCAACATGCTTTCGATTTATTTTCAGCTCATATAGTTTTTAGTTGACTGTAAGTTTTGAAGTCAGTTGTTTTTTTAGTTACATCAGCTTTCAGTTTGAGAGCTGATAGTGAATCTCTCATAGTTTTAAGCCTATCATCAAACCACTCAACTGGAACGAATTTTTTATTTGTAGAATATTTCTTCAATTGGCAGTATTTTTCAATCACATCATTGTAGGTTTTTACCATATAATTTGCCAAACACTTGGTCTTACGTACGCTTGGTGTTCGGATCTCAGGCGCCATGGGTCGGCTGAGAGTACTTCTGTTCACCTATATACGGTGATAATACAACATTAAATTAATAAAATCTTATTTTGAATGCGAAATCCCAATATGAATACAATTATAATTTGAATATATAAACTGATTTAAAGTTAAAATATAAACATTGTTATAAACGTGTTTACAAAGGTATGAATGATTAAAATATGACAATCGCCGTTGAACGTATCAGAAGAAGATAAATGAAAATATATCATACTTTAGAAGAAAATGGATATCCAAACTAGCTTTTTGGAACGCAAAGTGATAGATTGACGTTCGACACAGAGAGTTTTTGAAGAGCGGCAATGACTCTTTGTATTCGAGATATACTCAAGACTTTTTCTACAAACGCAGTTATTAGACAAAAAAAGGCTCGATACTTCATCCATTGTTCAATGTTACTTACGGCGTATCACAAGGAACTGTGTTAGGACCCTAGTTATGAAATATATGAATAGTTCATTGACAATTATAATTAACGAAAACTTATCAGTTTTGCAGATGACACTGCCATAATATACAGAGCGGAAATATTGGATGAAGTAAAATTAATAGCAGGACGAAACATAAAAATTATAAGAAAATGGTTCCAATTGTGCAAATTTACCTTTAATGAGGAATAAACATTTACCTCCTGTTTTATATGCGAATAATTTATAATTCTGCGAAATATGATAATTTACTATGTTACCTACTGAAATTTCTGAAGCTGAGGTTATAAAATACCAAGGAATTAAAGCCGATCGACATTTCCGGTGGGATCTCCAAATGAAAAACAACTTGGGGAAAATCAGAGCAATATTATCAAGGGTCAGGTATCTATTATGAATTGAAAAGTTATTCAAAGAAATGGGTCCTAGAAAAAAAGCGTCAGATCTTTCACAAAATAGTAAATAACTATTGATTCTACAACTCATCCCATAATACTCAAATACATCTACAGGGTGTCAATTTGAAAACTTCCCACCCTTAATATCTTCCTTCCAGTAAACAATATGAGTAATCGAAAAAACAGGTCAATTTTATTGTCAAGGGGGACACTTTCACGGACTATTTGTAGCTCTCGTGTTTCAACCCCCTAGGAGGGGTAGATGTTACCCTTAGAATTTTAAATGGGAAGGGGGGTCAAGTGGCACATCATTTTGATGGGCGTTCAATTCTTGTTCCAATGGTACCCTGACTTATTATTTTGTGATGAGCATTTTCCCAAAAATTGCGTTCTAAACTAACAGAAGTAATTATTAGAACGCCTATACTGAGATGCATTATTGTATTAACTCCCTTTAATAAAAATGGTTAGAAGAGTAGGTGGCACCGCTCCAACCCTTGAATGACAGGAATAAATTTATTACGCATGGGATTTTTTATTTGGTGGTTATTTTCCTTCTACACAATAAAATTTAATTTGCGAGAAAGACATTTCCAACATAAAATCTACTTACGCTTATCTTATTAGCTGTTCGAAATGTTGTCCATTTTGCTCTAAACAGTAATACAGTCTGTTTTCGAACTCCCCTCTAACATTACGGAAAACTTCACTAGGAATTGACCGGCATGCTGCTGTAATTCGTCTTTTAAGTTCGTCAATATCAGAAGGTTGTGTTTTATAAACAACGGATTTAAGATGCCCCCAAAGAAAGAAATCTAAGGGTGTTAAATCCGGTGATCTCGGAGGCCATTCAACTGCTCCCCTTCTGCCAATCCATCTACCCGGAAATCTCTCGTTTAACCACTGTCGGACGGGAAGAAAATAATGAGGTGGAGCACCGTCCTGCTGGAAATGTAACAGATCCTCCTGCAAAAGTTCATTACCTTCTGCATCAATTTGAGTTTCTAGCTCGTGAGTTATAAGAGGATCGATAGTCTCTTCAAGCATATCAAGGTACAGATTGCCAGTCAAGTTTTCTTCCAGAAATAATGGACCAAGAATGGCATTTCCAAGAATACCAGCCCAAACATTAACTTTTTGTGGATGTTGTGTATGCCCTTCCCGAAAAATATGTGGGTTTTCGTCACTCCAATAGCGACAATTTTGTCTATTAACATTGCCATTCAGAAAAAATGAACACTCATCGCTGAAACAGATGTTTAACAGAAGATTAGGGATGATATTGACTCGATGAGACATGATTTCACAAAACTCTATTCTTCTATCATAATCATCCTCGTGGAGCTCTTGAAGAATCTGCATTTTATATGGATGAAATTTATGCATTTTCAATGCTTTTCTCATAGTCTCGCGTGACATTCCCGTCTGTTCTGATACTGATCGTAAGGAGCTCGTGGGCTCTGCAGCAAATGTTCCCAAAACTTCAATTTGAGCTGCTTCATTTAGTACTCTGGGGTTATTTCTTTTTTTATTTGTCACTGAACCAGTTTCGTAAAACTTATTCACCAAATCAAGCACATACCGGTGACTTACATTACAATTTGGATGTCCCTCGTTAAAAAGACATGCCGCCCTTCGTGCGCACTTTCCAACTTCGCCATAAATTACAATCATTTCAATTCTGTCTTGAAGAATGTAAACTAATTTTACACTTTTATACACTTATTAAAGTAATTCCTAAACAGCCCAACAGGTACAACGGTATTCACAATACTACCACATAGTTCAAATTTGCTAACCAATTTATTGCCGGAAAACAGAAACTTTTTACAGCAGAAGTAGCAAAAAAGGAAGGCAATACAGTACAATTTCTGCGATGACACTTAAAAATTCAGCATTTAATAAACACAACTTTACTACCATCTACGTTTTACTATTAGACTACTTTTTTATGTAAAGTGTTTGGAGCTAATGGCTAATGTTACCCCTAATAAAGGGTTGGAACGGTACCACCTAATATTCTAACCAGTTCTGGCCAAACCATGCATCTCAGTATAGGCGTTCTAATAATTACTTCTGTTAGTTTAGAACGCAATTTTTCGGAAAATGCTCATCAAAAAATAATAAGTCAGGGTACCATTGGAACAAGAATTGAACGCCCATCAAAATGATGTGCTACTTGACCCCCCTTCCCATTTAAAATTCTAAGGGTAACATCTACCCCTCCTAGGGAGTTGAACCACGAGGGCTACAAATAGTCCTTGAAAGTGTCCCCCTTGACAATAAAATTGACCTGTTTTTTCGATTACTCATATTGTTTACTGGAAGGAAGATATTAAGGGTGGGAAGTTTTCAAATTGACACCCTGTATATATAAAATATAATACACAAAAAAGCATTAATACACGTTTTTAAAAATTGTTGTCATACATATATAAAAAATATACACTAACTACACAAAAACATTTATAGTCATTGATAAAATAAGAAAAAATCACATACATTCACCCGGTATCATTGAACCAAGTGTTTGACTCTTTCATTTTTTATTTCCATTTTTTAGGTCACGTCTGAAAGTAGAACATAGTATGTCGAAGTGGTTCAAATCTACATTATTAGCATTCCTTACCATTGTTGTTAAAGGGCTGTGGTGCCCGTAGTTTCGGTAATGATGTTTAATGGAAGGTATGTTGAACATAGTTTGTAAAAGTTTCAGTATTAACTTCCTTTAAACTTTTTTTATTGAAGTTTTTTAATTGCCAGTTGACAATTTAAATAACTACATGCAGCATAAGCGCAGACTTTATAATCAATAAATTCTCACCATCACATGAAATATATTGATTTATTAGTTACATTAAAAACTTTTTCCTTCATAATCGTGTTTGTTATCATATTACACGATTTATTTGTGAAATTCTGCATCTAATGGAAAAAATAGGTTTTCGATTCATAAAAATGTGAGAAACACATATCACACAGAAATAAAAAAAAATTTTGGCCACGTTATATGAAATGTACATAATCGAAACAAAATATCTTTTGTATATCCTCATCAGTTGTCTCAAACGGATTCCGCCATAAAAAAAGGTCGTTCATTGAGATTATGGCGAATAAATAGAAAAAAATTCCATTTCTCGAAAAAAAAAGCTTTTTTAAGAAAAACTATCGATATTAACACATTCGCTGCCGAACAATATTTCTTGTCATGCTGAGGGGCAAATAATAATATTTAAAAAAAAATGTTTTCACACTGTACTTGTGTTTCTTGTAACATAAGCTGAAGCGGCACATGCAAATTTTTATGATTTTATTTAAACAAAAAAATGTATCATAGGTCGATACATCGGCATATTACCATAAAGATACTGTCTCAGTGCCGTTTGTATCACATGTAAAATGTTACCATATTGGAAAAATAATACGTCCAGACAATGAAAAATATTTTTTATTAAAATAAAAAACCAACACAAGTTATAAAAGTAAAATAATAGTTTAAAAACAGAAAAAAAAAACTAAAAAAATTGTTATTTGTTATGGTACAGACGAAATCATGGCTGCATGCACAATCCAGGCAAATCAGGACATGTATTACAAAAAAATTTAGTTAATTTTTGAATTTTTTTTCTATAGCAAACCTTACATCTTTTACGCATAGGTCTCCCGGTATCATTATTATGATATTTAGATGGTAAATGCTGACTATAAAAGTCAAGAGCACCCTGGAGTTTGATCGTCATTATTCGCCATCTCAAAAACAAATGAACCTAACCACACAAAAACCAAGCACGAGGAGAATGTCCCTACTGTCTATAGGAAGTGCCGACGCACACTTAACCGCCTAAGCCGAATGCCGGTTGAGTACTAAGGCAAAGGATTTTCAGTTGCCGATGTAACAGAAGTTGATACAGCGGCATCTCAGCAATGTAGTCGATGTATCAGGGTATGTTACATTGGCAGTGAATGTGTTAACCATAGGAAATATTCAATGAAACCCGTCAATATTGACAAAAATATACCTATTTTCATAAAATACCATTAATTTGTCATGTAGAAACCAAAAAACTGAAAGAAAATCAGAGTTGTCAATTGAAAAAACAATGTTGGAATCCGTTCAGAAAAGACTGAATACCTTGTGTAACTGCTATCATTTTTATTTCATAGAGCTCAGAAAATAGTATAATTTTGCTGAAAATATCACCTATCTATCTATTATTGAGTGGATTCGTTTTGATTTCGAGAGATCTATAAATCTTTTCTTATGAATGGGTGACCTCGAAACAGCTGTCAAAGGTTGGAACTCTCGGAATCAAATCGAAAAATACTCTATTTTCACTTATTACCCTAATAGATATACGGAAGATCGCGCTCTTGTTGCAGGACCCTGTATTTTCTACTGTTATAATTTCACCATATTTATCGGCTTGTTTGTATTTTTTACTGATTCTGTCGCAATGTTATTGTATTATTGTTGTGAGTTCTATTATAAGCTTTCAGTATTTGTGATGAGTTATACACCTATCTTGTTTGTTGAATTCTTCCCATGCTAATCAATTTTATTGTATTTTTAAATTCATTGCATTGCAACTTGTGTCTCAAAATTATGTTTATTTTTTATTTATCTGAATTCAGTTTTGCGACAGGTGAAACTCCCACGTTTTTCTCGAAACCTTCATCACTCAATATGATCACTCCGTACATTAATCTCACCACTTCTCTATCATATATCTCCTTTTTTGTGTGAAATATTATCGGGGATATTTCAAGAAAGTGCAGTAATATTGATCAATCTTGAAGTCCGATGGATTTATGGAAAATAATTTTTGAGGAATTTAATCTTCTGAGTCGATCCACAACAATGAAACAACTGACTCAGGAATTTAATCAGAGAATATTGCGAGATACTCTCTGGTAATTAAGATGAAAAGAAACAAAAACTTGTGATGTTTAAAATTTATACGAAGTGAATTTCAAAAACAGACAATGCTTTGACTGAAAATAGTAATTTTAGGTAGAATGAGAGTCTAATGAGAGCTTTCATACCATCAGATCTGTAATTTTCATAAAACATCGTACAAATTAGGTGTGGAAACTTGAAGGGACGCATGATATCATTGTTCGATAATAACGATAATGTATTTATTCACCAATTAAAATTTAGTACACAGTAAGAAAGAACATGAGCGGTAAATAAATATAAGAGACCCATAGGAGGTCAGGACCTGGAGCGTGGGAAAAGGATCTGGAAGGTTGGGAAAGGACCTCGAGCGTGGGAAGGACCTAGAGCGTTATATGGGATGAACATGTACAGAGTGTGTCTCAAATTTAAAGTTGAAGTTGTTGTCTCTGGAAGTTGTGAATAAGCTTGGTACTGATTCAAATTGTAACAAGGGGTTTACTTATTCACTTAATATTGCTGTATAGAAAACAACCAAGCTTGAACATTCCGTCGAAAATATTCTCATCACTTTGGAACTCTCTAGAAGTGTTCAGAACCCTATTAGATTTCAGCTGTTTGATTGTTGCTAACAGTGACAGGCATGGTAGTAGGACATGGACCGTCGTTAGATGAAGTTTCACAAAAATATTCCTGTCAGAAAAAATGTAATAATGTCATTTTGATAATGGAAATATGATCTTCGGGATGGATATGAAGTTGATGCAATGCTAAAAGTAGGGACTCATCGCCTCAGAAAATACGTATAATGGATTTGTAATAATAATTTTGACCGTCTTTTACGAGAATGGTCCCGGAAGTACCTGGCCTGACCTAGAGATGGCGGTAGTTTCCTGAAAAATACCATTGTATTAGAAAGTACACAATCTATACAGCATATGTTTCAAGTTTGCAGACGCCACGTTGTTTAGTATTTGTTTGGCAGCAATCAATAGTAAACGTTTTCAGTGAATTAGTACACATGGAAAAAATTGGTCATCGTTATGTGATACAATACTTTTATTTGAAAGACCTTAGCCCAACCAATATAAAAGCTGAACTAGATTCTACTCTGGGTGAGACTGCTCCTTCGTTATCAACAGTAAAATATTGGGTAGTAGAGTTAAAACGAGGACGTACGACCTGCGAAGACGAGCATGAGATGAGATGAGATGAGGATGATCGTCGACTGAAAGTGTGCGAGCTAGCAGACATAATAGGCATTTCAAAAAGTGCGGTACATCGCATGATAACTGAAAATTTGTACATGAGAAAGCTGTGCGCAAAATGGGTGCCGCGTTTGCTCACAATGGAACAAAAACAGTGTTATGAAGATACTTTCATCGAGTGTTTGGCAAGGTTTCAAAGAGATAAAGCCGAATTTTTGCGCCGTTTCATAACCATGGATGGAACATCGGTCCACCACTTCACACCCGAAACAAAAAAACAATCGAAGCAATGGACTGAAAACGGAGAACCAGCTCCAAAGAAGGCAAAAACCATTTCATCTGCAGGCGTTGGTTTTTTGGGATGCGCGTAGGATAATTTTCATTGACTATCTTGCAAAAGGAAAAACTATCAAAGGCGAGTATTATGCAAACTTATTGCAACGTTTGAGCGAAGAAATCAAGCAAGAACAGCCGCATTTGGCTAAGAAGGAAGGTTTGTTTCATCAAGACAATGCACCAGCTCACACATCCGTTATTGCAATTGCCAAAATTACTGAATTAAACTTTGAATTGCTACCTCATGCACCCTATTCGCCAGATTTAACCTCCGCGGATAATTTTCTGTTCCCAGACCTCAAAAAATGGCTCGGTGGTCAAAGATTTGCCAACAATGAAGAGGTTACGTCTGCAGTTAATGGCTATTTTGAGGAGCTTGGCGATTCTTATCATAAAAGGGGTATCGAACTTATTGAACATCGCTTGGAAAAGTGTGTGGAGCTGAAAAATAAATATATATATATATAATTATATATATATATATACTTTTGGTAACACCCTCGTATATGACGTTGAGTTTATGTTTCAGGTATGTAACAATCAAGTAAATTCTACAGGGAATCTATGGTAGGGGTAGAACTTACGAATATTCCTAACTTGCCTTAATGTGTGTCTATCTATTATAGTATTCAGAACACATCATGAAATGATCGCGGAGTCAAATTCATAACACGAAGCAATCATCATTTAAATCCTATTATCCGCAGCTCCGCCTAAAATGCAAGAACTCGTTCCATTAGCAGTAGACAAAAAACTCCACAAACAATGCTGAAACACAAAAGGGAATTCTAAATCTTCTTCCGTGCTATCTCAATCTAGATTAGGACTCGTTTGTTTTCGTTTAATTATGTATTCTCGGAATGTTTTCCACAACTCGTGAATTACTTATACCTCTGCACTAATTGTATTGCGAAGAAAAAAAAAGAGAACCGCATGATAAGACGTACGTAAATTGTGTTAGGAGGAGAAGTCGTGGAATTTTGTTGGGGTCACTTTGATTGTACGAATTCTCTTGAGATGGTGCAAAATTTACAAAAACACGCTTGAAATTATGATGCGCCGTTTGGGTAAAAAGTGTTTTTGCAAATATAATGAAATTTATATGTGAATGTATTTATTAGTGGTAGCAATATTTTTTATTTTGCTTTCCGATATATTTATTTATGGTCAAACACAATATATTTATATTTCGAGCATTCAAATAAATTAATATTTTGGAACTTCTGGTGTGAATACAATTCAAGAAAAAGAAACTAACCACACCAAAACTACGTCACAATCAAACTCGACGCACATTTCGCCAACAAAGCATCTTCAGTACGCTTTTAGCTCCTGAAGATAAATTCAGTATATTCTTAGCCTACTAAAGAACCAAACAAAATTTCAATGTCAAAATATTTTATTACTCAACATATTCTCCTCTTAATTGGATACATTTATTACAGCGAACCTGCAACGTCTCTAGAACTTTCAAAAAAAATGTTTCTTCTTTCTCTGCAAACCATACCTCCACAGCTTTTATTACCTCGCCGTTGGAAGAAGATTTACGACCTTTTAAACTTTTTTTCAGTTGAGGAAAGAGATGATAGTCGGACGGAGCCAAATCTGGTGAATGAGGGGGGTGTTCTAGTGATTCAAACCCTAAATCACCAATTTTTTGCATGGCAACATGAGATTTATGTGCAGGGGCGTTGTCCTGCAATAACAAAACACCTTTGGATAGCTTTCCGCGTCTTTTTTCTTCAATTTTTTCCCCTAGAGTAATCTCCAGTTATTGTTCTACTCTTATCCAAAAAATCAATCATGATTACTCCATGGCAATCCCAAAAAACTGAAGCAAGAACTTTTCCAGCAGATTTTTGGACACGAAACTTCTTAGGTCTTGGAGAACCGGAGTGTCGCCATTCCATCGATTGTTGCTTTGTTTCTGGATCGTAGAAATGTACCCAAGTCTCATCCATAGTAACCATTTGGTTTAAGAAGTCAACATCGTTTTCAAATCGAGCACAGATCGAAAGCGATGCTACTACACTTGTGCGCTTTTGGTCAACAATCAAACATTTTGGGATCCATTTTGCAGCAATTTTTCTCATGTCCAAATTGACGTGAACTATATGATGAACGCGTTCGTATGAAATATTCAATGCCGTTTTAGCCCAATTCGACGGTCTGTTAAAATCATGTCATAAACTGCATCGATATTTTCGGGGACTGATACAGAAACTGGCCTTCCCGATTGGTCATCATCTTCAATGGAAAATTTACCTCTTTTGAAGCTTGCAGTACAATTTTTCACGGTCGCATACGAAGGACATTGATCACCAAGGGTATTAAGCATATCTTCGTAAATCTGCTTACCTCTCAACCCCTTTAAATACAGGTACTTGATGATGGCTCGATACTCCAATTTTTCGATTTTCACAATTTCGGTGGACATGTTATTTCTTTTAATTTATTGCGTAACTTTGGTTTACTTTTTTAACGTCGAACTTTACACTGACACTTCTAATAAGCTATTGTTCGTTGATATGGTAACGCAATATTTTGTTTATGCAGGGAACTGGTCTAGGCTAACTAGATATCAATAAATCCTCGTATCCAATCTCTTTACGAAATTGAGGAATGTATTGCCAAATATTGATAATCTGGTTCTGGCCGATGCAGGGCATGTACACAGAATGTGTTTAGATGTTTCATCATCCCCCATGCATAGCCGGTACTTTGCATCTTGTGCAAATCCGATTTTATGCATGTGATGTTTGAGTTTGCAGTGGCTAGTATTCAAACCTACCATAACTCTGAGATGTGCTATACTGAGTTCAACAAATTCGATGGAACTCTCTGCGATCTCATATAATGGCCTTTCCTGGTATTCGCGGGTGTCAACCGCTCAATCTCCTGGCGAATATTTTCTTTACTTTCTTGACCGAAGCGAAACATTTATTTACGTCGTGCCACTTGAAAGATTCAAACGTGAAATAATAATTTCGAGGTCTCACTCATTGATCATGGCCACTCAACAATCAAGTCGACCACACATTTTATGTTTCGCTGGTGACTTGATAAAGAAAATAATTTGCATTGTTGAGAATCGAAAAGTAAATTTTAAAAATATTTGACTTTCCCACAATGCGGAGTGGAAATTTTTTCTCGCTCATGAATATTTTTAGAAAATGTTTTCTCGTCTGTAACTCAGAAAATTTTCAAAATATTTATGAGCTCGAAAAAATTTCCGGAAATAATTTGACCGTTAGTGGTATTACTAGTGAAAATTGTGTATTGTGATAATTGTGTATCAGCTACCCTTATCAAAGATTACGAAGTTGATGAGTAATGAATAAAGTGGGCTGGCTATTGTCGATGAGAACTTTGAGTCAGTCTAGTTCTGATCGTGCATGCGGCAGTGGTTCTATGAATTGTGTGATTTATTTCGAAACGTGTCCGATCCGAAAATAAGGTGAAGAACGTGAGTACAGAATTACAAAGCAATAAAAATTATAATAAATATCGAATAAGTACAATATAGACTTGTAGTATACATGTAGGCATACAGTGGTACAATCAAATCTGCATAGTCATGAAAATGTGCTATACAGGATAAGAGGGAACTGAATAGATGCAACAGGCAAGGGGTACTGAATGGTTTGTAGGCAAGATCTATGTACAAAGACGCCTGTGAATGGTGATTCAGATGCTTGTTTTGCATGTTGGTCTGCTTTTTCATTGCCTTCAATTCCCCTATATCCGGGCACCCACAAAAGTGTAACCTTGTGTAACTCCAAAAAACACTTTTTGAATAGTTGGTTGCTCATTTTATACAGCAGTGCCTGTGAGCTGCTCAGATTGGTACGGGAGGCCGTGGGTTTCACCAGTTTGATAGGTAGATCCTTTGACAAAAATTAGATACTTGAAATTAAAGAAAATAAAGATACTATATGGGCACCAGGTTCTTTTTATGAAAATACCGAAAACACGGATTTTGGCATTTTGGATGTACTTTGTTCTTCTCAAGGGTAATACAAAATATATTCTGAAAACACTATAGCCACAATAATTATTGACAAGATGAGCTGTTTATGTTTTTAAATTTGAAGATACTATAAAAAATATTTATATAATTGAATTGGTTTGAAATTCTTGGTTTATAAAAAAAAAGTGAGACGGTTTGAGTTTATATATTTGGAAAGTGTGTTATCGCTTACAAATGACTGGTTTGTTTACTTTTTATGATCAGTGTTTGCGATGGTGTAGAAAGACTTAGTCCAGAGCTCTACTTCAACGTAAGATGTAGGAGCCTAGTAGGGTGTCAAGAGACAGATGTTTACTCTACTAGCTGGATGAAGTTTGTAGTAGCTTATCTGGTATATTAGAGAAAGAAAATTATTGATCTTCCTTATCAACAAAGATAAATAATTTTGGATAATCTCCAAACTGAGGAGGAAGAGAGAGTGTAAAGTGAAATTGTAACGAGGAAGTGCAACGAGAAATTTCTTCGACAAAGATAAATCAAAGATATATCTCCACACTGAGGAGAAAGAGAGTACTGGAAGAGTACTTCGATATTAAATTTCACTTAGCAAATGAAAGGTTGTTAGGGCATTAGATTTTCTCTTTGGCTATGCCTTTCCATCTAAACGTGGCTAGTGAGTGATCCAAAATAAATCATACCATCTTAAGTCAGTCTAGCTTCTACATATTGTGATTAAATGAAATGAAAGCAATGACTCACCCACGAAATCCGTACTCCTAGCTACCTGACCAGTCCTTGGCACAGATCACCAACCAGGTTCAGGAGGAGTGCCTGTAGCTCCTATTTACTGTTCACACTTTATCAGGTTGATATTTTCTGAACGTTGTATCACTGAGAATCATAAAGCAGGAACTGAAACAGGTCCAATTGATGTTTAAAGTCCAAAAATAATAGAATTATTCGAAATTATCACATGTGAATCATCACTTTCAGAGGTTATGTTATAGACTAGTTAAATTTTGACAATTTCGGACCGACTCATCAACGGGCGATACGAAACGTTATTCAAATGTTAATAAGATATCAGGATTACATTAAATTATTTGAGATTGAAAATATTTATAAGTGACGCTCAGGTGGCCATCTTTGTTTCACCTGTACGTGAAGCCAAGTCGCCAAAATGAATTTAAAACATTTAAAGGAAAATCTGCCAAATAGTCGATATGTGGATCGATACGATCAAAGAATCGAATTCAAATTAATCGTTATAAAATATACGACCTTTCATTTCTTCGTTGTGGAAAATCAATACATTTCCCGAAGAGTAACTTAAAACAACGAAACGCCTTGAATGCTCGCTTCAGAAAGGGACGATGAAGTGCTCCCAGAAAGGAAATCACCTTACCTCTCGCTCTTTCTATCTGCAGTGTTACTACCCAGTCAACACATAATGGTCTCAGAGATGGTAGTGGGATTCACATTCATGTTTTAGATCACACCAGTGAATTGCAAAGTGACTTCCATTATTATCGCATAAACGTCTATTCGGTGCCCCGTTGGTCACATCGAGACATCAAAATGTGATGCAAAATGTGACTCGAAATTAGCCCCATGTGACATTCCATTTATACTTCGGAATCGAATGCACATCGAGACCCTTTCGATGTAACAATGTGAAATTGAAAGAAGGACTGGTACTCATTCAAAAATGCGCTTAACTTTCTGATTCTCCTGTATGTCAAGAATAAAAGAAAGCTCACCATGTTTCAACATTAATAGAAATTATACCTCAATGTTATTATTCTTACTAATGAATTACGGTTCATATGGAATGGAATGCTAGAAAACAAATGCGTGAGTTGATTCCGTAGTATATACTTTTCACAAACAAAAAAAAAATGTGTCAAACTTTGTCAAAACCATAAAAAAACAATATACAGAAATGTAGAAAAATCTATTATCCAACTTCAATCCTCTGGACAAAAATGTCTTTGATGCGAAATCAGTACCTATCCTGAAAATGCCAAATTCTGTAAATCAGTGAATTTACCTTTCTACCATTCTACTCACCGTTCCAGTCCTTGAAGGGATACAGTTCTTGGTAGGAATAATAATTGGGCAATGTTAATAGACACATTTGATTCAATTATTGTAATAAAAATAATCGAACAGAACACTACACACTATCAGAAGTACCTGTAGAATATTCAAAGGATGGCGTCATCCAAATACAGATTCTACTTGACTCTCGGCTCGACAAACAACTCCAGCCATTTTGTGTCGTGATGGTGATGTCATGCTCAATTTTCTTACCAACCTAATTCCTTCTATACCTATACCTATTCCTTCTATACAAAATCGCAATGAAACCAAAATTCATGTTAATGTGTTTGCAATTTTCCTCACATTTTGTGCTCAAAGCTACACTAACGAGAAGAGAATTGTGAACAATTCATAAAATTTGGCATCACTTAGTTGTAACAGTGATGTCTAAATGTTACCATAATAATCATGAAAGCAACATCTCCTAGATGTTTGTGTTAACTGGGCAATGCAGTAATGTTGTATTTCACATCACAGAATAATAAGGTGCATCGGAACAAACTATAATTGGAACAAACTACCTAAATGAGATGTTCGGAATGAACTATATCATTCAGATGTGGAATCTATTTAATTGTGATTTAATTCCAGATGGAAATTATAAAAGGAACGCAATGTTTTACATCTCGCTACACTTGTTTTGTTTGTGGTTTCATGCTCTGTGTAGAAACTGAACTGACGGATTCAATTCAACGGTCATGAAGGGCTCTAGTTATTTTCTGTTGCATGCTTGTCAGCGAAATTTCTGATGGACAAATGGTAGATGAACTATGGATTGTAAATCCACTATATTATATCTGAAAAGAAAAGAAATTATGTGAATAATGAAAACAAGTTCACACAGTCTATATTATATCCCTCTAAGATATGTATCATATGTTGCACTATTTCTATCTCTCTTTTCTTCATATCCACTGTACATGCGATTCATCGAAGATGTTATGCGAGGGAAAACTTGCGAACTAGGACTTCCACTCGATAAAATGGGTTTCATAACCGGCGGCACTTTCTGGAAAGGTTCCCATCGAATTTCGCGAAGTTTATGTTCTATCGAGTTGCATACTGAGCGGAGTTGGAAATATGTGATACAGTTTCCCGAAATGGATAGGCACTCCATTTTCTCGAAACAAAATCGGGCCGGAAGCGGAAAACTTCGCGTGTTACTTTGGTACGAGTGTGCATAGACCTGCAGGCGTTCAGATGCATTTCTTTCAGTAAGAAATTCGATAGTTCCTTCACCTTCCTTCGACCAACCCCATCTCTTCAGATCGGTATCAAAGCGTTTGCGGACACATGTTTAAGGAAAAAACAGTCTCATTTTGACCTGAAAAATACACTTGATACTGAATTTTGAAACAATCTGTATAAAAACTATCATGGAAAAAATACGCACCACTATTAGATCATTTGGGGGATTTGAAAATCTGACCAGCCACCTTTAAGTGCTGTATCTTGAGATATAATTTCTTTTTGGAAATATAACGGTAAATATTTTATGAAGATGTTTGGGTTTACGTCATAGATTGCTATAGAATGTTTTTTCTTAGCATTGGTGATAAATTTGAACAAAAAATGATTGTAAGTTGTGTATTTTCACCGGTTAAAGTATTTTTGAAGCTAAAAACGTGAAATGCAGCAGTTATTAACTGTATAAAGATAACCAAGAAATAATGGGATCAAAGAAGAATATTGTATCCTACTTGAATTATGACAAAAAAAATATTTTTGTGGAGTCACAACTAATTGTAATATAATTATGATTTTCGCATGATCTATCATCGCTCCTTCGTTTACCCAGACTCTCAAGTCCCGCAACTTCAAATGGGCTGCTATTGCCTTCTTCTTCAACCTCAGCAGTACCTCCAACACTGTGGTTGTAGTCGTCCTCATTGCACCCGTTATTCCCAAACAGGACAACCTCTAGAACTTGTTAAGTCTTCGGCCCATTATGCTGCTCTGTTCGCCTCTCCTCAGTTGCCGTAGGATCGACATACAATTTTGAATAATCCTGTCTATATGCGGCCTCCATGAAAATTTGAAGTTCAGGATGACCCCCAGGTATTTGACCTGCTGGACTAGCTCCTTCTCTTTCCCTGAGTCCGTCTTTCTTCCTTCTTTCTGTGGACAGGATCATGTCTGTTTCTGTCAGATTCACTGAGAGCTCTGCTGCACCGCACAATCTTTCAGTGATCCTGCGGGATGCTTGAATACGATCACAAACGACTCCAACGCATCATCCGGTTATTAGGACAACTCCATTGTCCGCGTATACCTGTGCCTCCAAACCTTCATTTGTGATTTTACCCAGGGCAGCTTTCCTGAGGACAACCCCCCTGACCTCGTATTAAATACCTCGACCTTTTTCCTCGTTAGCGACGATACAACCCAGCTGATCATCGGGTGAGGCGTTCCTCTGACCTTTAGTGCTGCCTTTATAGTCGCTGTCATTGCCTTGTCAAATTCGCCTTCATCAAAAAACGCTCCTAAATGTTACCTCTTTGAACCTCAATGTCTTTTCGATCCTTCGCACTACAGTGTGGAGGGCCGATATTCAGTCGACCTTCCGTTTCTGTATGCATGTTGATTTCTGTGGAAGGGGCTAACCCTTAGAGGCACCTCCATCAGGAATCTGTCCATCACGTTTCAAGCAGGAGAGGTGTTAGGCTGATTGGTCTAAATGACTTAGCTATTGTGTAGTATCTTTTTCTCCGTCTTTAGAGTAAGGACTACTCTCGCTGGCTTCCATATTTTTGGAACCTACTCCAGCGCTATACTGGTCCGGAATATCCTTCCCAAGATTGGGGTAAGAAGATCCAGGCCCTTCTGTAGCAATTCTGCTCCTAAACTCTTGTATGTTTTCATTCTAGCCTAAGTGATTCTTTCTATGTTTTTTATTTATATTGACAAACAACGTGACGGATTCAATATCATGCAAATGATCATGAAAGACCAATACAGATTATTATTATGACCTCCCGGATGAATTGAAAGATTCAAATTCGCTATCTACGAGGATGTATTGATATCTAGTTAGCCTAGACCAGTTCCCTGCATAAACCAATTATTGCGTTACCATAGCAACGAACAATAACTTATTAGAAGTGTCAGTGTAAAGTTTGACGTCAAAAGAGTAAACCAGAGTTACGCTATAAATTAAAAGAAAAAATATGTCCACCGAAATTGTGAAAATCGAAAAATTGGAGAATCGAGCCATCATCAAGTACCTGTATATAAAAGCGTTAAGAGGTAAGCAGATTTACGAAGATATGCTTACTACCCTTGGTGATCAATGTCCCTCGTACGCGACCGTGAAAAATTGGTCTGCAAGCTTCAAAAGAGGTAAATTTTACATTGAAGATGATGACCGATCGGGAAGGCCAGTTTCTGTGTCACTCCCCGAAAATATCGATGCAGTTCATGACATGATTTTAACAGACTGTCGAATTGGGCTAAAACGGATATCTGAAGCACTGAATATTTCATACGAAAGCGTTAATCATATAGTTCACGTCAATTTGGACATAAGAAAAATTGCTGCAAAATGGATCATCAAATGTTTTAATGTTGACCAAATGTTGAAAAAAATTCGAAAACGATGTAGACTTCTTAAACCGAATTGTTCCTATGGATGAGACTTGGGTACATTTCTACGATCCAGAAACAAAGCAACAATCCATGGAATGGTGACACTCCAAAAATCTGCTGAAAAAGTTCTTTGAGTTTGCCATGGAGTAATCATAATTAATTTTTTGGGTAAGGGTAGAACAGTAACTGAAGATTACTATTCGACATTACTGACCACTCTACAGGAAGAAATTAAAGAGAAAAGATGCGGAAAGCTATCCAACGGTGTTTTGTTTTTGCAGGACAACGCCCCTGCACACAAATCTCATGTTGCCATGCAAAAAATTAGTAATTTACGGTTTGAATTACTAGAACACCCCCCTTATTCACCAGATTTGACTCCGTCCGACTATCATCTCTTTCCTCAACTGAAAAAAAGTTTAAAAGGTCCTAAATTTTCTTCCAACGAGGAGGCAATAAAAGCTGTGGAGGTCTGGTTTGCAGAGCAAGAAGAAACATTTTTTGAAAGGTCTAGAGACGTTGCAGGTTCGCTGTAATAAATGTATGCAATTAAGAGGAGAATACGTTGAGTAATGAAATATTTTGACGTTGAAATTTTGTTTGGTTCTATTGTAGGCTAAGAATTTTTCAATTCATCCTCGTACTTATTCTTTTAATATTCCTGTATAGAAAACAACCAAGCTTGAACATTCCGTCGAAAATATTCTCATCATTTTGGTACTCTCTAGAAGTGTTCAGAACCCTATTAGACTTCAGCTGTTTGATTGTTGATAACAGGGACCGGCATGGTAGTAGGACATGGACGTTCGTTAGATGAAGTTTCACTGAAATATTCCTGTCAGAAAAAAATTTAATTCTGAACTGACTCAATGATAAATGAGTTGGAATACTGATGATGGAGTATTCCTTTTTAGTTAAAAAATACCCAAAATATATATATATATATATATTCAACTATTGTCAGCCATCAGACTACACACTAGGGAAAATAGTAAGGGATATTGAAGAAATGGTGGTCATGAACAAAGAACATTGAGCATTTTGATAATGGAAATATGATCTTCGGGATGGCTATGACGTTGATGCAATGCTGAATATTGGGACTCATCGCCTCAGAAAATACGTATAATGTATTTGTAATAATAATTTTTTTTTTACGAGAATGGTACCGGAAGTACCTGGCCTGACCTAGAGATAGCGGTAGTTGCTTGAAAAATACCATGGTATTAGAAAGTACACAATCTATACAGCATATGTTTCAAGTTGAAAGATGCCACGTTGTTTAGTATTTGTTAGGCAGCCATGAATATTAAACGTTTTCAGTGAATTGGTAAACATGGAAAAATGGGTCATCGTTATGCGATACAATACTTTTATTTGAAAGGCCTTAGCCCAACCAATATGAAAGCTGAACTAGATTCTACTCTGGGTGAGACTGCTCCTTCGTTATCACCAGTAAAATATTGGGTAGCAGAGTTAAAACGAGGCCGTACGACCTGCGAAGACGAGCATCGCAGTGGTCGACCAGAAATGTTGAAGAAAATCCACAAAGCGGCACTGGATGATCGTCGTCTGAAAGTGCGCGAACTAGCAGACATAGTAGGCATTTCAAAAAGTGCGGTCGCATTATAACAAATACAGCGTCGTGAAGATGTTTCCATCGAGTGTTTGGCAAGGTTTCAAAGGAATAAAGCCGAATTTTTGCGCCGTTTCTTAACCATGGATGGAACATCGGTCCACCACTTCACACTCGAAACAAAAGAACAATCGAAGCAATGGACTGAAAACGGAGAACCGGCTCCAAAGAAGGCAAAAACCATTTCATCTGCAGGCGTTGGTTTTTTGAGATGCGCGTGGGATAATTTTCATTGACTATCTTGCAAAAGGAAAAACTATCAAAGGCGAGTATTATGCAAACTTATTGCAACTCTTGTTCTCCAAGACCTTAGAAGTTTCGTATCCAAAAATCTGCTGGAAAAGTTCATGCTTCAGTTTGTTGGAATTGCCATGGAGTAATCATGATTGATTTTTTGGATACGGGTAGAACAATAACTGGAAATTACTATTCGACATTACTGACCACTCTACGGAAAAAAATTAAAGAGAAAAGATGCGGAAAGCTATCTAGATGTGTTTTGTTTTTGCAGGACAACGCCCCTGCACACAAATCTCATGTCATGCAAAAAGTTCGGGATTTAGGGTTTGAATTACTAGAACACCCCCCTAATTCACCAGATTTGGCTCCAACCGACTATCATCTCTTTCCTCAACTGAAAAAAAAGTTTAAAAGGTCGTAAATTTTCTTTCAACGAGGAGGTAATAAAAGCCGTGGAGGTCTGGTTTGCAGAGCAAGAAGAAACATTTTTTTTGAAATGTCAAGAGACCCTGCAGGTTCGCTGTAATAAATGTATTAAACAATTAAGAGGAGAATATGTTGAGTAATAAAATATTTTGACATTGAAATTTTGTTTTTCTACATTCATGCAAAAAGCAAATTTGTATTGAACTATATTCAGTGGAAAAAGAAGTTCTTTATTGCACTACTGCAATAAAGTTTTTATTGCACTCATCTGTCATTCTACTTCAACGTACTGTCATCATGACAAACATAAACGTTTAAACCTACTACATATTTAGCAGATATTCTGTAAGATTGGCATTAGGTATTTCACTACGAAATATTCATATTGAAAATTGCACCAATTGTTCATTCACTTTCAACATTGAGGGTAAAAATAAAGTTTGAGTTAAATTGTTCGTAACGTATTAGTTCCTGTTTCAATGCAAATCGATATTAATAATAAAGTATTCAAGTTGCGCTTTTCATTTTCCTACACCTAGTGCCGCACCTCAATAAATCAATTTTTGCTTTTTGCATGAACGTAGAAAAAATGTTGTATGCAACTCGTGCAAAAATTGTTTATTGCACTCGACGTGTTGTCCAACTCGGCCTAACGGCCTCGTCGGACAATTTAACGTCGAGTGCAATAAACATTCACTTTTTGAACTTGTTGCATAAATAACTATTGGTTCTATAGTATGCAAAGAATTTTTCAATATATCCTCGTATATTTGAATTAAAATTGAAGAACATCATACTGAATGAGTGCAGTCCTTGACTGCGATATTTATTGTTCTATGGTTATTTTGATATTTGACTGATATGTATTTTGCTGAGTGCTTGTATTTAATGCATTTTGATCTAATGTTTTTATTTATATGTGTTTCTATGTGAACTTTTTATTTTTTCATATAGGTACGATAGTCTTGGACTGAATAAAGGATTATTATTATTGGTAATGGATCACCAAAAGTATGCTCCATTACGGTATATGCGATAATATTCAAGGGACATGAAGTTGCAAAATGACATTGTTTATTTTCCCCGCTTCACCATCAAATTCCAAATTTAGCTTTTTTTCATGAAAACTATCCATTATTGTTCACCGTAACGAGGTGCTATATTGAACATTGAGCCAATTCCACCGAAAGCCTATTCCCCTGAGCTTCGTGCGTGGTCCTTTGAACTATCTAAAATGTTTTCTCCACTCTGTTTGGTATAATAATCCCCTTTATTGTCGGTTGGGATGCGGTGGGATACGATATACCCACGTGGATGGGATCCACATCCCAATCCATCCCACTTTACTTTCGCAATTCGTTATCAACTCCATATTTATCTTCCAGGATCCAACTCCAGCCTGCCGGCGGCGACTCGAGCAGCCTCCAGCGCCACGCTGTTATCGGAAGTGATTTCTCTGACGCGTTTGCGGCCTCACATCACGACAAGGAACAAACACATCCGGCTGCGGGAGTCGATGGATTGCGAGGCCGCCAGGAGCGACAATGAAGTCACGTTAGCGTAAGTTGTGGTGCGATGGGAGTTGCGGTGATTTAGCCTGTTTGATAGCGTAATTGAGACTTATGACGTACCTATATCTAACAAATCGATATCGTAGTCAGAGACAGAGTCAAACTATAGTACCTTTATTGTCCGAAGTTGAGAAAACTCACAGCTGGGTCTTCATCCCTGAAAAAAGAGAGTCGGAAACAATTTGTTTCGGAGTTTTCAGTGTCACAATTTTATTTTCAGTCGGGTTTGAAGGCCGTCATTTTTTTGAATTTCTTCTCAACGTTTCGCCAACGCGAGTGGCTAGCTTCTTGAGAGGCTTATAAATCATGTATAATCTCAGATGACTGGAGATTCCGTCTGCGAAGATTGTATTTATTCTGATTTAGGTAGTCTTAGGCGTTAATTGCCGTATCTGGATTTGACCCCTTTCTACCTGCCGGCTTATTGTCGATATCCTTTGTTATTTCAGAATTGCTTATTACCGTAACAGGGTTAAGCTTATTTTCGATAACATTAATTGACACCTTTTTGCCTGCTGTCTTATATTCGTAGGTTTCATTCCCATTCTTAGAAATTCCAAAATATCGATGATGATGGTAGTTATAGATTTAATATAGATATAATATCTATAACTACCAAAACCCTGAAGGGCATACGTTATAAAATCATTACAAATTTTGGCAGCTTGCTGATGGGCTATATTAGAGTATTTGGGATCGGAGATCATGAGTTTTTTGTCGAAACTTATAAACTCAAGGTGGCTGATCCAAAACGGTGTTTGAGATTTGTGATGTATGGACCGATTGATTCTAAGAAAAATTATTTATTGGAGTTTTTGGGATCGGAGGTCATGATTGTTTTATCTAATCTTAGGCGGCTCCAAAAGATTAGTTTTGCGATTTATGGATCATTTGATTTTATATAAAATGAAAATGGACAGAATTTATACTCTAAACTAACGAAAGTTTTATAGAAAAATACCCAAAAAATGCGTTAATTTACTAAGGAACTAACACCAAACATTATAATACTGATTAAAGGCAAACGAAAAATGTATAATGATGATAATAATAGTATAAGTATACGAGTGTTATATTACCATATACTACACTCTTAGGTACTGTATAAACGAGACATTGGTGTTGCCTTACCCTTCAGAATATATTGAGTCTGTAGTGGAGAATGAAAAATGCCGAATCTATTGGAACTACTCATGTTCCACCCTCATGCAAATACATGCCAATGAGCCTGATGTAGTACTCCTCTACCGTGAAAATGAGACGACTTTCGTCATAGAGATTTCAGCTTCTGAAAAAACGAGTATCGTCTGAAATGTTGACGAAAAACTGACGAAATATCGAAATTTACTCTTTGAACTCCGCAGTCTCTACCCAGACCATTCTGTAAAAATGGGTGTTCTGACAATAGGGCCCCACACTGCTTTCGAACCTAAAAATTATACCGACATGTTGCAAGATGTCAGAAATCATAGTGGGAAGAATGTAGAATGCTGTTATCTGCGCAGGGCACACGATTCTCGGACCCGATTTTGTTCACTTTGTTAAATTTTCAGTCCACCTCTCGTATCATCTGTTCATCTATCTTAGTCAGTAGATTTTGGACTACTTTGACCCTGTTGTCGACTACCTGAACTCTTCCCATAACTTTTTGGACTATATGTTTGATTTCTGGGCTTGATTCATCTTTGACATACTGACATAATCTTTAACAGGTCCGTTGTTTTCGTTGAAGGTACTTACATCATGATCAGATCCGAAATACTATTTTATTTTAATCTACACTGTAAATATTGTTTCTATCAGATTACATGATCCCGTATGGGTAATGCGTTGCCATGCATATATATGTAAAGTTACATAGCACATACAATATTATGTAAAGTCATCACTTGACTTTAAATGTGAATTTCCAATATATTCCACGTATTATCACTTGTATACTTATGTAATTTTCTCCATTATTCCAGATTTTACCATTACATTCAAGTAGTGCCAAGTGACTACACACTTTAATATGTAATATTGTTAATGTATTCAAGTATTTGTAGGGAAATACTATTTTTGTTGTAAATTAAACTTGTATTAACATGCATTTTCACATACCACAAATGTCATTTTCCACATATTTCTTGATAATTACTTGTATTATGGCTAATGACCATAGCAGTCGATGCCAAGACACCAAGGAAAAAAAAATTACTTGTATTTTTATGTGATTTTCCCCTAACTACAGATTTAACGGAAATTGTTACATTTCGTTCAGGTGTCTTTTGTCCATTGTCTTCAAGTAGTGTCAACTAACTTCACCTTGTATGAAAACTAGTGTCGTTTTTTCATCCGGAGGAGAGAAGACTGATTATAAGAAATTCTAAAGTCAACCGTAAAAATTAATGTAATTACTTCAATAGAAAAAAAAAAGAAAATTATCCATTTTTTCAACGTTGAGTGAATGAAATAGTGTAATTTGCAAAAATCTATCATTTCTCTTTTCTGTACCATCAGTTGAAGCGAAACACTTGATAGATCAGATCGTGATTATACCTGCAAATTCATTTTTTTTCTCAAATGTAACGATTACAGAGAAGTCTTCTTCAGAGTATATGATATACTACAATATTCCGTAATAGTATAGAGGAGGGAGGGGATCTGCAGAAAAGACTTAAAATCGGATTTTAAAATACTTTATTCATCTTAACATTATAATATATTGTTATATATTGAAGAAAAATAACTAAAACTCTCAAATCGTTCAAATACCACAATCAATAATTAAAACAAAATATCTTACTCTATACTTCAACTCTTTGAAATTAGCTAAATAGTTTAGCTGACCTCATGCGATTGCCCACTCTCCGATCGAATTGAGATGGTATCTATCCACTTAGGATTTGAATGTCACGTAAATACTCAAAATCATCTTACAGTTGAGTTTGCGCAACAGAAGTTTCGATTCGATTTCCTATGAAAATTTTGGTGTTATTCATAATATTATAAGGAACGAACAATGAATGTTTGATAATTTTTCCTCAGTACCTATTCACTCACCTGATATATAATCCGATAACAATTCGGCACCCACACACTCTCACAACATACAGAAGATGGCTTGTTCGTTTTTAAAACCTGTCTTCGTCAGTTGCCCAACGATTTTCACCTACCAACGTGAACTGTGAATGAGGATTGGGCCGAATGCCGGTAGGTGCGCATGCATGGCGATAGCATTATGGAAAATTACATTTAAACAAAAGAGAATTCACATATTACCTGGAATATTCTGTAAATTGGCATCATTCAGCTGTAACAATTCGTCGTTTTACTAATTAATTCATTAATTTACAGTCATCATGTAAACCAGCGGAAATTACTCGTAATTAAGCATTGAATTACATGCTCACTCTAAACACGGGAGAAATGCAGGACATTCACCTAATTCAACATTAAAATTTTAAATTACTTGTGCAATCAAGTTATAATACTAGGAGGAGTATGTATATATTACATTTTGGAATGTATTTTTCCATCCACTTTTTACTGTGTACTCTCTTCAGGATATGGCTTCCGTAGTAATTTTATTATTCCCCTCCCATCCTTTAATCAAATAACAATTACACCTCAAGAGCGCTCAAGATAAAAATGGCTCTCATTAAATCCGAATAAATGCGATGCTATTATTATAAGCTCCTCTTAAAGATCAACGCTATAAAAGCGATTAGATCCACCATCCGAGTTCAATGCGACATTATGCAAACTCCCTGTAATACTATGAATGCAAATCGCGAACCGAAAGGACTTAAAACGAATTAAAGAGTCGAATCACGTCCTTCGACAAATCCGATCTGAAGTTTGAGTCCTTTTGAGATTCGATCAATTGGGAAATTGCTCTTCTCGGGATACATATATCGGGTTTTCGTTTTCTCTTCCAACCACTTGAAGACGTGGGGAAGGGAATGAATAGGTAACTGAATTGCCGACTACCTGCCGATACTTTTCCGTATACCGGCGATCTGAATACTGATTCGTCGCGATCTTTTGACTCGGTGAAAAGTATGTGGGATTGAGGATGCAGTAATATTACAAGTGAATTTATTCAATTAATGTTGTGTCAATTTTTTTTTAATACAGGTTATGTTTCATTTCCATTTCTTGTTCTATAGATGGATAGATAAAAGAATAGATAATTATTCATCTCTGAAGTAATCACAAACAACAGTGTTATAGTTTATCCAATATCAGTTGAATGAGCTGTAAAACCGGATCAACACTTCAATTACTTCGCCTCTTTGAACGTACTTGCCGACCATAGGCGGAGATATTTTCTCTTACTTGGGTATAACTTTGCGTATTGCTTGCTGTATAGAAATTTGCGAATGTGTCTTGTTCTAATAATGAATATAATTGGGGAATTGCGCGTATATGGGTAAGGGACGTTGCTCGTAAGTAGGAGATTTGAGCCGGTTCTGGGCCTCCTCCCAAAAATGACGTCTTTAGAGTAAGGATAAACAGCAAATTTTATATAGAGGAGGAGGAGTATGTCGATTTTACCTAGAATCTAGGGAAAAACGTCGCATATCTCAAGAATTATCACCTATAAATAAACGTTAAAATGTTAAGATTTTTCCCTAGACCTAGGGAAAAAATTCACGAATTCTAAGGTTGGTCTAGAAATTATTGTTTCCAAGCAGGTAGGAGAATCTATTTGGCCTTGGGTTGATCGTACCTTCATGTGCAAGTTTAGTTGGCTAGTTATGTAAGCGTATTCATCGATACTTAATGCAAAAGCGAATGTAAAGTTGTTTTTGGCATTTTTCAGTAGGATTGTAGGAAGTTAGGCTGTTAGGATCAAACGATGACTGATACTTGTAATGTGTGGATATGATTTACAGTGTTTCTTGATATTTGGTATCAATAAAGAAGAAAGACTGAGCATTTCTCAAATGATTAAGTTTTACGACCTGATGAAATATTTGCATTGGACGGTTCGTGGATGATATGAAATGGATTGATATTGTGCATGGTATCGGAAGGGGGTTAGAGTACGGAATTGATGTTATATGGGCTGTTGAGAGGTTGCGAGGATGAAGATATGATCAATATTGATTTGGCGTTGAATAAGAATTAGATTGTAGGATCAGCTAAAACCTAATACTGATATAATGAATATTGTTGAATCATGTATGGGTTTGCTTTATAGTTTGATATATACCTAATAAAAAGCATGGAGTTGGAAAGTTAATCTGTTTTATGTTCAAAGGGATAAGATAATTGATGAATTGATCATTTCTGATCAGTGTATGGTTTCGATTTATAATATTCGTTGATACTTTACATATGAATATGAGCTGTATTATGCATTTCTCTAATGATTGGATGAATTAAATTGGAGTATTTCAATCATAAACATAATGCTGAATGTGTCTCTACGCTCACTGATGAAAATATAAGTGCTGAAAGGAATGCTAACATCATAGTAGAATATGGATAAAGTGACGTAGTTCAGTTCAGGAAAATTTAATTAATATTGGAAATTCTTCAATGCTCTCACTGATAAACTGGTTAATGCATTGATATTATAATGTGATAATGTGATAATGTGTTCGAATGTTAAATTGAGGTATCAGGAAAATATTTGAACCCCGCGTGTTATTTGCCAATAATATACATCATTCGTTGGCAATCGGCAGGGGTTCGATAAACAGGAAGGTTCGGGAATATGGAATTACCATATACTTAAAATGTTTTTCCCAATATGCTTTCACTGATATAACACGTAGCTCAAAAACGCACGATTAGGTGATACGCATTAATATTGCAGATGTTGATAAGAAATATATAGTGTTTTAGCGATAGCGAGGTATTCAACTCATTTCAGATATCTATGAATAATATACAGAATTGTCTCGCAGATATGTATATGTATTCAAAATAAGATGTAAACCGAGTATAAATAATCAGATATCCAGATTTACATTTTCAAAGGTGATTACGGTAATAAATTGAAATGGAAAGGAGGCATATTCATATTTAGATCAATCCGTATGAATAATGTCATCTCACATATATTCTAGGAAGTGCACTTGGAGCAATTGAATCTCATTTTTTGTTATTCTGATATAGGGATAGACAAAAATTACCAAACCTCTTCAATTGCAAAGAGAATGCAACTATACATCAAATATCAACGCCGTCGCTTGGGTAAGAGTTATTTCTTTCAGTTATTTTTATCAAGTATGTGATTAATATTTGAATTTTTCACCTATTTAGAATGTGACATAGCAAAACTCGTAAATTGATCGCTTCCTGTCGAAGTATTTGAACTATGACACTGACGGCATCTCAAATGGAGATGATATAAAGAAATATTTCATACAGATGTATTTCAACTGAACGTTTACTTTATTCCATGTTCCAAAAAACATCATTGAAAAGTTAATTTTAATATAATTTCCAATGGTGAAAATAAACATAGAATAGTTACATCATGCTGAGTCTAGTCAATTGAAAATATGTGACACATGGTGTTTGAATTTATTCAACCCATTAGTGGACAAATGTTTCATTGGGATGATTGAAAAACCGGATTATCACCGTATTACACGTTAGAAAGTCGATCATATTGCACATTTTCACCACTCAAATCATAACCTGTAAATTATGTATTATTAGCGAAATGAAATATTTGATAAAAATATATTTCACACTTCAAATCAGTGGGTATGCGATATGTCATTATGGTTATATCCGTGGGCTTTCGAAAATCTGGATAGACGTCTTGGTATGATGTTTTTTTTTCTATCAACTCACTTTTATTGGTTTTAATTCAAATTACCAACTATCTAGATGGAATTTACTAAACACTAATTCGAAATAATATGGGAATAAATCAATGACATTGTGCAATTTTATGCAATATATCAATGTTAAGGTGAGAACATAAGAAATTCTCCTACCTAGGTTGGTGAACTGAAGACGTTTCTTCAAAATATATGTTATCGAACCTTCTATGAAGATTTTCTGGTTGTGAAATATCGAATAAATAGCTTTATGTTTCTGTATGAAAAGTAATGCGCAATTAAACATAAAATGGTTATGATATTATGATGTTTAGTATTAAGTGATCGAAAAATTGATATCATCATTTAAAAATTTTGAATGATATAATATATATTATTGAATTGGAAGAAATTATGACCCACTCGTTTCATCTTAAACAAAGAAATTATTATGTAGCTTGTTAAATTCCACTATGCAGCAGAATTCAGTTCGCTAATGGAATATTGACAGGTTTTTCTCCAGTATTCTCATACTGATAGTTGACACTCAGGATGTCTATCTATCTTGCAATTGGAATTACTGGTCCTCCGGCAGTTCGGCCATCTGTCAAGCTGGCTGACTAGCCCTAAACTTCCTCTAAAATATGATATTTTGAAAAATAATCAATATTCATTCAGATAATATATAAATCAAAAATAAAATTTTAACATACATGTTCTTCCAGTCTTTCGAGAAAGTAATAACATGAGGTAAAAATGATGTAAATAGAAAATGTATACAGTTGAAAACGAACAAGAAAATCAATTAATGCATTACCAAAATTAGTCCACTAGAAAAAATGTTACTAATCAATACTTGAACAAATTCAGATTTTGCACAAAATATTGTTTGTTCTTATTTCAAAATCCCAATTTTGGGGTACATTACATTAGATACACTTACTGAACTTACTTTCCGCTGAACTAATATCGAGAGAGGGCCAATAAAGTTTACGAAAATTACATCTAAGAGAATCTCTTTCCATACTGAATACATTCATTCAGACGACATTAGAATATGGATCATAAAGTGCCATACTTCAAATGAAAATGCCCTACAGCTACATGTCAACATACTTCAACGAAGATACATAGAAATCCTGGTGTGATCTCTTATAGCTGTGAAACCGTCATACAAAAGTGAAGGTACGGCCTACTTGATTCGTGATATTTTTACTGCGTTGATACCGTTTCACCTCTTTAGCACACAGATGGCGGCAAAATTACAGATTCATGATGACGCTTGGACAAGTGTCATGTTATGTAATTTTCAACATTGAATTTTATTTGTTGTGATATTTATTAACCATAATTTGTAAACATTCAAATTTCAATCAAATAATTATGACTCTACTTCGGAAATTTGGAAACTCGGTTATTTTCGACTTAAACGCCATCCATCGACGAATGAAGCCAACGGTATCAGTGCAATTATAGTCTCAACAACTTTGTTGAAACAAAAGCGAATCGGTGATAACACCATGGTTTCTATACATCTTGACTTCAACATAACCTAAAGCAGTTTCTGTTTGAGTTCATTTTGACATTCTGTCATCAATTGTTGATTTTCTGTATGCTTCCTAATGAATTAAATCTTATATATTTGTCATTTTCCAATCGTTACTACTATATTCCCCCAGTTTTATGCCATTGCAAGTGGTTGAATAATTCGGATCATTATTATCTTTCGTGTGAAAATACTATAGATATAGTCTGCAAATGAAATATTTTTTTTATTTTCACTGAAGAACTAAAAACCAAAATTCCCTAGACTCTTTGATTAAGTGGTACACTAGTGTCTGACACAAAATTTACAGCATATAGAATACCTAATTTTTAATATTGATACCTCAGAAAACTTCGAATATGATAAAATCCCCTGCTACCCCCAAAAGCTATACTTCATAGGTTGAAGTTCAATTTTCTATGTCTATTTAGGAACTTGGAAACATGTGATAAATTCACAATAAATGATGATCCTTTGACATAATTTTGAATGTGAAAACATATCCAGGGGTGATATCGTCATACCTACCAATATACTATTCAAATTGCGCAAGAAGTCCATATCATGAAGTGGAATGGAGAGTTATGTAGGAATATTGATGGAGTGGAGATAATTTGAGTTTGTTCCTACTTTAAAAAATAAACTACTATTCTAGCATGAAATTTCTTATATTTTACAAGGTTATAAGGACAAAATGAATATAACGGTGAGAAAAATTTAATTGTTCGTAGGTAAATTATTACCAATTATTAATAATAATAAAAAAACCCTCACAATTACTCTTAGAATGTACCCAAAGGCGGGTGGAGGTCGGTTATCAGTATTATTTGCCATAGGGCTTGTGATTCAATAACGTTGATAAATATTTCATTTCATTCCATAATTATCTTTGACATTTTTTCTTTCCTAACAGAATGAAGTTATGACTATTATTTCATGAAAATTTATCATGTTTTTCAATCTACCTCGTAGGTCGAAGAAAACAAAAAGTTGGTAAAAGCAGTTTCGTTTAGGGGTCATCAGCAATGACATTTTCTGAGAAGCTAATAATTAAAAAAAGTTTTCCATAGATAGATACGTAGCGAACTTCATGACTAACAATATATGATGATTAACGAAAGATGCAGAAATAGTCAATCAGATATTCAACCCCAAAAGTTCATACTGAATTCGATTACGCATTTTCAATACAAATTAAAATATCATCATAGTGTATAATTATTTGTATAACCTCAAAGCTATAATATCACTAAGGGTACGTAACAAATTGCCTGTGGTATGATTTCTCGTCGTTTTCGGACTGATTTTGAATGGAATCAGACAATTTTGTGCAAGTTAAACGAGACGGTGACGCATACGTTCGCATAGGTATCGATATGTCCTCCCCCATCAATGCACCCGTTGTTAGCGGGGCGAATCGAGCTTCAATTACTGAAGAATTTTTCAATGATATTATTCATTTATTATCATCAAAGGTAAGACCTCGTTAATCCTCAGCTCTCACAAGTTTCGACTTTTGAGGGCTGCAGTTCTTATGAGGATGACAGCTGATTAACGGAAAAAACAATTTTAACAATTTAACAAAATTTACCTTTCGAACGTTGGGTGGTGTATTGCGTTTTTCGGATCAATTCGATTTCTCGAGGCAGGTTTATTTTTTTGTATTAATTATATAAAGTAGTAATGGTTGATCACAGTTCAATCAACGAAAACCATTCATTCAGATACAGATAAATATTTTTTCAAAATGTAAATGATTGACATACAATGTTTCATATTTAAGCAAGGTACAAATAATTTTGTATATCTAGGTCAATAAATGTTATTAATGTATAAGTGTGTAGGTTCGACTGATTTTTTTAAGTACCTAATTGATATTGACGCTATTTCTATAGTGTTTTTTATATTGCTACGAATATTTTCTGGTTGAGGATTGGATGTTGATTTTCACGCAATATCACTTGTTCTGTTACCAAATCCACCTATTTACAGCCCAAATTGGTATCCTGATCTGATTTTAGGCTTGATTTTATATTTCAATATAATATATATTAATTATATTTCAATATAATATATATCAATATATTTCAATATATTTACAATATATTTCGAACTTCAGTATTTGTTGGATATTGATAATTTATAATAGATAATTCAAATTCTTTTACGATTACTACTTTTCACTGAGCTCTCTCTAAAGTAGGAATACCTATAAAAAAATCGTGGAAATTAAAATCTAGACAGGAGGATGAAGAATGTATTACTGCTAATAAATATAAGTAGATGGTATAATATTCGCAATTCATCAAAAGTATTATATTGTCATTTCAATGACTCTGCCGTATTTTTTAAACCCTAATATGATTAATAGGGGTTATGCACTAGTAAAGTTTTAGATTTCTACCTGAAGTAGTTCCTCGCTTGTTTAATGAGAATAAAGTGCTACATTGTATGCTCATTAAAAATATATCGCCAGGCAATATCTATTTTTTCATATTAAGCACCTATCTCTCACATTCCTTATATCTCTCTCACACCTCACACTGGCTAGGTATACGTTAAAAGTCATACGTCATTGAAATCCAAGAATGTATTTTTGTATTTATCCCTAATAATTCTACAAAATTCAATCATGCACTGTTATTAATATATCTGCAAAGATAATCACAGCAAGACTGATTGTAATTGATTTTGTGGGACTATTTCATGAATTTCTTTTTTAGACACTGATAAATGAGTTTAACAAATGCCATATTTATCAGTTATACCGAGACTTTTACTCGGGTAAAAACATGACTAGAATCAAAATTATGACGATCATTATCCTATATTTCTATCAATCTTGAAGCGTGTTCTGCCAAAGTTTTAGTTGAAAACGAATCCCTTCGTACTTTGATGACATTTTAAGTACAATTCTAACTTCCACAATAGCTCGGATTATCTAACGTTCATAAAAAGAGATATTACAGATCACTTGAAGAAACTACTGTATTAGCGAAATATATGTCGTGATATTCAAAAGATTGTGAAGATCGAATCGTTCTCCATGTAGTTTGTACTATTACAAATATGTATGACAGCTCACGATTGATTTTTAATTACCATTAGTACTTATGCGGTTAGTTCCCCCAGTACCATCAGTACAGTATGGTGGTCAAATTCGAGTTTCTATCGTAGTCTCTTTATATTAGATTCATTTAGCATCCATAACTCTATTGGCTATTCATTACTAGATGAGGGTGAGGTGCTAAGAGTCTATATAAATCACGTATTAGGGCATTAATATTATATATTTGACGAAAGGGGGAATATTTGAACTAACTATCTTTCAAAATTATTTTCCATTTTTTGCTAAAAGTATGACAGCCATGACTATGTCATATTTCTACGAATATTGTCCTCCCCATTGAAAGTTGACGACTTGCGATAACATCCGTTCTCATTTCTCCATGATATTTGCATAGCCAACTTAAATTATTGGCATACAATGTAAAATTTGTATTTGTCAATATGAGACCCATAATAACAAATTGATGATTTTCTGTATTTTATTTTAATATATTGAAAATTAGTACAAACGAGTTCATGGTTGAATTTAGTGGACCACTCAAGTATCATTTTATGGAAGTCATGGAGTTGGTATTGGTCAATACATATAGAAACATAAAACGAATTTCAAACCTATGTATGAGAGAACACATAAGTTTGGTCTTTCTTATTTGGTATACGATGACACTTCACACAGTCTGCTAGCAAATTTCAATTTATTACGTTTTTCTCCATATATGTTAAGAGCTTTCGCTGCTAATCTTGAAAGGTGAATTGATCTATAAAAAATTGTGTAAACGGTACATGTACTAAACATATATTGAGGCAAAAATTCACTGATATTTGTGAGCTTTCAATAACGTGTACTGTTGAACCAGGCCACTTTGGTCTCTGAGATGCCTAAATGAGAAACAGGGGAGGTAACTGCGATATAAAGATCGAGCACGATTTTTCATTAGAAAGGCATAAAGAAGGAAAGGGTTAGTCTAGTGCCAAGCTGTTCTGGTTACGCTATAGCAATCATCCAATATTACAATCAAACTATATCACCTATAAAGTAATGGTGTCCACTATATATCTCAGATGACAACTATGTGATATGTGTAGCATATATTTCCTCAATTATCGAATGTATAAGCTTTCAAGTTAACGAAATTAATTTATCAATTAAGTGCGAATTATCCTTCTCATTCATATGTTTCAAATAACGGTTCTTCTTATTGGTTTCACTATACTAGACTATGCACCCGTTCCATAACCATGATGTTTTCCATATTATCTGTTATCCTGAGTATTTATGCTAAGTTCCTAGCACAACTCCCAAAAAACTGCAAACTGTATTCAAACTGGAAACTATTCCATTACTTATCCATTTAAAAAGAATTGGGAGAAGCTAAGGCATTTTTTCGCCACTCGTAGTATAGCAATTCTGTGGAAGGTATTGCAGTATGCTTTATCACCAATAATAATTTCGCCATTAAGTGAAAATTTTACTTAAATTAGCGAATATCATGGGCAATTTCTGGAATGACGTCAAGTTTACTAGATGTATCTATAGACCCCAGGTCCTACTTGACTCGAATTACTTTTGCATTTGCTTTTGATATGAAATAGGTATCTTACTATACTTTAACTCTATTTAAAAGAGAATGTGAGTAGTATTGCCAATTTCCATTTGGAATTGGGATTATTTCTCTAGATTTCGAACAAAAAACAAACAAAAAAATTTGGACTATAACAGTTTTATCAGAGAGCCAGACTTTGAAACAAGATGTTTCCGGCATTTCGGGCGACAAAGATAAATCACTCAAAATCGAATGAAAATTCGTTAAATCATTTAGTCTGTCAAATGTATGAAGAAAATGAATCACAAACTGATATTAAATCAATTCGCATTGACAGAACTGTAAAATTTTGAATTTTTGAACCAGTCCACCACATAATCCCAATGCATTTTCAATCACTTTTATTGTTCTTAAAAACCCTTTTTGATTTTTGTTTACACTCATTTCACGGCAAGCTTGCCTCAACCTACCATGCGAATTTTGACTACTTCGATATCACATACAAACCACCCTATAATTTTGAATGTCTGCATCATCTTGCTGAATGTACATTTCCAGTCATAATTTGCATCGAATAATTCTTGATCATGGGAATCAACTAAAATACCACACAATTAGTTTTTTTTCTGTAATATTATTTCTAACATTTATCAATCAAGTATGGATCTGCAATTTCCAACACATAGTATCATGGTGGTAACAAACGTAGCCTCATTTGTGATTATATATTTTCTCAGAATATCATTCAAACATGTTCCATAGCCAAGAAGCAATAGTCTAATTCTTTTTACTCATCTCTTTCAATCATTGTACTCATTATCTATGTGATTGAATGATTATATTTTATAAAGGCACAAAGATCTTCTATTTTTTCTTTAATTCACATTAAATTGAATGGTTGAGAATGATTCGAAGCTAAGATATTTTCACCACTATTATAATATCTTCTATTTCTACTGGCATAACCAACTATGGGGATTTTCCTGGGTTGACTAAAAAGTGCTTTTACAGATGCTGGTGTAAAATTCCAAATGATGAGTTTCGTTGAATTGTTTTCAACTTATCCGGTACTTGTAGCCTAGATTCCAAAAAAAAAAATAATAATTTAAATTTTGCCTCTCAAAGTACAAGTGACATATTGTTCATATTTCTTGAAAAAATTTCTTTCAAACTGTCATTCAATTATCCCGTATTTATATACATATGGTTAAACGTTACAACAAGAACGTGATTTTTCACTTTGTAATAAGTCGAGTATGGATTAATCATTACCATTGGATTAACCAATTACTATGAACGAAAAAGTGTTTGGACTATGGATTCAAGTCACAACGTTTCAACTGGCTAGTATCTCTAGTCGTTATCAAGTGAATCACAAAGCGGAAAGTTGAGGTGAACATCCATCGGAAAACAACTACTTCCCCCTACGAATATTGTATGACATCTGACTTCCATCCAATCCTTGGTTATCCGTCTGTTGTGAGTGACAATATTTACGAAATGTTCAGAATTTATATCCAATTTAGCAGGTAATAAGACCTATTAACTTAGTCATTGTTCCATTGTACCAATTACTAATTTCGATTATGTGATTGATATACGATTTTAGAAAATTGTATGAGAATATATTATATTATAGATATCACAGATTTAAATTATAAGCAACAGTAATAGATCAAAACTATGGCAGGTGTTTAAAAATTATTGATTTATTAATATTCGGACGGTGAAACAAGCATCATGGAGTAGTGAAATTGGTAATTGGTACAATGGAACAATGACTAAGTTAATAGGTCTTATTACCTGCTAAATTTGATATAAATTCTGAACATTTCGTAAATATTGTCACTCACAACAGACGGATAACCAAGGATTGGATGGAAGTCAGATGTCATACAATATTCGTAGGGGGAAGTAGTTGTTTTCCGATGGATGTTCACCTCAACTTTCCGCTTTGTGATTCACTTGATAACGACTAGAGATACTAGCCAGTTGAAACGTTGTGACTTGAATCCATAGTCCAAACACTTTTTCGTTCATAGTAATTGGTTAATCCAATGGTAATGATTAATCCATACTCGACTTATTACAAAGTGAAAAATCACGTTCTTGTTGTAACGTTTAACCATATGTATATAAATACGGGATAATTGAATGACAGTTTGAAAGAAATTTTTTCAAGAAATATGAACAATATGTCACTTGTACTTTGAGAGGCAAAATTTAAATTATTATTTTTTTTTTTGGAATCTAGGCTACAAGTACCGGATAAGTTGAAAACAATTCAACGAAACTCATCATTTGGAATTTTACACCAGCATCTGTAAAAGCACTTTTTAGTCAACCCAGGAAAATCCCCATAGTTGGTTATGCCAGTAGAAATAGAAGATATTATAATAGTGGTGAAAATATCTTAGCTTCGAATCATTCTCAACCATTCAATTTAATGTGAATTAAAGAAAAAATAGAAGATCTTTGTGCCTTTATAAAATATAATCATTCAATCACATAGATAATGAGTACAATGATTGAAAGAGATGAGTAAAAAGAATTAGACTATTGCTTCTTGGCTATGGAACATGTTTGAATGATATTCTGAGAAAATATATAATCACAAATGAGGCTACGTTTGTTACCACCATGATACTATGTGTTGGAAATTGCAGATCCATACTTGATTGATAAATGTTAGAAATAATATTACAGAAAAAAACTAATTGTGTGGTATTTTAGTTGATTCCCATGATCAAGAATTATTCGATGCAAATTATGACTGGAAATGTACATTCAGCAAGATGATGCAGACATTCAAAATTATAGGGTGGTTTGTATGTGATATCGAAGTAGTCAAAATTCGCATGGTAGGTTGAGACAAGCTTGCCGTGAAATGAGTGTAAACAAAAATCAAAAAGGGTTTTTAAGAACAATAAAAGTGATTGAAAATGCATTGGGATTATGTGGTGGACTGGTTCAAAAATTCAAAATTTTACAGTTCTGTCAATGCGAATTGATTTAATATCAGTTTGTGATTCATTTTCTTCATACATTTGACAGACTAAATGATTTAACGAATTTTCATTCGATTTTGAGTGATTTATCTTTGTCGCCCGAAATGCCGGAAACATCTTGTTTCAAAGTCTGGCTCTCTGATAAAACTGTTATAGTCCAAATTTTTTTGTTTGTTTTTTGTTCGAAATCTAGAGAAATAATCCCAATTCCAAATGGAAATTGGCAATACTACTCACATTCTCTTTTAAATAGAGTTAAAGTATAGTAAGATACCTATTTCATATCAAAAGCAAATGCAAAAGTAATTCGAGTCAAGTAGGACCTGGGGTCTATAGATACATCTAGTAAACTTGACGTCATTCCAGAAATTGCCCATGATATTCGCTAATTTAAGTAAAATTTTCACTTAATGGCGAAATTATTATTGGTGATAAAGCATACTGCAATACCTTCCACAGAATTGCTATACTACGAGTGGCGAAAAAATGCCTTAGCTTCTCCCAATTCTTTTTAAATGGATAAGTAATGGAATAGTTTCCAGTTTGAATACAGTTTGCAGTTTTTTGGGAGTTGTGCTAGGAACTTAGCATAAATACTCAGGATAACAGATAATATGGAAAACATCATGGTTATGGAACGGGTGCATAGTCTAGTATAGTGAAACCAATAAGAAGAACCGTTATTTGAAACATATGAATGAGAAGGATAATTCGCACTTAATTGATAAATTAATTTCGTTAACTTGAAAGCTTATACATTCGATAATTGAGGAAATATATGCTACACATATCACATAGTTGTCATCTGAGATATATAGTGGACACCATTACTTTATAGGTGATATAGTTTGATTGTAATATTGGATGATTGCTATAGCGTAACCAGAACAGCTTGGCACTAGACTAACCCTTTCCTTCTTTATGCCTTTCTAATGAAAAATCGTGCTCGATCTTTATATCGCAGTTACCTCCCCTGTTTCTCATTTAGGCATCTCAGAGACCAAAGTGGCCTGGTTCAACAGTACACGTTATTGAAAGCTCACAAATATCAGTGAATTTTTGCCTCAATATATGTTTAGTACATGTACCGTTTACACAATTTTTTATAGATCAATTCACCTTTCAAGATTAGCAGCGAAAGCTCTTAACATATATGGAGAAAAACGTAATAAATTGAAATTTGCTAGCAGACTGTGTGAAGTGTCATCGTATACCAAATAAGAAAGACCAAACTTATGTGTTCTCTCATACATAGGTTTGAAATTCGTTTTATGTTTCTATATGTATTGACCAATACCAACTCCATGACTTCCATAAAATGATACTTGAGTGGTCCACTAAATTCAACCATGAACTCGTTTGTACTAATTTTCAATATATTAAAATAAAATACAGAAAATCATCAATTTGTTATTATGGGTCTCATATTGACAAATACAAATTTTACATTATATGCCAATAATTTAAGTTGGCTATGCAAATATCATGGAGAAATGAGAACGGATGTTATCGCAAGTCGTCAACTTTCAATGGGGAGGACAATATTCGTAGAAATATGACATAGTCATGGCTGTCATACTTTTAGCAAAAAATGGAAAATAATTTTGAAAGATAGTTAGTTCAAATATTCCCCCTTTCGTCAAATATATAATATTAATGCCCTAATACGTGATTTATATAGACTCTTAGCACCTCACCCTCATCTAGTAATGAATAGCCAATAGAGTTATGGATGCTAAATGAATCTAATATAAAGAGACTACGATAGAAACTCGAATTTGACCACCATACTGTACTGATGGTACTGGGGGAACTAACCGCATAAGTACTAATGGTAATTAAAAATCAATCGTGAGCTGTCATACATATTTGTAATAGTACAAACTACATGGAGAACGATTCGATCTTCACAATCTTTTGAATATCACGACATATATTTCGCTAATACAGTAGTTTCTTCAAGTGATCTGTAATATCTCTTTTTATGAACGTTAGATAATCCGAGCTATTGTGGAAGTTAGAATTGTACTTAAAATGTCATCAAAGTACGAAGGGATTCGTTTTCAACTAAAACTTTGGCAGAACACGCTTCAAGATTGATAGAAATATAGGATAATGATCGTCATAATTTTGATTCTAGTCATGTTTTTACCCGAGTAAAAGTCTCGGTATAACTGATAAATATGGCATTTGTTAAACTCATTTATCAGTGTCTAAAAAAGAAATTCATGAAATAGTCCCACAAAATCAATTACAATCAGTCTTGCTGTGATTATCTTTGCAGATATATTAATAACAGTGCATGATTGAATTTTGTAGAATTATTAGGGATAAATACAAAAATACATTCTTGGATTTCAATGACGTATGACTTTTAACGTATACCTAGCCAGTGTGAGGTGTGAGAGAGATATAAGGAATGTGAGAGATAGGTGCTTAATATGAAAAAATAGATATTGCCTGGCGATATATTTTTAATGAGCATACAATGTAGCACTTTATTCTCATTAAACAAGCGAGGAACTACTTCAGGTAGAAATCTAAAACTTTACTAGTGCATAACCCCTATTAATCATATTAGGGTTTAAAAAATACGGCAGAGTCATTGAAATGACAATATAATACTTTTGATGAATTGCGAATATTATACCATCTACTTATATTTATTAGCAGTAATACATTCTTCATCCTCCTGTCTAGATTTTAATTTCCACGATTTTTTTATAGGTATTCCTACTTTAGAGAGAGCTCAGTGAAAAGTAGTAATCGTAAAAGAATTTGAATTATCTATTATAAATTATCAATATCCAACAAATACTGAAGTTCGAAATATATTGTAAATATATTGAAATATATTGATATATATTATATTGAAATATAATTAATATATATTATATTGAAATATAAAATCAAGCCTAAAATCAGATCAGGATACCAATTTGGGCTGTAAATAGGTGGATTTGGTAACAGAACAAGTGATATTGCGTGAAAATCAACATCCAATCCTCAACCAGAAAATATTCGTAGCAATATAAAAAACACTATAGAAATAGCGTCAATATCAATTAGGTACTTAAAAAAATCAGTCGAACCTACACACTTATACATTAATAACATTTATTGACCTAGATATACAAAATTATTTGTACCTTGCTTAAATATGAAACATTGTATGTCAATCATTTACATTTTGAAAAAATATTTATCTGTATCTGAATGAATGGTTTTCGTTGATTGAACTGTGATCAACCATTACTACTTTATATAATTAATACAAAAAAATAAACCTGCCTCGAGAAATCGAATTGATCCGAAAAACGCAATACACCACCCAACGTTCGAAAGGTAAATTTTGTTAAATTGTTAAAATTGTTTTTTCCGTTAATCAGCTGTCATCCTCATAAGAACTGCAGCCCTCAAAAGTCGAAACTTGTGAGAGCTGAGGATTAACGAGGTCTTACCTTTGATGATAATAAATGAATAATATCATTGAAAAATTCTTCAGTAATTGAAGCTCGATTCGCCCCGCTAACAACGGGTGCATTGATGGGGGAGGACATATCGATACCTATGCGAACGTATGCGTCACCGTCTCGTTTAACTTGCACAAAATTGTCTGATTCCATTCAAAATCAGTCCGAAAACGACGAGAAATCATACCACAGGCAATTTGTTACGTACCCTTAGTGATATTATAGCTTTGAGGTTATACAAATAATTATACACTATGATGATATTTTAATTTGTATTGAAAATGCGTAATCGAATTCAGTATGAACTTTTGGGGTTGAATATCTGATTGACTATTTCTGCATCTTTCGTTAATCATCATATATTGTTAGTCATGAAGTTCGCTACGTATCTATCTATGGAAAACTTTTTTTAATTATTAGCTTCTCAGAAAATGTCATTGCTGATGACCCCTAAACGAAACTGCTTTTACCAACTTTTTGTTTTCTTCGACCTACGAGGTAGATTGAAAAACATGATAAATTTTCATGAAATAATAGTCATAACTTCATTCTGTTAGGAAAGAAAAAATGTCAAAGATAATTATGGAATGAAATGAAATATTTATCAACGTTATTGAATCACAAGCCCTATGGCAAATAATACTGATAACCGACCTCCACCCGCCTTTGGGTACATTCTAAGAGTAATTGTGAGGGTTTTTTTATTATTATTAATAATTGGTAATAATTTACCTACGAACAATTAAATTTTTCTCACCGTTATATTCATTTTGTCCTTATAACCTTGTAAAATATAAGTAATTTCATGCTAGAATAGTAGTTTATTTTTTAAAGTAGGAACAAACTCAAATTATCTCCACTCCATCAATATTCCTACATAACTCTCCATTCCACTTCATGATATGGACTTCTTGCGCAATTTGAATAGTATATTGGTAGGTATGACGATATCACCCCTGGATATGTTTTCACATTCAAAATTATGTCAAAGGATCATCATTTATTGTGAATTTATCACATGTTTCCAAGTTCCTAAATAGACATAGAAAATTGAACTTCAACCTATGAAGTATAGCTTTTGGGGGTAGCAGGGGATTTTATCATATTCGAAGTTTTCTGAGGTATCAATATTAAAAATTAGGTATTCTATATGCTGTAAATTTTGTGTCAGACACTAGTGTACCACTTAATCAAAGAGTCTAGGGAATTTTGGTTTTTAGTTCTTCAGTGAAAATAAAAAAAATATTTCATTTGCAGACTATATCTATAGTATTTTCACACGAAAGATAATAATGATCCGAATTATTCAACCACTTGCAATGGCATAAAACTGGGGGAATATAGTAGTAACGATTGGAAAATGACAAATATATAAGATTAAATTCATTAGGAAGCATACAGAAAATCAACAATTGATGACAGAATGTCAAAATGAACTCAAACAGAAACTGCTTTAGGTTATGTTGAAGTCAAGATGTATAGAAACCATGGTGTTATCACCGATTCGCTTTTGTTTCAACAAAGTTGTTGAGACTATAATTGCACTGATACCGTTGGCTTCATTCGTCGATGGATGGCGTTTAAGTCGAAAATAACCGAGTTTCCAAATTTCCGAAGTAGAGTCATAATTATTTGATTGAAATTTGAATGTTTACAAATTATGGTTAATAAATATCACAACAAATAAAATTCAATGTTGAAAATTACATAACATGACACTTGTCCAAGCGTCATCATGAATCTGTAATTTTGCCGCCATCTGTGTGCTAAAGAGGTGAAACGGTATCAACGCAGTAAAAATATCACGAATCAAGTAGGCCGTACCTTCACTTTTGTATGACGGTTTCACAGCTATAAGAGATCACACCAGGATTTCTATGTATCTTCGTTGAAGTATGTTGACATGTAGCTGTAGGGCATTTTCATTTGAAGTATGGCACTTTATGATCCATATTCTAATGTCGTCTGAATGAATGTATTCAGTATGGAAAGAGATTCTCTTAGATGTAATTTTCGTAAACTTTATTGGCCCTCTCTCGATATTAGTTCAGCGGAAAGTAAGTTCAGTAAGTGTATCTAATGTAATGTACCCCAAAATTGGGATTTTGAAATAAGAACAAACAATATTTTGTGCAAAATCTGAATTTGTTCAAGTATTGATTAGTAACATTTTTTCTAGTGGACTAATTTTGGTAATGCATTAATTGATTTTCTTGTTCGTTTTCAACTGTATACATTTTCTATTTACATCATTTTTACCTCATGTTATTACTTTCTCGAAAGACTGGAAGAACATGTATGTTAAAATTTTATTTTTGATTTATATATTATCTGAATGAATATTGATTATTTTTCAAAATATCATATTTTAGAGGAAGTTTAGGGCTAGTCAGCCAGCTTGACAGATGGCCGAACTGCCGGAGGACCAGTAATTCCAATTGCAAGATAGATAGACATCCTGAGTGTCAACTATCAGTATGAGAATACTGGAGAAAAACCTGTCAATATTCCATCAGCGAACTGAATTCTGCTGCATAGTGGAATTTAACAAGCTACATAATAATTTCTTTGTTTAAGATGAAACGAGTGGGTCATAATTTCTTCCAATTCAATAATATATATTATATCATTCAAAATTTTTAAATGATGATATCAATTTTTCGATCACTTAATACTAAACATCATAATATCATAACCATTTTATGTTTAATTGCGCATTACTTTTCATACAGAAACATAAAGCTATTTATTCGATATTTCACAACCAGAAAATCTTCATAGAAGGTTCGATAACATATATTTTGAAGAAACGTCTTCAGTTCACCAACCTAGGTAGGAGAATTTCTTATGTTCTCACCTTAACATTGATATATTGCATAAAATTGCACAATGTCATTGATTTATTCCCATATTATTTCGAATTAGTGTTTAGTAAATTCCATCTAGATAGTTGGTAATTTGAATTAAAACCAATAAAAGTGAGTTGATAGAAAAAAAAACATCATACCAAGACGTCTATCCAGATTATCGAAAGCCCACGGATATAACCATAATGACATATCGCATACCCACTGATTTGAAGTGTGAAATATATTTTTATCAAATATTTCATTTCGCTAATAATACATAATTTACAGGTTATGATTTGAGTGGTGAAAATGTGCAATATGATCGACTTTCTAACGTGTAATACGGTGATAATCCGGTTTTTCAATCATCCCAATGAAACATTTGTCCACTAATGGGTTGAATAAATTCAAACACCATGTGTCACATATTTTCAATTGACTAGACTCAGCATGATGTAACTATTCTATGTTTATTTTCACCATTGGAAATTATATTAAAATTAACTTTTCAATGATGTTTTTTGGAACATGGAATAAAGTAAACGTTCAGTTGAAATACATCTGTATGAAATATTTCTTTATATCATCTCCATTTGAGATGCCGTCAGTGTCATAGTTCAAATACTTCGACAGGAAGCGATCAATTTACGAGTTTTGCTATGTCACATTCTAAATAGGTGAAAAATTCAAATATTAATCACATACTTGATAAAAATAACTGAAAGAAATAACTCTTACCCAAGCGACGGCGTTGATATTTGATGTATAGTTGCATTCTCTTTGCAATTGAAGAGGTTTGGTAATTTTTGTCTATCCCTATATCAGAATAACAAAAAATGAGATTCAATTGCTCCAAGTGCACTTCCTAGAATATATGTGAGATGACATTATTCATACGGATTGATCTAAATATGAATATGCCTCCTTTCCATTTCAATTTATTACCGTAATCACCTTTGAAAATGTAAATCTGGATATCTGATTATTTATACTCGGTTTACATCTTATTTTGAATACATATACATATCTGCGAGACAATTCTGTATATTATTCATAGATATCTGAAATGAGTTGAATACCTCGCTATCGCTAAAACACTATATATTTCTTATCAACATCTGCAATATTAATGCGTATCACCTAATCGTGCGTTTTTGAGCTACGTGTTATATCAGTGAAAGCATATTGGGAAAAACATTTTAAGTATATGGTAATTCCATATTCCCGAACCTTCCTGTTTATCGAACCCCTGCCGATTGCCAACGAATGATGTATATTATTGGCAAATAACACGCGGGGTTCAAATATTTTCCTGATACCTCAATTTAACATTCGAACACATTATCACATTATCACATTATAATATCAATGCATTAACCAGTTTATCAGTGAGAGCATTGAAGAATTTCCAATATTAATTAAATTTTCCTGAACTGAACTACGTCACTTTATCCATATTCTACTATGATGTTAGCATTCCTTTCAGCACTTATATTTTCATCAGTGAGCGTAGAGACACATTCAGCATTATGTTTATGATTGAAATACTCCAATTTAATTCATCCAATCATTAGAGAAATGCATAATACAGCTCATATTCATATGTAAAGTATCAACGAATATTATAAATCGAAACCATACACTGATCAGAAATGATCAATTCATCAATTATCTTATCCCTTTGAACATAAAACAGATTAACTTTCCAACTCCATGCTTTTTATTAGGTATATATCAAACTATAAAGCAAACCCATACATGATTCAACAATATTCATTATATCAGTATTAGGTTTTAGCTGATCCTACAATCTAATTCTTATTCAACGCCAAATCAATATTGATCATATCTTCATCCTCGCAACCTCTCAACAGCCCATATAACATCAATTCCGTACTCTAACCCCCTTCCGATACCATGCACAATATCAATCCATTTCATATCATCCACGAACCGTCCAATGCAAATATTTCATCAGGTCGTAAAACTTAATCATTTGAGAAATGCTCAGTCTTTCTTCTTTATTGATACCAAATATCAAGAAACACTGTAAATCATATCCACACATTACAAGTATCAGTCATCGTTTGATCCTAACAGCCTAACTTCCTACAATCCTACTGAAAAATGCCAAAAACAACTTTACATTCGCTTTTGCATTAAGTATCGATGAATACGCTTACATAACTAGCCAACTAAACTTGCACATGAAGGTACGATCAACCCAAGGCCAAATAGATTCTCCTACCTGCTTGGAAACAATAATTTCTAGACCAACCTTAGAATTCGTGAATTTTTTCCCTAGGTCTAGGGAAAAATCTTAACATTTTAACGTTTATTTATAGGTGATAATTCTTGAGATATGCGACGTTTTTCCCTAGATTCTAGGTAAAATCGACATACTCCTCCTCCTCTATATAAAATTTGCTGTTTATCCTTACTCTAAAGACGTCATTTTTGGGAGGAGGCCCAGAACCGGCTCAAATCTCCTACTCTCGTAACTCATTGACAAGTTATCTGACACACCGAAAACAAGTCGTTCAAAAAAATATAATGAGAAAACATCAGGAAACATTGATAATTTATTTGCTGGTACGGCTATCTTATATACACATTAAAGTCGTGTCAAGACTCAATCATCATAATCCTCCGAATAAGACGAATCACCCATGTTTATGATTACTGATTGAATGGATGGCAAGAGGATATATTCAGGTTCTTTTGAAATCACATGTGAAATGTATTCTGTCCAAAGATCTTTATATTGTTCTCCTGAGTTTCTCCTAACATTTTCTACTACTTCTCCGTTTAGATTTGAACATTAGAAGAGAATAGAATAGAATAGAATAGACATTTATTTCCAAATAAAACAATAGTGTTGTAGGAAAATGTACAGTAGTTCAACAATAACTTACAATAAAAATAAATAAAGATAATTCACAAAAAATCGAGGTACATTGATGGATCTTCTCAATTTGTTTTTAATAAATGACCAAACCAATTTAATGGGGTTGAAAACACAATAATACGGAGGTTACCTCAGAAGCGTATGACCAGAATGTTTACAAAGTTCATCAATAATATATTCTTTTTCAAAATTTTCATTTTTAATTATACGTAGAAATACCTCCTTTTTTTGTTGCTTTCGTCGGTATTTTTATCTTTCGACGCGAGTGGTATGACGCATTATACATTACAATAACCGAAGTTGGTGGTATATTTGGTAATAATTGTTCACTGAACCATTTCTCGAATAAAGTTGCAGTCATATCCTCATGATAATCTGCTGAACATTTTTTCTGTTTTGCTGACAACAGCAACGCGTTCGGTGCAAAACCATCTTCACTACCTGCGTGTACAATAATTATACGTTTTCCTCTGGAACATGGTGCTTGAAGACAACAGTTTTGGGAGTTATCTACCCATCCATACCGAATCACATCACGACTATCGAACCAAGTATCGTCAAGATATACTATATGTCTCTTCGATTCCCAATGTTCTTTTATTTGTCGCAAGTAATCTTGCGTTTGCAGAACGAGCCGGGGTGATTCTATTATTGCCATTCGCTGATTTTTGTGTTTGAAACGACAGTCTGAAAGAATTTGGCGTAGTGTATCCTGCGACTTATATGTATACTCAGGATAATCAGATAATTTGTTTTTGATTGATTTCAAGGTAGCTACTTCGTTTCGTTTATAGAAATCATAAACTTGCCTTTGAAGAAAATCTTTTGTGGCCTCATCAATTTTGTTTAATTCCTGATTTTCTCGTTTTTTTACGATAATGATCTACATCATCCCCTTGTTTAATCACTCTGTAAATAGTTGAATGCCTCAAATTGGTGAGATGAGATATTTTATTGTCACATTTGTCGTTCTTTTCCTTCTTAAGATTTTTATATACATTTAGAACAAGTCTTTGGGTCTGAACATGAAGATCTTTGTTTTTAAATTTCCATTGTTCATGTCGTTGTGAGTCTTGTTCGTCATGTTCTTCGAATGGTTGCCAAAATGCCATGTTGCAACACTAAATACACGAACGATTATACTAAAACTTTAATGTTGATTTTCACTCTTTTAGTTTAAAAGACCGCGACATATGTTTTGCAAAAACAATGGATTCTATAGTTATACTATTACATATATTCGCACTGCAACTTTGTATCATTTGTCACTTTTTGTAATCAAGTTTTTCTCAAATAATTTATTTTATTTTAAAATCTAGAGGACTATGGATATGTTCAAATCACTGATTACAGCCCTAAAATTTTGTGAATAATACCACTTCACTGTTTTCGGTCAAAATGTGCTAGTAAAATTTTATTTTAAAATTGAAATTTCAACTTTTTTCAAATGGCAACATGGTGGCTAATACTTGAATAATAAATCAATTCGATACCGAATACTCATAGGTTTTAAACAAATTTCCGTTAAGAAACTCAAAAAAACTACTTTTTATTTTTCACTAAATAAATTAACTTTTGGTATTGAAATAAGATTTAAATGCATCGAGTAACCATTAACAAACACAAATGATAAAACAAAATCATTAGGAAGGTCCAATTATTTAAAGAACATGTTAATAATAATATTCACGCAAGAAAATATGTTATTATAGCTTTTGGTTTATTTCTTCTGTTTCATCAGTGTGTTGGTTACAGGTTTCTCGAAGCATTCAATAGTAATAATTTGAAGTTGAAAGGACTCCGCAAGCTCCTTATGGAATTTGGGTCCCGGTGGAATTTTTTGAATTTACGGTATGATGTAGTCCATGTAATTCTCAACCAATCTTGTGCTGTTTTATAAAAGAATGCTTACCCCCTCCCCTTTTCCCCCCAACTCCTACTACGAAATGCAAAAAACTATTTCTCGAGTGCCTTCAAATGTACCGTCGAATGTTTAAATTGGCCTAAATAAGGAAAATAGCAGTTTTTTATGATTATCCCCCACCCCCCAAATGACACAAAACGAAAAAAATTCGGTGGATTTTTCTGAATTTTTGATATGATGCAGTTCAAGTTTTTCGAATAGAAATAAATTGGGTGACACCCCAAAAATGAAAAGTTTTGATGCTAGGGGGCGTCGAAATTATACCTTGCTCAAAATAGACTATTCATTATTATAGGCGGAAACAATATCTCTACGTACTTTTGTTTTATTTTATGCCGAACAATTGTGTAAATTTTTATAAATTGAAAATCTAAAACCTTCCCCTTACCCTCAACCCCTATTTCAGAACAGGAAAAAAAATAATTCAGGTACCTACCACCTCAAATTCGAATTGAGGATTTTTATTAATTTTCAAGATATTCGCCCAATTAATTGATATTCAAAAAAACATGAACTACGTACGCATTACTAAGAAGTCAGCGAAATCCACCAATATGTTTCTTTAGGGAGGGAAAGGTGAAATCAAACAACTGTACTATTTCTTCAATTTGAGCTGATTAATACATTTATTTTGATAAAGCATTTACAAGTAGAAGGGAATACATTTTTTTCGTGTTTTAAAATAGGGGTAGGGGGTAAGGGGGAAGTTTTAGATTTTCAATTTATAAAAAATTACACAATCGATCAGCATAATCTAAACTAAAATACGTAGAGCTATTATTTCCGTCTATAATAATGAATAGTCTATTCTGAGCAAGGTATGATTTCAACACCCCCTATCATCAAAACTATCCATTTTTGGGGTTTCTCACCCAATATATTTCTATTCAAAATAACTTGAACTGAATCATATCAAAAATTCAAAAAAATCCATTGACATTTTTTCGTTTTGTGTCATTTGGGTGGTGGGGGAATGATCATAAAAAATTGCTATTTTCCTTATTTAGGCATATTTAAACATTCGACGATTCATTTGAAGGCACTCGAGAAATTTTTTTTTTCGTTTCGTAATAGGAGTTGGGGAAAAAGGGGAGAGGGTAACAATTTTTTTTATAAAACAGCACAATATTTTGCAACATTAGCAACAATGGAACAGTGAATATATTGTTAACGGGTTCAAAAATAAATAGTCTAATCTTCGCAAGAGGTGATTTCAACGCCCCCTAGCTGCAAAACTGTTCATTTTTTTAGGTTGGCGCAATGGTAACATTGGTTGAGAATTAGATGAACTACATCATACCAAAAATTCAAAAAAATCCACCGGGATTCAAATTCCATAAGGAGTTTGCGGGGTCCTTTTTCATTTTCGTAAACCAGTGGCATAGTTTCGATGGAATGTGGTCATATTTTCCTTCATATTTTCTATGGACGAATGAATGGACGATTGAGCGTTCAAAATTAGTTAGGCTCATTGATACTCGACCTAAAAGTCATAACATTCCATGTGCCTGAACGTCCACGTTTCTGAGATAATTGAGAAAAATTGAAGATATGTCTGAGTAGTAACGTAATTTCATATGCGCAATAATCGCATATTGCTAATTTCTTACAACATATCAGAATATTTTTCAACCTACTGAGTATTTTTTCATGTTAGAAGAATCAGAAACATAGTACGGGTGACTAAGATCTCATTCTAACTCACCCGTACTATGTTTCCGATTCTCCTACATTAAGACATGTTCAGGAGGTTGACAAATATTCCAATATGATCTAAGAAATTAGTGTTATGTGATGATTGTGTACAGACAAAACTGTGTTGGGACTCAGGACATATCTTCAGTTTTTCTCAGTTATCTCAGAAACCTCCACTTTAAGATACACGGAAGATCATGACTTTTAGGTTATCGATTGGCCTAACTGATATCAAACGCTCACTTGTCCATTCACTTGTCCGAAGAAAATATGGAGGAAGATATGACCACATACCAACGTAACTACGCCACTGGTTTGGGAAAACCAAAAAATTAAAACTCCAAATTATCATGTTTATGAACCTTGATAAGGGTAGCAAGTTCGATATTTTTTCCTTCAGGAGTTTAGGAAAAAAAATAAATTTATTTTTCTGTATCTCAGAGGGGATGAAGTTCCGGACATACATTGATAGAATCTTTTCACCTCGATATGAGGTGAAGAATCTGTATTAGGAGTTTGTCGGTCGTATTCTGACTCACCCTGTATAAAATACCTTTTATTGCACATTTTATTTTTCAACTAGATTTCGCTTTTAACATGTTCAAACTCCACTGTGAGTACCGCGTACAATCTGACCCTTCAAATCAGTTTCTGTGGAAAAGAACAGTTTATTTATAGACAAACTACATGAAAGCTTTAATTTACTTGCGTGCATTTTTTTACTGTGAATAAATATATAATATTACCTATCATTATTATCATGAAGCCGGTACGTAGGAGTTCCCCCATTCGAGTTCAAACATAATTTGGGCTATGATAAAGTTGGTTTTGTAGAAAACTTTGTCAAAAATCTAACAGATGTTATTCAACGGTCGTAGGTGGCAGTACTTTCACATATTCTGTATTTTATTTCACTTTTTCCTACATCAATTTGAACATTCTGAAATTCAATTTAAATTTATTTCAAATACAAATCACCATCCTGCATAATAACCCATGCTTTCCGAAATTAACATCACCGTTTCTGATTCACTATTTGAAAATGTGAAGAAATAATTCCACGATAACCAAACAATACCCTTCAAATACATCTCTAGTATGGCATGGAATTTCCCAACTCGCTACTTTACATCTGAAACACATGTTCATTTTAACTGCTACAACTTCTTTAGCAACTGCAAATCGCAGAAAACTCATTCAGTCAAAATTTCTTGTATAATTGTTTGAATATACACCAAGTCCTCCAAGTCATTAGCACGACTTTCCCTTTATCCTGAGTTCTCCCTCGTTCTCATATTTACCGCTTCTACTGTGCAAACATAAAATGAATAAGGCAAGGGGTAGTTGTGAGATTACCGTGAAATTCTCTATAATTTGCAAGTCGAAGTACGCACTGTTTCTCAACTATGTTCAGTTACTTGAGATGAATATAATATATGGAAGAATGCAGGTAGCATGAAATATATTCAATATAGAAAAAGTTAACGAACAGTCGTTACCGACCGATGATGAACCCTTTACTCCCATAAACACCTACTACGTAGGCTTATTATGGCAAGTACCAGTCAGAAAACAACTACTCCCCTGGCTAAGACCACGACGGGTATTGAATTAAACCTAAGAGCTAATTCAATACCCGTCGTGGTCTTAGCCAGGTGAGTAGTTGTTTTCTGACAGGTACTTGCCATAATAAGCCTAAGTAGTAGGTGTATATGGGAGTAAAGGGTTCATCATCGGTCGGTAACGACTGTTCGTTAGCAAACGATCTCCCAAAGATTTCTGTCTTCTTCGATAGAAAAAGTTATTGTAATAGACAAAGATATAGTTTAAAAATACAAAAAAACAACAAAATTAATATAAAATACATATAACATTGAATGATTCAATTTTAAACACTGTTAGAAACAAAATCTGTCAGAAAAAGGATCGTCTATGTGGGATAGATAATAATTAAAATTCATAGGATGAATACTAGAACACCTCATTAAAATATTCCTCCAATTCCTGATAAACTTCTTCAGCAAATAACTGTTTGATACTCTACCTGAATTTCTTCCAGGTGCTTTATTTCCTTGACATAAGTAGGTAAGTTATACATTTTTAATCAATAACATACAGGGATATTCCAATTCGTTTCTGTACATGGTGATCTCGTAAACGACAAGAGATAGAGTGTCGGTCGAATCGTGGCAAATATTTTAAAGACGTATTCAATGATGTACAAAAATATCTTCTTTATTCGCAGACATAGTGAGAATCTGTCCACACTTGTTGGCTATCAAAATATGTCCATGAATCTTTTATAATGGGTGTCATCTGACTTGGACCACCCCCATCTTTGAATTTTTAAATACGGACCTGTATTTCTTGTTGTAGTTTTTGGATCGTCAACGTTCACTTCATACTGAGAAATTAAGTAAAATTTTATAATCCGGTATATTTCGGTAATATTTATAATTGGGTGAATTATTCTCTTTTAAATTACATCTCTGGAAATTAGTTGACTGAGTTAAATAAAAACACAATAGCAACATTCACGTCTCCCCATGTACCATCGTGTTTTTCGAGAGTATTTGTTTTATTTTTAGGTACCAATTCATATTTTTTCACATTTTCAATGCTCTTTGATCGCTTTCTACAATGAACTTCGAATAGCAAAACCTTTTATGATTATCTGAAACATATCTACAACAAAAATAGATTATATGTATTTTGATAAGCTGAAAAAAAAATAATAGCAATAATTACATCCGAAACGAACACTATAATTGTAATGAAAATTGAAATTAAGTAATTTATGTACACAAAAAAATTAATGGCGCAATAAGTGTTCGAATTGGAGTCCTTCCATTTCGAGACATTTTTGAACTCGTTTTTTCATATCATTTATTGCCCTCAATACACTTCTTTGCTGCATTGTTGCGAAAGCATTCAAAATCCTCAAACTCAAGTCTTCCACATTTTCTATCTCTCCGCCAGCGTAAATCCTATTTTTCAATGTCCCCATTGAAAATAGTCCAAAATATCTGGTGATCTTGCAGGCCATCTTATTGGCCCCTATTGAATACACCGCATTTTTGAAATGCCTCTCATCGGTCCAAATGATGTTATTCAAAAAATTCTCATCTCTTGTTGCAGAAATTTCTTCTTCTTTCGGGATCTCCAGGATATAATTTATGAACCGTTTTAATTTAATTCCAAATTATACTTCCTGAGAGTGCGCCAAACTGTCGTTTGTGGCAAATTCAATTCAGTGATATTACTGAGAGTTTATTAAAATTGAAAAAAAAACTTACTTTTTCAACAATACTTTCCTTTATTTCGGCGGGAGTTCTGTTACCATAACTTTTGCGAGACTTATTGAATGATCCAAATTCGCTGAGGTTATTGTCTCATTTCTGGAACAAAGTTTCATGCGGTTGAAGCCTTTCGAACATTTATTGCGCCATTAATTTTTTTGTGTATATAAATTACTTCATTTCAATTTTCATTACAATTATATTGTTCGTTTCAGATGTAATTATTGCTATCTTTTCTTTTTCAGCCTATCAAAATACATACAATCTATTTTTGTTCTAGGTATGTTTCAGATAATCATAAAAGGTTTTGCTATTCGAAGTTCATTGTAGAAAACGCTCAAAGAGCATTAAAAATGTGGAGAAATATGAATTGGTATCCAAAAATGAAAAAAATACTCTCGAAAAACACTATGGTGCCTACATTGGGAGATGTGAAAGTTGCTAATGTTTTCATTTAACTCAGTCAACCAATTTCCAGGGCCGTATTTAAAAGGGAATAATTCACCCAATTATAATAAGATATTACCGAAACATCCCGAAATATAAAATTTAATTTAATTTCTCAGTATGAAGTGAATGTCGACGATCCAAAAACTACATAAAAAAAATACAGGTCCATATTTAAAATTTCAAAGATGGGGATGGCCCAAGTCAGATGACACCCTGTATAAAAGATTCATGGACATATTCTGATAGCCCACATCAAGTGCCAATAGCAAAATGTGAACAGATTTTCATTACGTCTGCGAAAAAAGAAGATACAGGCAAAAAATAATTTGGGATTTTTTGGTTTTTTCTGTATATTTCCAGAACCAAAAGAGCTAAAGACAATTTCTTCACATCATTGAATAGGTCTCTGAAATACGCAACTTCGTCACGATTCAACCGACACTCTATCTCTTATCGTTTACGAGATCCTCATGTACAGAAACGAATTTGAATAGCCCGGTATAACCGATTAAGGTAGTTGATATGAAAGGTAATATCATTCGATTTTGTTGCCGAGTTATATGATCTGATGAGTTATTGATCGACAATCAACAGTGAAATGAGAGTGAGAAACTTTGACGTTCAAACAAAGGCCAACTATATTTCCTATAAATTACTTATCACGAATATCTAACGGATCTTCTCTGTAGAGTGAATATTATGTTGAAAATTGTTTTGCTACATATACTCTCCAGAAAGCATTGCCATAGCTTAGATGAGATTCTATAACGGCATAATATGTTGACTTGGTTGGTAGCAGTATATCCCAAGCCAGGTTTTTGCTAGTATTTGAAATGTGAGCATCGAATTTCAATGTGGCATCAAGTCCAAGAAATTTTTTAGTTTCTTACCTTTCTATAGTATCATTCTCCGAGCAATAAAAGATATAGAGAGGGCTTTTCTGTCTCTTTTTCGAAAGCAACATACCCGACGTTGTTTACAAACATCTCAGCCCGACTCATGTTAAAGAGGGCATTGTCGGAAATATTCGTTTGCACTCGGTGATCAGGTTGGAATTCCGTATTATATCCACTCTAAACTTGGCGATCATGTTTGTTTACGTCCGTTTACGACTTATTTGTCGTCTTGTCAAATCAAACCATGGGCGTCGCAGCATGGTAATCATGGCATAAACCATAGTTGACCTTTTCTTCCTTAGCTCACACAAGTCTCTCGAAGACTTCCTAGGGTTGCGCGTAGGGGTGCAATCGGTTGACGGAAATAACATTTTTTTTTCATTGGTATTAATAAGTTGATTTTTATTGAACTTTCTCATTATCATCCCGATTTTGAGAGAAAAATACACTATTTGTTGAAATAGCTGTTAAAAACTATGTTACTATGTAAATCGACTGAACGATCACCTATCAATAATTAGGAAAAAAACTTGTTAATGTAGGTATACTAAAAAGTAAGTAAGTAAGTAAGCAAACTCAACTCTTCATTAACCAAATTAAAATCATAAAGGGTATTGGAATGTTTTGTTGACATACAGGGATTATCACGTAGGTAATCCGTTCATCAGAAGTTTTCGATATTCCCAATTGAATAAAATTTTATATACGCGGAATATCACATATATCAATATGATCTGGAATGTTGTCAGTGACGTACCGCTTCTGGTAAAACCGGACGTGGACATAAACTTCTCTGCTGTGAATGGAACACTGTGAATCATCGCAGGTTTGAAATCTAATTGAGTAGTATTTTTAATCTCTTGAGGGAGCCCATACTCCTTCCTAATTCTGGGAGATACTTCATTGAATTTCTTCAATCCTTTTGGAGATGCAAGAAGTTAAATAATAACTACAGAAGAAATTATCGATTTTCTACCCAGACTTGTAATATCGATCTCTCCCTAAGCCTAACTCCACACAAGTTGAGAAATAAGTTTTTGACAACTCTGAAAAAATTTCAATCATCTCCCTCTGAATATCAATAACCTGAATTCAGAAAGAAATATCAAAAAAGAGTTAGAGAGCTACTAGCGTACTACACTTTGGGGTTGCGTATTTCAATTATACACTTTCATCACAAATTTGAATGTTATCTCTTGCATAAACTATAATGCACATAATTATGTGTATTATAGTTTATGCGTAAATTCTTATGTGTGTTATAATTCATGTACATCGTATATAAAGTGTTAAGTATAGTTTACTAATGTGATTCAAAGTTTTGGATATTTTGACTTTTTTACTTCAGCACTTTCATTTATTTTTTCAGTATTCATGACCTTATTCTATGCTGTATCAACAATAATCTGATTCTTCGCACAATACAGTATTTTTGATTGATCGAACCATCAAAAGTAAGTGTTAATTGCTTTGAAGCAATTTAGTTTCTATTGCCGTACAGCAATAATTACTATCTTTTTGTGTTCACAATTGACGAATAAAAGTCAATTTTTAAAAGTTCGTAGAAAAAATAGTGTATGCTATGGTAGTAGACACTTCTCATGTCATTTACAATTGTCACTTATTTTTGTACCTGTTCATCATAATAAAATATGTTACTCTCTATACTCTAACCTGTGAGGGTACATGGCGGCTATTATTTGCCGTGGCGCTCTGAGGTTACTTAGAAATTATTGATAGCGCATTCACTTTTTAACTTAGGGAAACCTACAGCACTTCCGCCAAGCATTAGACGTCAGGATTGACATCTTGATAACACACGTGCTCTCTAACCAGGCATGTGGTCTCCTATCGGTACCAATACATGTGAGAACAAATTTCTCTGAACCGACCGAGTCTAATTATACGAATTTTTAATTAAAAATGAAACAGGAGAAAATGTATTAGCACGCCACTGGTTCTACGCTTACTTCCGAATATCATAACAATAACAAATCTCCCCCTCCGAACTCGGAGTCTTACCCCTCACCCACAAACTATCACAAAGGATAGTGTTATGGAGCTTTCATAACAAATGTGTTTTGTGATTATAGAAATGGCATCTCTATGTCTTTTATTGCTCGGAGGTATCATTGCCTGGTAACAGTACAGGTATATTGCAAAGTAGGCATACAGAGAGAGCGTACACCTACTATACTATGTTAACAGGCAAAGCGCTAACTCTGCCTTTTGTCAGTGTTATAACCAACATCATGTACTGAGATTATAATACCGTTATAATACTGTAAATAAAATCATTATCATTATTATCATTATTATCATTCTTTGTTCTTTCTATATACATTTAATGATGGTTAATTTGAATGAAACCATTTTTAAGGCGTTTAATATCTCCAGAAATGGTTTGAAATAGGTTAGTCCCATTCTTATCATGTCACTTAGGGTCAGTTTTTCATAATCGAGTTGAACTCTAGAATAATTCACTGGTGGTTAGAATGTGATCCTTCCAACATCATTTTAACTATTAGTTAGTTATCTAGAGTTTAACTTGAACCTAAATAACTGGCTCTGAATGGTAGTATCGTCGGCAAATAAAGTGAAACTGCCTGATATATTTAAATTGGCCATGTCATTTATATATAATCGGAAAAGTACAGAACCGAGTACCAAACTTTGGGGTATACCACAGTAGTTGTGAGTATTGGTTTGTTATGGCAATCTAATGGCGATTTGATAGGTTTGACTCAAACCACTGGAGCCATATACTTTCAGTTTTTGCAGGAGTATTCTGTGATTTACGTAGTCAAGTGCCTTGGACAAATCACAAAACACTGCTTCAACAAAGTCTATATCTTATTAATTTCTTCATAAACTTCAGTAAGGAAGCCAAATATGGCATCAGTTGTAGTGCTCTTTTTGATCTGAAACTCGACTGCTAGTCGCTCAGAATTGTGATAAAATCTAAATTAGTCTAATCTTAACAAGCTTTTTGATTGTCTTTGTCAGAGTTGGTAAGAGCAAGATTGGTCAAAAGTGTAACAAGTGATATTTTGTAGAATTGGTTCAAAAAGAAGTATTTATGAAACAGATCAGCAAACTAAGTGCGGCATTAGGAAAGCTGTTCATTTATATTCGATACCACCGACTATTTGACACCCTTGTCAAATGAGCCAATCAAGAGATCTAGTCAGGTTCGGATTATCGGTAATACCAAACTTGATTCTTGACTCTGATTCGCCTGACAAGTTCGGTGTTTTCTGATTTGTGTATATGAAAAATGAGCAGATTTGGGATAAATTCTATCGAATTATTCAATGTATCCTGTTTATTGAACTTTATTAATTTCTCAGATCAACTTTTTTGACAATTTCTTCTAACTCTGCCAAATTTCAGATTGTTTACCTTTCACTTTGTGAAATTTTCGCGATAAGTCTGTCGATTCATTTCTGAACAAAACTGAATTGCTTCGAGAAAACACCACTCCAGGAAGAGAGTTAATTTCTCGAAGCAATTCAGTTTCTTTCAGAAATGATTCGACAGACTTATCGCGAAAAGTCGATCACTCGTGGTATTACTACTGATAACTATCTTGAAGTTCTTGAATGCATGTATTTTTAAAGGTAACACTCTTCACGATATGCACTCCTGTTGAGGTATGACATGGGACGAATCTGTGGATGAAGGTTTTCTGTGAGTTTAAAAGGAACACTATTTACAGTGGTATTCGTTCAAAGTATTTGGGCCGAATGGAGTTTTCAAGTATTTTTTGTGTTTCTCCCTCAGTTCATTTGCTATAGCCTAGATCTCTTTTGACTGTTTATTCACACTATACCATTTCGATAATCGGTAGGGGAACCATGATACGGTTCTTTTTGTGAGCAAAAGAAATGACTCAAAAATTCACAGATCATTCTATTATTACATCCAATTGATATTGTGACAATATCGCTAAATGGTCTGAGGATAAAATTGCTTCGAGTTTATTTTACAAAATTATTTTCAAAATGTCCAAGCAACATTGGACCAATTTTTCAAAATGTTCATAGTATTTTCGCCAAATTTTGAACGTTTAAACATTTTGCCACATGAATTTTTATTTTATTTTAATTTATATGTATCTTTCTTCAAATACATTCAGATTATCATTAACATTATTATAGGTAACTAAAATACTTTATGACTCGTTCTTCTTACATTGATAATATTTATATGTTATATAGTGTTTTATACCACTTGTTATATGGTTACCAAAATATTCACCCACACACTGGGCTTAGGGCCAGTTTTTACAGTTCTAGTCAAACTCCAGATAACTAAATAATAGTTTAGATGGACATTCTTTAATTGATGTTTTAAGGATCACATTCTAACCATTAGTTAATTATTCTGGAGTTCAACTGGAACTGAAAAAACTGGCCCTTAGTGGGATAACAATCCGAGCTAACTCCGGGCTAACCTAGCCTTTATTTTCTGATAGGGGGCTCAATCGATACGTCAACGTAATTCTGGTCGTTCAGTAATCATCTCTGATATTTTTTGATATTTTCACGATTTTTTTTTCATTTCATTTTGATTTTCATCTAGAATCCTTCCCCAAATTAAAAATTACGTCAAAAAAATCAAAAAAAAATCTGATAATTCAAGAAATCACCCCAACTATTTGACGACACCTGCAAATACCTTTTTCCGGTTTCGAAAATCCGCGGAAACGCGCACAGCCTATACGAGGGATCGTCGCAGAAACATGGGGTTTGTTTCAGTATTTCTTGAATGAACCAAGGGGCCCTCAGAACTTGAGTTAAGTTGAGTTAAGTTGAATGAAAGTCTAAGCCCGCGTCTATATGATCCCTTGAAAAATCTAGAATCACTTAAGATAGATGACAATCTAATTTTGTACGACACGAACATTGTGGAAGTGGTGGAAATTCTCCATGAATTAAAAAATAAAAAAACGGCAGGTATTGACGAGATTTCAGTTTCTGTCTTACAGAATCTTCCTGAGAATGCATTGAATATTTTAGTTAATGTCATTAACATTTCATTGCAAACTGGCACCTTCCCGGTCTTCTTGAAAACGTCAATTGTTATTCCTCTGCACAAAGGCGGCGACCTGAACAATCCTTCAAATTTTCGCCCAATATCTCTCATTCCAACAATAGCAAAACTCATGGAAAAAATCGTTAAAAAAAAGATGAATGCTTTTTTAATTTCTCATAATATAATTAGCGTGAATCAGTTTGGATTCCAGAGTGACAAAAATACCCATGATGCCATCTTCTCCGTTTTATATGAAGTCTATTCTGAAATTAACAATGGAGAGCTTGCGGTTCCAATCATATTCAGCTGGTCGAAAACAGATAGTGAAAACAACCTCACACTCGAAAGAAATGAATGTGGATTTTGGAGTTCCGCAAGGATCTGTATTAGGTCCATTACTGTTCCTCTTATATGTTAATGATATTAATGTCCTTAGTTTAACAGGAAAACTTACCCTTTTCGCGGATGATATAACTATCATGTGGCATAGCAAAACCGAGGAAAAACTGAAGAATGTAATGACAATAGATCTCTATCGTATCAAGGAGTGGTGTGATGCTAACTTGCTGTCATTCAATTTTAAAAAAACGAATGTTATATCTTTCAGATGTACCGTAGGAAACATACCAATGAATAACTATGTGGTTGAAAATAAAGATTGTACAAAATTTTCAGTACTCCTCCTTGACAGCAAATTAAAATTTGAAGATCACATTCATAATTTAAATAATAAATTATCATCTGGATGTTATGCAGTGAGAGTGATTGCAAGAGAACTCGGATTTCAGCCCGCAAAAATGGCTTACTATGCCTTAGTGGATTCTCACCTTAGGTATGGTATACCATTTTGGGGAGCATGTAATGTTAGCCTGATGAGCTCAGTTTAAGTCATACAAAAACGAGCTGTGAGAAATATTTGCAAAATTCTCCCTAGAGATTTTTGTAGAGAGATTTTTAGAACACACAAAATACTCACAGTTGTTTCAATTTTTATAATGGAAACTGTGTCTCTCATACACAAACATAAGAGTAAGTTCCCTAGTAATCCTATTCATCATGTTACACGTCAAACCAGTAATAACCAACTAAATCTTCCAATTCCAAAATCGAATCTGTTAAAAGATTCAATATTCTATAATGGACGTAAAATGTTCAATCATTTACCAAAATATATAAGGGAGATTATTCTATATGATCACTTCAGACTTGCCCTGAAAGAATTGTTCTCCTCCAGACCATACTACAGTACAAAAGAGTTTTTTGAGTTTTTTGAGGAAGGTTATCCAATAGGTCTCCTTGTGTTGGAGATACGGAATTTCACCCCTATTTCCCCACACCCCTCCGACAATTAGAATTTCAATTTCTACAAAATTCGTATTTTGGATTTTTCGTCTGACGGAGGATTATACCCATCTCACGTTCGCTATTAGCATTGTTTAAATAGAAGATAGTTAGTCGATGCCCGTGGAAAAGGTATTGGACTCAAACGCGATTGTCATCTAGCGTGATTAGTTACAAACATGAATATTTCACATCATTTTGATACATGTTTCTTCAATAAACCCTGATTTCAATGCTGTCCCATTGTTTCAATCAAGTTATGACATGACTTGTAGGCCAGATCACTGAAGTTATGACATGACTTGGATGCGAGCTCACTATCGCCATCTACATGTCGCATCCATTTTGATCCAATTATAATCCCATAAGGTTAACTATCTTCTATATAAACAATGCTATTAGTGAGATAGACAATTCATTCATTTGTAATTTTAATAATAATAATCAATTATTTTATTTAAAGGTACAGCTATAAGCTTATAACCTAACAAAAGGCAGGATTCAATTCCTGCACATGATTACTCACGGCAGGGATTGCTCTTTTATCCAACCAGTGTACTTCATTGTACTGCCATGTTTATGTTCAATGTTACACTTTTATCATCTGACTTTATCTGTAAATAATGAATCGAGATGATGTATGTATAAATATTATTATTTTTATTATTACTCCCAAATATGACCTTTTAATCATTACCTTAACTTCTTCACAGAAAAGAGGAGGAGTCCTTGAGCTTAGGCAGCACCGCTACTCTAACCCAACAAGCTCCATCGCTGTCTGCATCACAGAGAGAAAACGAATCAGAAGAAGTCACCTCGACAACCAGCCTACCCACTTCCCCGCACAGCAGTGACCATCCGACGTTGAGAAGATCCTCGACCATGACGAGCGAGAAGGACAAATCCACCGAGAAGGAGAGAACCGATACCATGAAGGAACCCATAAGAAGACTCAGTAACGTCAGTAATGTCACATTGACCCATGTGAGCCGGATGTCCGAATTATGCTCCAAAAGTGATCCGGTGTAGTACCTTTCCATGCTTTCTTTTTATTTTGACGCACATTAGCACGGTTACACACGCAGGATGTCTCTCGATTTTGGTCTTTACAGACCAGAACAAGCGAAGGGAATATTTTGCGATGACCTGCTATCATCTTTGTCTCACAGAATTATTGCCACAGAATCTAAGACTACATTTTTCGTTCCTCAGATCCTCTTCTGTAATCACTTCGGGATATATCAGATTCATGGCGAGTCCTGTTCTCGTTTCTATTTTCTCTTAGTTTTCTGTTGACATATTGACATCTGTTAGTACCATCAGTTCTTTGTACTTTGGTCCCTGAATTATTTGCCAATTCAAAGCAGAAATCACCTGTATTGTCATGGAGGTCCATAATTAATATTTATTGACAATGCAGCAATAGTAAACCAAGATATGGAGGTTTTTCCTCCACAAAATAAAAGACACATATATTTGTTTTCATGAGATAGTTCGTTAATGAAAACCCCAGTTTTCGCCCCAGCAAAAGCTTTGTGGAATTTTTTAAACAAGCAATAGTTTTGGTGTTCTGGAAATATCTCAAAGATTATTCGAAAAATCGTTTTACCTTCAATGGAACTTTTGTAGAAATTCATAAAACCTACAAAACGGATTTCCATATGACCAGGTCGGTGTATTTTCCACTGAGAAAAACCAAAGAAAGCCTCGGAAATGAGACCATTTACTGAAAATTGATAATTTTTATAAATCTTAAGCTGGACAAACAATATTCTGGAAACAGATAGATAATAATATGTGGTTCAACTGTGCGCAAGATGTTTTCTGTTTTTTGGACAATCGCGTTATAAACAATGTAAGGGTACATATTGCAAGATGCGCCAATTGAAGGAAAATCGTCGTATTCAAATTCTGTAAACGGTATCTGGAAGCAGAGATCAACATCACCAAATCTTTATCTTGGATTTTCACTTGAGAGGTGGGAAATGTGTTGAAAATGTCACTGAAAGTTGATCAAAATGCTTCACAGTGCGTCCGAAGTTACCCGAAGTCACTCCGGGTGCACTTTGACGCATTTATGGCCGATTTCACCAACTGATTCCTAAAGTTAGGAAATGTCTAAATCGAATTCGGGAATCCCCAAGTGCAATTTGCTTTTCACCACACGTTAAGTAATGCTTATGAGTGATAGGAAATACCTAAGTTAGGTATTTCCTACCACGTTTAGGCATTACTAAACGCTTGGTGAAACGCAAATAGCACTTGAGCATTCCTAAATTCGATTTAGGTATTTCCTATCTTTAGGAATTAGTTGGTGAAATTGGCCGTTAGAGTAACTTCCAGTGACATTTTCCACAAATTTCCCACCTCTCAGGTGAAAATCCAGAATATACAATTTGTAGATATTGATCTTTACTTCCAAATGCCGTATACAGAATTTAAATAACATGATTTCTCTCAAATCGGCGCGTTTAGAAAGATTTGAAAAGTTGTAATTTTGTGTAAAAGGGGCCTCTTATTTTTTTTCTACAGCTTGGCCAATAAACTACACTCATATATCCAAAAAATGCAAATGAATAATAAATTTAATATTTAATAAATTTTTTTTCAATTCTTAGTGCAATTTTCATGAACACAACACAAACAAAAAGAAAAAATAAGAAATTGTGTATATGCAAACTTCAATTCAACTTCAATATCAAATTTCAAAACAAACCAATTGGACTGTAACACAACTTACCTGAAGAAAAGTACTTTTCACAATATATTCAACCTTATATTTTGTATTTCGTATACGTCGGTTCATACTGTCAATAAGGTGACGAATATCATCTTTAGTAATATACTGCCATTCCTACTGTAGGCGTAAGTAAAGCTCATCTGCCCTATAGCCGGAAATAATTTGCGAGCTCGTGGGGTTGAGATCAGGTGAACATGCTGGCAAGTTCATATTTCAATACCAACTTCAACGAGGTTTTAATGATAATAATGTATTAACACTTTGGTACAATAAGATACATATGGTATGTCAGATACAATATGTACAAAAATATAAAAAAGTTTAAAATACAAATAAAGAAACATTGTACAAATGAAAAACACCAGTTATACAGTAATTGAATATACATCAACGTCACTGCTTTACATACAGAATTATGAAAGAAGCATACAAAATTCAATAACACACATTGCTGATCATCTGATTATCTCTAAAAACAGAAATACGATGTAACAACATGTAAATTGTATTTTCTCCTAACCTGAGTTACGCTCAAACCACTTCATGTTTTTTTTTTTAATTTTTAATTTGTTTTAAATTAGTAGACAAAACTTCGAAAGATTTTACAGAAATATTATTATCTGAATATTCAAACATGGACAAATTGAAATGCAAAATAGGAACATGTTGATTAACAGCTAGATAGCATATGGACTCTTTTTATTTTAGTTTACTTTGGAGATCAGGGAAAACTTTTTTCGTGCGCTTTTCCAAAAACGCCCATTACTATTGATACGAAAAAAAAGGTGTTTTCATTTAAGTGTGATAAAAAATTATTTTTTGTTTGACATGTTTTCAAACAGAACATATTTTCCGTCTTGTAAAGAGAAACATTTTCAATTGAAAATTGAACCAATACAACTGACTTTATGAACATCCTGTTCATATTTTCAATAAAATCAATATTTTCCATCCTTGTGACTTTCAGCTATTCTTGAGAGCTAGAGCTTCTTTCCTCTTTTTTTGTCAAGGAATGTACAGTATAAATACAATCCCGCATGGAGACATCCTGTACCGTACACACACTTGAAAAATGTCACCATACACCAAAGCACAACAATAATTGTTGATATTTGTTATTAGTTTCTCTTCTTGAAATTACATTTGAATATTTGAATAACTGAATGGAGGATTAACTTGTTTTGCATTTTTATGTTAGGCATCTTTCAAAATGCCATGCTTTCCTGACTTCCATTTTTTCGATTCAATTTGACTACAATCAGATAGCAGCTGAAATAATGTTACCTGACAAAATTATATACAGGGTATATCTTCGTGAGGTAAAGTGATCTATATATAGAGATCTAAATCAAGCAAGATGAATATGAAGTGAAGGAAACATCAAGAATTCGACTACAAAATTTAAATTATTGTGATACTTCCTGTTTTTCCGGGAGTATGACGTCACCTTTATGGGCCGTGGTGGCCGTGCTTGTAGAACGTTCGCCTTTGGAGCGAAGGGTCGAGGGTTCAAAGCCTCGCATGGTCATCGGTCTCGTGCATGGCATCACACGTTAAAAGGTAAGGACTGCGTCTTCCCTAGCTCACACAAGTCTCGAAGTCTTCCGAGGGTTGCGCGTAGGGGTGCAATCGGTTGACGGAAATAACAATTTTAACAACAACAATTTTAACCTTTGTCATTTTCAATTGAACACCCTCTATTTTATAAAATTTTTGGATTTTTCTCATGATTCTGATATAAATTTATATGTCATACCCCATACATGAAACGAACCATTTGTACGTTATTCGAGTATTTCTAAAAAAAGTGACAATTTTTGATAAAACATATTCAATGGACATTTACATTTACGAAAAATAAATTGCAAAAACTAAATCAATAGTTTCTGGTCTGAAACGTCCATTTAACAAAGAGTTCCACTATATTTTTCCCATAAAAAAAATATCACTTTTGAAAGTGTGCCGCTGAAGTCACGTTCATCGGAAACACCCCCACCATAATCCACGTTCTGAAACAGGCAATATCGTTCTTCTTAAAAATATAGCGTCTAGGATTTCATTGTGACTTTCTCTTTGAATTTGGGTTTTCCAGTATATTTTTCTGAACCTTTACTAGTACCTAAAATTTTTTGATAGATTTTTTTTGCAATGAGCAAAATTTTAAATCTTTGAACTCTGCTTGAATACCATACCATATAGGTAACGTAGGTCAACTGCGCGTATAAATATATATATATAATATCAGAATACAAAGCTTTGATCTTTATCTTCAAAATGACGTAAGATTTATACGAATTGAACATTTATGTGAGGAGTTATAGAACTTTACTTCACGCGCTGGTTGAAAAAATGCACGTTGGCGGGAGCCGGCGCAACACCTGTCCCATTGCGAAAGCATTTAACTTTAACAATTTTTTTCAAGAATACCGTGCGATTTCTCAAAAATTTGGGAAGGACAGTTTTTTTGAAAAAATTTCTGCTCTTTCTGAATATCAAGTTATTTTTTTGATTTAAAGTAAATTTTTTGAAATATTTCGAAATTGCCCCAAAAATTAATTTCAACGCGTTTTTTGGGCGGTTTCACCCCCACTGGAGGTGATAATTTTTAACAGAAATAATGTGCACACTGTGTTCTACAATATAAAAAAAAATTATCGGCGGAACAATTTAAGTTGATGTTGATAGCCCTGTTGATTGGCCCATAGTTTAACCTTCATTATTCATGAGTTAGTCACAGTAACGTATGGCTCTATAGTCTGGTGGAGCAAGGGACATAAAAAAATGGCCATTGCTAAACTTAACGGACTACAGAGACAAGCGTGCCTGGCGATTACTGGAAGCATTCGCTCCACGCCAACGGCAGCAATGGAAGTCCTCCTTGGATTACTTCCTCTCCACATAGTTCTGGAGAGAGAGGCAAGATGGGCAACATACAGACTTTATCAAGTGGCCATTAGTCTACCGCAGGCATGTGTCATGAGAGGCTGCGTCATGCTGGAGGGCATAATAGCTCACAACATTCTAGGAATGCCCTCAGACATCATGCCTAAAACCATCAACCTTCACACGTCCTACACTGTGGTCTTTCCCGAAAGAGAAGACTGGGTCCGGAATGAAACCAACCTATGTAGGGCAAATGAACGTTGGTTCACCGATGGTTCCAAAACTCAGGAAGGCGTCGGAGCCGGAATATATGGGATGAACCCAGTAGTGAAACGCTCGTTCAGTATGGGCAAACTAGCTACGATATTTCAGGCAGAGGTATATGCCATTGAAATGTGTGCCAGGGAGCTGGAAAATCGGCTCCACACACGAAAAACAATAAAAATATTTTCAGATAGTCAAGCAGCACTTAAAGCGCTTGAATCCAACTGCTTTAAATCTAGGGCAGTATGGAACTGCAGAGACACCTTAAACCGACTGGCGCAACGCAACAACGTTACCCTAGTCTGGATACCAGGTCACACAGGCCTAGAAGGAAACGAAATAGCAGACGCCCTAGCAAAAGGGGGGGCCGAAACAACGTTCAATGGACCAGAACCGGTAATCGGTTTAGCATATAGCACTGCCAAGAATGTCATAACAGCTTGGGCAGACAATAAAAGACTCGAGTACTGGCGTAGTCTACCGGGCCTAGCCCATTCCAAAGCATTTATTGCTTGTACAAGGAAAAAACAGGACTCTGACAAACTGCTAGAACTCAGCAGAGCGCATCTCAGAGTTATAGTAGGTTTGCTTACTGGCCACTGTAAACTCAAATACCACATGCATAAAATCGGACTTGCACAAGATACAGAGTGCCGGCTATGCATGGAGGATGATGAAACGGCTGAACACATTCTGTGTACATGCCCACGACAGTAAGGCCAGAAAACCTGGTAAATTGTTCTCCCAATGCATTCCTCAATTTCGTCAAGAGATTGGATATACTGGGAGAAATATAACCATAGGGTGAGCCACAATAGGCCATTGGCCGCAGTGAAGGGCCTGATACGGGCCCACTCACGTTCAAAACCTAACCTAACCTAACCTAGTCACAGCTACAGCATATCACTAAACATTATAATTCACTTGGAAATAACGTATGTTCGATAGTCTGCATTCATCATTTTTCTAGAAAACTCAAAGATGGTTCATATGGGGTATAATACATGAATTTGATTCAAAATCATGAGAGTAATCTATCCATATTTCTGTTGAAAATAGGTAGTTTTCTGAAAATAACAAAGATGACGTTACACTCGGAGAAACCGGAAGTATCACATTAACAAAAATATTTTTGTTGTATTTTCAATGCATCGATCAGCTCCTTGTAGTTTTCTATATACAGGGTGTCCCACGAAGATTAGGACAGGAAATATCTCGGAACTCGAGAGTAATAGAGAATTGTAATTTTGGGCTTGTAAATTAAAGAATTGGTGTAGTTTTTTTTTTGATATTATGTTACCCAGATCTTTTTGTTTTCGGTCACATGACATCAGATTCAAATTTATCATTAAGACAACCTGTATATTTCGGCATTTCTATGTTCCTCCCGATAAAACGATTCCAACAAACTACACTTGTGGTCTAGAACTATTAGTTGAAGAACTACTACAGGTACTTCAATATCATTAATCCCACGACGTTTTTTAATAGAATATGAATGATTAATATAATTTTTTCCTTATTTTAAGCATCACCAAAAATATAAGACTGCCCAAATAAATACACAGGGTTGCACTAAACCTAAATAATTTGACAATTGCTCATTTCGTGGACAATGGGTATTGTAGTACCTGTATTTCTTGAAATAATCGTTTGAGACCACAAGTGTGAAATTTTTTCACTGGGAGGACCATAAAATTGGCAAAATATACAGGTTGTCCCATTAATAATTTTGAATCTGATGTCAGGTGACCAAAGACAAAAAGCTCATTGGCAAACATGATATCAAAAAAAGCTGCACCAATTGCTTTAATTCAGAAGCACAAAATTACAATTCTCCACTACTTTCGCGTTCCGAGATATTTCCTGTCCTAATCTTTGTGGGACATCCTGTATAAATCTCCTCAACTTATGAATATGTACCATGTATAAACAGGTCAAAAACATTCACCAACACGCTTTTGCTTTCACTTCCACCCTTCTGTTCACCTGAGCACTTTTGGTGGTTGTTCCTATTGAAGTCTCATTTCTGTATTACCAAGAAATATTACAGAACATTCGCTAAAGTATCGTAAAGATTCAAGGATACAGACAGCAAAGTTTCTTACTAATTATCAATTTCCAAAGTCAATTTTCAGTTAATTTCGTATTATGAAAAACGCAATAATAAATGAAGAACGAAATATGCATATTTTGTCTACTTTACAAGATACTTTCTACGAAATGAATTTCACCAATTGAATTGTTGCTGTAAGAGCTAGAAGCATTAAGGATATCAACATGGATACATTTTCGAAAACAAGAATCGTATGAGAGAAGACTGTACAGTAATTATTGTATGCTGCAATACCCAAATCTATTTGGTACATTGTGGAATATCACGCACTGATTTTCGATAACCATAAGAAATTAGTCTGCTATTTTCTTTCCATTCGAGTTCATGAATTGACTTCTGAAAAAGAAATATTCAGATTTGAAAAGCAATATTGAGAATTGCTCAGACCATTTCGATATCATTTTCCATATGTCGATTGAATTTCTTGTTATACAGTGTGTTCAAGATAAGAATGAACAGCATGGGGATATCGGAAACGGTAAGAGATACGGGGTCGATTGAATGAGAGAAAAGTAGCGCATTTATGTGCCCAACAATATGCCATTTAGAAAGTTTTAATATTCCGAGTAGTTTCGGAGATATCCGAGAAAAACCGAAATTTGAGAATTTCGTTTTTATTTTCTCCTAGCTTTATTTTCAAAGGAAATGTGAAACAAATAGCACTTTGCCATGGCTACTATGTAGGGACTACCTGATAACGTAAGCAGAATTTTTCTGCGACGTTTCGTCTTTTAGAAAACATCATCAACTTTTTATTTTTATATGGGCCGAAACTAAAGTATACCCTGTATACGGCTCCATTTTTCATTGTGAATACAGCAACGTATCACTTTATATGATTTCAGAACTATCTCACGCGCAAAATGAAATTTAGTGATTACTTAACCTGTTTTTCTTCAATTTTAGATAGTAGGTGCTGGAAAAAATGACACATAATGTTCTGTCGTCATAATAATACTGTAGTTTGGTAGAATTTTTGACATATTACCGTTCCTACTTTTACATCTCGTTACCTACCTAATTTGTGTTAAAAATGGAAAACGGCAGCATTTCGAATACTGAAAATTATGTTGTCATGTTACATTTTGTGCCAAAGAAATTGTATTAATGCTGAACGTACGTACTCTGATAAGTATCCAGAGAGGCGACAACCTGGTGAATCAATATTTAGACGGTTAGTTTTTAATTTAAAAGAATACGGATCATATAAAAAACCTGTGGTTTACTGACAAAAACTATCTAATGAAGAAAGTCAGCGTGATGTGTTACAGGCCGTTGTCGAAAATCCTGAGATATCCACTCGCACCATTGAAGATAATACCGTAGTAGCCAAATTCACCGCTCACTTCATTTAAAAAAAAATAAATATCATCCATATAAATTTAGGATTTGTCATGGACTCAGACCATGTGACGATGCAAGGCCAAGAACCTTTTGTGAATGGTCCACTAAAAAATGCCAAGACGATGAAAATTTCCCTTTCAAAATAATTTGGTCTGATGAAAGTATGATCACCAACAATGGTATTTTTAATAGGCGGAATGTTCATTATTGGTCACAACAAAATCCGTGTGTACACAAAGTGTCCAGACATCAATATCGTTTCGGTTTCAACATGCGGGTTGGAATTTTCGGTACGAATGTAATAGGGCCTTTTATCTACCAAAAAAATTTAACAGCAGAGCGGTACATACATTTGTTAGTAAATGATGTGGAAGACGCTCTAGATAATTTGCCATTAGCGGTTACTCACAGCTGCTGGTTTCAAAAAGATGGTGCTCCAGCATATAACTCTAGAATTGTTCGTGATTATTTGAACCGTCGCTTCCCAGGACAGTGGATTGGTACTCATAGTGATACATCCTGGCCTGCAAGGTCCCCCGACCTGACCCCACTAGACTTTTTCCTTTGGGGATATATCAAGAATCAAGTGAACTCTAATCGTTATTTTCAAATCGAAGAAAATTTGCTAAGATCGGTTACTGCATCCTTTAACAATATTTTTCCGAATACGTTAACTCACATTTTAAATTCGTCTGTGAGAAGAGCCTACTTGTGCTTAGAAAATAACGGCGGGTTATTTGAACACTTGTTATAAGTTTCTGTTTATTTTCCTTTAATACATATTAGCTCCTTATTACATTATAAGTACATTTATAAACTAAACTTTTGATATTGCGACTTATCTTTGTATTCAACAAAGCAAAAATTCCGGCAAGTGTCAAGTTATAATTTATACTTGTATAAATAAGACTAATTAATTTACTTCATGACATATTTTCCAGCATCTACTATCTAAAATTGAAGAAAAACAGGTTAAGTAATCACTAAATTTCATTTTGCGCGAGAAATGGTTCCGAAATCATACTGTGTGATACGTTGCTGTATTCACAATGAAAAATGGAGTCGTATACGGGGTTTACTTTAGTTTCGGCCCATATAAAAATAAAAAGTTGATGATGTTCTCTAAAAGACGAAACGTCGCAGAAAAATACTGCTCACGTTATCAGGTAGTCCTTAAAAAGTTGCCATGACAAATAGCTTTTTGTTTTACATTTCCTTCGAAAATAAACCTAGGAGAAAATAAAAACGAAATTCTCAAATTTCGGTTTTTCTCGGATATCTCCGTAACTACTCGGAATATTGAAACTTTCTAAATGGCATATTGTTGGGCACATAAATGCGCTACTTTTCTCTAATTTAATCGACTCTGTAACTCTTACCGTTTCCGATATCCCCATGCTGTTCATTCTTATCTTAGACACACTGTATTATTGAAGATTAGCTCAGTTGAACTCCGCCAAGAGAAATAAAAGCAATTTACTATTATTATTATTATTGTATTAAGTGACTCACTAGATTTAGAATCAACCGGATCCATAATAATCAATCCAATGTAGTTCATGACGATTCGTTTTTTCTAACCAAATATATTCTTAGTTGTGAACTGAGACTTCATTTTTCATAACAGAAATTACATGCACTTTTCTTATTACATCATTTTACAGGGATGTTATTCGTCAGCTGCAAGCATGATCAGCAGAGCGACGATAAGGAGTACCAATGCCAAAGAGAAGAAAGAGAAACGAAATCGGGAGAAACTACTGGCTGGTCCTGGTGGCTCAGAATTTTCCATAGCTAACCAGGATATGGATTTGGAAATGGACTATTACGATTATAATGTGGTGAATGCTGGAGCAGCTCCAGGGTCGTATTTAGGTATTTGTGAAAAGAAATGAAAATGCATTTATTAATCAAATCAGAAGACATGACCGTATAAGTTAGCTTCTTTGGAATCTCGTGAACTGTGGGAATTAGAGAGTCGGTAAAACGAGGAAAATGTTGCGTGTTTCAAAGACACGTATTTATTTATTTATTCATTCAGCAGAAACAAACAGGCAGAGCCTAATAACATGTTTCTTGATAATTCCACATTCAATAAATCATTATAAAATATAACAAAATACAAATACAATATTTTTGGCAATCAACGTATAAGTCGAGTAATCACCTACACTAAAATTAACTCAAAACTGTTAAGAACTATTACGAGGGGACTTCGCACCAGACAAGATATGTATTCACCAGGAATTTACCTAGACACCATACATTATCACCATGAATTTATAACGTTCTTTAAATTGGCTTTGTATTTAACAATTGAAACATCAAAAACACCATAACTTATTGTTTCAGAGTATATATTATATACCCTAATAGCACCATGAAGTCCGATGGTAATCCATAGGACATCCTCTCAGGACATTCGGAACGTCCTTAGGATGTACAATGTCTCGACTTCTCACCAAAATTGGACGTTCTATAAGGATATCCAATGGACATCCACCTGGGATGTTATTCGGTCGTCCCCGAATGACATCAATCGAAAGTACATTTTGGACGTCCTTAGGACGTGCAATATTGGTACGTCCTTAGGACGTGCAGTATTGGTACCGCGGACGTCCATTGGACATCCGTGGGAAGCACCAATGTCTCGACTTCTCACCAAAATTGGACGTTCTATAAGGATATCCAATGGACATCCACCTGGGATGTTAATCGGACGTCCCCGAATTACATCATTCGAAAGTACATTTTGGACGTCCTTAGGACGTGCAATATTGGTACGTCCTTAGGACGTGCAGTATTGGTACCGCGGACGTCCATTGGACATCCGTGGGAAGCACCAATGTCTCGACTTCTCACCAAAATTGGACGTTCTATAAGGATATCCAATGGACATCCACCTGGGATGTTAATCGGACGTCCCAAAATTACATCAATCGAAAGTACATCTTGGACGTCCTTAGGACGTGCAATATTGGTACGTCCTTAGGACGTGCAGTATTGGTACCGCGGATGTTCATGGGACATCCGTGGGAAGTACCAATGTTTTGACTTCTCACCAAAATTGGACGATCTATGAGGATATTCAATCGACATCCACCTGGGATGTTCATTGGACGTCCCCGAATTACATCAATCGAAAGTACATCTGGGACGTCCTTAGGATGTGCAGAATTATCACATGTGTTTGTTCCTACATCTCTTTCAGGACTAAGATTATGATATTGTTGTGGATTACTGGAGATAACAATTTGGATGGAACCAGATTTACTTACTAGGTAAGCTTAGCACTCTCCCAGAGACATTCAATTCGGTTTTGTACATGTTTAAAGGATACACACAACTCTACTTGTCTTACGGAAACATCTTTTTCAAAACAGTGTTGAATAGGTTAGTAATAACTATTGAATAGTACAACAAAACTTTTATTTTCATTTAAAGATATAACTACACTGAATGAACACAAAATAGGGGAAGTCCGTGGAATTTGGACCATTGTGTAAATTGGCCCATGACAAATATACTGTGATTCGAAGGCAGTGCTGACACCTTGTATTTATTTCTACAATTATCAATCGTTAAGAAGTTGCCTGCTGAAGTTGTGAGTCTCCCGCGTCTTGAATAATTTAACGGCAGCACGTAGTCTGGAATACGCACCAACATAGTAAGAAGGTTGATATTTGCCAGTTGTGTACCGGTGAGCAAAGTTAGTAAGTATTCAAATTTATCATATGGGATGAACAAACATACTTTGAAGTATACATAGACACTTCATTTTAATCACAAATGTGAGCAGTTTCATTTTGTAAGATTTTTAGGTTAAGTGTTTGCCTTTGTGTAAATTGGACCATACACTATCGTGTAATTTGGCCTGGACCAAATTACACATCGGGCCTGGACCAAATTACACATTGACATCGAAACACCTCAAAAAGAAGTAAGTAAACTTTTTTGTTGCAGAAATGAGTTCAAGACGTGACAGAAAAGCTAAAGGAAAGTACGGAAAATGGAAAAATGATGATATGGAAGCGGCTCTTGCAGCTGTACGAGAGAAGAAAATGGGTTTAAATGAAGCAGCAAAAACGTATTCTGTACCTGCCACAACATTAAAAAGGAAATATGCTGGAAAAAATAAATTTTCTAAAGGGACAGAGTATCTTCCCGGCAGGAGGCCAGACTTGCCTCGCGAAATCGAAGACTATCTTGTCCAACATATTTTACAATTAGAAAATATGTTTTATGGTATCTCAAGAATAGACTTCATGAAATTGGCGTACGAAGTAGCTGAAAGAAATAATCTGACAACAAGATTCAATCACAATAAAAAATCTGCTGGAAAGGAATGGTACTCTCTGTTTATGGGACGTCATCCTGAACTGCGATTGAGAACTCCAGAGGCTACGTCACTCGCACGCGCTGGTGGATTCAATAAAGTGGTAGTGGGCAAATTCTTCGACACCTATGAGAAAATTATTGCCGAAAATAAGCTTTCTCCTGATCGCATATTCAATGCGGATGAAACAGGACACAACGTTGTGCAGAAACCACAAAAAATACTTGCACAAAAAGGCAAACATCAAATTGGAGCTATTACTTCAGCTGAAAGAGGTCAAAATGTGACAGGAATGTACGCCATGAGTGCCAGTGGATTTTATATCCCACCATTGCTAATATTTGCCAGAAAACGTATGAAAGAGAGCTTGGTAACTGGGGCACCACCTGGAACAATATTTAGGTGTCAAGATAAGGGATGGATGGACAGTGAAGGATTTTTCTCCTGGTTGAAGCACTTTATTTATCATGTTAAGCCCAGCAAAAACCTTAAAGTGTTGCTGTTACTTGATGGCCATGTCAGTCACACACAGAGTATACAGGCTATAGACCTAGCCCGTGACAATGGCGTTATAATGTTATCATTCCCAGCTCACTGCACTCATAAAATGCAACCCCTCGACCTGGCATTTTTTAAACCCTTGAAAGTGTATTTTTCGGCAGCCATTACAACTAAAATGCATGAAAATCCTGGAGTGCCTTTAAATATTTCACATGTCAGCAGTTTGGTTGGAACTGCTTTTTCTCGAGCTGCAACAATTCAGGTTGCTATTAACGGATTTCGGAAAGCAGGTCTGTGGCCTCCAGATCGATATGTTTATACAGATGCAGATTTTGTTCCAGCAACGGTAACTGATCGTCCTCTCAACCGGCCAGAAATTGAAGAAACCTCAGAAGCAAAGGCTACCACACCACCATCAACTTCATCACATCCAAAGAAATCCACTTTTTCCAAAAATGAGTCATCAGACAATCCATTAAATACCTATACAGATGCAGAGTTTGTTCCAGCAACGGTAACTGATCGACCTCTAAACCGGCCAGAAATTGAAGAAAACTCAGAAGCTAAGGCAACCACACCACCATCAACTTCATCACATCCAAAGAAATCCACTTTTTCCAAACATGAGTCATCAGACAATCCATTAAATACTAAAATATCAGAGCTTTGTGAAAACCCAGATAGGACACCGAGTCCCCAACCATGTTCCAGCAATTCGGCAACTTACATTCCGGTAGTCAAAATTAAACCTTTACCATGTAGAAAAGATAGCGCTTCTTCAGTGGGCCTTCGAAAAAAACGACAGAAATTAAATTCCTCTGGAGTGATACTAACGGGAACACCCTACAGAATAGATCTTGAAATCTCGAAAACTCCGAAGTCAGACAAAAAACAAAATGTCACAAAAAATGTTTTTGGAACAACAACTCAAGTCAAAGGAAAAGGGAAACAAAAATTAAAGTCTTCGCAAGAAGCCAAAGACACGAGCAGTAATTCGTTTGAGAAAGCAGAATGTGGTTTTTGTGGCTATGATTACGAGGAAGACATGATAAAATGCCAAAAGTGTGAGAGATGGGTGCATGAAGAATGTGCCGATCTTTCCGATGAAGACTATTATTATTGCGACGATTGCAAGGCATGAGTTTTTGGTTTGCTACTGATGGTGATTTTTCAAGGATCTATAAACTTTTTGTTTACTTTTTGATGAGTTGTACCTTTTTTGATAGAAAATAAAGTTTTTTTTTTTAAGTTTGAATGAATACATCAATTTAGCAACAACACAAGATGATCTTGATTACATTTTCCAAATTACACGCTGTAGTCCAAATTACACAAAATGAAAAACCAATTTACACGGACAAGGTCCAATTTACACACAAAAATTAAAAACATAATTTTTCCTGTATTTTTCTGATATAAAAAGATATTGCACTTGTATAATATGAAATCAAATGGTAGAAGTGCGGTTTATTTGCGAATGTTGATGGACTTGCTGGATTTTTTTTTTAACAAAAATATGATCATTTCCTCTTAGATGGTCCAAATTCCACGGACTTCCCCTAACTTACAGAACAGTCACTAAACTAATTAATCACAAAAGACGATAGAAAAGCCGCCATAGCTGGTAAATACTCAACAATTGTCTGTCAATTCGTCAACACTTCACTTGAACACAGAACACAGTACACAAAACACAGAAAACAACTTTATGCACGGAATCCATACATAGAGGAATTGTTCGGTTTCAATCCGTATACGAACTAGAGAGACAAACATACATTTTTTATTTTCATTGTTGTGAAACAGTGAATCTTATTGGCATAAGCACAAACTCGAGAATATGGCCCCTGATTACCTCAATGATAGTGAAAAGGGTTTTATTTCAGATGGGTTGTTTTCGCTGTAATGTTTAGCCCTATTGTAAATATGCGATCCATTTTATACCTCTTCTGTAAAACCACTAGCTGGGATGTATTCTTTGGATGCACCTAGGAAACATTCCGAAAAATGTTCAATCCAGGACATCGCAAGGAAGTCCTCGCTGGGACATTTTCTGAAATTCACTGATTGGAATGACGTCCGATGTACATCCATTAAGGACGTTCCAGAATGTACCCGTACCAGGACCACCATAGGAAGTCCTTTCGAAGACATGCCAAATACATGCCAACCAGGACATCCAATGGATATCCTAGAAAATACTACAAAATATATCCGAACCAGGACATCCCAAGGAAGTCCTCGCAGGGAGATATTCTAAGATTAACCAATTGGGACGTCCAATATTCATTCATGCGGGATGTTCCTAAATGTCCCGTACCAGGACAACCATGGGACGTCCTTTCAAAAACATGCCAGAATACTTACTAACAAGGACGTCCGATAGATGTCCTAGTAAACATTACAAAATATATCCGACCCAGGATATCCCAAAGACGTCCTCGCAGAGACGTTTTATACGATGTACCGATTGCGACATCCATAGGAAGTCCTTTGGGGAAATTCATAAAATTGCACTGAATCGGACGTCCCATGGACAATGATTTTAAGTCCCGGACATTCAGACATGATTTGTACCAAATAGGGACGTCCCTGGGACATAGTGTGCTATCAGGGTAACCTGCATATTCTATTGATTGGGGTATCGAATTTATTTATGTAAAAATAAATTTGTCGTGGTCGAACTCGTGTATGCGGTACATAAAGGGATACTCTACCAAGTAGAAACATACTATCTACCTGTGCATTCAATAATTTTGCAAGAAACATTAAGCTGATTATTATCCTTCTACGTTCAAGAGTTTCTAAGTAAAAGTCTTCTCTAACAGAGCCGTAAGAAGTGTACCCTGGGGATACTTTGTATTTTTTGTAATGGAGAAATTTCAGGAATTTATTTTGAATTGTTTCCAACATTTGTTTCATTTTTTGTAGTCCCGGATCCCACACCATACAAGCGTATTCTATTTTGCTGCGAACCATTGTTATAAATTAACAAGTGTTTTATAGTACTTGTGTCTGTGAATTCTTGTGTACTTCGTTTCAGAAAACCGATCAACTTATTCGATTCTTTCACAACCTTCTGAATGTGTCGATTGAACTTAAAGTCGCTTTGAAATATCAAGCCTAGATCACATATTTCATTGACTCTTTCTAAAATAGTGTTTTGAATAGTATAAACGAAATTATGTTCATTTTGTTCCGGCAGAACGTAATAACTTTACATTGGGCCGTGGTGGTCGACTGGTAAAAGCGTACGGCTCGCAAGCGTGGGGTCGAGAGTTCGATCCACCGATTCACCGGTCTCGTGCATGGCATCACACGTTAAAAGGTAAGGGCTGCGTCTTCCCTAGCTCACACAAGTCTCTCGAAGACTTCCGAGGGTTGTGCGTAGGGGTGCAATCGGTTGAGGGAAATAACAATTTCAACAACAACAACAACAATTTAGTTAGATTAAATAACAGTTTATTTTCCAAAGACCAATTCGATATGTTATCTAAATCGTTTTGAAGTTCAAAATTATCATTGAGATCTTGTATTTTTCTATGTAACTTGAAATCATCTACATACAGTAAACACTCCGATGACACCGTTTCTGGAAGATCATTGATGAATATTGAGAAGAGTAATGGACCTAGATTCGAACCTTGAGGTACGCCTGATCCAGCTAAAAACGAGTGAGACTTCTCACCTTTATAAATAACATGTTGACCCCGTTCCTTCAAATATGAAACAAAAAATATTAATAAGTTGTTACTCAACCCGTAGGATTTCAGTTTGGCCAGTAATATATCATGAGATACCTTATCGAAGGCTTTAGCGAAATCCTTGTAGATGCAATCAACTTGAGTTTTAGTATCTATACATTCAGATATACTCGTACTGAAAGTTAGCAAGTTAGTATCTATCGATTTTTTCCTTGTGAATCCATGCTGTTCGGCTGAAATATAATTTTTGAAGAAAAAATGCAGTTTCTCGTAAATGATAAATTCAAAAATTTTTGCAATACAGTTTAGTACTGCTACCGGTCGGTAGTTTTTTATTTAATTTGTTTCACCCTTTTTGAAAATTGGTGTTATTTGTGTCTGTTTGAACTGATTTGGAAATACTCCACTTTTCAAAGCTTTGTTGTAAATTATCAAGAGTGGGTATGCTAGACAGTCTTTAAAAATATAGCAAGGAATATTGTCAGGTCCGTATGATCTTTTTGGTTTTAATTTTGTAAATGATTGCTCAAGTTCATAGTAAAAGATCTGGTCAAAATGTATATTTTGGGAAAAATCGACATGCCGATTAGAAGCTATGCTATTTATTTCATCTGAATTGTAGGTAGAGTTGTTTTCATATACCGAGCAAAAGTAATCAGCAAATTCACCAGAGATGATTTTTGTATCGGTTACCCCGTGATCATTAATTAGAAAGTTATTTTCATCATTCATCTTTTCCTTTCTACTCTTGATGAAGTTCCAAAAAAGTGTACTATCATTTTTAACGTTAGTTTGTATATTTTCGATATAGTTTTGACGGGCATTTTTTATTTTTAGTTTCAATGATGCTCTTATTCTTTTGAAATTTTCAAGATAATAAGGAGAAATGTTTTTCTTTCCTCTAAAATATTCTTTGATTTTCATATCGGCATTAATTTCAGTTGTGAACCAAGGTGGATAGGTTTTGCAATGTCTTGGGTTTTCTGGAAACTTTCGGACTGATATGTCGAGAATATTGTGAAAGACTTTGTAAAAGTATGTTACACAATCATTGACATCTTGATAAAGGTTTAGTGCCGACCAGTTAAAATCTCTAAGTAGCTCATACAGTTGGTGGAAATTGTTTTCATTTAAGACATTATAGTACATTTTCAAATTGTGTGTATCAATGAGTGATGACATTGCGCTAATAATTTCATTGCGAATGTCAAATTGAAATTGAATATGTTGAAATCCCCAACAAATAGAAGAAAAGTGTTTTGATCAATTATTAAACCGTCACATAAATCAGCATACTCTTTATACACCTGTGATTTAGACCCTGGTGGAATGTATGTTGAGTTTATAATGATATCATTTCCTAAAATATTTGTTCTGACAAAGATAGTTTCCAATGTGGTTTGTGTATTAGGTTGAATTTTTTAATATGTATCTTCTCTTCATGGCTCTCATCAGAACCTAACATTATAAAAATACGGACTTAGCACGTTGAGCTCGACTTGCCCACCAGTGGTCATTTTAATTTTTCATGAGAAGACCAAGTGACCACCGGTGGTCATTATTGATTTTCCTCGCTGGGACAGCATGTCCACCCGTGATCACATCACATATTTCATTTCGAGACCGTGTGCCCACCAGTGGGAACGTTTTACATATATTTAGCATTGATCCCAGCGAGCACAAACATCTCTGGGAGGTTTTGAGATGTTTCAAAAATGTAGTCACGCCGATGTTTCTTTGAGACGTAATATGTACTTCCCAAAGAGGACCCTGAAGGATATTCAATGTTCTGTTTTTGTTCTTCTGTGGCGTTTTTTTAAATGCCTATAGGAATGTATCGAAGATTTGCACAAAATGTTATCTTGTGGATGTTTTCACTTGGCGTAACATAGTTCACCTTTGAGATGTTCACCGAGAATATATCTAGCGTTCGCGCAATCGCAAATGTGATCATGTGATCTCAGTGATGTTTGAGTTGACGGAGAGTATCGTTTCTAGTTTCGACTTAATTTACCCCATTTTGTTTTTCGTAAAAGTAGTCGTTTTAGAGTGAAGTGTATCGTTTTGTCAAGACAAAATATTATATTTAGTAATCAAGTTGATCACGGATGCAAAGTAAGGAATGAATTGTCGATATTCAGAAAATAAATAACCTCAAAAACATATACCGGTTATTCTGACTTGTAAAATCATCATCATATAATCATTATGAATACCTTATCTATGTAAAGTGATTAGTCAAGGACACTGTATTATTGATAGTGTTTTCACAGTTTTGTTTAAATTCAGTTGAACCAGACAACAACCAGTGTTACAGTGATATTTACATTTTTGAAAAAATGTTCAATTTGTATAAACAGATAATATTTTAGGTTAAAATTTGTATGTGTGTTCCTTTGCTCCCATTAAAATAGGTTATATCGATTTTTTTAATCGCCCCAGAGTTGTCTTCATATTTTGAATATTGTCGATTTGTACAATCAATGACAAAAAACGAGATAAAAGTGCATTTTGTATGTCTCAGGAACATCTCAAACAATGTTTTATATACAGAGATTTAATGTAGACGAAAAGCTTTAAAAATGTTATGTTGTGTCTTAAAAAAGGCTTTGAAAAAAACGTGAAAGAAATGCTTTTTGTGATGTCCCACGAACATCCTAAAAATAGCCGCGTGCGGCGGACATTTGCACCTACATACACGTTCTATTCATGTATGAACAGAACATCGCAGTGGAGGTTTGATGTCTCAAAAACTCTTACTTTTAACATCTCTGAGATGTTTTTGTGCTCGCTGGGATATATCTTAAGTTTGGTCCCAGGATGTAAATTCATTTTACTTGGACAGTTTGGTATTCCAATGTCTATAAAATACTGAGTAATGTTTAGGAAAGAAAACTTCATTTTGGTTTCGGAAACTTACTTAAAATATATTTTTAGGTTTGGTAAAGCTTCAAAAATTAAAACTCCTTTATACGAGGATGTATTGATATCTAGTTAGCCTAGACCAGTTCCCTACAAAAACAAAATATTGCGTTACCATAGCAACGAACAATAACTTATTAGAAGTGTCAGTGTAAAGTTTGACGTCAAAAAAGTAAATCAGAGTTACGCAATAAATTAAAAGAAAAAATATGTCCACCGAAATTGTGAAAATCGAAAAATTGGAGTATCGAGCCATCATCAAGTACCTGTATTTAAAAGGGTTGAGAGGTAAGCAGATTTACGAAGATATGCTCAATACCCTTGGTGATCAATGTCCTTCGTATGCGACCGTGAAAAATTAGACTGCAAGCTTCAAAAGAGGTAAATTTTCCATTGAAGATGATGACCGATCGGGAAGGCTAGTTTCTGTGTCAGTCTCCGAAAATATCGATGCAGTTCATGACATGACGTTAACAGACTGTCAAATTGGGCTATAACGGATATATGAAGCACTGAATATTTCATACGAACGCGTTCATCATATAGTCGACGTCAATTTGGACATGAGAAAAATTACTGCAAAATGGATCCCCAAATGTTTGAATGTTGACCAAAAGCGTGCAAGGGTAGTAGCATCGCGTTCGATCTGTGCTCGATTTGAAAACGATGTAGACTTCTTAAACCGAATTGTTACTATGGATGAGACTCAGGTACATTTCTACGATGAATTGGCGACACTCCGGTTCTCCAAGACCATGATATTTCGTGTCCAAAAATCTGCTGGAAAAGTTATTGCTTCAGTTTTTTGGAATTGCCATAGAGTAATCATGATTGAATTTTTGGATAAGGGTAGAACAATAACTGGAGTTTACTATTCGACATTACTGACCACTATACGGGAAAAAATTAAAGAGAAAAGACGCGGAAAGCTATCCAACGGAGTTTTGTTTTTGCAGGACAACGCCCCTGCACACAAATCTCATGTTGACGTGCAAGAAATTCGTGATTTAGGGTTTGAATTACTAGACCACCCCCCCTGTTCAAGATTTGGCTCCGTCCGACTATCATCTCTTTCCTGAACTGAAAAAAAGTTTAATAGGTCGTTAATTTTCTTTCAACGAGAAGGTAATAAAAGCTGTGGAGGTCTGGTTTGCAGAGCAAGAAGAAACACTTTTTTGAAAGGTCTAGAGACGTTGCAGGTTCGCTGTAATGAATGAATCCAATTGAGACGAGAGTATGTTGAGTAATAAAATATTTTGACTTTGAAATTTTGTTTGGTTCTATAGTTGGCTAAGAATTTTTCAATATATCCTCGTAAATAAAAACGAGCCTAGCTGCTAAAATATATTCGAATCCTACTATAGGTGCATCATCTGTTTTCTCTTTACCTGTATAGACTTTGAATGCCCAAGTGTATAACCTCCTGTTACACAAAGTTTAAAAACTGTAATGCCGTATCTATGTCGCTTGTTCGGTATATATTGGCTAAAATGTATTCTTCCACGGGATGGCATGTTACTTTCGTCAATACATACGATATCTTCTGGAACATACGCTTCTTTAAACTTGGACTGGAGCATATTTAGGGCGTCAGATATTTTAAAAAGACGATTATCCACTTCTACTTGTCTTTCGTCATCACAAGTATGAAACATGCTAATATATTTTCAAATTTCTTTCGACTGTAGGAATTTTATTCTGCATCAGCATGCTCGTAGACCAATAATCCCTCAGTTGTGGTACTTGAAGAAGGCCCATCCAAATAATGATTCCAAACAGCTCACGCATTTCCGACGGATCGGTAACAACCCATTTTGCAAGTCTTGCTTCATTTGTCTGATTGCCAGAGTTTTCGGCCGTAATAATATTTTGTGCTGCAAACCTGTTCGTTTCTGTAACAAACAGATTTATAACATATTTTTGATAATAAAATAGTTGAAAGAATCGATAGAATATTTTCCAGCTAGAGCAGCAGCAACGTCGGGATTTACGCCTGTATGGTCCGGAAACCCGTCAAATGATAACCAGTCTCCATCACAACATCTTCAGGATCTTCATCAGAATCATTTTCGGTATCTCTATCAATAATATCCGTATCCGTGTCATCAATTTCTGAGTAAGAACTGTTGTCCTCTGGTACAAAGTCTCTATCAGCAATTAAACCATCCCGTTGCTTCCTCTTCACTATCTAACTCAGCAACCAGCTCAGCATCTGTTGAAGGTTTTCGACTCACCTTGAATCAAACCTGTAACGAAAGAAAACATGCTTCGAAACAAAGAAAACAAACACAAAAAAAGAAAAAAAGATTCACATTAGCTCACTAGTGGACACTTGGTCCCAAGACCATTACATTCTGGGACCAAGTGCCCACCGGTGGGTCACAAATAAAAAACAGGTAAAATAATAAAATAAGATTTGGTGTACCATAAATAAATAGCACCAGGTTATACCGGTTGCAATATATCAATAAAACTGAATAAAAAAATGTTGGTCCCAGCAAGTCACTCCATGTATCACCATCCGTGAGCATGAGGTCTTCTGCGTGATTTAAAGAAACACCACCGGTGGGCAAGACACTTGGGCACTTGGAAATTGAAAATACATTTTGTGAGAGGTATTTTTCATCCTGATTTAACCAGAATGAACTCACTTTTGGTAGACATTTGGGAGTGAGGAAATTGAGGATATTATCGCTCAGGATATTAATGTCCTGGGATGTTATTGAAACGCGGATTTTTGGCTGGATATTCTTGGTAGTATATTTTTGGATGGGATATTCAGTCGTTTTACCGTTCAATTGGATTCTGACGCACTTTTGCCACCTTGGATATTGTATTGTGTCTGTGAGATACTGTTATTCCACTTTTCAAATTCTGAATAGTATAATATTTTGATCAGAAATGTTTCCTTCCTTAATACTCTTTTGCTTGTAGGAATGGACCCAGCCTTCCTAGTATGGATCCCACCCCTTGACGAATCAGGTGAAATCTTACCCGAAGACAAACAAGAATACCACGAAATGGAGGACATAAGACCCCAAGTCTACATCGATCCAGGCAGCAACAAGGAGTCCCCTGAAGAAGAAATGCTGCTTCCGAAACTCCGGTACAGATCCATTAGCGAAAGCACCTCGAAATTTTCGCCTATTCTGAACGCAAGGAATAAAAGAGTACACCCCATGCTAACGCAAGAGAAAGACAAAGATAATAAGTTCATCCACGAAGTTGAGCCTCTGGTCAACGCCAAGGCTGTTACGATACAGCTACATGATTTTCCGAAAAGATTGAGAACTTCTCCAAAGTTTTCCAAACGGGACATGGAGAAGGAAACCAAGGTGGAAAAATCACCGAGCTTAGACGGAGAGTATTTAGACGATATAAAGTTTGCCGATGACGAAGAGGAAGAAGACTTACCTGAAACCCAGTGCAATAAAGGTATATCATATCAAGATTCGAATATTTTATCTTCCAGTTAAGACTGATCAGAAATTTTTATGGAAGGGATGGGAGGTCAAGGGCATTGGAAAAAAGTTACTCAGGGTATAGATTTATCAGGTCATCCATGAGACGAACTACTCAAGGTAACAGGCGTACCAAATGATTCTGATCGAAAACAACAAACCTTTTCTTACGAATACCACTAGTGAAATTGAAATATACTTGAGTATAGGAAGACAGATCAATGATTTGTAAAACACAATTATACCATTTTGCACTTCTTTGCATTGTTGCTCATTTTGAGCAAAATAAGTTCTCAAGTCTGGACGTAAAGACCATGTACAGGGTGACCTAGAGGTGCAAGCTAGCTCCAAAACTTTGTTCTATTCAATATGTAGAATTGATTTTTCTTTCAATGAAAATATATTTATATTCACATGAAGGACGTTCCAAAATAACATACACACCTGAGTGCTGCTGTTTTATTGAATGGCGACCCCTAGTTGTCATATATTTTTGGATTCGTCACAGAATTATCGAGTTAATGCACTCAGACTTATGTATAATAATTTTTTATCCATGATCGCAGAAAAATTCATAACCCCTGAAACATTCAAGATAACTTAATCAAATTTCTTTCAGTCGATTCCTTGAGCATTAGATAATTTTTGCGATGTTGGCGAACTCAGGGTCGATATTCCATCGCCTACTACGATTTTTTTCGAAAATGACAAACAAAAAATTGCAGTTATTCACCTTTTTCAAATGAAATACGTCATAGATTACTCCATTATTGAGAGATTTTTGTCGATATAGGGTTCCTGGGGTATACTTTGTAAAGTTTGCGAGATTTGTTGCAAAATACTAAATCTTTATGGTTTTTCCGTCTTAAAATTAGACATATCGTGTACTATCAATACTGTTCTCGTCTAATTGTGTACCACTCAGCGTATATTGTTCCTAAATAGGAACATGTCCAATCATGGTGCAAAAACCGACTGCTATATATTAATGACATATTTTGTTAATAGGGAGACCATTCATTTATTGCAATGAACTGAATTTTGGGCCATCTTGATTACAAACGCCAAACTGCAAATTATCACTACACTTGGCATATGACCATTTCGTAATTTCTGCGCGTGCTTTTAATTGTTTTTGGTACATTTTATGCTCATGTAAAAGTATTTTCACATTCACAGACTAGTATAGTCTACACTTGTACCTAATATTCAGTTATAACACGCAAACCGCATTCATAGAGGCCTAAAAACATTTTGTTCCTTACATGGAACATTGATCTTTCACATTATTATGCATTGTTCCTTATCTGGAACACTGAGCACTCAAATAAAACAGTAAAAGGAATTGATGTTTGAGATATATCGACAGGGAGGGGAGAAAAAACAACTGGAAGCGGAGATGAAAAGCTTAGTTATTCAGATGATATTTTCAAAAGAAGATATTGTTGGTGGAGTTCATCTGGAATACTGATGCTGAATTCAATTTCCAAGATACAAGAACATGAGGAAATCTTGTGAGGTACCTATGAAGAATATAATATAATATAATCGACAATGTGGATATAAGAGCAAATCGTTCGATGATAATAATAATATTGGCCTAAGAAGCTCATTCGGTGGGTCTGCAAGCCAACAGATGTTGCGGTTTGACAAAAAAAGCAAAACTAGGATTATTGGGAATCATCCAAATATGATAGAGTGCTAATTAGAATGTTATCTTTCAAAATTCCACGGAGTAGTAGGAGGTAGTATCTAAGACATGTTCCACTTTGTTGATATGGTATTAGAAACAAATTGAAAAGGAAATGGTGGATCAAGGCTCAGAAAAATCCTTGTTATTTGGAATTTTCTAGGTTTTAGATCTGAAGAAGCTGCAGCTCTTTGCCTTATGGTTTTTAATCCTAAAAAGGGAGCAAATTCCAGTGGATCATGGGAAACTTGATCTTTAACGTATCCCCAGAAAAAAATCGAAGGGTTTTAAGTGAAGTGTCCTTGCAGGCCACCTGACAATAATTGTTTTCCTTCAATTTTCCATTGGACAATGACAAATATTTTGTCAAAGGATTAGTTCAAGAACATTCTTTGACAAAAATTACATACCCCAACTTTGATCAATGATTAAAACCGAAGGTATTTTCGAAAAATCATTTATGGTCACTTGTTGGACCGTTACAGACAAGATAACTGAGGAATAGTATGATTTGAATTTTTTCTTTGAAAAGAAACTAAAACATAAACATTTCATGGCAGTCGCAACTAACTTCATTTGATTACAAAAATCGAAATAAAAATTTGTTCCTCTATAACTTTTCAGATATTGGATGTGTATTCCGAATACAGTGTAAGTAAAAGTATCAGCAAAAGTGAAAAGAAATATTATCAGTAAAAATGGTACTCTTGTCATGTTGAGTAGTTCATTGGATGGCTTGAGAAAATACGAGTCATGATCAAAAACACTGTCGTAGTTGCAATGATGTGAATGAGACTGAATGTTGGTTGTTTGAGAAAAAACTATAATAGTCGTTTGAACTAGTCGAAACTTGATATTTTTCACCTCAGTATGACATTGAAAGAACATGTTTACCCATTTGTGAGATTCTCATTCAAATGTTTATGTTTGGTTCAGGTCAATTCTGAACTGAGTAATTTTTCCAGCAAGTGATTTTGATGTGGAAAAATATCAGTTGATATCAATAATGTATCAGTATACCATAATGAAAATATCTAAGTGTATATGAAGCAGATGCTTAAGGTAATTTTTGTATAACATATTCTTGTTTCAGATTAGTTATAGTAATGGTAGCTAGTGGCGCTTTTTACGGCATTATTATTATTTAGACCATGTGATATTGAGGTGAAAATAAGTTGATTATTGTGTATATTTTTAACATACCATAAAATCGTAGGATATTTGTTGTTCTGTATACCCTAAGGGTAGTTTGCACTTTCCACACTTAAAGACATAAGAAAACCGAATCACAATTTGTGCTCTTGTGAATAGTTTCTACATTTGTATTATGATATGAGTCTATTGTAGGCCATCAAAAGTAGTACCGGTACCTAATATTTAAATAAAAATATTGAGATTTACCTTTACAAAATTATATGTGATGGACCGCTGATCTGGCAAACATTTTTTTCTTTTTGGAAATATTTTCTAAAAGTACTTCTAACTAACTATCTAACTTTCATAGTGATGAAAATTAATTTTGATGCCTCATTGAAGGTCACAATTTTAGATGCAACAAAGATGCGGTTAGTTAGTCTATATTCGAAAATTCAAAGCTGATGATGACCCAGATGGACTACTTTAATTTTCCATCCATCTTTAAAATAAAAAATAAATATTTCTGAATTACTTCAGATTTGGATTTATTGATTTACGGCATTACAATCTTTAAAACTGTTCAGGTCTGGTAATAAATGATCATAAAGGGGTGGATTCCTAATAAAAATCACCAAATTGAATTTCATAGTAAGCGGAAGCAGTCAGTCAATAGATTCGTTGAAATGATAAGTTCTTGTGAGAACTGGAGAAGATTTTTTTTTTTAAGTTTTTGGAACGGCTAAATGTATTGTAGAGGATAATTGAAATTCTTTATCCACTGAAAAAAAACAGGTGGATGTTGTTGGATGAAAATCGACAGGTGCTTTTCTGGCTATACACCTTACCACATACCTGAATTCGATTCATATAAAGTTGGCAGTATGTGAGACAAAAAATTGCAATTGAAATTTCTGAACCACTCTAATTGAAATTCGTTTCTGCATCTCTGACTACTAAGAAATCCGTTGCAACTCAAATCATGTGAACTCTTTAGAAGCTGGTTTTTTGAAGTTGACTATGGTACCAAAAAGTTAGTCAAATTGACTAGATATTGAATCATTTTATCAATAAAATGTGTTTGGTATCCATCTAGGACCTCATTTACTGATTTTGACCTAGATTGAAAACCAGAAACAATGATTGTTTTCGTTTACTCTTACCAACAACGAAAAATACATTCCTGTTTTATCTGGAAATGACTCCAGTAACCTAAAATACATAATCAAATATTTATAACATAGAAATTTTACTGGAGATAAATTTTCAAAACACGATTTAGTCTTACATGGTGATGGCCGCGAAAGCCTTTCACAATTTACGATTTAGTCTTGTTACCAGGTGTAGTCATGCCATGTATTGCACGTATATTGACTGACTAATATTTGTAATTTATCCTTAATAATACATTACTTATCCTTACTGTTCTTCGAAGTTCGCCACATAGAGAGTTTAAGATACTTCTTCGCTGTAACTCTAGGGCGAGTTGTACAAGACAAGTTCAACGACAGTTCAAGTAAACCGAACTCAGTTGCTGAGAAACTAGAAATTTCATTGGGTAATCCCTAGCAACTGAAGCGAGCTTACTTGAACTGTTGTTGAACTTGTCTTGTACAACTCGCCCTAAGTGTCGCTCAATTTAACTTGTGTCGCTCGTTATTTAAATTATTTTCATTTGAATTTATGGGATTAATATGAGGAATTTCACGTCTACACATGTCACACAATGAAGAATCCGTTGATACATTTCATTATCCAAGGAATATTTGAAAAATAGTAACGACAAATTTTAATGAAAAAAATATTTAATTTCGAACAACATGTAACGATCTTTTTGTGACACCGATTATATAATTGACATATACTCCTTACTCAGTAATATGTCCCCAACTGGTTCGTTTACAAAGGTTTGTCTCGGGGATCGACGCTCAAAAATCCCTGCATGCTCGCGGCTACGCTCGAAGTGGAGATGGTCGTGGGTAAAACTACAGGTGAGCGTTTAGGTGACTAATAGAAAAACAAATCCACCCTACCTGTAAAAAAATAATTGTGGGCACCACCTAGTTCCCTTCCACAGCAGGTTCGAAACTGGCTTCCTCCTAAAGAACTAGGAAATCGGAAAAAGGAAAGACCAATTCCCAAAACTATAACCCTGTATATTTAAAATTTGGAACAAAACACACCCTGTACATTTATGGTAAGTTATAAGGTTCAAATGTTGTTGTGCCAACGGTAATGTATATGATGAATTAAATTGACAATGTCTGTGTTTGGCAATTACGATAAATTCATGTATTATTATTATTTTCGGTATCGAAGGTATAACTATGAAACAGGAATGTCTAAATTAGTTTCATAAACACAAAAATAGATTCCTAGTGAGTGAGTAAATATTTATACCGTACGGAAAGTGTACCCTCTGAAGATTACCAAATTATAAAGGGACATCGGCGAATGGATCCATTGGCAGAGGTTTAGTATGTGCAAATCGTGCGCTTGTATATGATGTTATGGGCTTTCCGCAGATATTTTACAACAAAAAGTACCCATGAATACCAGTATGTTATTTACCTTTTTAAAATATAACTTTACGAAAGTTCTAAGGGTTTCAACCCTTCAAAATAATATTCGACTAGTAAATAAAATAATAAAGATATTTCACACAGTTTATAACCACTTATCTGTTGGTATATGGACTTTATTCATCCGAAAGGACTCTGGAACAGGAATTCTCTGGACTCGCAGACTCTAGCAGCTACTTACAGCTTCCAGATGAGTCTGATAGGACTCCAAAATAGTTTCTCAACGTACTACCGGTTCAACAAGAATATGAGCCTCTATCTCGACATGTAGACATCCCATAAGAAAACTTGGCCTCGAACAGAAAACGTATAACTCCAGCAGCAACGTAGGACTCGACTAAAAACTTGGGCCTCCAACAGGAACGTAGGTCTCGGACAAAAACTTGGTCTCGGACAAAAACTCGGCCTCGGACAAGAACCCTAGGGAACAAGAATACCAGCATTACTCTAAGGAATAGCTTTGTATATAAATGTTTCCGATTACCCCCAGTCCTCTTCGTGATTTTATGAGTTCACGGTGGAAATTGTATGTTGAACAAATAAGCAACCGAACTGCGATAAAGTATGTTAATAATCATTCAAAACCCCCCATATAAATTCGACAATTGAATAATTCAAAAATAAAAGGAACAAGATGGCTGTGTGTCGAATAGCGCCCTTATTGAAATTACATTTAACACATAGAAAAAAATGAAATAAAACATGTAAAGAATTATTTACCTTGTTAACAAGGGTTCCACACAAAATACAACAGTTGTAGGACGACGATATGAGTTATGTGATGGTGATCCCCTCAAGGGGTTTGAGAAGGTTATCTTCAAAAAACCAGCAAGGTTCCAGAACAGCGCTCCAAATCCAACTACGCTTCCAAAAACCACAACGCTTCCCAAAACTACCATACAGCAACAAGATCAAGGATCCCCGACATGGGATGACACAAAGGTCACTAGATATCCTCAGATATTTTTCTTGAATGCAAGAACCTACGGCTCTTCACAATAACTTTTTCATCCAGTTCCTACTAACACGACAGCTTCAGATAGACTGCTCTAACACGGAAGTCCCACTACCAAATCCATTGGTGACTTCAAAATACAGTGTAGCCAACGTACCGACTATAAACACTCTACCGAAGTACGTTTTAGTACGTTTTACTTCACTTACTCTGTGGACCTTGTAACAATTAAATTCGACGACAGACAATACTAAATTACACAAAGCAGATCTAAAACAATACCAGCACAAACTAAGTCAAACGATGTGATAGTTATCATAACAACCGATAACTCACTGATAATAGTCCGCCACTCGTAACCTTGGCGGTGTAGGATGGTGTTAGTAAGAATTCTTCGATAGCGAAAACTACCCGGGTACGTCACGTCCGTTGTGAAGCGGGCTCCGAGAAATTGACCTGCGCGTCTACAGCTAAATCTATATAGGAGTGAGTGGGGCAAAGCTAGAAATTAGATGTAAATTCGTAACGTTGAAAATGAAACGTTACAAACACTAAAAAAACGACAAAACCAAGTGATTTTTGTCTCAGTTTGCAAAAAATAATACGTATAAAAATACAGATATCGCTGTCTGTAAAAAGTTTAAATGCCGTTCGCCAACTTTGTCTAGATAATAAGGGAACTACAATTTGCTAAATTGAAATTCGACGCCAACATATACTTCAAAACTATATTGATCATTGGCAAAAAAAAAAATGGGATTGTGATCTGCACACCATCTGCAATTTTGAGAATTGACGACAACTTTTGTGGTAAACGTTGCTTCGACAGAAAATAGCACTTTTTTGAAAAATCACAAATGTTTTCTAATTTAACATTTCCTGAAACCATGCAAAATATTGAATTCGAGCATCACAATCCCTGTCTCGTATTACTTGCACAAATTTTGATTGGTGTGAAAGTAATGTTGGTTTACAATAAATTCATCTAACAGCGTTTTCTGGTATAATTTTCATCGAAAATCTTGGTGCATCAATGACGTACATACAGTAAAACATTGTTAACATTATTCCCATTATTTACAACAGGCAGCAATTATATAATTGTTTTCAACCGAACCATTTCCCTTGGATGTTTGCAATGTCTTTGTCACCGTAGCAGAATGCAAATTTTTGTGTAGATGTTGAAATTTTATTGAAAATTGTTATTATAATAAATCTTGATATAACAATTTGATATTTATAATTTAGTTACTTTTTTGCATATACATAAATGGTAGTTTTTATTTCCATGGTGGAAATGAGCACAATGAAATCAGTTTCAATCCAAATTACTCCAGGTGGAGTTTAGTCGAGTGTTAATTGAACGCTGTGTGCATTCATTGAAGCAAGAAAATACATTTGTTCATGTCACCAATATTTATTTCTTCTAAAAAAACTCGAGTAAGAATACATTTTATAAAAGTTTTAAAATGTTCATTCTGGATCATGTACAACATTAGTGGATTTATTTTTCAAAAAAAATCCAAGATTTGTGATAACATCTCTTTGTTTTCCATGTGTTGCTGCTCTGCAATTTTCAGTCTTCTTTCCTCTCTTTCTTGTACATCTTTTTTGTATTCCTTGAGCCATGTTACCATTTCTTTTCGTGGATTTTGTCGTGCATATACTTTTGCTTCACCTTATCTGCCTTATTATTTTCATCAGATTCTGGTGTTCTCTTTGGAGCCTGGGATGTAGATGGAGAATTTTCATCAGATATATATATTTATTTCCTGATATGTTCAAGCTTGAACACGTTGCTGTAGGAACTATACCTGAACGTTCTCCAAAGTACTCAATCATTAAATCAAAATACACCCATTTTTTCGGGTTGTTGCCAGAGGTGACGTTGAAATCACGCACTTCTTTATACTTTGTGGTTAATGTCCTCATGCGATTCAGGCATTGATCACCTGTAAAAGGGTGATTTTCATATCTATAGAAATTTCTTTGTATAGGTACTTCAATTTTTCTATATTTGGGGTTGTTCAATCTGTCCTCATCTTTTTTGCATATATCTATGAGGAGAAGTGTTTGTTCATCATCCCAAATGTCCTTCCTTCCTAGGGTAGAGTTAATACCATCTCTCACTGAGGTATCTAGCGTTTCTCCACTGACATCTCTTGAGTGACTTGAGACTTCAGTTTGTACGACTTCATATCGGCGAGCTATAAGAAATTGATATAGGATCAAGTTATTATCCTTCAGTTTGCATTGAGAAAGGTCATAATAGATATTACACTCACTTTGACTATTGAACCAAACGTATAACCCATTATCTGTTCGTATCAAGTGTTCTTCCACCCTTCTTAACATTCCCAAATAGATTTCAGCCAGCAGTTTTGATTAATTTTTTGAAGGCTACCTAAATCAGTTTTTGAAGTTAAGGTTGCTGATAACCCTGAAATTTCGCCATTTATTTCTCTCTTTGACAATCTTCTTCCTGTCATTCCGTCTGATAAGACGGAATGAAAAGTTGCAACGAGTTTCAGAAATTCGTTCAATAAAACGACTTTTATTGGCATTCTGGTGGAATAATCGTGCCAATAAAACGTCACTATTGTCACATTTGCAGAATCACAGTAGGTTTTCTGTAAGGGTTCTCAGATTCCTTCGGCCTGCTTGAGCTTCCTGTAGCCAGATGGCGCCACCAATTAATAAATTTGTAGTGGTTATATTCTTACAGAATTTTGAATAAATAATAAATAAGTACCTTCCAAATACTTTCGGTCCAATCACGAACCAAGAGTGAGTTTCTCAAGGAACCTTTCTGTTAATTTTCCAAGTATACTCACTACGGAAATGGTGATACCTATGCAATGTGTTAGTTGTTCGATTGACCACGCAACGTAAAGCATTTGTAAGCCAGTGTTTGTTAGCTAACCCTGTACATAGTTATCCTTCCCGTTCAAATGGTGCCAACCACCGAAATGTGAAAACACTCTACTTCCAATGACATTTCACCGTTGAGCTAATTCGGGGAGCATGTTCATAGATGTCTCCCTTTTTAAAAATCTCTGCCCTTTGGCCATACCCGTAAGAGGGCCAAGGCCTTCTAGATTCAGTGACCAGACAAATGTCAAATGAGGTGATCTGAGGTCTGATCTACTTGTCACCTGTCGCGGATTTATCAAGTGAACAAGATTAGGAATTAATAAAAATAACAAGCGTTGCTTTGGCCGGGAGACGCCATTTTATGGTTTTTTCGAATGAGCCGAGCCGTGAGCATCTCACTGTGGCGTCCAAGCCTTTTTGGTTTTCCGTTTGGAAAGGTGTCGACTTGAAAGTTTTCATTTCGCAGTGTGAATGTCGAGAGAATTAGCAACTTGGCTTGTTGGACTAGTGAACCATATAATATTATTATTCCTCCTGGTATCGTCTGACGACTGGTTTCTAGGGAAGCCATTTGTATCCTTCCGCGTGGGGTAAGTGTCATACTTGAAACCATTGGAAAACGTTCTAATTAGGTTATTTTTAATATTAAGGGTTGTTGGAAACTAGGTACTTCTCTTGCGCTATGATAATTTTTGTAACATAGCAATAATATTGCTATAGTATTGGACCCATTTTCGTTGATAATTTTTATTGAATAATCGAAAAACATAGAAATTGATTAAAAATTATAACTTGTAGAAATTGGCAACAAGTTATCATGACATTAGTTATTGTTCCAACAAAAGGATACCTTTTTTTAAGGCCGCCTCATTAGTTCGATTGAATTGAATTCAAGCATTGAGAATATTGAATAAAAGCTCATGTACATCAACATACAGGGCATCACTACACCTAGTGACAAGGCCGAATCGTGTTTATCTTTCAACTTATCTCCCACAGAATGTCTATGTCTCAGGTACTTCGGTATTTTTGAACCAAACTCATGTGATTTAGGTCATTAAAGCTGTTTCCAGATAAAGTAATAATGTTCAATGTTTTGTAGTAAGGGTGAAGGAAAAAAATGCGATTTTGAATTTTATTTCGATCTGTTTCAAACTGCTTTTTCTCATTACAATTTTTCCATTTTTCTGTCAATATGACTAATTTTTTTTGAACCACAGTAAACTTTTTTAAATTTTCCGCCATATCTGAGGTTACCTGATATAAGTCGCAATGGATTTTTAGTTGTGAGGCATGCAAAAATGAACTGCTAAAGAAGTTTTTAAGACATTTCCATGAAAAATTTTTTCTCATATGCTGCCAAATTTCTGGCAGACGCTGTATCAGCACTCTGTATATTGCCATTCTGAGAACCAGCTCTCAAAATAATACAAAGGATTTCTGAAGTAGGGATTTCGAAACTCTTACCTAGACATCTTTCTTTGCCAAAAAAGAAAAAAATTATATAAAATCAAAGAGTCCGAAGGAATATGGCGACACATCAACTATTTATTGTCGAGCATAGAACTATTATTAATAAACATTGTATATTTATAAGATTAGTAAAAGTAGGTTGCTTGTATATTGTTTCACAGTTCCTTGTAAAAACTCACTTTTTGTTATTTAATGTTGAGAGCTATTTATGAAATATCGGTAAGAATTTTGGTATATGTATTTATTGCAAATATAAAATTTATGTATTTACAGTTGACTGTTTTATTTCTCATTTCAAAAAAAAAAAAAAAACTTTCCTGAGAAGACTGACACCGATTGATTCATGCTATATCGTAGGTAAGTAGGTATATGCTTTAATCTACGTAGTCCCTTTATCGGGTCACCTTGCGTTAACGACTTCTCACAAATCTGAGACGCGAAATCATCGGGATACGTACTCTTGTTTATTTCAAGGTTGCTATTGAAACTACTGGGGATATATAAATAGCCATGCTAGGTCCAATATAAATAATTAGTTGATTTAGACATTTCAACCAAAATTCGATGCTTTTTTTGATAATGACCAACTCATACAAAACTAAAGTAGATAAAATTGTCTAAAATTCACATTCATATCGACTCATTTCGTTTGATGTTGTAAAGCGCCGCTAGAGCGCTCCAAAAATTGCCATTTTTTGTCACTCCACTCCACCATTCTCCCTCATCGTCTTTCTTCTCTTGATGCCACCGCTCGGTTTCTCTCATCTCACAATGGAGACAATTCGATATATGCCGTTCATTCATAATTTGTAGCGTGAAATGTAGTTATGTAAAATTTACCTTCCAAACGTATGTGTTGTGCTTACTCAGCCCTACTTCTTATACGGCAATTTATGGTATCATGATGGATTCCAAAAGCGTGTGATCTTCAAATATCCTGAGCAATTACCCAACAGACTCAGCACATCTATTAACCTGCGCGATCCAAACTTTGAATATAGAAATACTGCAACCCCCACTTGTGGAGGAGAAATATAAAACATCAGTCTCACACAGCAGTCGGCTGGTGCAAGTGACTTCTTTCTCCATTTTCCAATGGCACATTCTTCTAGGTTATCACTACGGTACATGTAAAAGCTCTGAGGGTTATTCCAAAAGTGTGTGCATGATCTCCTAACATCTTGAGCAATATCACAACAGACTTAGCACATCTATCAACCTGCGCGATCCAAATTTTGTATATAGAAATGCTGCAACCCCCACTTGTGAAGGAATATAAAACATCAGTCTCATATCTGAAAATGAGCAGTCGGCTAGTGCAAGTGAATTTTTCTTCTATTACCCAAAGGCACATTCTTTTTGGTTATCACTACGGTACCTGTAAAAGCTCTAAGGGTTGCTGGAATTGGATCCTCAAAGCCATCCAAGAATTGATTGAATGGAGGTTTCCATTTAGTGTCATACACGTTAGTTCGTGCATACTCCACGATGATAGCATTTGCTATTTTTCCTTCGGCATATGGCAACCTCTTCCTATGAAAAGCTTGTGCTCTGTAGCCGTGGAAACACCAATGTAAGGAAAAGTCACTGTTACCAATACATCATCACCATACTTTTCAAAAGTCGTGATCACACTGTTCTGGGATGATTCATCAGTTCATCAAGTGTTAATTGGCATTCCTCACAGTCTTCAAGGAACGTGAAAATTATTGACATGGCTTTTTCCACATCACTTCCACATCACGACTTGTTTGTTTGCCTAATTTAGGTTCATATTGAGATTTCATACAAGTGAAATGATATTGTGCAGCTGGCAAATCTAGCACTGCATCTATACGGAAAATAATGGCTCGACACTTTTCTCTCTCGCCAGCCTAAATATGTTCTTTTTTGTATCCAATTTTCTCACAGGGTAGACAGGATTTCGTTTACTTACCGACTCTTTCAACTGGTGGCACTCCCTCACTGCATACGAAACTGTTAGTTTTGTAGGAGAATTGAGAGACTTTTTGTGAACGTAATTCTTGGGCATTAGCACTATCCGAACTTCTCTTAATAAAAGCAGCAACCAATTTTTCTTTGGTAGGTATACTGTTTTATACATTTATAATGAACCTCTTCTTCAGTACCTACACCTTTTCCTCAGAACTACGTTTCCACCCCCTCGCTTACTTAGTTACGTCAAGAAAAGAATTCACGCCCTTTTGTTTAGGTTAGGTTAGGTTTGAACATGAGCCCGTATCAGGCCCTCCACTTCGGCCAGTGACATATTGTGGCTCACCCTATGTTTATATCTCTCCCAGTTCATCCAATCCCTTAACGAAATTGAGAAATGTATTGGGAGAACAATTTACCAGGTTTTCTGGCCTTATCGTCGTATCGCCAAATATTGAGATTCTGGTTCTGGCCGCTGCAGGGCATGTACACAGAATGTGTGTAGCCGTTCCATCATCCTTCATGCATAGCCGGCACTCTGCATCTTGTGCAAGTCCGATTTCAGGCAGTGACCAATAAGCAACCCTACCGCAACTCTGAGGTGCACTCTACTGAATTCTAGCAGTTTGTCAGAGTCCTGTTTTTCCCTTGTACAAGCGATAAATGCTTTGGAATTGGGTAGGCCCGGTAGACTACGCTAGTACTCGAGTCTTTCATTGCCTGCCCAAGCTGTTATGACATTCTTGGCAGTTACTTTATGCTGAACCGATTACCGGTTCTGATCCAGAGAACGTTGTTTCGCCCCACCCCTTTTGCGAAGGCAATCGCTATTTCGTTTCCTTCTTGGCCAGTGTGACCAGGTATCCAGACAACGATAACGTTGTTGCGTTGCCCTAGTCGGTTTAACGTGTCTCTGCAGTTCCATGCTGCTCTAGATTTAAAGCAGTTGGATTCAAGCGCTTTCAGTGCTGAAAATATTTTTATTGTTTTTCGTATGTGGTGTCGATTTTCCAGCTCCCTGGCACACATTTCAATGGCATATACCTTTGCCTAAAATATCGTAGCTAGTTTGCCCATACTGAAAGAGCGTTTCACTACTGGGTTCATCCCATATATTCCGGCTCCGACGCCTTCCAGAGTTTTGGAACCATCGGTGAACCAACGGTCATTTGCCCTACATAGGTTGGTTTCATTCCGGACCAAGTCTTCTCTTTCGGGAAAGACCACAGTGGAGGACGTGTGAAGGTCGATAGGTTTAGGCATGATGTCTGAGGGCATTCCTAGAATGTTGTGAGCTATTATGCCCTCCAGCAGGCTGCTGCCTCTCATGACACATGCCTGCGGTAGACTAATGGCCGCTTGTTGGAGTCTGTATGTTGCACATCTTGCATCCCTTTCTCCAGAACTATGTGGAGAGGAAGTAATCCTAGGAGGGCTTTCATTGCTGCCGTTGGCGTGGAGCGAATGCTTCCAGTAATCGCCAGGCACGCTTGTCTCTGTAGTCGGTTGAATTTAGCAATGGCCATTTCTCTTTTTTTTTAACTATATGCGTCCAGTATCCCATATTCGTTCGACTATTAGGGCGATCCAGGTACCTACCCAGTTAACACAGAATGATCTCAGAGATAGTAGTGGGATTCACATTCATGTTTCAGATCATACCAGTGAATCGTTAAGTGACTTCCATTATTATCGCATAAACGTCTATTCGGTGCCCCGTTGGTCATGTCGAGACATCAAAATGTGATGCAAAATGTGACTCAAAATTCGTCCAATGTGACATTCCATTTGTACTTCGGAATCGAATGCACATAGAAACCCTTTCTATGTAACAATGTGAAATTGAATGGACTGGTACTCATTTAAAAATGCGCTTCACTTTCTGATTCACCTGTATGTCAAAAATAAAACAAAGCTCACCATGTTTCAACATAAATAGAAATTATACCTCAATATTATTATTCTTACTAATGAATTACTGTTGATATGGATTGGTATGCTAGAAAACAAATGCGTTAGTTGATTCCGTAGTATATACTTCTCACAAACAGAAAAAAGTATCAAACTATGTCTGAATCATGAAAAAAAACATTTTCCGAAATGTAGAAAAATCTATTATTCAACTCCAATCCTATGGACAGCATTTTCTTTGCGGCGACATTAGGTATCTATCCTGAAAATGCCAAATTCTGTAAATCACTGAATTTACGTTTTTGTTTTTACTCACCGTTCCGGTCCTTGAAGAGATACAGTTCTTGGTAGAAATAATAATTGGGCATTGTTAATAAACACATTTGATTCAACTATTGAAATAAGAAGAAGCAAACAGAACAATACACACTATCAGAAGTACCTATAGAATATTTAAAGAATGGCGTCAACAAAATACAAATTCTACTTGACTCTTGACTCGACAAACACCTCTGGCCGCTAGCCATTTTGTGCCGTGATGGTGATGTCACGATCAATTTTGTTACCAACCTAATTCTTTTTTTACCGACAAAATCGCAATTAAATCAAAATTCATGTAAATGTGCTTCGCAATTTTCTAAACATTTTATGCTCAAAGTGACACTAATGAGAAGAGAATTGTGAATAATTCATAACATTTGGCATCACTAAGTGGTAACAATGACGTCTAAATGCAACTCATTCAGTTACCATAATAATCAAGAAAGCAACATCTCCTAGATATTTCTGTTAACTGGGTAATTCGGATAAAAATTATCGAATGTTCTTGTTCAATAATGTTATGGACAACTGCGCTGTTCTTGGCTCATCCGCCATTTGTAAGTTAATGATAAATACTTGAATATAAAATGTTAAGTGGTATTAGAAACAAAATAAAATGTTTACTTTGCGTCAGGTTGTAGAAAACCTATAGTGTGCAATATTTGTGTGAAGTCAATATCTATGCACTCATTCGGTTTGCAATACTCGCTCCACCACGGACGTCCTAGGGACGTTTACAGTACCAACACGGAAGGTGCTTGAGACGTCCCAGATTTACCTCCGATTAATGTAATTCGGGGAATGTCCAATGAAAATCCCAGTTGGATGTACTCTGATTGACCTTATTGAAGGTCCAATTTTGTTGAGATGTCGAGACATCGGTACCTTCTGCACGTCCTGAGGACGTCCCGAATGTTCTGACTGCGGATGTCCTATGGATAACCATCGGGCTACATGGTGCTATTAGGGTTCCTGTTATTGCCTTCTTTGGTGATATCTTTCTTCTAGTCCTACTACAGGAAGCATGTTATGGTCCTCAGAGACGAACTATGTGATTGAATAAATTCAATTTGAAAAAATATGCTGTAAAAGTGCATGTCCTTTCTATTTTTTGTAACGTCTCTTCTCTACCTAGACTCAATCTTAAACTTCCTTCCACTATTTACAAGCAAAACTGTCCAATCACTTGTTTCGAAAAATTCAAAGTTCACCCAAAAGGTGGGAAAATCTTAGGTTCCATTTTTTGATTTAGTTTCAAATCGACTACAGAAATCATTTCTATCCAACGGATCGTGACAGCGTGTTCTACCTGTGTGTTCATAATCTCACCTTTGTTAGATTATTGTCACAACATATATAACCGGTCAACCTCATGGGAGTGTGATTGGAGGACCATGTGGTATATAAGTAGATGGCACCGCTCCCTTTGTGCCTCGACGTTAGAAATAGATGAAGCAAGTTCAGGGGTCCGATTCTCAAATGTCTACCATCCTATGTCGCATGCGACAAAATATCTCCGTCTCTTTTCAATGCATATTCGAAAAGGGCGATGACATATTTTGTCGCATGTGACATAGGGTAGTTGACATTTGAAAATAGGGCCCCAGGTGGGTAAATGTTTCATAGTGGCTCTCGCGAATTCATCCAGCCAGTTTTTAAACAATGGTCCAATGCTTTCTGGGAATCTATTCTAGTTCATGCGAAAACCTTTTCAAACGTTTGAAGTGACATAGATCGATACAAACACCGCGCGTTGAAGAGATATATACAACATTGAATTCGTATATGTTAAACCTCCAGAATAGACCCTCTGTATGGACACTGACTATATATCTTTAGACAAATGGCTTAGATCTTACATTGCCTTCTTTAGACAATGGATCTTATTTGTGAAATCCATTGAAATGACAAGGAAGAAAACATTACAAAATAATTTGAATTCGAAGGAATCTGTAGTTTCTTGTATTTCATCACTATTTTTATATTTGTTGAAGAGGACGCATCCGTGGAGGATCAAAATTTTCCATGTGCCATGAACGTAAACGTTAACGTATAAATTGACATCTACGCATGCGCAGTCGTCAGCTATTCACGTCAACGTTGAAAATAGGTTTACGGACATACGTGACCTAACGGTCTCACATAGATATCTTGAAAATCAACGCACGTTAACCGAAGAATATGCGAATCACACTGATGAGTTGCGAATGAGCGAATTTTGACTTTAAAGCCATAACATCAAGAAGTGACAAAGCATTATTTACAATTTTACATCAATCATCATTTCTTTAAAGTATTTTTGATGATCTTGTTCGGTATTTTGCGTTATTTAAAACAATGCAAACATTTCGAAAAGTCAATTCCGGAAGAATTTGATTTGCATTTGGCAAGGAAGGTATATGGTTAAAATCCCTATTAAGATCCGCAAAGATGAACTCTAATCCAGTTGTTCAGAGAAAACAGCTTAAAAGCAAAATAAAGACAAATTAACATGCATGTTAAGGTTAACGGTTGACATAAGTTCAACTTCAACTCAATTTCATAACAACCCGTAATAGTTATATTTCGTACGTTAACGTCTACGTGAAGGTTCACTTACTGTAATTACTTCAACTCTTTCCCAATGTCTCTCACGTTTTGCTCTAATACTGATTTCTTAAGCTTTGACATTATCTATACTCGATTTTCAAAACTGATATTGTTCTGCCACCTATTGTGCAGGTTTAGAACTAAACAAGAATAGAAACTAGTAGTGTAAGATGTCAACTTATGTTATATACATGTTAGTTATGCTTTCTTTTGCTAGATGACGCAGACGAAAAATCAATAAGGTAACCTTTTCCACAGGCATTGACTAACTATCTTTTATTTTAACAATGCTAGAAAAACAGCTTTTCATTATTTCTCCAGAGGACTGAAACATTGGATAAATAGTGGCACTGAGCAAAGGAAAATCAAATGTTATTACAGCCACTTCACTAGTCAAAGTGATATAAAAATTTCATGGAGAATCGTCTTCTCTATTAACAATAGGTTTACACAAAGGAAGCAAAATTGAATTCCATCATCGTCAATCTCCATCTCTGTAGCGAATTCTGAATTCAAAAAAGAAATACCCCTATTTTTATTGGTAATTTTAACAATCTAGATGGCGATCTGAATAATCAATACAGAAGAGCGATGTTGATTCGCAATGTTTTGGCTATTCGACAAGAGATGGCATTAAGTGGTGGTAAAATTCATATTCAGCTATACATTTGAGCTATGTTTACCTAAAAATCGTTTTATTTGATGTCAATAAGTGATTCAAATTAAGAAATATGTACTTAAAATATGTCTTGATTCAAATTGAGACATTGCTATAGCTTCAGTGTGAGAAGTAATTGAAAATAAAATGAAAATAAAAGAGGTTTTCGTATACGAGCTTTCATTATTGAACTATTGAACTGAAAAATATTTATTTCATAAAAACAAGCAAAATTTAAATATTGAAATAATTATCCTAAAAGTTTGAGGCTTCATTTCAAGTCTACTAACTGACTTGGCACTTTTGGCATTTGGCAATTGGTAATTGGAACCTCGGCACTTGGCACCTTGACACTTGGCACCTTCAGTAAGCACCTGGCACATTGCACTTGGCACTTGGCACTTGGCACTTGGTACTTGGCAATTGGCAATTGGCACTTGGCACTTAGAACTTGGTACTTGGCATTTTGCCCTCGACACTTGGCGTTTGGCAATTGGCACTTGGTACTTGACAACTGGAATTTGACAAAGGAGAACTTGGCACTTGATACTTGGCACTTGGTACTTGACGTTTGGCACTTGGCACTTGGCGTTTGGCACTTGACACTTGACGTTTGGCACTTGACACTTGGCGTTTGGCACTTAGCAGTCGGCACTTGATACTTGACACTTGACACTTGTCTCTTGGCACTTGACACTTGGCACTTGGCACTTGGCAATTGGCACTTGGCACTTGGCACTTGGCTCTTGGCACTTGGCACTTGGCACTTGGCACTTGGAACTTGGCACTTGACACTTGACATTTGGCACTTGGAACTTGGCACTTGGCACTTGGCACTTGGCACTTGGCACTTGGCACTTGGCACTTGGCACTTGGCACTTGGCACTTGGCACTTGGCACTTGGCACTTGGCACTTGGCACTTGGCTCTTGGAACTTGGCACTTGACACTTGGCACTTGGAACTTGGCACTTGGCACTTGGCACTAGGCACCTGGCACCTGGCACTTGGCACTTGGCACTTGGCACTTGTCACTTGGCACTTGGAACTTGGCACTTGGCACTTGGAACTTGGCACTTGGCACTTGGCACTTGGCACTTGGCACTTGGCACTTGGCGTTTGGCGTTTGGCACATGGCACTTGGCACTTGGCACTTGGCACTTGGCGATTGAAACTTGGCGTTTGGCACTTGGCACATGGCACATGACGTTCGGCACTCGGCACTTGACACTTGGCACTTGAAACTTGGCGTTGGGCGTTTGGCATTTGGTACTTGGCACTTGGCGTTTGGCACTTGGAAGTAACATATATGCTGTTACATTAAAAGAAGAATTTTCAATATTCCGAGCACAGGATGTCTATATTCTGTAATCAGAGTAGCTTCGACCAAGTTCAGCTTTTCTTAGTTCTATGGCCTTCATCTCATTCACGTTTGTCAGTGTGGCTGTATGTGGTGTTCAAGGTCATAGAATTTTGACCACGATACAAGGAAATCATTTTCTTTTCTGTTGTAGGTCTTTATTCTGTGCAAAAACTATAAACATATTGAAAACCAAGGAAACAATACAAAATAAGTATTTAGTCCCAACAGTGAGTACGCATCAGTTTTATTCACTTGACGGCGTTCAAATGACTTATCCAACATCATTTTCCAGCCGTGCATCACAGATGAATGTTTTTTCATAACTCGAATGAGCTTTATTCATTTCCTATTTTCCAGCGTTTCCGAAAGCAGCGAAAATCAATGAATACCTGAAACTGGGACTCACCTTTTCCACTGCCGTTAATAGTTTGGTATAAAAATCGATACTGGGGACGTGAAAGACATCAAAATGATTTGTTGCTGGTAACAATCGATATTTCCTAATGGGAAATACTTCCTCGCCTGAAATGGGTATACAGGGCGATGCATATTTGAATTAATATAACACAGTGATCACGGTACTTAGCTTTAAATAAATATCTAATTGCTCTTTTCTGTAAGATGAACACAGATTGAAATAGTTGATCACTACAAAGTCCCCAGACGGCAATACCATACCTTAAGTGAGACTCAACTAAAGAAAAGTAGACCTTCTTAGCTCAGGCTGAATATCATTCCAGACTGTTTTGATGGCAAAGCAGCCAGAGGCTACCTGTTTACTCATGGTCGTTACATGCTCAATTCATTTTAACTTGTCTGATAATAGACCAAGTAACTCTGTTTATGGTTTTTTCAATATCATCAAATCATCAAAATCAAGTTTGAAAGTGACTATATTTGTTTTATTTTAGCTGAAACATAGGACGTTGGAGTTACACCATTGCCTAAATTTAACTAAATCGAGAGTTATTTTTTCCTTCAAGTGTTTACGTTTCTACTATGCCATAGGATAGTGGTGTCGTCTGCAAAAAAGGTGCTAGTTCATTAATGTATAATAAAAATACGATAGGACCTGAAACTGATCCCTATGGTACTCCCATCGAGACATTTCCACTGACTGATTTTGTACCTTGTACTTGAACAATCTGACTCCTTTCTGACAAATAGGATCAGAACCAATCTAATGTGGAATTTAAGAAGTCGTAAATTTATAGTTTTTGTAGCAGAATCTCATGGTTTACACAATCAAAAGCCTTTGGAGAAGTCGCAGAAAAATGCTGCTACGTATTCACTATCATTCAGATTATCATAAATATTTTCCATTAGCACAAAAATACATCGTTTGTGCTCTTAGAATTTTGAAATTCAAATTGGGCATGACTCAATATGTAATTGGCACTTGACACTTGGCACTCTGCTCTCGGCTCTTAGCACACGGCGCTTGCACTAGGAACTTGGCAATTGGCACTTGGCACTTGGCACTTGGCACTTGGCACTTGGCACTTGGCACTTGGCACTTGGCACTTGGCACTTGGCACTTGGCACTTGGCACTTGGCACTTGGCACTTGGCACTTGGCACTTGGCACTTGGCACTTGGCACTTGGCACTTGGCACTTGGCACTTGGCACTTGGCACTTGGCACTTGGCACTTGGCACTTGGCACTTGGCACTTGGCACTTGGCACGTTGCACTCGGAACTTAACACTAGGCACTTGGCATGTGGCACGTGGCACTCGGCTCGTGGCACTTGGCACTTTTCACTTCGCACTTGGCACTTCGCACTTGACACTTGGAACTCTGCTCTTTGCACTCAGAACTTGGCACTAGGAACTTGGCAATTGGTGTTTGGCACTTGGCACTTGGCACTTGGCACTTGGCACTTGGCACGTTGCACTCGGAACTTGGCACTAGGCACTTGGCACTTGGCCATTGGCACTTGGCACTTGGAACTCGGCTCTTTGCACTCAGAACTTGGCACTAGGCACTTGGCACTTGGCACTTGGCACTTGGCACTTGGCACTTGGCACTTGGCACTTGGCACTTGGCACTTGGCACTTGGCACTTGGCACTTGGCACTTGGCACTTGGCACTTGGCACTTGGCACTTGGCACTTGGCACTTGGCACTTGGCACTTGGCACTTGGCACTTGGCACTTGGCACTTGGCACTTGGCACTTGGCACTTGGCACTTGGCACTTGGCACTTGGCACTTGGCACTTGGCACTTGGCACTTGGCACTTGGCACTTGGCACTTGGCACTTGGCACTTGGCACTTGGCACTTGGCACTTGGCACTTGGCACTTGGCACTTGGCACTTGGCACTTGGCACTTGGCACTTGGCACTTGGCACTTGGCACTTGGCACTTGGCACTTGGCACTTGGCACTTGGCACTTGGCACTTGGCACTTGGCACTTGGCACTTGGCACTTGGCACGTTGCACTCGGAACTTAACACTAGGCACTTGGCATGTGGCACGTGGCACTCGGCTCGTGGCACTTGGCACTTGGCACTTGGCACTAGGCACTCGGAACTTGGCACTAGGCACTTGGCACGTGGCACTTGGCACTTGTCACTTGGCACTTGGCACTTGGCACTTGGCACTTGGCACTTGGCACTTGGCACTTGGCACTTGGCACTTGGCACTTGGCACTTGGCACTTGGCACTTGGCACTTGGCACTTGGCACTTGGCACTTGGCACTTGGCACTTGGCACTTGGCACTTGGCACTTGGCACTTGGCACTTGGCACTTGGCACTTGGCACTTGGCACTTGGCACTTGGCACTTGGCACTTGGCACTTGGCACTTGGCACTTGGCACTTGGCACTTGGCACTTGGCACTTGGCACTTGACAATTGGCACTTGGCACCTGGCTTTCGGCTCTCGGCAATTGGCAGTTGGAACTTGGCACTTGGTACTTGCACTTGGCACCTGGAAATTGGGACTTGGAACTTTGCATTTGGCACATGGCACTCGGCTCTCTGCATTTGGCTATTGACACTTGGCACTTGGCACTTGATACTTGGCACTTGGCACCAGGCACTTGGCGCTTGGCACTTGGCACAAGACAGTTGCACTCGGAACTTGGCAATTGGCACTTGACGCTTGGCACTCTGCTCTCGGCTCTTGGCACACGGCGCTTGCACTTGGCACTTGGGTTTGCACTTAGAACTTGGCACTAGGCACTTGGCAATTGATGTTTGGTACTTGGCACTTTGCACTTGGCACGTGGCACTCGGAACTTGGCACTAGGCACTTGGCATGTGGTACGTGGCACTCGGCTCGTGGCACTTGGCACTTCGCAATTGGCACTCAGAACTTGGTACTAGGCACTTGGCTATTGGCGTTTGGCACAGGTGGAACTTGGCACTTGGTACTTGCACATGGCACCTGGAAATTGGCACTTGGAACTTTGCATTTGGCACTCGGCTCTCGGCATTTGGCCATTGTATATATGTATATTGTAAGATCCTTCTTTTGATGACTTTCTCAATCAATTTGGATATTGTTGACAATAATGAAATTGTGCGAAAGATGAGTCAACACCTTTATAAAATGGAATTACAATTGCTTGTTTCAAGCAGGAAGGAATAATTGATCTTTCTGCTTCAGGTCGACTTTGATTATCATGCTTCTTGTATATTCAGTGTGTTTATTTATTTTCCCTTTGAAATATTTGTTCAGATGCATTCATTGTAATCGAAGTATTAGTATAAATGCCTAAAATGTGACATACTTCAATATTCTATAAAAAACCATTATCTATAACACAATTTTTTTCACTCTTAGAGAACTTCTCAGACTCCTTAGTTTGGATGTGACATGCAGATATCAATTGAAATCATGCCCGAGTATCTATCCAAAAATGGAAATGATAGCAGTGCTGGTCGGTAGGTAATAATACTAATTGTCAACATATATTATTTTCGGGTCGTTTCAATAGTGATACCTGATGGTTTTCGTCTTTATTTCCACATGGTCATTGAATACTTATCAGCCCTGTACATAACAAGCATCCTTTATCAAATTGCTGAATTCAACATTGGAAAAATATTATGTTTACTAGCTGGGTAAAATATGTGGATGATTGAGTTAATCTTAGCTGGAAACCTTCAACACCTTGTAGAGAAAAAACTATTCAATTTTCAAGGTTGACATGAGATAAATCATATCATAAATTCAGCGAATTTCACTGGAACTTATTTTCCAAAAGAATTCCTTGTTTTTCAGTCTTGTAAACGTATACTAACTTATGGGGTAAATTGATATATTTTTGCTCTTCTTATTTGTATAGATTTCTTTGATTTTCCAATACTCAATTTCCAGGCAGAAAGGTTAAAATCCCAAAAAGACTTTGGCACCAAAAAATATCTCTGGAATATTCAAATACAAAAAATTAAACCAAAGCGAACATGAGAGCCAGTTACGATAACATCCTGTTTTCACACTTTGTCATGTTGCAATTTTTCCTATTAGAAAGTAAATTGGTGAACAAATTGTACACTGATATTCCAGTTGAGTTAGTCCATAAAACGGTATTTATGGCTTTTCTCATATTTTCCGCAACATCTGCTTCCACAAATTATGTGTTTAATAAACATGAATCTTTGGCCCATTTAACCTTGTAGGAAAAGGACTACGCGGGATTGAAGCCATGCAACCTTTTCCTCTTTGTAGTTTTTAGGGTGGAAACGGAGGAAAGAGGGTAAAAATTCGAAAACATCAAAAGGGCAATAGTCTTTTGTCATGCGGTTATTCGGGTAAAGAACGTTTGTGAATAGCTCCGAAAAACACATAAAATAAATGTTTAGGAGGATTAAATTGATGTCCATTAGTGAATTTGGATACCACCACCTGTATGAAACATTTATATTCACTTTGATAATTGGTTGCAGTAAGGTACATAAACTTATCCATAAAGAAATAAAATAAAGAAGTTGGTTGTTCATAGGCCTCATACAAATTCATAAATTCGTGGATTATTTATCTAGTACGAAGTGACAGTACAGAGTATATCTTGATGAATTGAAACGATCTTACTTAAAGTAGAGAGATTCTGAATATTAAAAGGATGGGTGAAGAACTAATGAAGTGTTCAACTAAAATATTTTCGTTATTGTGAAGTTTCCGGTTTCACTAGAAGTAACGTCACTTTTGTTATTTTGAAATAGCACAACCTCTATTTCATAACATTTTTTAGTTTTCCTCGTGATTTCGATCCTATACCCATAATGAACCGTTTTTGAGTCATTCGAACACAAGTCATATTTATCTAAATTAAAATTTAATAAAATATTCAATGGGTGAGCTACAAATACTAAATTGAATGAAAATAGTATATTGTGCAACAAGTGCAGAAAAGTGCTAATTTCTCACGAGTTTGAAAAAGTTGCGGCACGAGCGCAAGCGAGTGCTGCAATTCAAACGAGTAAGAAATTGTATTTCTGCTCGTGTTACACACTATACTTTTTCTACAACACCCTTTTTGCTAAAAATAATACTATACTATAAGACGGTATGAAATGTCAGTGAATAATTCTTATATTTTCCTCTTGAAGTTGAAGGTAGTAAATTCAATGACAATGAATTAACTTGTTCTCTTAGTTCTGGCGGAGTATTTTCAATTTCAGAACTGTCGCTATCCATTTTAGTTCAACCTCATTAAAAAATGACGGTACAAGAATATTTTACGAATATTTTATGCTTGACGTTTGTTGACATTCAAATGATTCGATAGATGTTGCTCCGTTGCCTAGCAATGGATAGTGTGTATGTGGGTATTTGAGACAGCAGTAGTGATGTCTATGATTTTTGTTCAGAATATTATGAATTTGTAAGACAATTTCCCTCATATTATATAAACCAATAGACTTTGTCTATTCATTCTTGAAGTTGTCTGATCGAATATTCCTTCGAAATGCAGAATTTTCAAAACATACTATCACCTTGCTGTCACGAAAACTGTATTGCTTAGAAATTAGGTACTGAAAAATTTTGGCACTAAAATGTCACTTTGTGGCACAGAAATGTCACTTTGCGACACACTAATGTCCAATTTCAATTATTGTGAGAAATAATCATGTTTGCGAACGTAAAACTATGCAGAAAAGCATGTTTTGGAGTGTGGTTGTAGAAAAAAAAGGTTTGTATTTCGCGCAGAAATTTATTTATAAAATCATAGCAAAGCGCTTTCGACTATAAAAGTCATCATCAGTGCGTACCTGTAAGTAAGTGACATTGAATTGAATTTAAGAAATTTTGATAATGAGAATTATGAAAATTGAAAAATTACTTACTCGTCAGGTGTACAAGAGCCAGACCATAAAAATATCATGTATCCAGAGGACCATGTAAAATTTAAAAACGGGACATCATATGAATAACATTTAAAAAAATCCTTATTCCAGTATTAACCTGGATAAAAGTTTCAACAGGCAGAGTAACACATGTCTGTTGAAGCTTAGTCTACTGTCAAACTAAATGAATGAAATTGACATTGTGTCAAAAGTTGATAATGACAATGACGTTTGGTTTAGAACAATAACTTCTAGAAACACTGTTCTGTGTCTTGAAAATTGATAAATGACCAATTAGTCAAATTGATCTGTAAATATATTTATAGTTCTGTTAATCTAAACCTAAGGAAATGTGACAAACCGGGAGAAAAGTCTAATGAGAACCTCAACCCGATGTGCACAGAACCAGGTTCAAGAATGGGAATTTGTGAAACCAATTCTATGCTCAAGATCATGGGACAGGTCTAAAGAGAACCTTCAGAACACTTCCCAAAGCGTCAAAAAGGTAGCCCAAAAACAAGAGGCACCATTAACATAAAAGATTTAAGAAAGTTTCAACAGGCAGAGTAACACATGTCTGCTGAAGCTTAGTCTACTGTCTAACTAAATGAATGAAAATTGACATTGTGTCGACAGTTGACAATGACAATGAAGTTATGGTATAGAAAATGACCTATAATAAAAATATTGATCTGTGTTTTGAAATTGATAAATTATTATTATTAGTTCAGCATCCTGGGAAACCAGATTGGAACATAAGATCATGAGATAAGTTTAATGAGAACTTTCCCAATCTCAATAGTAGGGGAGACCGGGGCAAAATGATCCAGTCGGGCAAAACGATCCTTCCCAAATTTCTGACGATGTATTTCATTTTAGTAAATGGCAACGTCTCCAACTGATGGAGCAATCTTTCATTCGGTCAGTTTCACTATCACCGTCCATTTGCGTGCACGTGTTATAAGTTTGTAGCATAAAACATTGTTTTTGTCGCTGTTGATCTAAGGTATGCATCTCACTATAAGGTCTATAATTCTGTACTAGTTGTTTTAATGATATGTTTGAATGGCAGGTATTGAACTCTACGTATTTCGCTAGATTTACGTTGTTTTAAAACTTCAACTTGATATACTATAGTTAATGCACGTGACTTAATTTACAAGAGTAATAAATGGGGCAAAACGAACCTCTATGAGGTGGGGCAAAATGGTCCTGGATCATTTTGCCCCACTACTATTGCCAATTTACCTTTTAAAATATCTGCTATAGATATTCGACCATTACCAAAAACAACAACCTCTATAAAAAAGACCAATAGACAGAAAGGAAAAACCGCTATTTTAACCAGTAGTCCCTATAAAAATGAGCGGCTGGAACAAATAAAAAAAAAGAAGAAGCTGAAAACAAGAAACAAGAAAAAAGAAAGAGTAAAGAGGGGAAATCTCAGAATTTAGAAAAAGAGATGCCGAAGAGAAAAGAAAATGAAGAAGCCGAGTTAGAATCTGATTCTGAGTCAGACAATGATCCAGAATGTTTGATCTGTGGTGGGTCGTATTCGAGGTCTGCAAGTGGAGAGGGTTGGATTCAATGCAGCCAGTGTCATCTGTGGGCCCATGACGCCTGTTCAGGGGCGGATGAAATTGATGACATCTTCGTATGTGATCACTGTGCGTATAATCCGTTAGCAAAAAAAGTACGTCGTAGAGTGCTAGATTAAGGTATACGATGTATGAATAAATAATTTTTGTTTGGTTTATCAATATGTATATTGTTTATGTTTAGGGATCATTGCAATTATATCTTTTGTTTTCAACAATGGTTGCTTTATTTGTGATTTTTTCATAAATAAACAGTTACCGCATTGTTTTTCGATTTTCTTTTTATGGGATCATTATGCCCCACTAGGAGGGACAAATTGATCCTTAGGTCAACACGTCATAATCCGTGAATATCTTACATTATACTTCGATTACAAGAATGGCCGTGCCGTGGTTTTATTCATAAATGATGACTTTACCTACACCTACTGTACCTAATCTCCAAATTACATACACCCTTAATTATGAACATTTAAACCTTAAAGGGATCATTTTGCCCCGGTCTCCCCTAACAAAGAGGGTAACCAAAATGATGAGCCCATACCAGAAAATTTTTAAGAAATTTTCCAAAAATTGATCCGCAAATCTATTTATAGTTCTGTTGATCCAAACCCAAGGAAATATGACAAACCGGGAGAAAAAGTCTAATGAGAACTTCAACCCGATGTGCACAATACCAGGCTTAAGACACAGTCTCTTAGGAATTTGTGAAACCAATTCTATGCTTTAGATCATGGGACAGGTCTAATGAGAACCTTCCCAATCCCAAGGCACCAAAAAGGCAACCCAAAACCAAGAGGCACTACAAACCGAAAAGATTTAAGAAATTTTCAAATTGTTTCAGATTTAATCAATTCAGTAATTCTATTAATCAAAACCAAGGAAATTGCTGAACCAAGAGAAAGTCTAATGAGAACTTGACACGGCACATGCACAAACCCAAGTTCTAGAAAAACAGAACCTGAAGTTGAAATTATAAGATTCAAATTGAAAGCAATATTTTATGTTCTGAGAATTGAGAGACGAGAGGGAGGGAACTAAGCAAACTGCAAAAAGGGTTCAAGCCATATCATCATCGAGAAAGAGTTCAAGAGCAATTAAACGGTAAATAATTTAAATGTATGAAAAGTTTATTATTTTAAACGTCTATGAAGATGAATGTTGAGACAAAGGTCATTATTCGGTAATTCAAGTAAATCTCATCTATTGTAATTTTTGGAACTCACCTCCTGTAAAATTTTTTAATTTCTATTTGGACTAAAGTTGTGGTTGTTGAACCTCAAATTTTGACCAAAGGCTGAAATTTTGTTGGGATTTAAATGTTCGTTTATAGGGGCTTTCAAAGGTCTGCAAGTTCTTCCAATGTAGGCTGCATCACAATCATCACAATTTAACTTGTATATGCCACTTTTTGAAAGTTTATCAATTTTATCTTTTGTGTTGATTATGTATCTGTTGAGGCTATGGTTAGTTTTAAAAGAAATTTTAATGTTGTCTATGTTGCTTTTGATGCAACTAGCTATTTTATTAGAAATATTGTCATTTAAGAAAGGAAGTAAAACAAATTGTGCTATTGAATCTGTGTTTGAACATTGAGAGCTCACCGGAATTTCTTGTGAAGTAACCGTGATAGTCAGAATTTTCAGAGAGTCTAATAATCGATTATCATTGCAGAGTTACCTTTTTTTTTATTTGATAATTCATCTATCACTTTCCAAGCAGTTCTAGATGGATTGCAAGAATTGAATATTTCATTTTGGTAATATTCTCTTGCTACCTTGGATATCAGATCAGCGTGTTTCCTTCCAGAATCTCAATAAGCTGGTTCGAGGACAGGATATCTTTTGCATAAAAAGCTTAGGTCTTTAAGATTGGCTCTTGATCTTCTGACCTCAACATTGACCTATTTGTTATATTGGGTACGGTTAGTATAATATTTTCTTTCAGGGAAGTAGAGATTGAAATAATACAAAATAATCGAGTAAAAATATTCAAAAGCTCAATTCAAATCTTCGATACAATAAAGATGATCCCAGTTCTCCTGTACCAATGCTTTCTCAAATATTTCGGCATTATCTGCTTTGAAACTTCTGCGATATTTAGATTTGCTATTTACAATGCCATTTCTATCTAATTCTAAATGAATAAAACCATGATCATCTATACAATTATCGTGGACACAACATAGTCCTTCATTATACTGAAATTTATAAAAATATATATGGTCGATCATCGAACAGGTACTCTATGTCACTCTAGTTCACCAGCCAATAAATGGTATTACGTTGAACCTTTTTAATATTCCACAACTATTATCGTCTTCTTATATGAATCCAAGTTGAAATCCCCACATAATTAAATTCTCATTTCTGGTTCGAATAACAATTTATCAAGAACGTTGAAACATTTCCAATTAGTGACCTGGATACATGTAAGAAGATAGATTTAGTATTTGTGGACTAACATTCACCCTTAATATTATAAATTCGCCCTAAATATTTTATACCAAAAAGTCAAATTCATTATTTTAACTGGTGATTTCTATATACATCAAGATAAACCAATTTCTATGGAAACCAAAATTTTAACAGATATCTTGCAATCATACAAACTTGAGATAACAACAAACCAGCCTACACGTATTTTGACTGATGTCAAAGGTGTTACATACACTAGCACCATTGACTACTTGGTAACGAATATTTCTACTGTCTCATTTAAATGTGATGTAGTAAATGCACACTTAGGCGATCATTTTGCACACCTTTTTCAATGCGAAGATTTGTCTCCAGTAGAAATTAATTCTGAGAACATAAATGAGTATACCACATGGAATTTAAGATCTGATAATATGAGTCATCTACTGTATCTACTGAATAAAATTGAGTGGACTCACTTCTACGACATGTCAGACATAAATGAGGCATATATGGAATTTATTTCAAATGTCAAATGGTGTTTTGATGCTAGTTGTCCAGTTATTAGAAAAATCAGGAAAACAACTCCAGCAAAAAATAAATTGGTATTCATCCGAAAATAGGGATATGTTGAACACACTCCACTTCCACATGTCATTCACTGATTTGGACAATGCTAAAAACGTTTACAAAGAAAAGAAAAACAATACAGAGCTCAACTAAAACATGCTAGAAATAATTGCTGTCTACAAAGAATAAAGCAATCACAAAATAAAATTAAAGAAACTTGGAAAATCATGAATGAAAATTTAGGTATAGAAATAATAAATCGGCTAAAGCAATTTCTTTGCATGACAATGGCAGAATTATTTCTAACGCTAAGGAGGTGACAAACAATTTTGCATCTTATTTTACCTCGAATGGCCAACAAAAAATCACTGATTTTTTCGGTTCACAGATCGATAGTTCATGCACTGTCTCCGACAGAGTGCTATCAAGTATTTTTGTTCCTTTCATTCATGAGCATGACATATTGAATATAATAAAAAAATTAAAAAATAAAAATTCTACCGGAACTGATGACATTTCCCCAAAAATAATCAAAATTATTGCTGACGCCATTCTATAACCATTAACATGGCTCGTCAACCTATCATTACAATCCGGAACATTTCCTGATTTGATGAAAGTTGCCCTTATTTTTCCTCTCTTCAAAAAAGGTGATGTGCATTCCGTAGATAACTACCGCCAAATATCACTCTTACCAGCTACATTCAAAATCCTTGAACGAGCGGCATATTATATTATAATAAATATCATTTTATCTGTATGACAGCACGGTTTCAGAAAATCTAAATCTGTAGAGACAGCAACAAACCACCTCTTGGACTATGTATATTACGAGAAACGAGAAACAATATTCTACAGAAATAATTCCAGCTATAATCAAAACCAACATTACCGACCATTATTCATTAATCATAGGCACTAACATCACTGATACGACGAACATAACTCAAAAAAATCATTTCACCTACAAATATTGGAATAAAAATAAATTTTTTCAATTGATATAAAGACAAAAGTGGTATGATGTTTACATCTCAGGAAATGTAGAAACTGCTACTGATGGATTTGTTGAAAAACTCCAACACTATATCAAAAACGCAACAACAATCATTAGGAAAATCATGAAACCAAAAAAGAAAGAATGGATAACCAATGGAATTATAGCTTCGATTAAACATAGAGATCAGTTGCGTCAAAAGTTTCTTAAATTTCCAGAAAATCGGGTGTTAAAAACTAAATATAATAACTACCGTAACAAATTGATCCTTCTTATAAAAAAAACGAAACTGAACTTTTATAAAAATAAGATAATTCAAAACTCTCAAAATTCCAAAGAAATGTGGAAAACAATAATAATAATATAATAATAACCGTTTATTCAAAATTCAGCATATACAGAACATAAAGTAATTTTCTTATAACATTGGAATAAACGTGGAGAAACCAGAAGTACAAGGTACTTGTATGGTTGATCTAAATTTTCTAATTATACACACATATATGCCGGTGATCATCCATCTCTAAAAGAACAACGTTCTTGACAATGAGCATGAGTGATCGGACACCTTCACAATAGTTAATACTAATAGCAACTATGTATATGGGAACAGAAAATTTCATCCGCTAAGCTATATCAAATTATACTTAGTGAGTTAATAATTAATGTAAATAATGTGAATAATGTAAATAATGTAATATGTAAATAAATATGTAAATAATATGTAACGTAAGCAACAATGTAAATTATACTAAATACAAACACTAATAACATGGAAGATAGCACATATAATATTAAGGATACATTTATTTATAAACATGTCAAGACATGAATGGTACAAATAGTATGTAGTTCAGTATTGTGACTACAAGATAATCACTATTTTTGAATTTCGAATTCTAGTTCATAGCATTGAAAATGTCATGAATAACACTTCTAGGTGTTTCATGAAGCCATTTTTTAATTTGTTTTTTAAATTTGAATTTGATATTCTGATTTTTGATTTCGAGTGGAAGAATATCAAATATTTTCAGAGCTAAGTGGGCATGGTTTCTCAGACCAATTGTTTTTTTAACATTTTGTTTTTCTGTTACGAGATTTTTATTTCTGGTACTGTAGAGATGTTGTTTATAACGAATTTTGTGTTTGTTTTTAAAAGTGTTCATCAACAGTGTTTGTCCGTATATTTGTCTCAAGTCGAAAATTCCTGATTCTCGATATAGTTCATCTGTGGGGTATGTACGTTTTTTATTGAACATTATTTTTAGAATCCATTTTTGTATCACTTCAACATGTTTCATATATGTAATGGTGGCACTTCCCCATCCTATTATGCCATATGATAGTTGGGACTGCACAAGAGCGTAATACATCATTTTCAGTTGGGGTAGTGACAAGAATTGTTTGAGAAACTTGAATTTAGGTAGTAGCATTCGTAATTTATTTACCAAATAATTCACATGCAAATCCCATCTGAAGTGCCTATCTATCATGATACCGAGATATTTTATGCCTCTTGCCTCCGCAATTTCAATGATGGTTTCTCCAGAAAGATTACGTATATTCAGAAGGTCATAATGAGGTAAGTGTGTTTGGTAGGCAGTAAAGGGCATTTATTTAGTCTTTTCAGAGTTCAATGTTAGAACATTCATATCGAGCCAAGTTTTTATTTTCAGAAAATCATACTCAACTATATCTTTCAACTGTTGCCAGGTATCTGCATTATAAATAATCACTGTGTCGTCTGCAAAGCTGAATATTCTCCCTTTTCTGCTAATGTTGAGTAAGTCATTTAAATATATGTTGAATAGAACTGGACCAAGTACTGTGCCTTGAGGTACACCGTGTGCAATCGTTCGTAGTTCACTTTTGATGTTATCAATTTTAACGTATTGTTGTCGATTCCTGAGATAGTCTTCCATTTCAAATTCCATTTCAAATTAAAACTCAAACGATATTTACTGTTCCACTGTTTTTACTCTATCGACGAATATCTGAGAGCACCCCCACTTCTCAATCTTGTGTCCTGACTCTGATTTCGACATTAAGTCATGTTTTCGATTTTATATATTTGTTATGTCTGTTTGTGTTATTTTAGTTGTATTTTTAAATGACTTTTAATTAATGTTTTGTACCTGATTGACTTGCCAAAAACATAATTGTAACTTGGTCAAATAAATTCTATTCTATTCTATTCTAAAAAATTAAATTCAGAGAGTTTCCTCGGAAACCGATATTTTCTAATTTCATCATCAGCCTTGAATGGTCAACAGTGTCAAAAGCCTTTCCCAAATCAACAAAAATAGCCAAGGATTTTTTACTGTGATCTAGGTTTTCATATATTATATTTGTGACTTGTGCTATAGCATCTTCTGTATTCTTACCTGATTGAAATCCAAATTGCCTTCCTGAGATGACTTTATGTTTGATCAGAAAGCTGTCTATTCGTATTTTAATAAGTTTCTCTAGTATTTTTGCTATGCTTGAAATTAGAGAAATCGGTCTATAATTTATGACATTCGTTCTATCACCATTTTTATATAGTGGTTTAATTACACCCAATTTAAATATATTCGGAAATTGACCGTTTTCAAAGACTTTATTAATGAGGTTGGCTCAGAGGACCGCACAGAGTATTACAGTTCATTTTAAGTATTTCCGAAGTTATTCCATCATCACCTGGAGCTTTTCCTGATTTTAGGCTTTTCACAATTTCTGTCACTTCCATTGGGTTGGTTGGGAATAAATACATAGTTTTGTTTAACTTTACATGGCTTTCAACGTAGTTTGGAGGGATAGTAATTTTACTCGCAAGATTTTTCCCCACATTTACGTAGTGCTCATTGAAAATGTTTGCCATTTCATATTTATCGTTTGTTACTACTGCATTATTTGTTTTTACCACCTTGATTATAGTTTCTTTTTTATTTTCATTGCAAATTTTTTTTACCGCGTTCCACATTCCCTTCGAAGAACCTTGATTTTTATCAATTTCTTTGTTGAAATAATCTCCTTTTGCATTCTTTATTAATAAGTTTAGTTTATTTCTGTAAGTTTTATAGTTTTTTTGTATAGTTACGTCATTTGGATGAAGTTTTGCATCTTTAAATAATTTATTTTTTTTATTCACTGATACAATGAGTGCCTTCGTTATCCAGTTTTTCTTTTTCTCATGGTTTTTTAATTTTAACAACTGAGTATTTTTTTCTACGCAAGTCTTTATTTTTTGTATGATTAATTCTGCCGCAGTATTCGAATCATTAATTTGATATATTTCATTCCAATTTTCTTCATCGATATTTTTTTTTATTTTCTCGAGATTTAAAAATGTCTTATATTTTTGTCCCTCAATTTCTTTTCTTTTGTTTTCCAGCTTAATACATAGTATTTGTGAGTAATGGTCTGTTATTCCGGATTCATAAATAATAGGTAGAAACATTTCGGATTCTGTTTTAGTTTTGATGAAAATGTGGTCTATACAACTTTTGGTGTCTGTGGTAACTCTAGTGTAATCATTAACATACGAAACAAAGCCATTTAAGGACATTATATTAAGATATTGTTGAGAGTAGTCTACATCAGAAAGTAGATTTATATTGATATCTCCAATTATTATACAAGTTTCACTGTACAGGTCCTTATTTTTTTGTAAATAGCCATTATTCTTATTTTATCTCTGGGACCTAGTGTTATTAGAATGTTCAAAATTTTATGGATTCCTATGGTTTCAGTAGTACAACAATAATCATAATTTTCTTTCAAATATACTACAACTCCGTCATTCTGATTGATATTTCCCTGATTATAAAAAGTAGTATATCCTTGTTTAGTGTGCATTTTTATGTTTTTTATATCGAATGTTTCTGTGAGTACAATCAAATCAAACTTTTCTTCAAATTATTCTAAAAATATATTGGCCTCATCAAGATTCTTAGATATACTTCTTATATTGGTATGAAATATTTGAAATGATTTATTCCTGTATTTATGCGAAACTGATTCGAATTCTTGGATAGTGCTTACCTTATGTGTTTCTATTGGATTATATTCAAGTTCCTGGATATATGGATCCATTTTATCAAGTAATTAGAACAGATGGGTTAATTTATTATTCACATAAACAAATCAATAATTTAGTAATAGTTATTTGTTGAACTTTTTTACAGTTGGCGAAGGATTGCGCTGATCTTCGAAAGTCCTCTTCGAATTTGATCTGGTATATATTGTGCTCTTCTTCAGTTCTGGTGCAGATTGTATAGATGTCGAAACAAGCGAGTTGATTATTTTGTTGTGGATATCCTGTTGAATTGGCCCTGCCTCTATAGTAGTGGGTGTGGAAGGCGCACTACTATTTTTGAAAAAAGTTAGTTTGTTAACTTCTGCTTCCTCTTCTTCCTGTTCTTTGAGTTGTTGGTACGTAAAAACTTCACCATTCACTATAAGTTTATTTCCTATTATTTTAGCCTGGTTTTGTTGTTCTCTTGCAATTTTGAGGTTTTTGTATAGAACTTTGTGTTGTTTTCTATCTTCTTCCGTGAGATCGTTTGCTATTGATATTCCTGTGCCTTTGAATTTCGCGACTGCTTTGAATATTTCAGTTTTCTTGATATTTCTGACAAATTCTAGTAGTACAGCTCGTTGTTTATTATTTTTCTGAATGACAAGTCTGCTGATATTATTGGCTTCATAATATAATAAAAGAGTACACTGGAAACAATCCCAAAAAAAAAGATTATTGAGAGTATTGAACAAGAAAACGGTAACCTTGTCTGTGATAGTAAAAATATTGCAGAATGTTTCAATATTTATTTTTCGAATGTTGGCAAGAACTTAGCAACTAAACAGAAAAATGATGGACTAAACGAACCCACTTTCCGTAGACAGCCTCAATCCATGTTTCTAACTGAAACAAACCCGTCCAAAGTGATGAAAATAATTACAGAACTGAAATCTAAAAAGGCACCTGGACCAGATAAAAGTACTTACGATATTTTGAAATCTATAGCAGAACATATAGCACGACCTGTTTCGTTCTTAATTAATAAATGTTTTTCAACTGGTGACGTCCCTACCCACTTTAAACACGCGATTATAATACCAATCTACAAAAATGGCGACATGAGAAAAGTTAACAATTACAGACCTATATCACTTACTTCTACGATTTCTAAAATCTTTGAGAAAATCCTAAAATTGCGGATGGTAAACTACCTTCATAAATATAAACTGATTGCGCCAACACAGTTTGGTTTCCGAGATAACCTCTCCACTCAAGACGCCATTGCTGCTATTACCCATGGTATTAATCAAGCAATGGATAAGAGAAAAGCGTGTTTAGGATTTTTTATAGATTTAGCAAAGGCGTTTGATACTGTTTGTCACAGATTGTTGTTGAAAAAATTGGAATGTCTGGGGTTTCGTGGTACTACTCATAATTTATTGAAATTTTTTTTAACCAACCGCAAACAAAGTGTTCAAATAGGAAAAGATGTAAGCAATGAAATGGACATAACATATGGCGTCCCTCAAGGGACTGTGCTAGGCCCAGCTCTGTTCATAATTTACATAAATGAAATACTTTCGAGAGAAAATTCAGGAACTATAATTTCATTCGCTGACGATACGGCTTTAATATATACTGGAGATTCATGGCAACAAGTACGTGAAACAGCTGAAAGCAATCTTAAAAATATATTCAAATGGTTCAGCTGCAATGTCCTTACAGTAAACGTAGAGAAAACTAAAGTTGTCCCATTTACGTCATATGAAAACAATTTACCCCATTACAATACCCTCACGTTGAACAATGTGGATGTCCCATTAGAGAGATCGGTGAAATATCTGGGAATCCACATTGATTCTTAGATGGGACATACATATTGATAATGTAGTGAAGAAAACCCTAGGACTGATATACAGATTCTGGCAGTTCAAGAAATTTTTAGGGTTTACACATCTCAAAATCCTGTACCATGCTTTGGTAGAATCCATTATTCAGTATGGTATTATTGACTGGGGAGGGTGGCATTCTAAGCTGTCATCTAAAACCACTGAAGGTTCTCCAAAAATGGTTTATCAAAATAATTTTGGGAAATCCGAAAACTTATTCAACTGAACGGTTGTTTCTTGAATCAAGACTACTTGACATGAGACAACTGTTTTGTAAAATGTTTTTCCAATTTGTTTCTGGGAATAAAAGCTACATCCATTCGGTGAACCATAAATATTCCACCAGAAACAACAAAGGGACCAATGTGTTCATGCCCTAAGCAAATAAGTCAGTTGGCCAGAGATGCTTCACTTACCTTGCTCCTCGCTTACTCCGTTTATTGCCTGATGAACTTCAAAGTATCAACTCAAAATCATTATTGAGGAAAAGATTGAAAATTTGAATCCTAGAGACCGATAAAACATTAATTCACAACATTATCGAATGTTGATCCTTTATAATCGCTATCATTCACATACCACTCCAATGAAACCTTTCCGAATATGTCATCTACTGTACCTACTTTTTACTGTTATTTTCATCTGCTATATTTTTTTTTAATGACAATATTGTGTTTTTAAGAACCAACTTTTTACTATTATTCTATCTGTTATTTTTTAAATGTAACTTCATGACATTATTGTATTTTTAACTGAACATGATTCTGTAATTTTATAAGGGGCGTTCGTTATATCTGTTTTTAAATGAAATGGACATAACATATGGCGTCCCTCAAGGGACTGTGCTAGGCCCAGTTCTGTTCATAATTTACATAAATAAAATTCTTTTATCCAGAGCTGTTTAATATTTTTGAATTCTTAACGTATTGATGTGTATTTGAACTTTCGTCATTTTGTATTTTCAAACCTGTATTAATATACCTGTATCCTTTGAAATATCTACAAACCTTGAAAAGAAATGAAAGATGGAGGTATACTCACGTACAAGTTCTTTATTGAACTTAAGTGAGTCATTGTTTCCAAGTCATAGCCTTTCACAAGGTTTATACATTGTATACCGTTTGTTTCTAAAGCTTTTATTTTCCTGGATAAATGTATATCCCTTCATGTATAATATGAATCCTGTTTATTTTCGTGTTTAGTATCTATATACCCCAAGTATTTATACATTGTACTATTTATTTCTGGAAATAAATTATTATTATTATTATTATTATTATTATTATTATTATTATTATTATTATTATTATTATTATTATTATTATTATTATTAGTTAGATTCTGGGAAGTACATTGCTTTATTGATGTTTGACCTGTCTAAAGCATTTGGCAGTATAAATTTACAATTCATTCTTGAAAAATTAAACTCTATTGAGATTAGAGGAGTTATGTTGGATTGGATACATTGCTATTTAACTAACTGAAAATTATTGGTGAAAATTGAAAATGAATTATCAGAAAGCCATGAAGTCCCCCTGGGTGTTCCCCAAGGATCAGTTTTGGGGCTACTTATTTTCTTAATTTTTGCTAATGATCTACCGAGAAATATCAGCTTAGGACAAATTACAATGTTTGCGGATGATACTACCATAACTGTATCAGCAGCCACCCCAGAGGAGTTTCAAAAACACATCAAAGTCACCTACAATGAGATGGCGGCTTAGTGTTCACGCAATAGACTAATATTGAATAAAGGTAAAACAGAATGTATCAATTTTTATCTGCGCCGTGAGGTTCCCTCACTTTTCCAAGTACCTGTCATTTACTAAAGATGTTAAATTGTTAGGAAACCATCTTGACTGTCAGCTTTCTTTTAGTATTCAATTGAATCATGTCTATACAAAACTCAATATTCTACAAATGAAACCATATATGGACGAAAAAGGTTTATTGGACTTTTCATTGCTCAAAAGCGTCTAATCAGACTTATTTTTCAACTGCAGAAATACATTAAAAAAGAAACAAATTCTAACCTTTTCAGGAATATTTATTCTGAAATGCACTGTAAATATTGTTTCTATCAGATTACATGATCCCATACGGGTAATGCGTTGCCATGCATAAACATGTAAAGTTACATACTTCATGCAATATAATGTAAAGTCATAACTTGACTTTAAATGTGAATTTCCAAAAAAATTCCATGGATTATCACTTGTATAATTATGTAATATTCTCCATTATTCCAGATTCAATGGCTATTTTCATATGTTTGTTTAGGTGTTTTTACCATTATATTCAAGTAGTGCCAATTAACATACATGCTTCAGTATTTGTATTTTCATACTTGTATTTTCATATAATTACAGACCTAACGGAAATTGTTATATTTTTGTTAAGGTGTCACCATTGTTTTGAAGTAGTGTCAACCAACTTTACATATAGGCTCATTACCTAATAGTAGAAGGGGAAGGGATCTGCAAAAAAGTCATAAAATCGGAATTAAAAATAGTTTATTCATCATAACATTGTAATGTATTGTTGTGTATTGAAGGAAAATAACTCAAACTCGCAAATCATTCAGATATGGTACCTCAAAAAAATTATTTAAAAAAAATATTTACACTATACTTCAACTTTGAAATTAACGAAATTAGCTGACCTCATAAGATTGCTCACTCTCCGATATCGAATTGCATAAATACTAAAAATTATCTCACAGTTGAGTCTGCTACAACGTAAGTTTCGATTCGATTTTCTATGAAAATTCTGATGTTATTCATAATATTTTGGAACAAACAATCGCAAAATGATTAACTCACATGAGATATAATCCGATGACGATTTGGCACCCACTGACTCACACTCACACAAACCTACCTACCTTCGCTAGATGCCCAACGATGTCCATCCTACCAACAAGAACTGTGAATGAGATTTGGGCCGAATGCCGGTAGGTGAGCATGACGATAGCGTTACGGGAAATTACATTTAGCCAAAAGAAAATTCACATATTACCTGGAATATTCTGTGAATTGGCGTCATTCCACTGTAACAATACGTCGTTTTACTGATTATTACATTCATTCACAGTCATCATGTAAACCACAGGAAATTAAATGTAATAAAGCATTGAATTACATGCTCACTGTAAAACACAGAAGAAATGGAGGACATTTACCTAATTTTAAATTAAAATTTTAAATTACTTGCACAATCAAGTTATAATACTAGGAGGAGTATGTATATTTTACATTTTGGCATGTATTTTTCCATCCAGTTTTTACTGTGTGCCTTACTTTTATTAAGAGCGATATCAATAATGTTTCCCAAAAACAGCATGAGTATCAAACACGCCACATTAACTTGGATTTACCTAGACATAAAACTACAATGTACCAGAAATCTCCCCATTTCATCGCTATAAGACTATTTAACGCCCTTCCCTGCGAACTGAAAAGTATTACTTCTACACTGTGAATGAGTTTTTGAGCAGGAATAGATCCTAATTATTAACCTGTAATTTTATTATTAATGATTATCAATGAGCTTTTAACTATTATTATTTATTGTATTTTATCTTTATTTTATATGTGCTTTTATTGAAAAATATCTTTTTTACAATGCTTTATAGTTGACTTGTCCAACACCATGTAATTATGGTATTTTATGGATCAATAAAGTTCTATTCTATTCTATTACTCACCTTCATCGTTATAAACATAGTATTAGAAATATTGTTCTATAGCAGAAACGTTAACTGACTGATTTTTCGCATTCATTTAATTTTTACCCAGATATCTAGCCCCCCAAATTTTTTGTTGGCCTACAATAATAATTAACCTCTCACGTTCAGAAACAACATCAACACAGGATGCTGTAATTGCTCTAACTACAGAAATAAATCAAATTCTTATGACAGCAAGCCGTGTTTGTGTTTATTCGTCGATTTATCAAAAGCCTTCGATACAGTTAGTCACCAACTGCTCTTAAACTACTTAGAAGATATTGGGATCCGTAATAATGATTTGTGTTTTTCTAAAGCTATCTCAACAACAGACATCAAGTTGTGAGGTTTGAGGATAATTTCAGCAATAAAATGCTTGTTGAATATGTAGTTCCGCAAAGGACTGTCCTTGGTCCAACTCTCTTCATCTATATTAATGGATTATTCTCACTGGAAAAAAATCATAGGTTTTGCCGACGACACGGCTATCTTTTACACAGGACACCTGGAATGAATTTAGAATTACTGCGGAAGCTGGATTCTCACGAATTAAACAATAGCTGGATGCCAAATTACTAACCGTAAATACAGAAAAAACCTCCCACCTATACTTCACCTGTAATTCCCCCAGTAGACCTACTTTCAACCAACTTAATGTGAATTCTCATTTGAAAACTTTCTCCATCTACCCTGAAACAAAAATCAAGTACTTAGGCATGATTATCGATACACACATGAAATGGGACTTACATATAGCATACCTGAGGAGAAATTGAGAGCCATATTGTATAAATTTAAGAAACTCAAAGAACTCTTACCTGAAACCTATCTCAGAACACTGTATTATTCGCTATTTAAAGCCACTTTCGTTATGGTATACTCGCCTGGGGCGCATCTCCGAAAACTTATCTCCACACTTTGGAAGTTATGCAGAGGAGATTTCTGAAATTAATTTTTTCAAAGAACTCCAGGTATTCATCGAATACCCTATACACTGAAACAGAGTTATTCGATATCAGGCAATTGTATTACAACTGCTCCTGTTTACGACATCACATACATCACAGACATTCTCCTCTTAATTGGATACATTTATTACAGCGAACCTGCAACGTCTCTAGATCTTTCAAAAAAAATGTTTTTTCTTGCTCTGCAAACCAGACCTCCACAGCTTTTATTACCTCCACGTTGGAAGAAAATTTACTACCTTTCAAACTTTTTTTCTGTTCGGGAAAGAGATGATAGTCGGGCGGAGCCCAATCTGGTGAATGAGGGGAGTGTTCTAGTAATTCAAACCCTAAATCACAAATTTTTTGCATGGCAACATGAGATTTGTGTGCAGGGGCGTTGTCCTGCAAAAACAAAACACCTTTCGATAGCTTTCCGCGTCTTTTGTCATTAATTTTTTCCCGTTGAGTGGTCAGTAATGTTGAATAGTAATCTCCAGTTATTGTTCTACCCTTATCCAAAAAATCAATCATGATTACTCCATGGCAATCCCAAAAAACTGAAGCAAGAACTTTTCCAGCAGATTTTTGGACACGAAACTTCTAAGGTTCTTGGAGAACCGGTGAGTGTAGCCATTCCATCGATTGTTGCTTTGTTTCTGGATCGTAGAAATCTAACCAAGTCTCATCTATAGCAACAATTCGGTTTAAGAAGTCTTCATCGTTTTCAAATCGAGCACAGATCGAACGCAGTAGCATCGCGTTCCCCTGCACCCTTTTGGTCAACATTAAAATATTTGGGGATCCATTTTGCAGCAATTTTTCTCATATGATGAACGCGTTCGTATGAAATATTCAGTGCTTCAGATATCCGTTTTAGCCCAATTCGACGGTCTGTTAAAATCATGTCATGAACTGCATCGATATTTTTGGGGACTGACACAGAAACTCGCCTTCCCGATCGGTCATCATCTTTAATGGAAAATTTACTTCGTTTGAAGCTTGCAGTCAAATTTTTCACGGTCGCATACGAAGGACATTGATCACCAAGGGTATTAAGCATATCTTCGTAAATCTGCTAACCTCTCAACCCTTTTAAATACAGATACTTTATGATGGCTCGATACTCCAATTTTTCGATTTTCACAATTTCGGTGGAAATTTTTTTTTTTTAATTTATTGCGTAACTTTAGTTCAATTTTTTGACGTCAAACTTTACACTGACCCTTCTAATAAGTTATTGTTCGTTGCTATGGTAACGCAATATTTTGTTTATGCAAGGAACTGGTCTAGGCTATCAATACATCCTGGTATCATTCCATTCATGTCTAAAAAAGCTACTCAAAGGTCTTACTCTTATCTCTCACCGAAATTATACAACACTTTTCCAGAAAAAACAAAATCACTTATTATTTTTCAAGGTCCCACGAACACTTTTGATTAGCTTGACTAGAGCTTCATCATATCAAAAATTCAGCAAATCAATTACAAGATGAGTGATAAAAAAATATCCTTTTCGCAGTTTTTATCATCACCTAGTGTTTTTCTCATAATGTAAATCAATTGCGTTCAGCAAACATGTTGAATATGGTTCGTGGTCAAGTATGCCTAGAGCTCCAAATATAAAATAAAAATAAACAAAATGTCAGCAGAAAAACTGTCACTTCTTGACTCACCTAGTACAAAATATTGAATTTATCAATTGTGATATATTTCAAACGATGAGCATATCAGTGTGTTTGGTCACATCTTCACTTCATAGGGTTGATTGAGAATTTTATTTTGATTAATGCTGGACTCACCCTGTACAATATCTTTCATCAAAAACCATTCTAAAATTATTACTTTATGGGTAAGCAATATTCGTAGCGCAAAACATTTTAAAGATGTTTTCCTGTATTACTTTAAAGAAATGGCTACTTACCAACTTTGACACCCTGTATCTCGAAAACTAGCCATAGGATTGAGTTGGACTCTTGGTCAGCTTTACTTGAACTACATCATATCAAAAATTTATCGGATTTCACCTGGACCCATTTTCCATAAGAATGGTAAGGGGTTATTTGTTTTCATGTTGCCAGTAACGCAATCACCTGGTAGGTATACTTTTCCGCAAGGCTCCAGCGTAACTAATATGTTATTCGATTGTTATATGCCAAATTCGACGCTCCATTTGTCAAATATTGAATCCGCAACAATCTATTATCCTTTTCTCCTTTCCGAACTCATCCAATAAATACTATTGGATCATTCATCTATCTCTCAGTTTTCAATAACTCCAATAAAACTCCTTGTGTATTATGACAAGTAGGAGGATTCCACAAAAGTTGGTACAAATCCCTTTTACAACCCTCAAGTGGCGACCCAATCGTTCATTTATACAGATCCTAATAATATTTCCATGACAATAGGAAGATTCAACAACGTAGAGTGTCATCTGCCACCCCTCTCGTCCTTTTCCACGCTTTCGCAATTCACTTATTATATTGGATTTGTTTGTCGGTGAGAAGAAAGAGAGACAGAGAGAAACCTATTCGAGAATTGCATTCCCTGAATGCATGGCTGCACTCTTTTCATTACTTAAATTTTTGGTTTTATATGCATGAAATATTTTTTAATATCACGTCGATGCTTGTCATTTCTACCGTGAAAAATACGGATTTTCAGAATCAGCTTCCAACATGCCTTTTTGTAGCATGTTCTTGTTTTTCATGTTTTCTCCAATGGGACATGAACGGCTCAAAAAAATTGAAGAAATAGAAAGCGTGGTTGACGTTGAAATACCCCATTCTGGGTACTAAACTGTTATCGTAGACTTTAAGAAAAATACAATAACTACAACCCTTCTGAGAGAGAGAAAGACAATCAAATCTGCATAGGCATCTCCGATTGAGCTGGGAAAGGTGAAAAGAGAGCAATAGTTAGGCATATGAAAAATTATGAACTCAAATCAAATAATCAATGATTATTTGAGAAAATCGTAATATAACAATATATAATAAATAATCAAACTACACTTTGATTGACACTAGAATAAATATCCACTAATTTTCATTTTCAAATATTGCACACAAAAGTGGCATTTTGTATCATAATGAAGATTTCGCCTATGATTTCTGTAACTCTTCAAATTCAATACCATATCAATTTTATTTATTGGCCGCTAGATGTTAGCATATGTTACTAAATGATAGTGAACTGATTGAATATGGGTACAGAATAATTAGTTATAGAAAACTTCAGTCGTAAATGGTAAATAAAAAATCCCAAAGTGGGATGTTCTGGAGGACATACCACTGGTTTCTTAGAGTTATTTCAGTACGTTCATAAGTAGGTAACTTGATTTATTTTGGAAATTTCACCAAGAAGTTGCATAATGTTAACATAGTTTCAATGCGGCTTAAAACATTTCCTCCTAGATTATTTTTACCGCCAAAACTATAATGAAAGATTTAGTCATCACTGTAGTTTAGTTGACTAATAGATCAAATTCGCAATCCATCTACATTTACACGTTCTGTAGGTAAGACTATAAAGCTGGAGATTTCTCAAGCCGCATCAAATGAGACCATCATCAACTGAAAGGGCAGTGGACATTCAATTAAAATTCAATATACGCCAGATGCCCAAGGGATTATCTTATTTCCTTCAACAATACGCACCTCCAGAGTATTGACATAATAGTGTCAGAAATAGGATATCCTCGTCTCACAATATCACAACAGAATCAGATTGACAGAGCCGTATTTAGGGTTCTATTAAAGGACCATCAATGTTTCAATGTGATGTAGAATTGTATACTCATGATGCTCAGGTGAATATATGTTTGTGAATGAATCATCCATCTGAAACATTACTCCGAAATCTTCACCTAAATGTGTGGGATAATCAAACTGTGTGATATCATAACGAAAAGCATTTGTAAACAATATTAAAAATCAAAACGGGGAGAAATTATTTGGAGTAAACTACTTTCAAGCAATGAGCCATTAAATAAATGAGCCATTAAATAGTGACAGAACCGTATTCACAGTCTGTTTCTTCATCGTTATTCAACGATATAGCGTTGCCAAAATATTTTGGAAACTTTGGTGTGAACACAATCCAAGAAGAAAGGAAACTACCCAAACACCAAAAGCTTTTAGCTCCTGAAGATGCTAAGTTTGTTGGCGAAACGCGGGTCGAGTGTGATTGTGACGTATTTTTGGTGTTTGGGTAGTTTCCTTTTTTCTTGAATTTATAATAGCTCTGCTCAGCAAAAAAATTATTCATTATTTGCAAAATATAAATAGTAATCAAATAGAAATGGATGACTTCGAGCAGGACCTTTTGGTTGTAATCCTGGAAAAACTGCGAAGAAGGTATTGGAGAGTTGCAACCTCTATTGTGATGATACCGTAATAACGTTTTCCTTTAGTTGACATATATTCAATATGTCCTTTACAATTTTCTCTTATCAAAATACATGCATTCCGTATTCAATTTAAATAAAAGAATAGAAACTTTTATTTGAGTCGTCTTTATTTTGACATATCTGCCAAATTTTTTTAAATCATAACTCGTCACCTATGCAGTGAACATCAAAACATAATGGTAGCTTTTGAAATGAGAAAATTGTTAGTTCAAAGTAGGTAATTATGAGGGAAAAAGATGAAAAAACGTTCAAGATCTACGTACGAGGACAATATTATTCTTCTCCAAGTAGTGCGTCGTACCTAAGCATATTGCAAACAGATGCGCTGTTCGGGAAGGAGTGAAAAATATTATGCTGCAGTTGATTCAAAAATAATTTTCTTTGTAAACCATTCGGGAGCACATACAAATGATGTTATTTGGATGAATAGATGAAAAAATTTGAAATGTGACGTAATTGTCAAAATAAAGTTTAACTGAAAGCATCTAAAAAGGAGCTTGTTGCAATAACACCTTCACCGAACAGAATTACTTCAATTAAAGTTTCTTGTAATTAAGTGAACTTATTTCAGTTTGCAATAACTCTGTATTACAATGATTTTTTATATTAAATCGGAACACGTATCTGTTGTTTCGTAGAGAGTGGATTCGGATAGTCAATAGGTAGTTGACTGATATCAGCAACCCTTTAGAGACCCAGAACAAAAATTTCGGAAAGATTTTAGATCAACCAGAGAACTGGCTTGGGAGTTATTTAACAAAATGAGTGATCACTTTGCAATGTCTCGCAGGAACACGAGAATACCTCCTGTCATACAAGAGAAAAAAAAATCCATTCTATAACCAATTGCACAGTTTTTTTTTTCAGCATTGTATTTTTTGCCCATGTCATAAGTATCAGAACTCTATGGCAAAACAGAAATATTTTATCATTTAGCCCCTCTATAATAAAATTTTGAACAAAGCTGTTCAGTTTGAATTAGTGGCGGCGATAAGGATTCGGAGCCCCCCCTTCTCCCCCCCCCGCCAAATTTTGTTAAGATATTCATACATGTGGCAATAAAATCTGGAAATAGTGAAGAGGTCGAAGGCCCCCCGCACGGCGGGCTCTACGGGCCCCTTATCGCCACCACTGGTTTGAATGTTAGGAGGTCCCAAATTTTTTTGATAAATTATAGTTTGCTTGGATGAAACTTATTTGTACGAAACCACTAGTTTTTCTTCAATTCATCCAAGTATACGGAAAATTGTTGCCTATATAATAATTGTACTACTTACTTTTACAATTTCGTAATATTCAATCATTTTCATAGATGTTTCAAAGGACCTCGCACGTTTCTTATGGAAAATGGCATTCCGTGAATTTGTCCGAATTTTTGGTATAGTGGAGATCTGGATGAACCGATCAAGAGTGTCCATTGCCAAAAACTCCAAAAATGGACAGTTTTCGAGATATGGCTCTATCAATGTAATTTTTTTTGCATTTTTTGGATTTGGACACATAATCAGTTCACTCTCATACTTAGGAAAAACCGAGTTTCAATGATTTCACTGCAGGAATCGATTGAAAAATAATTCTTTCTTCGTTTCAGATACTGCCATTTGAAGAAATTAATATACACTGCTCGTCACTGACGATGTAACTGGACTATTATTTTCAATTTCTATAGTCCAGTTTTTGTAGAAACCAAATCTTCTGAATTGCTCAAGGTATCACAGAGTCACATATATCCAACATTTTTCGATAGGGGCACTAGAAAAATAACATTCGATACACACTATAAGAAACTGAATCGGAGATACTTTTTTTTAAATAGTTTCCTAGTCGTCAAAGAAATAGTGGTAAATGCAAAATGAGCATATAGCAAATCGTTCATAATGTAGGCTGACGACATAAATACTCGTATCGAATGCAGTTTGTTTATACCGAGTGGTAAATATCTATAGCACCAAGGAAACACATACCCAAAAATCATTACTACTGTTATTGTTGATTAAACCGTTAAGGCAAACGGATTCGTAAAAATGTCTGAATTTTTTATTCGGTATAGGCAATAGCTTTTTCAGTTGAACAATTTATGAGTGGGAGGTCAACAATAGTTGACATTTCATAAGAAAAATATTCAATTTGTTAATGGACAGATTGAACCACAGTTACTTAACCGTGTTCACTTCATAAAACATATTGATTCTTCACAAAAATGATATTGATAGGTACGGTTCTTGGTTATGCATGGTATTTGCAAATGTTGTGATATGTCTCTGGTATTTGACGGCAAATCCAAGTTTGGAGGGACGAAACGCGACTTTCTGGCTGCAGACATCGTTTGACTCACAGCTGAATTAAATATTCGAAAATGATTTTAAAAAATCATTTGGCAAAACATGGATTTGTCGTCGCATAACCAAGAACCGTACCTATCAGTATAATTTTTGTGAATAATCAATGTGTTTGATGAAGTGAACACGGTTAAGTAACTGTGGTTCAATCTGTCCATTAACAAATTGAATATTTTTCTTATGAAATGTCAACTATTGTTGACCTCCCACTCATAAATTGTTCAACTGAAAAAGCTATTGCCTATACCGAATAAAAAATTCAGACATTTTTACGAATCCGTTTGCCTTAATGGTTCAATCAACAATAACAGTAGTAATGATTTTTGGGTATGTATTTCCTTGGTGCTATTGATATTTAACACTCGTTATAAACAAACTGCATTCATCTCGTCAGCGTAAATTATAAATACGATATTCTAGTTTCCCATTTTGCATTTTTCACTATTTTCCTGATGGCCAGGAGAATATTTCAAAAAAAATTCAAATCATATTTAGAGTGTATATCGCATATTATTTTTTCAAATGACACAATTGAATTGTGTTGGATATAAGTATGTTTGTTAGAACTAGAACAATTCAAGAGTTTTTGTTTCTACGAATACGGAAATACAAAAGTTGAAAATAATAGCCCAGCTACATCGCCAGTGACAAGCAGTGTACGCTAATTTCTCCAAATGAATGTATCTGAAATGAAATACAACTGTTTTTCTGTCAATTCCTGTGCAGAAATCGATAGAATTCCGTTTTTGTTGGGTATAAGAGCTAAGCGATTATGGGCCACAATCTAGAAAAGGAAAAAAATCAGATATTGATACGGCCATATCTAGAAAACTGTCCATTTTTGTAGTCTGTAGCAATAGACACTTGATCAGTGCTTCGAAATCCACATCATATCAAATATTCAGACATTTTCACGGATCCGTTTGCCCTAACGGTTCGATTAGCGATTAGAAATGATTATTGGGTACGTATTCCCTTGTTCCTATTGATATTTAACACTCGGTATAAACAAACTGCATTCGATACGAGTATTTACGTCGTCAGCCTACATTACGAACGATTTTCTATATGCTCATTTTGTATTTACCATTATTTCTTTGACGATTAGGAAACTATTAAAAAAAAAGGATCTCAGATTCAGTTCATATAGTGTGTATTGAATATTATTTTTCTATTGCCCCTCTCGAAAGGTGTTGAATATATGTGACTCTGTGATACCTTGAGCAATTCAGAAGTTTTTGTTTCTACAACCACTGGACTATAGAAATTGAAAATAATAGTCCAGTTACATCGTCAGTGACGAGCAGTGTATAATAATTTCTTCAAATGGCAGTATTTGAAACGAAGAAAATTTTTCAATCGATTCCTGCAGTGAAATCATTGAAACTCGGTTTTTCCTAAGTATGAGAGTGAACTGATTATGTGTCAAAATCCAAAAAATGCAAAAAAAAAATTACATTGATAGAGCCATATCTCGAACACTGTCCATTTTTGGACACTTCTGGACACTTTTGATCAGAGCATCCAGATCTACACCATACCAAAAATTCGGAAAAATTCACGGAAAGCCATTTTCCATAAGAAACGTGCGTGGTCCTTTCCTTGAAATAATCGACATTTTCAAAATTTTGTTGTCATCCCTCACTAAATCACAAAACATGAATTACGTGTACTACCCGTCTTAAAAAATCAGGTTTATCGTTATTCATTTGGTAACGACTGAAGCCGTAACGACAGTGTTTACAGAATACGAATTTTTCAATTGTCATTTAGATTGATTGGCGTAATCGTAAATTGAACTACAATCGTAAATTGAACTACAATCGTCAATCGTTAATCAACGACTCGTTAAATGATAACTTTTTAGAGAATAGACATGTTAGAATTTTTTGTTGAGAAAAAAATATTAACAAAAAAAATTGATTTTAACACGTTGACTCGACTGATTCAAAATACGTATATGTAGACCATATGTATCACCGGTGATGCTTGAAGTGTGTAGTTTCCAATTTTACCATTTATATCACCCGTGATATTGATCACCATGGATTCTATAAGTATTTCAAAATGTCGGCTATTGAGATAAAAAACTCTGGCCCAACAAGTGGTTCCATATTGAACCCAATAGCCCAGGGATGAAATGGGTATCACCATTGATAAACAGAAGCACGGAAAATCTGTTTTTGATTCTGTTATGACCATATGAAACATTCCGTAAAAAGGTTATCCGTATCTGTGCATGAGACTAACATACAGCGACATCTACTTCTAAGATATAATATAGTACCCTTACTCGGATGGGATATCACAGGAATCTGTTGACTATGAATTGGTTTAGTAAGAAAGTATGGAGATGTATCACATGTGACTCATATGGGAGTAGACGTATTCCAATGGATTTGAAAGTAAAGAAAGACTCGGGAAAGACTGGGGAAAACTTATAATGCTACAAATAAAATTCAACAGTCATACTTCAGAACTTCAAAGACGATACAAGATTGGATACTCAGAATTTCCTGCAGATCTAGTGATAATTTCAGACATCCTAATTTGATAAATCAAAAGCCTATGGAAAAAACAAAGATTATGATTTCCAAAATGCAATATCTGAAATAACAAACATTATTCAATATGTCTACGTTCTTAAATATAAATGCGCTTAAGCTCAATGTCACCAAAACAAAAGCATAAACAGATCAATAAGAATATGATTAACACCAGTAAATATGGTGAGAGAATTGGCTTTATTCCAGATAATACACTAAGTAGATCTGAAAAAACATTTTCATTATGTTCGAAATAAGATATCAAAAAAGATGTTTTTGTATATGTAATGTACTGATCTCATAAATTTGATGGTGATCAGATTTACTAAATTGACTGGAAATAGAACTCGTGCAGACTATACTACAATATAATTCCAACTGGGCACGTACCGGCGTACAACGTTTCTCGGAAGTACATATGGAATAAAAAACTCTGCTTCTTGTTTATACTTAACCTAAAAAGATGCGTGAATACACTGACGATACGAATGCTCATACAGTGTGTGTCAAAAATCAATAACGAAATATTCGATATCTTACAGTATAACTGTCAAAAAAACTTGACATTTCTGCATCTCTATTGATACGTAAATGTTTACTTTTTTTCAACGCAAAAAAAACTTTTTTTCACTTCCAAAATAATTCACAAAATAAATATGAAATATTACTTTTTGAAGGATTCATTTTTAACAGAATCAATTATTAATTGATTATTCATCATTAAACAATTTCCTTTATTGGAATAATAATTGATAGTAAAGTTTGAACAATTACTTCCAACATAAATTCCCAAAGATGTTCCATGTTGCTGGTAATCAGAAACATTAGATATTTCTTGAAGAGTTGATTTTACGATTTTATCAGATATCTTAATTTGTTTGGAAGAAGATGGACAATTCAATATTTTGTTAGAAATCTCAATTTTGTTATTCAAACTATCTTCTATATATGCTTCTGCTACGGAGGCACATTTCCAGCCACTGTGACGTTTTATGGATGTAATGTTGCCTGCCCCCTGCATTGGCGAGAAGAGTTACAGAGCTTGTCCTGAAACAGTGACCTGTTTAGCTCCTATACATGTCTTTTCCAAGCCATTTTGCAATCAAGCTGGGAATTTCTCCTATTTTATTTTTTGTCCCCACATGTTGGTTGATACATTTTCCTCTCTATTATTCCAAAAATAATCTGTTACTTTTTGTATGAGGCGGTCGTAGTGATCTATACTTGCTGCATATCTCAATATAATCAGATTTTGAAACGTTAAACGTTATTGGGCAATAGGTCTTCGTATCAGGTATTTTAACAATCAATTTAGATCCAGCATCTTTGATGGCATCAATAGTTATATGTAATAATTCTTCACGGCGACAAGCACTGCTGATACCCAAAATTAGGACAACCTATAAAAATAAAAAATATTGAAATTACTATTAATCTCACAAAATTATGATTATATCTGTACCTTAAAAAGTAAATTTGTTCGGTTATGAGCATCTTGAATAAAGTTCTTGATATCACCTCTTGATAAACCTCGGAACCCGACGCTATCGTTCTTAATGAGCTGGACCACTCTTGAAAACATCCTTATATCAATATTTTCCTCAACATTCAATGTACTTTTCAACATTGAGTTGACACTCCATATCGTAGGAGGTTTTATAGTTTTTGATATTTCTTCAAATTAGCAATAAAGCACATTATCAGAAAACGTTTTTACATGTTTCTTGTCGCACCATTCACGAAATTGGTCATATGTTTCCTCATATACTAAATTGGATTTGGCCGGTAACATATTATATACTATTGCATTTGCTTCCTCAGATATATCTGATGGGGTATCACTACCACTATCATAATCAACATCCATCTTCTTGAAATTGACTATAAATTGAAGCAACTACGAGCAAACACAGTAAAACATTTAAACACGCGGCGTGCCCACAAACCGTCTCTATAGTAACGACTCAGAAAGACCACTAGTCTGGTCGCGAGGGGGGGTGGTTGAGTATCTACTTTTAGGTCCACGAGGTAACTTGATGTTATAATACGTATTTTGGGTCGCTAATTCGGAATATCGAGGTTACCAGGCCTAATTCCGGTCACATTTTGAACTATTTTAAGTTAAAAAACCGCGAATTTCGGACTATTCACCTGAAAATTTAATTTTCCTCCATGTAACTGACAATGTTCTTGTAGAAAAACAATTTCTGAAATTTTTTTGTTTTTCTCATTCAGTTGATATTTAGACCGTAAAACGTTAAAAATGAAGTATGTATGAGCTGGAACTGTGCCTACTTTATGAAATCAGAGATAAAAGATATATTCATTGGCTGTTAATAATACACATTATTCGTATACGTATGAAAACTTTATTCAGTTAAAATTGTTAATTCAAATGGATTGATGCAAGTATTTGTTAATTTGCACGATACCCCAGACAATCTACAACTGCATTATTTTGTGGAGCATTTTTTACAAATACATTTAGGAGGTAATTCCTCAATCGACGGGTATAATACATGTATTCTTACTGGAATTAAACAATTCTCTTCTGTGGAATTGAATATTCTATTTTCTCATCATAATGTTTTATTAGATATGACTTCACGTCTCTATTTCTTATTTTGAGTTCTGGTATGAGGAGCTTGTTTATTTGATAGCGAACATTTGACTGTGTGAATATTTCACCAGAGTTGACATGAGTAATTATAGAGTTAATTACGTGAGCCATTGTTTCATTTGCACTCGAAAACAATGAATGTGTATTGTTATTTGACGATTCTTCACTACTACCGATCTGATCGTTACTAGTAACTGTGCTTCTACAATCTCTATTGTATTTTTGTTCGTAAGCGCTCAAACAATTACTGTGATTATTTTTCGACATATCTTGCAACCAATAAAATCCATCAATTTGAAGCAATGATGTACTTTCAAACCAATCACAACATTATCCTTCCGTAGCTAACACGGCGTCTGTGAGACCGATGCCTAAGAAAATGTCCGATTATTCCCGACCAAATCGCGAACGCGCTTGGCCATCCTCAATAGCTGATTTTCTAGGGCTAGTGGACTCAGTGCATGATACTACAAACGAATTAGATATGCTCACGCGCATCTTCCCTCGACGCCCCTCCTATCGATGACGTCAGTAAGTGACAAAAGTAGTGATCAGCTGTATGTTGTCTTATGGGTAACGGGTGTTTTCAAATTGTTTTTGCCTCATTTTGAACGAAAATGGTTATGTGCGCCGTTGTAAATTGAAATAATAATAACAATTTAAAGGTCAAAACCAAGTGCAGCTATTTTTCGTTTCCTAAAAATACGACTTTATGCGGAATATGGGTGCAAAGGTGTGGTCAGCGATTTAAATTCAATGTCACCAATGCCAGAATTTGCTCGGAGCATTTTCTAAAAGAGGACTATAGTTTGAAACATAGGCTGATGGATTTTTCTGCAAGGCGACCTAAATTCAAAACTTGTTGGGTATGCAGCAAGTATAATCTTATAACACTTGTTCTAATATTTCGACAAAGTTTATTGTCATCATCAGGGAATGAGTGTCCGTGCGGTTCTGTGCATTGATATTATAAAATATAAGTTAACAATTGCAATGTACATATTAAAACAATTAGTAAGAGTCTTTAAAGGTTGCCATCACCATTAATTAAACTTTTATAGTCGGAAACAACAATAATAAAATTCAAAAAACGTTCAACATAGCTACCTGTATTTGAAGCTTAAACTACGACCTCAGGGACACTCTTTCCCAGATGATGACGATAAACTTTGTCGAAATATTGGAACAAGTGTTATAAGAGCAGTATGCTTCCTGCATGCTGCGTACCCAACAAGTTTTCCTAGCTTTCTCTTAACTTGTCAGCAGAATTCACATTCGTAATGAACATTCACTTTGAGATTCCTGTGGGAAGTTCTTTTATCACAAAGTCTGCATTGTTGAATACATCTTCATATTTAATATAGTTGGAGGGTTTCTATGCATCTAGACTTGGAGATTTCATCTTCTGTGACATGGATACATCACTAATAAATGCTGTGCAGATAAATCCATACTTTCCTTTCAACACCAAAATTATCCGCTAGGTCATTGTCTCCGACGGCGGCTTTTACTGATTACCGTTATCAGTCTCAGATGAATTATACAGAGCATCGGATCCAACAAATCAATATTCAGTGTTTGCTTCACCCACAACAAATTTTGAATATCACTCAACCAAACTTCAATTACTCCTTTCAAAGTACAAATACCAGCTGTAAAGGGGGCAGGTATATATATTGTACACATAAATGGTACATTTTGTCTATTCATAGTACTTAGTAAATGAGAAAACGGATTTACTTGCACAAAACTAAAAAAAGCTAATGTAATCAGACGGTGCAATAAGGACCAAATTCGCATATTTGTCACTTACTGACGTCATGCGCGGCCGTGTCTCAATTGCGTTCTTCTAGTGAGCATATCTTTATATTTTATAGTATCATGGACTCAGTGTAAGAATTACAGCGAAGGTGAATTATTGTAGCGTGTGTTATTAAGTATTCGGTCTCTGAGACGGATGTTAGTTGTGGTGTAACTTTTGTGGTAAGTTACATTTTGTTTTATTTTGTAAGAATTGTACTAATTATTAATTTTTTTCAGAGATTTCCGTAAATATGGCTTCTTTAACTTATGAAGAAGAACAAAGGCGACTACAACGTATGTTTGATGAAGTTAAAACGGACTTAGACGTAGCAGAAGAAATCGATTTAAGTTTGGGGGAAGACAATATTGAGATTCAAGAAGAAAATTCCGACAGTGAACAAGACATAACAGATAACGAACTAAATGGAAGTGGAAGCTGTGAACAGAGAAGAGAAACTCGCATACCTTGCATGATGGGAAAAGATGGAACCAAGTGGAGAAAACATTGTCACCGACATCCCAATGTAAGAACTCGACGCCAGAATATCGTAACCCAGTTACCGGGAGTAAAGGGAGAAGCAAAAAATAAAAAAACACCAATCGAAATTGGAGTTTATTTATAACAGATGCAATGTTACAAAATATTGTTCTTTATACCAACAAATATATAGCTGCAAAAAATTATTCGGAAACATATAGAACAGCAAGAACGACAGATATCGATGAACTGAAAGCATTTCTGGGGCTATTATATCTTGGTGGTGTAATGAAAAGCAATTTTCAAAATGCTGACGGTATGGGTTTAGAAATGTTCAGGTTGACCATGTCCTTAGAGAGGTTTAAATTTTTGCTTCGAAACATTCGTCTGGACGATAAAGAAACAAGACCAGCAAGAGAAGAATATGATAAATTGGCAGCGATTAGAGAGTTCTTTGAAGATTTCAACAATAACCTGTCAAAATTCTTCTCCCTTTCGCAGTATACAACAATCGATGAAATGTTATGGGCATTCAGAGGAAGATGTGGGTTTCGAGTATATATACCATCGGAACCCAACAAATATGGCCTAAAAGTGTATGCATTAGTAGATGCAAAAATGTTTTATACTGCGAAAATGGAAATATATGTTGGTCAACAACCAAATGGGCCATTTTATGTAGACACTTCAAATATGTTTCTGGTGCCAAGATTATGCCAACCAATTTCTGGATCTAATCGAAATCTCACAACAGACAACTTCTTTTCAAGTATTCCATTAGCATATACTCTTCTCCAAGTGCATAAACTGACACTTGTAGGTACTTTGAGAAAGAATAATCCGCAAATACCACCAGATATGATGATAAAGAGGCCCGAAAAGTCGACTATGTTCGCATATGAAGAAAAAATTACTTTAGTATCGTATATTCCCAAACCACGAAAAAACGTATTTCTTCTTTCGACTATGCATCTTGACGACTCCATTGATGGGGAAACAGGAAAACCATCGATTATAATCGACTATAACAAGACCAAAGGATGAGTGGATACAGTTGACAAGTTATGCGCAGCTTATAACTGCGCTAGGATTACCCGCCGCTGGACTCTTGTTCTTTTCTGTGGCCTGTTGAATATAGCAGGTAATAATTCTTACATTATATGTAAAAATAACAATATCGACAAAAACATTCCAAGGAAAATATTTTTAGAAACACTGGCAAAACAGTTAGTTGAAAACCATACAAAAAAGCGTATCAACTGTAATATGGTTCCTCGAACGTCCAGATTGCGGATTCAAGAAATCTACAACATTTCATCTACTGAAAACGTACAAAATCAACCACCTACCCATGGTCGATGTCATTACTGCTCTAGTAAAAAAAGTAGGAAGACCAGATTTAGTTGCTATAAATGTAAAAAAATTATGTGCTATCTGCTATCTGTAAGGAGTGTGTTGAAATTTAAGGCCAAGTTTGTATATTTGTGTTCAGTTTATATCTAATTAAATTGCAATTTTTTTTATTTTCAATGTTTTCTGATGTTTTGTTAATAATATAATCAGTTTAGTTACCATAGAACTTGTTTCTGTTTTTAATTATAGACATTTCAAAAATACTATGTTTTTTTTTTCCAACCCAATTTGTTTGTTATTTTAATCTCATTAAAAATCGTGTGACAAAAACAATTTTTCCATTTTTTCTTTTAAACCACCTTACCCTAAAGAATAACATTTCAAGTCATGTTTTTTTCCACTTGTTAGTTAGGTTTTTCTTAGTCGGTTTCTGAGACGGATGTTAGCTTTCGTGTTAAAATTAGTCATGTTATCTACGGAAGGTTGATATACCTAGTGGGAATTTTCTACTTAGATTATTGCCTCGGGAATATTCGTGGTATTTTGTTTTTATTGTGTGACAACAGCTGATACTTTTGATTTCATTGAAAATATGAACAGGATGTTCATAAAGTCAGTTGTGGAATCATCTGCGACTGAAAGTTGGAATTTAGTCGCTGTTTTCCATCGTACAAGATAACCTCTCTTGGAAGGGATTCATGTTTTAAAGAGAAACATTCTCAATTGAAAATTGAATCAATACATGACTCCTCTGGAAATGGAAAAACCCTACGATAAAATTGAAGTTACTTTTTTGTAATATCTAACAGAAAACAACTACTTCCCCGGCAAAAGCCACGCTGGACATTGAACTACATCTGATAGATATTGAGAAAGACCCTATATAACTTGAGAGAAAAAATCTGAAAGTGAAAGTTTGCATTTTCATTCAGATAGTTGATTATTTATTAAATGTCCAGATTCCATTGGAGATTCTTATCTATGAATGAGATAAGGGAGAATGTTATTCAGAAGTATCACTCACAGAAAATCGCTCATTCCATTGATGCGTGAATAATTGCATCTCTTTCGCTAGGCCTCCGATAGATTTTAGTCGACCAATAATCTATCGAATAAAGTAGAAAATAATTCTCCACATTTTTTCTCAAATTTGTTGCCACTCGAGCCCTTCGGGCTCTCGTGTCTATTGCCTGGCAACAAGTTTTCGAAGAATCTGTCGAATTATTTTTACTTTATTTTCACTCAAATCAAATCAAATCAAATCAAATAATATTTATTTCTTTGGTTGAAAAGTACAGTTTGAAAAAACAGTGCACAATAAACAAAGAAAACGTCAACAATAATTGTAAATTAAGTCATATGGTATAAAAATTTAAAAAACACACATGAGCCTAAAAAATTTGATATATACATACATACTCGTATTATACACATATACACACATTCACATATAAATATACAGACTTATACAAATGTAAAAACATAAACAAGTAGAAGTATTATCATAAAAAGAAATCATCCAAGGAGTAGCAACACTTTGTGATTAAAAATTTTTTCAGTCTTGATTTGAAAATATAAACGTTGTGGGATGACTTTATATAACTATCAAGAATATTATAGATTTTACATCCAATACAATAGAAATTTTTTTGGTACAGTGATGTGCGATGATAATCAGGCTGCAAGAGATTTCTATGACGGGTATTGTAACAGTGATTATTATCTATTGCAAACTTATTCTTGTTCTTGTAGACGTAAGTGCAAGCTTCCAGTATGTACAGACTGTAGACTGTCAATATACCAAGAGATGTAAAGTATGGTCGACAGCTGGTTTTCATATCGATACTTTCAATAATGCGAATTGCATACTTTTGGATAATAAAAATTCTATTAATACCAGCACTATTTCCCCAATTCAGAATACCATACTTCATGTGGGAGTGGAAGTGTGCAAAGTACAGCGTAAGCAAGACATTTTTGCTGCAGTGATTTTTCATATATTTTATGCTGTAGCAACTACTTCTCAGCTTATTGGACAGCTGTTTTATATGATCTGTCCACTGCATGTGTTTGTCAAAAGTTACTCCTAGAAGTTTCACTTTATCGCTACATGTTATTTCTTTTTCGGTATTTTCGAATAACACGGGTGATCTTTGTTTGGAGCGCCCAAAAAATACTGTGACTGTTTTTTGGTGATTCAATAATAAACAGTTTTTATCAGACCACTGAATAATATCTTTGTAAACCCTTTCAGTTTTAATTAGTAGCAAATCTATGCTTTTTTCAAAGATCAATAAATTGGTATCGTCTGCATAACACACTACTTTTATATCTTGCTTAAGTTCCATAAGATTGATCAGATCATTGGCAAAAATGTTAAATAACAAAGGTCCCAGTACAGAGCCTTGTGGGACACCTTGATTTATTTTGCGGTAACTACTCAGAACATCATTCAGTCTAACAACCTGATTTCTACCATTTAAATAGGATTCAAACAATTTCAGCGGTATTCCCCTAACTCCATATTGTTCTAATTTGTTACATAAAAGACTATGATTGACCAAGTCGAAAGCTCTTGAAAAGTCAATGAAGAGACCGAGAGCATATTTTCCTTTGTCAAGATTGTCTACAAGACATTTTTGAAAATCACACAGAGCAGATTCAGTGCTCATGTTTTTAGAGAATCCATGTTGATTACTGGATAGCAGTCTCTGTCCCCGCAAATATGTTGCCAGTTGATTATTGATGTCCATTTCAATGAGTTTGGAGAGACTTGACAATAAACTGATGGCTCTATAATTGGAAATGTCATCAGAATCACCTTTTTTATATAATGGCAGAACCACTGCCAATTTTAAACATTCCGGGAAAGTTCCTTCAGAATAACAAAGATTGATGAGAAAAGCCAATGGTTCACATAAATCTGCAATCGATTTTTTCAGTAGGTTATTTGATATTTCATCAAAGCCACTTGAGTTGGAAGATTTCAGATTACCAATCAAGATTTTCACATCTGCAGGTGTAACTGGCATTAAAAAAAAGGAACTTTTCGATACTGGTACATTTAATTTTAGATAATCCAGATCATGTTGATTTGCAGACGATGGTTCTCTAGTGAAATGGATGTTGAACTGCTCAGCCATTTCAAAGGCAGTCATCTGGTTTCCATTCTCATCGTGAATGTGGATAGACTTATTTTTTTGACAGCCCCCTTTCAAATTATTAATAATTTTCCATACAGTTTTTGATTTATTATTAGATTCCATTATCAAATTATCATTATATCGTTTTTTAGCCTCTGATAATGCAGTGCAGTAGCGTTTCTGTAGTACTACTCTTGGTTGATGATATATCGGATTAATGGTTGCTAAATCAGATATAATTGTCAGTTGTTGCTTCAAATGCTGAAGTTCCTCGTTAAACCAAATTCTATTTTTAGATTTTTTATTGATATCTATTTTTTGTACAGGAAAACAAGAATCTATCAAACCACTGATTATATTCAAAAAGTTGTTCCAAGCATTATTAACATTATTTTCAGTGTAGATCTTCTCCCAGTGCTCATGTTCCAACTGATTTAAAAATTTTATAGTATTCTGTTCAGAGAATTTTCGCGAGTACTTGTATTGTTGAGGACTAGATTTGAGGTTATATTTGATATTGAATGCCAAGTGCTGAGAGAAATGGTCAGATAAATTCAGGTTCGTTACTTCTGATCGCCAGTCAGTTATACTGGAGCTTATGAAAATATTGTCTACACAAGTACTGGAAGTTGCAGTTACTCTAGTTGGAGACCTAATTGTTACTGCTATATCATAACATCCTAGCAAATCCTCGAAGAGTGCTCGGCTATTACTATGTTCCAAAAAATTAATATTAAAATCACCACCAATAACAATACTTCTGTAATGGGAAGCAACTTTTTCTAGCATATTTGCAAAACATTCTAAAAATAGTTTGAGATCAGAACCAGGAGGCCTATAAACTACAATCACAATAATATATTTTTCAAGTGCTACTGCACAACATTCAAATATTCCTTCTAGAGAGAGATCATTCAAATCTAATTTGTGAAGAGACAGTTGACATTTATTATTCCTATAGATTGCCACTCCGCCATGTCCCATAATTTGTCACTCTCTTGTGGTATTACAACTGATAATATACATCTGCAGCGAAAACATCTTTAGGATTATGTATATGACTGGTGCGCGTAAGTACTTCATCTTGATAAAATCTTGTGATTTTGAGAAACCGTTCAGCCCGTATCATTTCACATATTCTCAATACTTGTTTATTTTTGTCACAGAAATATATACCGCAAATGACACAAATTTGCCTCTGACTAGCATTTTTCTCAGTTGTGTGTAATTTTGTCCTCGTAACTCTTGAATAATTTTGATTTTCATTTGTTGATTGAACATCATTGTCGTTTCCCTTTGTTCACTGCTCTTGTTCGAAAGCTTATTAACTTTATTTGAATTCATATAAGTATTGTAACATTCATTTGTCATGTGATATTTGAAAAGATCACCTTTTGTAACCCACTCAGTCTTTCAAACACAATGTCTTTTCTTATATCAGCAGCCCACCGAATTCTCTCGCAGCCATTATGTGTACTCGTCAGTTTTCCATCTTCTGAACAAATTATGCACACAATGTCAGACATTTTGTCTTTATAAATACTTTACCGTTCTAACCAAATAAAACATCGTAACTGATAGAATCGTAACGTTCAAGTGCTGCTCGTCTCTGCAAGGCCTGACATGTCCGAGCGCTGATGCTTACAAGTTCAAGCAAGAAAATTCGACAGGAAACTTGAGAATCAGAATAGTGTTGAATCTTTCATTTAAGTATTGTAAATACAGAAGAAAAAATGTAAATTTCAATTATAAATTCATTCAAACGATAAAAATGAGTTTCCATTGTCATCTAACGTGAAACATATGATAATACGCATACCAACTTCAATTTTAACTCATTTGTTCGTTTTGCGGCCTAAATATCAACTAAATGAGAAATTGTTATAGGACAAAAATTGTTCGGAAATAGTTTTTCTACAAGAACATTGTCAGTTACAGGAAGGAAAATTAAATTTTCAGGTGAATAGTTCGAAATACGCGTTTTTTATCCTAAAATGGGCCATAGTTCAAAATGGGACCGGAATTGGGCCTGGTATCCTCGAAATTCAGAATCAGCGACCCAAAATACGTATTATAACATCAAGTTACCTCGTGGACCTAAAAATGGATACTCGACCCCCCCCCCCTCGCGCCCGGACTACACTGGATGCTGTGAAATTGTATTGAAAGTATTGATAACATTGAAGATAACATGTATGGAAAAGAGAAGTATTATTTAATTATTTTGGACTTATTATTTCAGACAGGAAACATTTTTGAATACGATTTTACTGAAAACATCATTTCAAGACAGTCGTTTAAAAGCGATAACTTATTGTGACGAAAAAACACGTCAAAATGTATTGGAAGTATTTAATTTTAATACATTTCAGACGATGTAGATTCACATTCACAGTTGTACACAAAATGCTGCTTGTATTTCGTGTATAAAATTCGTGTTTTCATAGCACATTAGAGAGAATTTAACACTCTCATGTGTCATTAAAAAACCACAAATTTTATGCACTCAATACAAAAATAACTATTTTCCTCACTAGAATTAGTATAGATTTAACATTTCAATTTATGTTGACTGTTTGTAATTCAATAATATAACCACATTTCGACTACTGTGCTAGTACTATATCGTTAATGGGTGTCAACAATATTGCTGCTATACAAAAGTTGCAAAATAGAGGAATCCGTGTAATTCTTAAATGCAATAAACTGCAAGCTCTGAAATGGTTGACGGTACTTTTCCATGATTTTCATACGTTCTTTGGCAATGCCCCGTCTTGGTTTGATGATTTAAGTATTCACTACTATTCACCAACATGAAATACATAATTATGGTACAAGAGGCTCTAACAATCTTTGCGTTTTAAGAACAAAGTATTCAAGTACCATGAACCCCATATTTCACATGGGGCTTTCGGACTATAATAAATTACCCCATGAAGTAAAACAATGCCATATTCTATAGAATTTTGAAAAAGCATTAACTTGTCACTTGAAAACTTACTATGGCCCAATAAAGGTTTTTCATTGTTATTATGTTTTCATTGTTTCGATTTTTGCCATCTTTTGAAATTTAAATCATTTTTATTAAACTTAAAATAATAGTTTTATTGCTATTTACTTTATGTACCCACGCTATTTAGAAGTAGCTACTAATATTAAGCAGTAGCTTGTTGGAGTTCGTGCAACGACCGATATCTCTCTGTATATGTTTTTATCTATTTCATTAGAACAGTTGAAGTATAATATTTTATCCTAATTTGTTTATAAAAAAGAAGTAATAACTTGTCATTACTTATTTGTAGAGTGTTGTCAATAAATTCTTTAAAAAGGCAGTTCTTCAGTTAATTCCACATAATCTATCAGGTTATGGGCCCAGTACATTAGTAGTGACATTCCAGTAAGACAGATCGCAAAAAGTTTTCAAAATCCGTCATGCAAGTAGAAAAATTGTCTAAAGACAACTACGACACTTGGAAAATGTAAATGGAAGCAATACTAGTTAAAAATGACCATTGTGCTTATGTTGATGGTGAAACCCAAAAACCGTTTGAAATCAACCAACAGGATTCTTAGAAGAAAATTGATCTCAAAGCACGTGCCGATATAATCTTAGCTATGCAGCCAGCAGAATTTTGCCTCGTTAAACATTGCCAAACATCATCTGAAGTATGGAATAAATTACAGGAAGTTTACCAGTCAAAAGGTCCTGTGAGAAAGGCTACGTTGAAAAGTGGCACCAGCGTTACGGACATCTCAACGAGAATGACCTAAAAATCCTCATGTCTCAGGGTTTAGTTGAAGGAATGAAATTCAATCAATCCAGTAAACTTTCGCCTTGTGAAATCTGTATGAAAAGCAAACAGACTGCGACTACTTTTCCGAATTCATCAAATTCAAAAGCTGATGATTTACTGACCCTTGTACATTCTGACGTTTGCGGCCCCATGAGAATCGAATCCTTAGGAGGAGCACGTTATTTTGCTACATTTATTGATGATCACTTCAGATGGGTCCAAACATTTTTCTTGAAGAGGAAGGGAGTAGTAAAGGAATCCTTTATAAAGTACAAAACCTATGCAGAAAGAAAAACTGGGAAGAAAGGTAAGATTCTGAGAACTGATCATGGAATGGAATACATCGGAGCAGATTTCACAAGTTTCCTTGAAGAAATTGGTATAGAACGACAATTTCCTGTGATATATACGCCACAGCAAAATGGTGTTGCGGAGCGTATGAATCGCACATTGGTTGAAATGTCCCGCTGTATGCTTCAAAATTCCAATTTATCTCAATCTTTCTGGGCAAAGGCGATATCAACATCAGCATATATACGAAATAGGTGCATAACAAAATGTCTGAACAAACGAACCCCTTTCGAAATATGGAATAGGAAAAAACCCCAAGTATCACATTTCAAGATTTTCGGATCAAAAGCGTTTAGTTTAATAAAAACGCCTAAGAGAGGAAAATTCGAACCGAAGTCAATGGAGTGTATATTCGTAGGCTATTCAACTGAATCCAAAGCTTACCGACTGTGGTACCCAGAAGCAAAACGAATTATTACTAGCAGGGATATTCGATTCATAGAAATTCCAGAAAAGGTGGCAAGTTCCGAAAAGCAGGAAAACAGTCTGAGTAACTTCAATTTCTTTGACGTAAATGATGACAAGCACTCAAATAAGTCAGATGAACCTGAAATGTCTATAAATTCAGGACAAATTTCGAAAGAAGTTGAAGACGTAATGATAAATGAAATCAATGTCGAACCAAACAATAACCAGAGGCAGATTTTGGATTCAATTGACGACGAGATAAGTAATGAAGTTAACAATGATCGAGTGGAAGAAAATGACATCGAAAATAATTTTTCGTCAACACCAATTTTGTGCAAGAGGGGGCCTGGACGACCAGCAATTATCAGAGATGGATCTGTTGGAAGACCAAGAAAAAGATATAACCTCGTTGAAATGAAAGAAAATGTTCAAATAGCAGTCGATGAAAATCAAAATCAAATCAAATCAAAATTGATGAAGCATTAAACGGAGTGCATGCAGAAGAATGGAAGAAAGCCATGGAAGATGAATTTCATGCACTTCTTGACAGTGATGCCATGATTTTAGTTGATAGGCCGCCGTCACGAAAAGTTGTAGGATACAGATGGGTTTTATGAGTCAAATATAAGGCTAATGGTGAAGTTGAACGCCGAAAAGCGCGCCTTGTGGCAAAAGGCTAAACTCAGCAACCTGGAGTAGATTATCACGAAACCACATCACCAGTGACAAGACAGAGCTCTATACGTCTCTTACTCGCAATTTCTGCTGAACTTTGTTTGAAGTTATACCAAATGGATGTCATCATGGCATATATAAACGGTGATCTCGTTGAAGAGATCCACATGGAGCAAGCAGAGAGTAAATATATGTAAGATATTCTAAATAAATTCAAAATGAATGATTGCAAATCGGTGTCTACACCAATGGATGCTAATTCAAAGTTATCGAAAGAGATGTCTCCCATAACTCCAGAAGAGAGAGAAGAAATGGACGCCATGCCTTATCGCCAAGCAGTTGGATCATTAATGTATTTAGCAGTCTCAACACGACCAGATATTGCCCACACCGTAAGCGTTTTGAGTCAGTTTAACAACAATCCTGGCCAGGCGCATTGGTCGGCTGTGAAGCGAATCTTCAGGTATTTGAAGAAAACAGAAAAGTATGGTTTGAAATTCCAAAAATCCAAGAAGGAACTCTATGGATATGTGGACGCTGATTGGGGTGGATATCCCAACGATAGGAAATCATATACTGGATTTGTGTTCCTGTTAGCTTGTTCTGCTGTAAGCTGGGAATCAAGAAAACAAAAGTCGGTTGCGTTATCGAGTACGGAAATAGTCTACTTGAGGACTTTTCTGGAAGAAATAGGATTCTCCATTTTCGATAAAAACTCTACGATTCTCAAGTCGATCAGGAATCCAGTCCATCACTCCAGGACAAAGCATATAGATATCCGTTACCATTATGTTCGTGAAATTTTCAAAAAAGGAATTCTAGATATTCAGTATATACCAACCCAAGAAATGCGCGCAGATATCTTTACGAAAGCACTTTTCAGACCAGCTCATGAAACTCATGTGAAGGCATTGGGAATCGATACCTTACGTTGAGAGGGGTGTTGGAGTTCGTGCAACGACCGATATCTCTCTGTATATGTTTTTATCTTTTTCATTAGAACAGTTGAAGTATGTTTTATCCCAATTTGTTTATAAAAAAAGAAGTAATAACTTGTCATTACTTATTTGTAGAGTGTTGTCAATAAATTCTTTAAAAAGGCAGTTCTTCAGTTAATTCCACATAATCTATCATAGCTTAAGACAGCATTCATGTTTGTATATCAGAATTTCTATTTCAATAGATATATTTTCAGTTTCCCAAAAAACATATAAAGCTCACCAGTGCCATTTGGCTAGGCCATTCCTGAACGTAGACCAGACGTACCTAGACAATGCAATTTAATCCGATCACAAAAAGGGCAAAATGTGTAGAAATTGGCTATTAAATTGAATAAATTACCAGCACATATTGTACAGAAATCCCGGATTATGGAACATACAATAAATGAGTTCCGAATCCTTTTTACTCTCTTTTCTTGTCACGTGTTTGCTGTCGAATTTGATAAAGATTAACGCTGCTGTGATTGATTCAAAATGACATAAATACGTAAAAATACTGGAAAAGTAAACGTACAATGCCCAGAGAATATTATAATAGGTATGGTTATTGTGTAATTTGAAATAAAATGTGGTCCATTACCATTGTACGCAGAATGTGAGTGCTAGGGGGAAAAAAGATGGGAGTTGGGTTCAGGAATATATGGATGGGTGATTTCTAATAAAACATTCTTTGAGTTTTTGTAATAATTATTGATAATATTTTAAACAACAACACATTTCAATTACAAATATGAATATTTGGAACTTTTGGTGTGGATTCAATCGTCTACATGTTCCCGAATCAATCGTCGACATGTTACCAAACATCACAACAATGTCAATATCACGCAACAAAATTTCAAGCTAACAACTCCTGATGATGCTAAATTTGTTGGCAAACCGTGTAACGAGTACGTTGAGTAAAATTGGGTTGCTTCCAGGGTCAAAATATGGGTCATATATTTATATAAAATGACATTTAAATATATAAAACCATAGTAAAACATATAAACAATAAAACATTACAAAATAGAAATGAAACATAAAAAATAAATAAATATGATCTGAAAGGTGCGATTTAGTGCCTTCCTGTTTATAAAAGAGAACATGCATATAGACTATAGCGACAGGGGGCCACTTTTCCATCAGCATAATTACTTATGTCCAATTCTTCTGAAGGAAAATCAATGGTGACATTCAATTTTCCTCGGAATCTTTCTGTTGAAGAAAACCGTTTCAAATGGATTAATAAAAGGACCACGCACGTTTCTTATGGAAAATGGCTTTCCGTGAATTTTTCCGAATTTTTGGTATGGTGTAGATCTGGATGCACTGATCAAAATTGTCCATTGCCAAAAACTCCAAAAATGAACAGTTTTCGAGATACGGGCTCTATCAATGTAATTTTTTTTGCATTTTTTGGATTTTGACACATAATCATTTCACTCTCATAATTAGGAAACATCGAGTTTCAATGATTTCACTGCAGGAATCGATTGAAAAATAATTCTTTCTTCGTTTCAGATACTGCCATTTGAAGAAATTATTATACACTGCTCGTCACTGACGATGTAACTGGATTATCATTTTCAATTTCTATAGTCCAGTTTTTGTAGAAACAAAAACTTCTGAATTGCTCAAGGTATCACATATATTCAACAACTTTCGATAGGGGTACTAAAAAAATTATATTCGATACACACTATAGGAACTGAATCTGAGATACTTTTTTTTAAATAGTTTCCTAGTCGTCAAAGAAATAGTGGTAAATGCAAAATGAGCATATAGAAAATCATTCATAATGTAGGCTGACGACATAAATACTCTTATCGAATGCAGTTTGTTCATACCGAGTGTTAAATATCAATATAAACAAGGGAATACATACCCAATAATCATTTCTAATCGCTAATCGAACCGTTAAGGCAAACGGATCCGTGCATCGAAATCCTTATCATATCAAATATTCAGACATTTTCACGGATCCGTTTGCCTTAACGGATCGATTAGCGATTAGAAATGATTATTGGGTATGTATTCCCTTGTTTCTATTGATATTTAACACTCGGTATAAACAAACTGCATTCGATACGAGTATTTATGTCGTCAGCCTACATTAAGAATGATTTTCTATATGCTCATTCTGCATTTACCACTATTTCTTTGACGACTAGGAAACTATTTTAAAAAAAGTATCTCAGATTCAGTTCCTATAGTGTGTATCGAATATTATTTTTCTATAGCCCCTATCGAAAGGTGTTGAATATACCTATGTGACTCTGAAATACCTTGAGCAATTCATCAGTTTTTGTTTCTACAAAAACTGGACTATAGAAATTGAAAATAATAGTCCAGTTACATCGTCAGTGACGAGCAGTGTATAATAATTTCTTCAAATGGCAGTATCTGAAACGGAGGAAGAATTATTTTGCAATCGATTCCTGCAGTGAAATCATTGAAACTCGGTTTTTCCTAAGTATGAGAGTGAACTGATTATGTGTCAAAATCCAAAAAATGCAAAAAAAATTACATTGATAGAGCCATATCTCGAAAACTGTCCATTTTTGGAGTTTTTGGCAATGGGCACTTTTGATCAGTGCATCCAGATCTACAACATACCAAAAATTCGGACAAATTCACGGAAAGCCATTTTCCATAAGAAACGTGCGTGGTCCTTTACGTGAATTTATGAATTGATAGGGATTTTGAACACTTCATTCTCTCTTTGCACTTCGCACATATCGGCTTCTCGTCACCATCTAGAGTTTCTCTCCTTTTGAATAAATCCAAACATTGTGATAGTCTCAGTTGACGTGTTATTCGTGGTATTGAGAGGGCAAGATCCAAGAAAAGATCGAAGGACACTGATGAACAATTACCACAATAAGTACATTTTAATGTAGATTTCAACTGGCCAACGAAGTAATCCACAATTTTGGAATTGTCTGTCCTTGAGTATTTTGACCGTGACTCTTGGGTCTTCTCACTATTACTTGATTTCTTGTCTATCTCTCTCATTATGGGTTTCGGCTCCTCCGTTGCTCTATTGACGTCTTCATGTAGACCCTCTAACAGGAATCGTAAGAACTCTTGAGCATCTTCCTGGGCATAACCGATAACGAAGAGCGAATCTTTGGATTTGACTTTTCAATGCGACTGTATCAACAACTCTATCTGACGATTCTTCTGACCAAAGTTCCTTGATCACCATTAGTGTTTATATCCCTTGTGTACTCCAATAACCATCTTGTATTCGATAAACACTATTCATAAAGCATGTTTTACCAATATTTTTCAACTCATGTAGACCGAAAGATTTTGGAGTTGTTTCTGAAGTACTGGGAGCCGACAGTGCAGGAACACTATCAAATTTGTTCATTGTTACAGGTATTCTCATACTGTCCGCAGAAGATTGGAGGTAGAAATTATTTTTTATTTTTGTTTTTTATCCTGGAGATAGTGTTTTCAAATCCGTGAAGACCTTGTTTTTGTGGATTAATATGGGTTAACTTTAGACCGTATTATTATTCTCTGACATTCACAAACTATGTTTTGATCATTTATTGTTTCAAATAATGTAACAAACTTAATGCGGTTCACGGCAAAAGAGAATGATGGGTATATAAATCCATATGCAGAAGTGAGAAAAAATTGCTTAACTGAAACGCATGAAAGCATGAAACGAGCAAATTGTGGTAGTCTCTCAAATTAATTTCTATACATCAAATTATAGACGAAGAAAAATGGAAACTGCTTAATTCAATGGTTTTGTTTCGTTCATCTCATCTATATGTCACATGGTTTCCTAAGATTCAGATATAAGTGTCAATGAAAAGTTCTTTAATTCATGATAAAATAATGTGGTATATTTGGGGTTCCAATGAGTATTTCGGGCAGACAAGACGGTCTGTGCCGCTGAGGTTTTGAGAACATATAGCCAGTGTAAAATTTGATTGCAGGAACAAGTCAAGTATAAATAGCTGAACAAGCTTGCTAATACGATCATCGGATAAGTATGAATGCGAAATGAACAAACTTAAACTCATTTCCGATATGAAACTGTTGGATGCATTTGAAAACATGGAAATAATAAAACGTTACGATAGTGCTTTGTACTGTTTGGTTAGGTGGGTATTGGTGAATATCGTTGATTTATTGTTAGAAAAGATTTATTAGATGTTAATATACTTTGAATAATTCTATTTATTTGAACTACCCAAACATCAATACAACATAAACACTTGAAGCGTGTTTGGACAACATAGATAACATCATCAAGAGTTATACAGTGCGTTCTTAAAGTGTGGACACGCTCCGTTATCTTTCGAGTTAATCATTTTCGGAGGTAAAGCTTTTACAGATCGATTTTGTATTTCAGTTTTCCACCTTTTTTAAATGATTTTTAAGTATAAAGGAAACTAGTGTTTATATTTCTTAACAATTAAGTATTTCATTATTTATTTGCAATGAAAATATCATAGGTAGGTAGGTAGTGAAAATAAACAAATGAGAAATTTTCAGCAGATGCTCGAACTTAGCTACTTGGGTTAGTTGACAATATCCAAGACGTCTGATGAAATCTTGGGTTACGTTCAGCAATGTATCTGGTGTAATTAGTTGAATTTCAGTCAAAATTCTCTCTTTAAGGTCTTCCAAATTGGTGGGTCGGTTTATGCTCACTCCACTTCTTGAATAACCTCCAGAAAAAAGTCCGTGCGAGTTAAATCTGGGGACCTAGCAGGCCATTCAATCTGTCCGCGTCGTCCTATCCAGCGATTGGGCAACGCTCCATTGAGAATATCTCTAACAACTCGAGCATAATGTGGACCTGCTCCATCCTGATGGATCCAAATAGTAGAAACCATTCGATCAGGTTGATTGATGAGTAGAAATGTCTCAGTTAATCATGGAACTACATACGTTTGTAACATTTCCAAAGAATTACCACTTGCCACAGTACCGTCAAAAAAATATGGTCTTACTATGAAAATCCAAAGAATTCCAACCCACACAGTTAATTTTTGGATATATTGGGTATGAGCTTCCATCGTCCAAATGGGATTTTCTGTTGCCCAATGACATCAATTATGGGTATTTACATTACCGTTTGCAAAAAAAGTTGATTTGTCGGAAAATGAGACATCTTAAATCCCATAATTTTGATTGCACACTTCATAATTTCACAAAACTTCATGCATCTATCGAAGTCGTTTTCATTAAGTTCATGTAGGAGTTTAATTTTGTATGGACGTGATTTGGCTTTCCTTATAAAAATTGCACAGCTCCACGACAGATCTCATTGTTGTTAGATAGAGTTTTAATTGAACAATGAGGATTTTCTTCAATTCGAATTGAGTGTCTTTGGCAACGGTAGGTGTGCCACTTTTAGGCTAATCTCTAACATTGCCAATTTCATAAAAACTCATGCAATATTTGCTTACCGTCGATTTGCTTATTGGTTCTTGATCAGGAAATTTTTTATTAATGATTTCGCATACTTCTTCTATAGGTAGTTATTTTACGTTCGCCGTAACCTCATATCATCAGAACTTCCATTCTCTGTTTTTCTGACAGCACCATCGTTATTTCAGATGATTGCTTCAAACGTAATATTTTTCAGAAAGTTATCATTGCAGACTCATAAATCGATATGCTACACATCAAATCAATTTATTCAATTACATTTAACGTAACATATTCTATTCGATTATGTTTCATTTCCAATTGTGTGTTGTCTCCTTGAACTGATTCCATTGTCGGAAAACTTTTGTTCTCTGGTTGCTACTGATATAATCCACACACGTGTATTATAGCTCAGTTTGCTCTTTCATCAATTTGTGGTGTTAGATTTCCTTGTAGGCGTCGATATGAACTGAAATTCTCAGGGAAACACCTTAAGTAGCTTCCGGTTTCTCAGAGTTGCAAATTATGTACTATTCCCATGATACTACCCGCCTCGTTGTTGAATTTAGAAAGAAAATGAACATTGATCGACACACGAAAACTTACAAACCAGCGGAGATCTTGTCTAGGTGTAATCAATTTCTGCTGACACATAAAATGGCATTTTTGATATAATGTTCGTTCCAAATTATTTCAAATGATACTTATTGACGTTACCAGTTATGAAAAGACTAATTTTAATTTTTAAATGTAATGTTTACCAAAGCAAGCGAAAGAAGTGAGAGTTTTGCAAATCATGAGTCAAATAAAATTTGTCTTTTCATTAGGGTTTTTAATGAATACAAATGAATCTGATATGCTTAAATATCTATTTATGATACAAGTTCGTAAAGTAGGACTTTTTTGTATGAGCGTTCAAGTTTGTTGAATGAGGCGCATCCGAGTTTAACAAACACACAAAAGCCCTTTACGAAAGTGTTTAATACTAATTTTTTCCTTCAACAGTTATTATATTGCCAAATTGTAGCAATTCTATCATTAATTTGAATGATTAATGATATGAATTTTCGTCGTATTATCAAATAAAGACTGACGCAAAATACTGTATATTTTTAAAATGCATAAATGTATGAACAGTATGTAAAAAATTACTTTACGCACAGGTGATTTTTTTGTGCAAAAAAATATTACTTTACGTACTGTCAGCAGTGCGTAAAAGCTTAGTTCACGCACTGTCGCAGAAAAAATTGTTTGTTCCATTTGGTCAGTGGCGTGCATAATGGTAATGCCGTAAATACCAAAATGAAAATATCAACCAAGAAACACCCTTTATTGTAACCACACTAAACTATCTCTGAGCTCATCTCAGATCATGATCCTGTACGCTTCACAGTCAGTGGAGGGCAAAACCCGAGAGGGAAAAGGGTACTGTATGATTACTCATCCACTGACTGGAAAGAGCATAGGAGACGATTAAATGAGATGACTGTGATAACTCCGGATATCCCAGAGAAGAATATCAACACAGAGACTCAGAGATGGTTACATAACATAAAAGCAGCCAGAGATGCTACTACCAGGAAGAGGGTGGTGAGAGAGGACAGGGACATTCTTCCAGGTTACATTCTTGAAACAATAAAATAGAACAACTCCGAAAAGATAAAGTGGCAACAATCCCGTATCCATAAGGAAAATATGCTGAATCTGGGGCGGGAAATCAACGAATTGATGAAGAGCCACAAGAATGAAACCTGAAAGAGGAAACTGGAGAACCTAAATGCTGGGGACAATTCCCTCTGGCGGATGTCTAGAGGTCTCCGTAGGAGACACAAAGATATCCCTGCCGTGGGGAATGGCCAGCAGCATGCGGTTACCGACCCAAAAAAAGGCAGAAATGTTTGGAATACTTCCAGAGTGCCTTTCAGGCAGGTGTCGATTCCAAATAAGAACACGAAGAAATCACAAGGGGAGCCAGGGAATTTAGAGCAACCCCAAGCACGATGAGTGACAGGGCTTTCTCGAAGCTGATGACTAACTTCGAGGAGGTCCAGGAAACCATCAAGCGGCTCCCCAGGAGTGAGGCACTTGGCATTGACAAGATCGATGCAATTCTGCTCAAGAACCTTCCAAGGAAGTCTCTCGTGCAATTAATATACATCATCAATAGCATAATTAAATGGCAGCACTATCCGCAATGCCTTAAGCAAGCAGAGATTATCCCGATCCTAAAACCGGGAAAATCCGATGCGAGGGTCGAGAGCTACCGCCCTATCTCACTGCTCAATGCGGTGGCCAAGGTGGTGGACCGAAAGCTTCTCAAAAGATTCAGAGATCTTGATGAAGAGCTCGAACTCATCCCGGCGGAGCAATTCGGCTTCCGACGGGGGCACTCAACGGTCTCCCAGGTGACAAGGATTGTCCACGAGGGAGGGCTTCATTCAATATCTCAGCACAGTCATGATCCTGCTGGATATCCAGAAAGCTTTCGACACAGTCTGGATAGAAGGTCTCGTCATGAAAATGTTACGAGCAGGCATGCCTGGTCACTTGGTAAAGATAATGGACTCGTACCTAGTCGGCAGGACCTTCAAGGTTAGAGTGTACGAAACAAGCTCCGAAATGAAGAAGGGCTAAGCAGGAATGCCGCAGGGGTCCAGCCTGTCGCCACTTTTATACTCGCTGTATACGCACGACTTTCCACTGTTCAGTAATACGAGCACAGCTGTATATGCAGATGACACTCTCAATAAAAGCAGCCGACCTTTGGAAGGTGCTTGATTCTCAGAGCCTTCCATATATTTTCACAAATGTTTGTCTATTCGGAAAAATGCGATGAGGATATCTCTCTTGATAAAAGTGTCTAGCCGCTCTGGAATAGCCATGGGTCATTCCATAGACAAAATGCATATCGGCCATTTTATTATAATTATTAATAATATTATAATTAAAAAAATTTGACACTTTGTTCTTGAAAATTAAGCATTACCGGACCTATTTTTATATAAATTTTTCGTCTTAGAATCACTCAAAGAATCACTTCTTCAAGTTTGGCCACGTACTAACATAACATCCTGTTCATTATGGATTTTCATCGAGTAATGGCCAGTCAATTAAAAAAATAAACCAGTATTGAAATAAAAAAGAATTGTGCAACTCCAAATACAACAACGCTTACAGCTGTACTAATAAACCGCTTTACTCGGTCGTTGCTATGGATACTAGATTTAGTTTTAATTTTGAGTGGAACAAAGAAAAATTTGAATTCTTCAAAGTATCAATATCAAAGAATTTCCCACGTTGTCTGAAGGCCAAAATACTCCTGTATACGTTTCACGTGAGCTGATCTCTGATTGACAAGTTTGTAAATAAGTATGGTCTGAAGCTACAAATTATTTGAGTTGAAAACGAGCCACCCTGAATAACTTTTGAAACATTGATTTGCAGAAAAAAAACACTTCAACAATTATTATAATAGTACACAATGGAAATTATTTTGGCATATTCACATTCAATGTAACTTTCCCTACAGCAACCCCACCCTATATTTGTTGCTTTATCAGATGCTCCGTGATGAGCAGATTTCAACAAAGTTAATACATATGGTCTGAAGCTTATAGTTCGGGAGCTACAAAATATTTGAGTTGAAAACAAGCCACCCTGAATGAACTTCTGTACAATCTGTTACATAGGTTTTATGGGTGTATTTTACTTCAAAAAAAATTCTTACTTTGAATAAACAAAATGTCCTGACAGGACAGCTCAATGCAATATACAGGGTGTTTCTTAAGTACGTGTAGGAGCGTGTTGCTTACATCAAAATAAGAAGAAAAGTTCCTATAAACATATGTCCGCAAATTATTCATTTCTGAGATACAGAGTGTCAAAGTTGAATTCTGATTTTTATTTTTTGTGAATAATTTCAAAATAATTTTGATATTTGGGTAAAGTTTGGTCTCTGGGAATATTTATTATTTAGTTTGTTTAAAAATTATATTCTTGGTAGAGGTCACTGCGAGCAACTATTTTCGAGTTATTGAGATTTGAAATAATCGATGCAAGTGATTTTGAATGACAAGATTTTTTAATTAAAAATAAATTCAATCAGAAATTTGTTTTTCACAATTGACATAAAATTTGATTTTGTCATTGAAAAATCATGCCAGATACCAAACTTTACTCGAATATAACAAATATTTTGGAATTTATTCACAAAAAACCAATATAAGAATTAAACTTTGACACTCTGTATCTTAGAAACGAATAACTTGCGGACATGTGTTTATGGGATCTTTTTTTCTTATTTTGACGTCATCAACATGCTCCTGAAGTTTCTACAAGTACTTAAGAAACACCCTGTATATACATGTATAGGAGTAATTGGGTCAAAAATCCATCAGAAAACAACTACTTTCCTGGCTAATACCACGTCGAACGTTGAATTTCCGTGCAGAGTTCCTCTTTTCAGCACCTACTTCTTTCATTCTACAATTTCCAATGAATCTCAAGATATATGCTGATATTATTTTAAGAAAATTTAGAGAAGAGTATTTTTTAATCAAATCTGAGATAATACTATAATTATTACCAGAATTGAAAACTGTTGCAGTTATTGAACGTAATTCTGGTATATCATTATTAATAACAATTTCCTCGACATTCCATTCATTGCTATTTGCGTAAAACCATTCTGGTCCATGCCACCAAAGACTCGAAGTACTCAATTTACTATAATCTGATCCTCTAGATACAATATCTGCTGGATTTTCATTAGATTTGACATGATGCCAATCACTTACATTAGATATATTCTGTATATCACTGACTCGATTTGCTACAAACGTTTTGAACCTTTGAGGTTCCCCCCGAACCCAATCTAAAGTTATAGTGGAATCGGTCCAAAAATATTTATTACTGAATGATATATCTAATGAATTAATTATTGTTTCATACATATTTGCCATAAGTAGCGCTCCGCATAACTCCAATCTTGGTGAACTAATTTGTTTGAGGAGCGCCACCCTTGACTTAGCTCAAAGTAAATTGGCAGATAAAAATTTGTTATCACTGGCACATCGAATATAAAAACATGATCCATAGGCCCTTTCTGAAGCATCCGAAAAGCCATGTAACTCAATAAATACATAATCTGAAATTAAAGCAAACCGGGGAATTCTCAATTCATTCAAGTATTTCAACTGACTTTTGAAATTTAACTCATTTCCAATCTTATCTGGTAGTATTTCATCCCAAGAAAATTTCTGTTTCCATAAATTTTGGATCATGAGCTTCGCAATAACTATGAGTGGTGACAATAGTCCGAGAGGATCAAAAATTTTGCAAACAATAGATAAAACATTTCGTTTGGTAATTTGTTGCCTTTCAGAGTCTTTGAAATCATTTATTGAATACTGAATAATATCATGAACTGAATATCAATAAATTCCTGATGTTTTGTTACTGCCATTCTCGCCAATATTTAATATGCTCACATCCAATTTCTGATTAACATGAAAATATTTTACAATGTCCTGATTACTGCAAAGCCATTTTCATAATTCGAATCCTGCGGTTGCTAATATTTCATAAATTTCATTCTGAATACGTAATACTTCTGATATGGTATCGGCCCCTGTTAGCAAATCATCCATATAGAAGTCATTTTCTATTATTTTACTAGTTTCCGGAAATGTATCTCGATTTTCTTTCGCTAATTGCATCAAACATCTCACTGCCAGATACGGGGCTGATGCACTTCCGTATGTATCAGTATTCAATTGATAACACGAAACCTTTTTCGTAGGATCAGGCCCCCAAAATATTTTTTGAAAAGGTCTGTCATCTGTATTAATCAGAATTTGACGATACATTTTGGACATGTCAGAAGATGTTACTATTTTATGTTTGCTAAATTTTAATAGAATTGAAAACAAATCTTTTTGTAAAGTTGGTCCAATAAATTGAACATCATTCAGTGAAAGACCTGTATTGGTTTTTGCCTATCCATCAAATACTACACGAACTTTAGTAGTGATACTTGTATTTTTTATAATTGCATTATGGGGTAAATAAAATCCACGTACCTGAGGGTCATAGTATTCCTCTATTTTGGACATGTGATTCAAATCTTCATATTCTTGCATAAACTTTATTTAGTCCAATTTAAGTCCAGAGTTTTTAATCAATTTTCGTTCCATAGAATAAAACCTTTTCAAATCAATAAGGCGAGAATCACCAAGTATATTGACTGACGTTTTGAGAGGAATATTCACTACAAATCTGCCACTATCATCACTCTTTGTAGTTGATTCGAAATAGCTTTCACAATTTCACAGATTGGGACATGATTGATATTTTATTTGCTGGTTCTTCAATAGACCAGAACTTTGAAATATTTTCAGTGATGGTATTTTCAATTTCAGTACTAAAATAACGCAGTGATTCATTGTAATTTTGTAACCTAACCTAACCGTGTATTATATAACATTGGCATATTTTCGCCAAGGTCTTTTTGACCTGAACAAATCACAGACCAAAACACATGAGATCCCAATAATATGTCAATATCACATGAAATATCGAAATCAGGATCCGCCAAATTGATTTTTTTCGGTAATTCTAGTATCGATTTATCGAAACTGACAAGAGGTAAATCATCAGTTATTTTCTTCAAAATCAAACAATTGATGTCCATTTTGAAATTTTTATCAAAACAAGAGATGATAGTGAGATTGACTTGTTGATTAATTCTTGTACTGGTTCGGCCAATACCTTTCATTGTATGATTTATCCCTGTTTGATGTAAATTAAATTTTTTGCAAAGACAATCAGTTTTGAAATTATTTTAAGATCCACTATCAAGTAATGCTTTGCAATTGAATATTTTACCATTTTGTTTCGCCTTAATGATTGCTGTCGACAATAATACTTGCGACACCATTGATGCAGAACGATTGCTAATGATATTGGTTGAAGAATTGATATTAGCAACAGAAGCTGTAGAAACGTTGGCGCTGCAATTGATAACCCTTTCAGTGTTTTCTAGGTTTGCCATAGACTCATGACCAACGTCCTTCTCTTCTTTATTTGAGTGTGATTTGATTTCACATAGATTCAGATGCAGTAGAAAATTATGTGGTTTATGACATTTTAAACATCTGTTTAATTTGCATGTCCAAGACGAATGATTCGATTTCAAACAATTCAAGCAGAATTTTCGCTTTTTCACTTGAGAAATTCGTTGCTCTATAGGCAATTGCAATTGCTTGTTGCTTGGAAATGTTCATGGAAACATGTGGACCAGCTATAGATCGATTTCAGAGTATATCAGTATAAGGTAGGTTTATGCAGACAACAACTATTGTCTGCAACATATGATTTGGTGAAATCCCCATTTCAAAGCGAAAGCTGAACTAGCGCCCGCAGAGCAGATAAATCCAACCTACGAGCGCCATCTCTACCTCAGCGATCCAACCAGCAATACCCAATTCAGAGGTCGTCAAGACTCAAATAACAAACAAAGGAATCTGTAAACAGGATGGCCCAGCGAAAACGAAATAAGGCCGATATTTCATATTTATCGATCGCAGAAAAAAAACGCACGGACCCGTACATTTTTATTGCGAGGGTTACATCTTTTGCGCATATTCTCAACTTTGTCACTTCAAGCCCCTCGGAGTGGTCAGCTCCAACCCTTAAATCTTCAATGAAGTTTATGTGATACCGCATTTCGAAGGTCATCGAATTCTCTTTCCAACGCTTTCCAGTTTTTCTAATTTGATGCAGTACTTCTCGAGAAATCATTGTTAATATGCTAACAAGTCAAAATTCGTATCAATTTTCAACTTGAATTGTTAGAATGGTGTTCATGGCAATTGTTTGAGAAAAAACTAAGTTATTCAAAGTTTTTGATACATAGATGGGGGGGGGGGTGATTAAAAAAATTCAAATAAAAAATTTGGATACTATTTTACTTTTTATTTCAACAAGTGTTCAAAATGTTGGCCTCTTGCTCCCATGCAGTGATAGAGGTTATCTTCAAAACAATTTCGGACGTTCTGAAGCATCACAGGTGTAATGTTCCGACATTCATCAATGATCCGTTGACGTAAATCATGTAAAGAATCTGGTTGAGTTCTATAGATGATACTCTTCAAGTGACCTTGCTGGCCACTCCACTGCAAAAAGCTGGCTTATCGAGTTACCAGATAAGGCATTTTTTTAATATAATGTAAAAATCATATCCTGCCAGACCTACAGCTAAACAGGGTTTACCAAAAGTCGATTACAACTTTTTCATCACCAGAGAAAACCTATTTTTTCACATGTTTTGATTGGCATTCTAATTCTCAGACCTGGCCACACCAAATGTCATGTCTTGTGTGTTTCATAATGGTCCTAGTAAGTACTTACATTGAAAAACTTACCATTCAGTAACTCGATAGTCCAGCTTTTTTGTAGACCATAAGGTTTCACTAATGAATTTGTAAAAAAGATACTGAAAATACTTTCATGATTTTATAAAAGTACTGACGTTGAATTAATCCTCATTATTGTTGGACAGGATAGGATTTTACCGAACAAAAAGTAGTTATCCTTAGATAAAGCATGTACCACATACAAGATAAGAAATACTGATGAAAGTGAAACGAGCGTAACTTTAGATTCTCAGCCGATGATTGTTCAGAACTTTTTATCTCGAGAAATACTGCCTCAAATTAAAAAAAAAAAACTAAAAAGCATCGGAAAGACAATTTGACGACCTTCAAAATGCGGAATCACATGAACCCATTAAGGATTGAAGGGTTGGAGCTAACCCCTGGGAGGGGCTGGAAGTGACAAAGTTCAGAATGAGCGTAAAAGATGCCCCCCTCCCAATAAAAATCGACGGGTCCGATCTTTTTTTTCCTGCGAACGATTTATATGAAATATCGGCCTTGTTTCGTTTTCGCTGGGCCATCCTGTATGTGTGACATTATTTTCGATTGCCAAGAAATATTGCAAACCAACTGACATATTTTGAGAGTAATTCCTCGGATACCATATTTTTGTTTCCTAATCAAAAGTATTATTGGTAACAATCGTCTCTATAAAATGAATTCATACCGTATTCCTGTTAATTATTAATTGACAATGAAGATTTCAATTTGTTGGAGTTTTTATGATTAGTTTGATCCCTCAAAACTTCTAAAGGAGAAGAATTGAGAAAGTGTTTCATCTCCATACACTTTCCATGACAAACACCACAAAAACATTCCAAATCAACAATGATAAATCAGTGCAATAAAAATTACACGTGTTAAATTAAGTCCGCCTCAGCAGATCCAGCATGCCTGGATAATTTATTACCTCTATAATTTGCTTTTTGTGGAAACTAAATAGACATCGACACACAAATGAGTGGCTGGCCGGCTACAAACAGGGTATAATGTTGTATTTCTGTGATCTTTCACAAAATCCAATATACTAATAAAAAGGACCTCGCGTCATGCCATTGTTAACATCCACACCTGGCGCTCTCACTCGGATGCTTTCGAACGTGAAATTACCAGAAAATTACCAAAAAAAAATGGCCAGTATTTTTGGGGTGAATCTGTGAAAGGCGATAAAATATGTTGAACAATCATCGGGCCACCGTGTAAGGGCTATTCAGGACCGGGCAGAGCTTTGTAGATGGGAAGATGGTTTTTGAATGAAAGTCATTCGGCTGGGTGAAAATTTCAACGTATGAATCAGGAATACTATTAAATAGATAGATTGATTATTTATTTCCTTTTGTCAGATAACATGTATGTTCGTCAAATCATCCAAGATATAAACAATTCCAAGATGTACAGAATGTGTGTTAGAAACCTAAGCCCAATGCTGAGAGTACAGTTACATGATAACATGATACAGTTACAGTTGTTAATGAATAGTTCAAAATGGTAAGATCATTTGAAAGATATTACATTTATTTCAAATTAACATCAATCATAAAAACAATTGGAGGTTAGAATTTCAGTGTTAAATCATTTCAGAGATGTTTTGTACTCCATGTTGTGGACTTATTCTTTTTACTTTTTTACGTATTTTTGTAATGCAATATTTAATATAGTTAGTCATGAATTGTCACCAGAGACAAAAAATGAAAAGATAGAACGTCCAGAAACTAGTTCATGCCTTGAAATTAGTGTTTCTGTAAAAACATTCGGTCCTTCGAGCCGGATCCGAACCAGCGACCTACCTTAATAATCCCCAACTACTTATCCAACTCGTCTTTTGTGTCAGTGGGCGTGAGAAATAGTTAACATAAGGAAAAAATCATTCAGATAATAGAAAAAACTGTCAATTACAAAACAGCCATTGGGAAATAGGGTTGCTTTGGAAAACGGCTAATATCAGATTACCTGACAGAAAGACTACTGCTCTGAGCCGATTATATGCAATAGAAAGAAAAGTGGAAAGTGACAAAAATTTTGCATGGGAAAATTTTGCACAAGTGGTTATATTTGTCGAAAAAGGATATGCCAGAATTTTGACAGACGAAGAGGTCGCCACCACTTCAGATATGACATGGTTCTTGCTACACTTTGCTGTCAAACATCCAAGTAAGCCGAAAATATTTCGTTTTGTTTTCAACGCCAAGTATGTAGAACAAGTTTTGTTTTCGACGCCAAGTATGTGGAACAAGTTCGAATGGAAATTGGCTGATAGGCACTGATTCATTAAATTCATTAATAGACATTCTGTTCAATTTTCGTCAGAATCGAGTTGCCGTAATGGGAGACATAAAAAATAACAGCTATTTTTGTGGAGTGGAAAATATAGGAATGGCCCCATTTTCACTCACTAAATGACAGTTATGATGTTTGGAGCAATTTGTTCCCCAAGCTGTGCTATATACGTGACTCTTCAGAATGCCAAGAAATATGGTGATAAATGTCCAGCCATCGAAAAGTACCACCCAAGAGCATAATTTTCTTGGATGTGGCCAACATTCATGGGGCCTAAAAGATAACTTGTTGAGTTTTTCTGATTAGTTTCTTACCAAGAATAAATATTTACTTTCAGAAAGTACCATCTCTACCAAAAGACAACTTATTGAACGGTCCACTGGGCTCATTGGCAGCATTCTCAATTGAATCCAGGATTTAAGTGAATGAAATTTGATCAGAAAAATTAAGTTGGGACGTTTATCGCCCTCTACTTTACGAAAAATAAAAATGATGGGAAACGGCTCCTCAGAAAATTGGAAATTTGAATATTCCCCGTTGGTTTCGTTTCACTAGCAACGGATACTAGTAGTCCATATAGGTGGTAGCCGAGTGGTTCAAGCGACATTGTTTCAATCACTTTTGGCTGCCAGTCAAAGGTTCAAACCCTAGCGACTGCAGAACTTTTTCTGATGGCCCGAGAAAGTGCTAGGAATCGCACGTAAAAAGGTAAGACCTCGTTAATCCTTAGCTCGCACAAGTTTCGACTTCTGAGGGCTGCCGTTCGTAAGAGGACGACAGCTGGTTAACGAAAAAAACAATTTCAACAAAAAAACAATTTTAACAATTTGAAAATCAACTACAAGGTGGTTAATTTTACACCATAGCGATAATTGTCCGATTGCTGATTCAACTTCCAAAGTTACCTAAAATAACTACCGCATATATACATGTTCCTCAAAAAATTCAGGCAAGTAATTCATATAAAATAAGAGCATCAGCGGTCTTAGAACACTGCCGTGTTCCTAGTTGAAGTGATGCACAAATATGAAATATTGAAAAAAAAATCAATTCCTGAATTCAATACCACCGCGAACTTTAAAATCCCAAAGCATCGGAACTTTGGAAACCATGGCTTGTCTAAAGAATACGTTGACACTAAGTATTAAGTGTAACTTACTCATAATCAGAGCTTGTGCGAGCAAGAGAGATCCGCGACCTACAACTTACATGAAAGTGGATTCCGAACCACTTCAGCTCCGTGACAGGCGGTGGGATCGATTTGGGTCACCTGGTTGGAAGGCAAACGCTCTAAAACCACGGCCACTTGCTTGATGCTAGATCATTTATGGAAATCAGGAGAAGAGCTGAGCCTGAGGTACAACGTGAGAAGTTCGTGAACGCCATACAACAAGAAAACGATCTGCATGAGCTTCAGATAAAAGAATATATCATGTAGGAGGCGTTGAAAGCCCGTTTGCGAACAAAAAAGCACCATGAACGAGTAGTGAACATTTAAATGAATTATGACTAGTATACTTTCGTGGAATATCCCACAATTTTACTTACTGAAGACATTGAAAAGAATCAGCAAATTACAAAATCATAAACTTCCCAAAACATCAGGAAAGGGAAGTTTGTGAATCCGTATATATCGGAAATATTCCGTTGCTGAATTGTGTGTTGAGAACTTTTACCGTCGGAAAATTTCCCCGCCGGAAAATTTTTTGTTGGCCAACTGTTGTCGAGGAATATTCTGTCAGTGAATTGTTGTTGGAAAGTTTTTCGGCTTCCATTAATGAGGGACAGGTGGCCAACTTTCCTGCGGTATTCTAGAGGAGTAAACGAGTTTATTGAGAAATTTTATCCAGATGGTCGAGTTACTCCATTTTGAACGTAATATTGCACATTTGACGGAATCTGAATTCTCAGCAAGAACCAGAAAAAAAAATTTTTGTGAAACACATTTTTGCATTTAGTTAACCATATTTACTAATGCTCTGATATGGAGCCTCAGGGGGCTACGACTAAATATCCCGCCCAAAAATATTCTGTCAAAAATATACTGCCAAGAATTTCTCGTCCAGTAACATCCTCAGACAATGATAACCTCAAGTAAAATTATTCCGTCGAATTATTAGTCTGATCTAACCTGAACCAACGGAAGTTGGAAGGTTATTATATTGGTCTAGAATGAGGAATGGAAATCGAAAAATCACGTATTCACCAACTAACAGCAAACTGTTAGAAAAATAGCGTACACTAGTTGTCCAGCCGCCATCGGAATATGTTTTCTCCTGTTGACAAAATCTATTAATATTATTATACCAGAAAAACCGAGCTCTTTCTTCCATAATCTTGGAAGGGTAACCAGGAACTTGTTGATAAAATATTTAGAAACAAGATGCAACCAATTATGAATTAGAAAAATTATGCAACTATCAGAAAACCAATGGAAACCTTATAGCAGTGGCGGCCTTAGCACTTGCGAGGCTCCGGGCAAGTAGATCTTTGCGAGGCCCTTGCTTCGTAGAATTATTGATTTTCGACGAGAAACGCAAATTTATACAAAAACAGGAATTAAAAAAAAATATTGGAAATTAAAAAAAAAAATATGTAACAAATTAATAATACTGATAGTGATAAAACAAATAAACTAAGGTGCATTAATGTCTTGAAATAATCAGGTATTTAGATAAGATGTTTGCTGATTTTTTTGAGACTGAAATCATGAATTAAATCACGATAATCCAGCTTTAATGTAATTTTCAACCTTGAAAAACACGCAACTGTTACAGGTGTCGTGGATATATAATTCTCTGGACTACTTCTATAGTAGAGTACATTTTAATCTTTTTTTTTATTTAGCTTTATTTTTTGTCTCATCAACCCTTAAGGTTGTTAAAGACAGTCAGTTGACATTGATATTATTATATAACTAAATTTTGTATACACACTAAGTTTTGTTTACATACTAGATTTTGTCTATAAGGTCACTGTTTTTCAGAAAATTTATCACGTTTTCAGTAACACTACATTCTCCTAAGGTATGGATAATACTCTCTGGGATGTTATTGTCCTGTCTTTGTTGGTAGTATAATGGGCATTCTTGAATAATGTGTTTCACAGTGATTTTTGTTTGGCAAATATCACAGTGTGGTTCTTCTGTTTTGCCTAAGATGTCTCCATGGGTAAGCCGTGTATGTCCTATGCGGAGTCTTGCGAGAAGGACCTGATGTCTTCTGGGCATTGGGGTGTATTTCCATGGACTGACTGACATTTTTATTTCACTTAACTTTGATCCACTGGTATTCCATTGTTGTTGCCAGCTATTGATCAATTTTTTTCTCACGACTGTTTTGAAATCAGACTGGACAATTGTGTTCCTACATGGGGGTACTTCGCTATTTGCTGCAATTTTTGTGATAAGGTCGGTTTTTTCATTTCCCTCAATGCCGATATGGGATGGAATCCATACGAACATAATGTTCTGCCCGCTCAGTTGCAGATGATGAAGTTCTACTTTTATCTTTTGAAGGATTGGATTGTTAGGGTATTTCAGCACTGAAATAATTTCATCGTCTTCTTCATATACACGGATAAACATACTCAGTTCTTCATGCAATTCATGTTCATCAGTATCGGCTTGTGTCTCCTACTGTCAGAGATAATTGCAAGTTACTGCATTGCATCAAAAGTTAACAGTCAGTTATTTCCTTCAACTGTTTTATGCTATCCATGGAGCCAAAAATGCTCTCATTATGCACAAGTGCCTCAAAACTTGTTGGTAACTTGCGTGCACATTGTCGACAATTTAGGTGAATAAAAATGGTTCATTTTGGAAACATCTTCCGAAGATAATTTAGGAGCTTCATCTACTCGTTCGTAATCAAAATGTCTTCTAATACGTCTACATCTCAGGAATTTGAACTTTATCTCAATATCATTTTCATCAGCTATTTCTCTCGCTGTTACCAAGGATGACTGGAAATCGTTTTCACGAATTATTAAGCCATTGTGTATATGCCTCTGGGTGCATTTTTTGTTCTGTCCTAAGGTTCTGTCATAATTTTTTTTATGACACTAATCTTAAAGTGTCATACCATATGTCACGAGAATTAACGAATTCAGATGTAGGTACTTAGTCATTTAATTTTCTATAGAATTTCATTCACTTACCAACTGACAGTCTGTCATGTTTTCCCTGGGATAGTCGTAAAGACAAATTTTACGAAAACAAAAATTTGCCATCAAGTTTCGGAAAGTGTTTATAGCGTACAAACTTCACATGTGTTTTTAAAATAGCCCACTTCCCAGATAACACCGAGACGTCCTGAGAACGTCCTCAGGACGTCAATATGGGACATTCAGGACGTCCCAAAGACGTCCATTGTCGGTCGAGGACGTCCCGAGGACGCTCTGAGGACGTCCAATGTTACAAATTGGAACGTCCCGGGTACGTCCATCATGTTAAGGATTTCGTGGACATTTTCGAGATGTTTTGGGGACGTCCATTTATTGGTTCGTAGACCGCCATTTTCGTTTTTCTCATGATTACTATTTTGTCAAGGTCTTAACTTGGAAAGGTAAAATGATAAAATGCATAAATGTTCATTAAAAACGTCTCTAATTGCAAATAATCGTGACACTGTGTTATTGAAAAGCATTTTCTTGAACGAACACTTCAACATATAGGTATTGCAATATATTTGGAAAACAAAAAAACTGAAGATTCTTCAAAATAATATGTATTCCGTAGTTATTACAGAGATTCCACTGTATTTATAAATATACACAATTACACATACCTACAAGTTTTCTGAAGTCTTCAGAAACTTTAGCCTTTTCTGCAGATCCTGAAGAGTATAATTCTATTATTTTTTTATCTGGTGTTTGGAATCGACTACTATGGTATTATTATCTGCTATTTCACAATCAATTTCAACTTTCCCCAATTCATTGTTCAAACCGATTAATTCCTTAGCAACCAAGTCCACGGTATCTTACAATATCGATAACAGCACTGGCTATGCAAAAATAACAATTTGCAAACTTTTTATATCCACGTTATGTTTTAGTAAAATAGCGGCAAAGGGCAAAATGACATGACGTGTGGATAGCCGAGCTGAGCCGAGAGGAGCCGAAAGTGCAAACATTGAAGTCTTGTTTCAGACTAGGCGGAGCGCGGAGAGAGAAAATTTCAAAGTTAAAATTTGGGGTAATCGATACGTAAGAATTTAAATTCCTGCTGTGCTCGACTGGTCGCAATTAAATAAAAACTCAACATTTTCGCGATATTCGTTTCACCTAGTCTGAAAATAGCCTTGTAGCACAAAGGAGTGACACAGATCACAGATTGCAAAACGGCACAGACAAAATATGCTTACACAGGTCAAAGACTGAACTACTGAATATGATCAAGCTTCGATAACGCAGATCATTCCAAATGTCACATATTCATTCTTCAAATCACAAAATCGATTTCAACCTTAATTGAAATTCACAGAATCTGTGACATAATTGATATTCAAGTCAATTTTATTATAGTATAGATTTGGACTTAATTTGTACGTCCTGAAAACGTTCTCATCTTACGCCCCTAAAACGGTTGGCGTCGTACATCTTCAGGACGTCCAAAATAGATACCAGGACATTCGGCTATAGTTAGGACATCAAATGGTCATCTTCGGGACGTCCTGTGCTATCTGGGTTCTGACTCGACCAGCAAACAGAGTGTACAGCCTTTGTAACGAACCAAAAAAGATCTTGCTTGAACACAAGACGATGCTACATCTCACTAGTTCAGATTCCAGCTATGACTTCCACATGGCAAAAAATAACCTAGTGGATTAATTTTGAGTACATTTTACAACTTGGGTTGTTGCGCGAGTTCGCGAGGCCCCTGCAAGAGCGGGGCCCCGCACGAAAAAAAAATTGAAAAGTAGCAAGTAAAATTTGCCTAACACCAAGTGAAAATTTGCATACTATATGGGACAAGTACACGCTTTATTAGCCATAAGAAAAATTAGATTCCTGAATTTGATCACTTGCTGTTATTGATGTAACCTAACGATATTAAACTGTTTACTAGAAACAATCTTTTTATTTTATAAGCCTCAAGGTACGTTTCATTTGCAGTAGGTGCTCAGTTCGATAACTACTAGTGACAAGTAAATTTACCATTGATGAAGAATGGTTTACTCTCAAATAACTCATATAGTTAAATCTACTAAAAAAATATTAGTTGCTACTATACAGTATTCTACTGCAGCAACATTTTTAGATTATTATAGTAATTTTAGTTTACTTGGCCTTATCAAATGACTCACTTTTGGGTAGTTTATTATTGTCTCACCTTTAATAGCTTTCAGTCCGTCTTTGGTATCAGGATACAACGGACTCAATTGAAATATCCACTTGCCCTCAATTTAGAGTTATTAGTTCTACAAAGAATGATCATTTGCTTTTTATAAAGCCTTATTTTCAATACTTCCATTTAATTCTTGAATTTAAAATGATATGAAAGGTTCGGTTGCACCAAGGTAGCAATGATCCAGTTTACACTATAAGAAAACGTACTTGCATGGCATATACAGGCTAGCAAAATGCACTACTCAAGAAAAATTGGAGAAAGAGATTGCAGTTTCATGACATTTTTTCGTGAACTATAAGTTCATGTGGAAATAAGTATAAAACATTTTGACGGTTCTTTTAAACAAATCATCGCCTCTGGCCATACCCTTACTGGATCACCTAGTACAACCTGTTTCATAATTCAAAATTTCGGAACTTTGTTGAATCTGTTTGTATTCCTCAGTATGAATGAATGAACCAGCAGGCAAGCTAATGTCTTTCCTCATTATGATCATACCAAATCCAAGTTATGCATAACATAATGTAGAATTAGAACGTTCTGAAAATTGAAAATAAAAGATAATGAAGAAATGAAATAAAAATATGCAAATTTTTAATATTTTTATTGAAACAAAACTGTTGTTCACTCTTTTGGAAAATTCTCCTGATTCTATTATAAATAAAATGTCAAAATCCACATTCTACATACCAACAAGTAAAATACATAAATCAAACTAACACTATTCACACAACTCACAACAGTAATATTAGTATAATTCCGGCACACGATGTAACACGTCCACATACAACTGCTAGCTCAAATGCTGGAATTGGAATGAGGCCAGTTTTGCGAAAACGTTGATATCAGTGCAACGGTTACTACCGATTGATCCCGAACTGGTCGCATATCAAAATGTAGGTGAACAGTTTCATTATCGTAGGAACACCTAGCTCTACTGCAAATAAACTGTTGTAGTATGCCTGTAACACGAGTCTCTGTTGTTATGATATACTTTTCAGAAACACAAAGTAGAAAATTATGAATATACACTTTTCCAGCGCTAGTAAAATGTTGACCTGTTATTATACAAAGTGAATTATCTAATGTTCAAAGCAATTGCTGTATGTATACAATATTATAGTTACAAGTTCATGCGTTCAGAATACTCATTTTTTTTATATACAAAACGTTGATTTTTTAAATATAGGTATTAATTTTCTTACCACAATCGAAAAACAGTCAGGAAAACGTTTAACTTGGACCATTTTTTCCGTTTTTTCCCATTTTTTCCCCATAGGCCACCCCTGCTTATAAAGATCATGAAAAGTCGAAAAATGAGCTTCAATTTTTTTACAGAAAAGTTCAAAATCATATCTATCTGTTTAACAACAAAAAGGCCAATCACTTTAACAAAAATGGGGACAAAATAATGAAACAATAAAAATGTGCGATCTTGGTAAAAATGTCAATTATAAATAATTATTGTTATTTTGTAGAGAAAAACAAATAAACCCAAGAGAAAGTTTTTAGAGAAAAGCTTTTACTTAAATGTTCTAAAAAAATTTAGAAAAATTTAACGTGAATTAAACCCATCCATTCGTTATATCATAAAATTTCAAATGATAGAAAAGTTTGTCGCGAGAAGTATCTATCTATTTCTTATTGTAAATTAAATTTGAAATTGCCTCGAAATTTATTCTCGCGACAACTTTTTAATTCATTTAAAATTTTATAATGCAACAAAATTATGGGTTGAATTCACTTTAAAATTTAATTTCTTATTTTTAGTGTTTTTTTTTTGAGTTTATTTATTTCTTTTTTTTTTCAAGTTTTTGTTGGATATGTTTCTGAGTCTGTTTATTTCAATTAATGCATCATTGTGGCACGGTCGCTTGTCTGTTAATTTACAGTTGGAAATTTTTACGAATTTCTACGCGTTCTCTATCTAGCTTTAGAGGAAAAGAGGGGTACAGTTTCTTGAAACCATATTATTTGATGATCAGATAATTTTTACTATTCTTACGGATTTTTTCGATTTTAATTTCACGAGTTTTCCTCATTTTTTTGTGGCTGGAAAGGAGGGCGAGACCCCCGATCAATTTTTTCCATCATTTCTCATGTATGAAATTGAAACATTTTTGAAATTCTTTTGCTTTCTCTATCTAGGTTTTGAGAGGGGACAGGGGGTGATTTTTTTTTCAAATCATAATATTCGATGGTCAGAGATTTTTACAGATTTTTCCGATTATAATTTCGCGAGTTTATCAACTTTTTTCTAGAATAGGGGAGGAGGGAGATCCCTACCCAATTTTTTTTGCTTTAATTTTTGACTTCCAAATTCGTCAAGAAAACTTCCGAAACCCCACGCGTTCTCTATCTAGCTTTCGGAGGGCAGGGGGGAAAATTTCTCCGATATTAATGTAATGTCATCGGAACTGAACCAACGGGTGAAATTTCAATTCCATTGGATGATAGGAAGTGGATCTAATTCAGCTAGCAAGATTTGTACCCATCTAACAAACACTCACACACAAACAGAGCAAGTTGAATAAACGCTTTCAAAATGCAAAAGAGTCGCACAATGACAAGAACAAAGAAAATTTCATGCTTTGTCGTTCCCCAATTTTGCGACCAATTCCGACATCAGAGTATATAAGCTATTCGATCATAATTTTGTTAACAACTCGGCCGAAAAAAATCTAAAAGAGAATTGAATGTCAGCGCTCAAGTAAAAATAAATTCCCGAAGTAATGTTCACAATATCAACATCCGATTTGAAGGTTTAGTGACATGTCCACCTCATAAGACGAAGTTTTTCAAACGGGGTTTCAAATTCAACGTTTATAAAGATAAAGATTTCGATTCGTCTAGATTCAAATAGGATATTACATCCTATCTAAATAAATCAATAATATTCCGATGTGATACGTTTCAATTGTTCTTTCTGTTTATCTTTTCAGGGCCAGTTTATCAATGCAGGGTTAGGTTAGTTTAACCCTGGGGTAAATGCTAACTCCAGGATAAACTGTTTATCAAGTCGAGGTTCCTTGGATTGTACACATATCAAGATTCAGTCACCAGGTACGCACATAAATGATAAGGTCTGTTTTGTGGAAAAAAATAGTACAGAACAAGAAAGCTCGTATTAATATTTAATTTTGGTATTGTTTAAAAATGTCTGTTCTAAATGACTATTACTTTGCAGGTGGTGATATGACAGAGACGTTCAGGAATAGAAAAGGATATTTTTCCATAATCCTTCAATTGCCTTACATTTCTGGGCTAAAAACGAAAAATATTAAATATTTCTGTCAATGAACACATCTTAGGACTGTCAATTACAAGTACCTACCGCTCCTTCACTAGAAGCATTAAATTCCTGGCCCAACTTTCGCCAGACACATTCTTTTTCCCTCCAAGATACTGCCTCAGTTTTTTTGCAATCAATTACGCCCTTATATTTATTGGCGACTTTAATCAACAGTAACCTGTCCGATGGAGAGAAATTTGGACCCCTGGCACTTTTCACTACACTCATGGTTATCTTTGGAACTCAATTTATTCCTTTTGTAGTTTTAAATTTGCTATTTTGATTTTAGATTGTCTATATGACAGTTTGAAGTTGAATATTTGAATCTGTATCCTGGTGGCTATCAGAATTTTTCAACCAATCCTAATCCACAGGGAGCGGCAACTCTGTCGCAAATATTACCACTCACACGATATTTAAGGGTTTCGTAACTCTCACCGTAATATGTAATTGATAAACGGATGCGCATCTAACACCCACATTGACCTGGGGATAGCTTAACCCCAGTGTCAGTTAACACTCATATTTAACACTGCATTGAAAAACCGGCCCTCAGTATGCTTATACATTAGGTGGAGGTATGATAAGAAGTACAATTAATTGAAAATTATGAAATAACCATGACAAAAGTTGAGTGAAAGAGCACTTTAAAGTGAATTCCCCCTGAGATTTACAAAATATTGCATCTGGTTTTATTGAAAGACTAGAATAATGTTTATTTCATGGTATGTACCTATCCCGAAATAAATGATACTTCTGGTTCAAAAATGTATAGAAAATGTTCCATGGAATTTTTGAGATTGTAATTTTTGTGGTAAATCACACCTAACGCCAACCCTGAACCATCCTGTTCGAGGGCCGTACGAATCTTTTTATCATTCGTTTGACAGCTTCCGACCGACTTGGATACTACAATTCGCATCGTAGTGGAGCTAATTGCGGGTCTTGATACAAATACGTGTAACTAATACCTAACGCAAAAGTCATTCAGAAGGCACTCCACGTAACGACCAACAAAGGATTGGTGGTTTGTTAGCAGAGGCACTTCTGGATTTCATTCATTCTTTTCAGTTGTTTGCCCAACGACAAATGAGTGCATTAATTCTCGTGATACGGTCGTTTGGAGGATGAAATGAGAGAAACTTACCTGCCAACTGTGAGTTCTCTCTACATGCGGAAATTACCTACAAGAGATTTCACTAGTAGGTTTGTGAAATTATAAAGGATAGGAATCTTCCAGTTGATTGTTTCGAAAGTACTGTTATACTCATAAATATCATTTACTTATTTCATCCTAACAGGACTAGTGGCATACTTACAAGGATAACTTATATAGGGAAGATTGGGCTCATTGTATCTGATACAATGGAACTAACTATAACCCTTTTCAGCTGTCTTATGTACTACCAATGTTTCATTTACCATTATCATCATTATCATATTTTATTTTATTTTAAATTTGTATTTCATGTATATGTACTTAAGAAAACTGAATAAATGACTAAATGACTAAAAAAAAACTTGCATATTATTTTTCGAATGCATGCAAATTAAAACAGATAACCTTTTTGGCAAAAATTCTTCAATCACATGTACTGTCTATGAGTGTTCTCCAAATAGTATATTTATCCCTTACCTAACAGAGACTGATGTATCAAGCATCATAAAATCGATAAAAATTAAAACATGCTCTGGGATCGATGAAATTTCACAGAAACTGCTGAAAATTATGCATGACTATATTATCTCACCTCTAACAAAACTAATCAATTCATCTCTAGCTGAAGGAGAATTTCCCAACCTGATGAAAATTTCGCTAGTATCTCCCCTCCATAAAAAAGGTGACAAACAAGCAATAGATAATTACCGCCAAATATCTCTTCTGACCGAATTTTCAAAGGTGATTGAACGTTGTGTATACAATATAGTAATTAGTTTTGTAGAACGCTATGACTTGTTAACGCTTTCGCAACATGGGTTTCGGAAAAATAAATCAACGGAATCAGTCACATACCATTTAATGAACTATGTTTACACTTCTTTAGATAAAGGAAAATATGTTGTGTATCTTATGTTTGACTTCTCAAAAGCTTTTGACTGCCTAAACATAAATTTCATATAATAAAAACTTAGTTACCTGGGTATAAGAGGTATCGCTTTAAAATGGTTCGAGTCTTATCCTTCCCACATAAGTATTCTCATCAAATTAGAACAACAACTATCGAATGAATACACGACTTCTCTTGGTGTCCCCCAAGGATCTGTCTTGGGAACCTTAATTTTTCTCCTTTTTGTAAACGATATTCCCAAGCATATAACCGCGGGACAAGTAACAATGTTTGCCGATGACACAACAGTTACAGTCTGTGGAGAAACCCTTGAAGAATTGCATAATAATATAGAGAAAGCTCTCAGTGAAATCAAACAATGATGCCAAAAAAATCGACTTATTTTAAATACTGATAAGACAGTCTGCATAAATTTTCATATGAAAAAATCAGTTCCAAAAACATTCTATAAAAATTTAATATTTAGTGACAATGTCAAGTTACTCGGGACATGGCTTAGCTCAGACCTTAGTTTCTCCTTCCACATATACTCTGTAAACAACTAAATAAAGCATACTACGCAATTCTTCAGATGAAACCAATTTTGGACCAAAATGGGTTGTTGAATTTATACTATTCATTTGCATATAGCCATATATCGAACAATATTGCAACATGGGGACTCGCTACTGAATATAAAAGAGTTTTTATTTCCCAAAAATGAATAATTAGATTATTATTTAACTTAGAATACAGCGACTCATGTAGGGCTGTCTTCAAACAACACTTCATTCTACCCTTCCATTCTATTTTCATCATAACTATCCATCAAGAAGCTTTATATTGGAAATAGCAAAACATAAAACTGCAACATTCAAAAAGTCTGCCTTTTATAATTGCATATCTCTTTATAACAACCTGCCAAAATATATAAAGCTATATCAACTTTAAACATGCAACAAAGAAATACCTCCTGGAAAATAGTTTTTATTCAATAGTGGAGTTTCTGACATTGGAATCCAAACACTGAATGTTCACCGAATAAGCTTTTTAATGTGTAGATATACGTATATATATATATATATATATATATATATTTCGTTTTTAACTATATTTTTTTAAATTTTTATCTATGTAACGTGAATATTTTTTTTATCCTCATTACTGTCTGTGACATTCTCTCTTTTTTGACCTGCCAATTGTAAACTGTATGTAATGTGGCCAATAAATACTACTACTTATAAGAAATAAACATGTGTATTCGAGCACCTAATAATATGACATGTTATATAATATGTGGATATTTTATCAATCAAACGACGAACAATAATTATTACAAATCGCAAATAAACATTGACAAAGAAACTAATTGCTAAACTGATAAATTCTCTACCTGTTTGCACATTACAAATCTGAATTTTGCGAGACACATGTTTCAATCCGTATCTTGCAAGTAATTGTCGTTTGCCAGACGAAGCATGAATAAGAGGGGGAGCTGAAAGTAACACTAACAAAGGGAATTTTGTACATTACAACAAAACGCATGGGTCTAGGAGGTACATTCATTGTCATTAGTGATTCTATAGAATTTATATGGTTATTAATAATTTTATACAAAAAATTTAACTAAAACATTTTAAGCCTGGAGTCGAAGCTGAGGATATCAAATTGAGTTCTCAATTATGATATTCTAACGATATTATAATCGGGTCTACTATGATACTTTTTATAATGGAGGTATCTTAGGAATTTGTTCTGTATTTTCTCTAGTTTCTGTAGGGTTGTTTGGTATTCCCCATTACAAATTACAAAGCCGTACTCAAGTTTAGATCTCACCATCGTGAAATACAATATTTTTATGGAGTCTATGTTACCAAAAAGAGAAGTTTGTCTTAGAGTCAATCCAAGAGCCCGATTTGTGCCATTTTTTATACGTTCGATATGCTTCTCAAACGATAATTTGCAATCATAGGTCATTCCAGAGTCTTTGAATAGTCAAAGGAAATGGGATCCTTTTGGCGGGTAATTGTCATGACTTGGCATTTTTTTAAGTTCAAATTTAACTTACATCTAATACTCCAATCCAATAAACTGTTTAAATCTTTGGCAAGGCTGAACAATCTCTGACTGATTGCACCGGTTTAAAAATTTTTACATCATCGGCAAACATTTGGAGTGCTAGATTCGTTAATAAACAATAAAAAAAAACAAGGGCCCCAAGTTCAATCCTTGGGATAACCCCGATGAAGCATAAAATTTAGCTGAGGTATTTCCATCATGTTTTACAACAGAATATCTATCTTGCAGGTAGCTCCTAAAAAGATTCATGATATTTTCATAAAGTCCAAAAAGATATATCTTTTGCAGCAAAACGTCATGGTCCACCCTGTCGAAAGCCTTACTGAAATCTGTGTAGAATTGTGCCCTATTTTCTAAGGAGCTTTTTGCTTCGTTCGTGTATAATAACAGATTTGTGTTGACAGAATTGTTCAACATAAACCCGTGCTGTTGCTCATATCTAAGAACAATGAAAACTCCTGTACACTCGTTTGTTTTGAATCCTGTAACTCCTGCTGATGTATATGATATTATTCTAGGTCTAAATCATTCCAAAGCATTTGATGCATATGAGCTGAACAGTAAAATCATTAAATCTGTAGCGGACATTCTTGCCGAACCTTTAGCTATCTTAATAAATAACTGTTTCTCCGCAGGAATTTTTCCCAGTGCTCTGAAGTACTCTGTTGTCCTACCCATTTTGAAGAAGGGAAGCACTGATGATATCAACAACTTCCGACATATATCCATTATTCCGATCATTGGTAAAATTATTGAAATAATTCTCAAGAACCAACTGTATAACTTCCTTGAAAGAAACTCTCTCTTATGTCCTGGCCAATATGGTTTTAGAAAAAATCGTTCAACAACCCAGGCTCTTTTAAAAGTTGTGTCAGACATAGTCGAGAGCCTGGAAAAAGGCAAACATTCACAACTTACGCTATGTGATCTGTCTAAGGCATTCGACTGTGTTTCGCACAATATCCTTTTAAATAAATTGTACTATTACGGCATTAGAGGCGTGGCACTGGATTTCTTTGCCTCCTATCTGGGCGATAGATCACAATGTGTTAAACTATGTGGTGATCTTTCAAATCGTAAAATTATTTCATATGGTGTCCCGCAAGGCTCGGTTCTGGGCCCCCTACTTTTCTTAATATATTAATGACCTATACTATTGTGCTTCACCGATTAAGAATGTCCTTTTCGCGGATGACACAACTTTTATCTGCCAAAGTCCTAACCTAGAAGATGTAGGTACTTTATCTGATGATATTTTAATGGTAGCCCAATCCTGGTTCACATCAAATAAACTTAAAATTGATTTAAAGAAAAATCAGTCTATTCTCGTTTCTTCTTCATCGAATATTCCTCATGGAAATAGCGCAAAAAAATTATCTAGCATCACCTTTACGATTCGACGTTTGAGAAACAGCGTTAGTTTGCACGTTCTCAGATCATGTTATTTTGGATTATTTCAAAGTCACATGGTGTATGGTATCTTGCTGTTGGGGTGGCTCGTGTCACGCACAGAAAGTATTTATACTGCAAAAAAGGGTAATTAGAGTCACGGCGGGAGTACATCATCGCGACCACTGTCGCCCCCTTTTTGCTAAACTCCAAATTATGCCAGTTCCTACTTTATTTATACTTTCATTTTTACTTGAAATTCATAAAAACAAAAGTTCATATACTGTCCAATCAGAAATTCACCCTTACTCCACCCGCAATGGTAACTCTATTACAATACCTAGGTTCAGGCTGCAGATGTCACAGAATAATTCTCTGAATCTGCACCTGTGTAATAAATTGCCATCAAAAATAAAGTGCCTCAACCAATACCAATTTAAAAATTGAATCAGGGCCTTTTTACTAACGAAATGTTTTTATACAATCAAGGAGTACCTTGATATGAGCTTGACTGAACTCGAACTCTTGTGATGGAAGCTCCCCAAGTCATTCCTCATATTTTACTCATAGCTGATAGTTTTACTTTATTCATGTCTATATACACTTTTATGTTATTTATACATTGTACTTTTTGACGACCTACTAATTCTATGTTTATTAGTTTGGAAATAAATATCTATCTACAGTTGAATTATTTTATCTTTACCCATGCGTCATCAATGTAACATCTCTGTCTATCAACCGCTATGAGCGAATCAAAATTCGTTGACATTTGTCTTCTAAGCAAAGAATTGTGGTATTGTGATGATCCATTGAAACTCAAAACAGTGAAAAGAGATAGCCATAAAGCTGACAGTGTTTTTACATTTCAACTAAACTTGCCAAATAGTGTATTGACTAGAGCAGTACCATCAATCACGTCATTATTTTCTGTCATTGGGGATTGTTTGTCACCACTTTTACTTCGTTTTGCAGTCAGACACATTATAAAAACAGTTTTTTTCAAAAGTAAAAATCTCTTGCAATCATTAATTTCAAAGTAAGTACAATACAATGTGTTTTTTTCACAAATAATCTTTGAAATTTCTAACCCCACAATTGATATATGTGACTGTAATTCCGTATTACCGGGATATTCACACAACAGTGATTCAGAGGGTGGAAACCCTATTGAGAAAAAAACCTTACCTAATTCTATTCCATTTCCATTTAATTTCTAATTCCATTTCCATGAATTTGAAAATGTTAATTTAGTTAATTTAATAATTCATTATCTTTTCTCATTATCTACACGTTGTAATTTTTATCGGGATATCAGCCACGTCGTTTTACATTTAGACTTTGTTTTGACTAAAATTTCTCGACTTATAATAATAATAATAATAATAATAATTGATTTTATTGCCTCAAACTACATGTATTACATTTTACACAATTGTGACATTCAGAGGTTATGGAGTTTGACGACAAAAGGCAGAGTTCGGTCTTGACGGTAAGATAAGTTACCGAGAGGACGCGCTCTTCCACTCAACACAGTGAAAACGAAAACCAATACAGAATTCCCTAAAAATTACAAGCTATTGAATAATACAGATCCAAGTTTATTTTATCAACATTATGATTTATAGAAAAATATATGTACTTCCAACTACTACGAACTAACCTACAATTAACTGATTATTTGCTATAAGTTCAGTGACTAACTTTTTAAATGGTAATGAAGAAATACTTCTTATTTCGGTTGGTATACAATTATAAATTTTTGCAATATTGTAGGAGAAAGATGACTTGAAAAGAGAAGTTTTATGGCGTGGAATTGTCAACTGATTTTTTAGACGGATATTCACATCGTGAATTTGTGAGCGAAATCTCACCTTGTTATAAAGATATCGCGGTTTTTTTGACAACATGATTTTTTGTACAAGAGAACAAAAATGTAGTGAGCGCCTTTGTTTCATATCCAACCAACCTATTTCAGAGATTGCAGACGATACGTGACTTCGTCGGCGAAGACCACATATAAGCCTGACACAAGAATTTTGTATCAGTTGAAGTCGACGACTGTCAGATTGCAGTAGAGCAGGGCCATATACACAGTCAGCGTAATTAAGGTGGGAAAGGACAAGTGATTCGCAAAGTGTAATCTTACATTTTTTAGTTAGTATATGTCGATTAGAATAAATGAGCTTCAGGTTGCTGAATGCTTTTTTGATAGCGAAAGAGACATGCTGAGTGAATTTCAATTCGTCATCCAATATGAGCCCAAGATTTCTCTCACAACTTGATAGTGTCAATGGAGCGTTGTCAAGAAATAGGTTTAAATTATGCCTGTTTCTTTCACGTGCTCCTTTGCGTCCAAATAGCGTTGCTTTCGACTTAATAGGATTTATCGCCAAACAAAACTTCTTAGATAAAGAATTCAAAGTATGAAGATCAGAGTTCATATGGTCACAGGCCAGATGAATATCGCTTTCTTTAAAGGGCATGTACAGTTGCGTGTCGTCCGCGTAGTAATGAACAGAAAAATATCGAATGTGTTTATGAAATTGAGAGGTATAGATAGTGTATAGAAGTGGCCCAAGGACTGATCCTTGGGGTACACCTCTTTTTATTATGGCTGGGTGAGAAAGGATCCCCTTGAACATCACAGACTGAACTCTTTCAGATAGATATTGTTTGATTACTTCCACGGCATTATCGGAGAATCCTATGAAATGCAAAATGGCCAGTAAAAGTTGGTGGTTGATTTTATCGAAGGCCTTGGAGTAATCAACCAATACGAGAGTACACAGTTCATCGTTATCTAGGGCAGCGAGTATATCATCAGTCACCTTTAACAATGCTGTAGTACAGCTGAGTCCTTTCCGAAACCCGGATTGTGTGCTAGGTAATATGGAGAACTCATCAAGATGAGAACGGATTTGCGTATCCATGATTTTTTCGAAACATTTCGATAAGGCACACAGAATACTAATTGGACGCAAATCGTTCAGTCCAGCAGGCTTGGCATTTTTGGCCAGGGGGATTACATTAGATTTCTTCCAAATTTCAGGGTACACGTTGTTCTGTATACAAAAATTGAAAATATGTTCGATATAGGGTAGGATGAAAGGACAACAGTGTAAAATCATCTTGATACTAACTCCATCAACCCCTATAGCATTCGATTTTATAGACAGTAGCTTCTCGAATATTTCGTTTTCATTGGTCAAGGTGAAGTTAAATGTGCCTACTTCTGTGAGTTTATTAGAAAAAAAGTGCTCCAAGGTATCATTGTCAGGCGATTCTTGTCCATTAGAGGTAATCTCACCAAAATAATTGTTGATATCATTAGAGTTGCCGACGTTTGCAGGAATATCTACCTTTTTTTTTGAGAAAACATCCAAGTTACTGAGTTCTTTCCGCATGTTATAGTTATTATTCAGTCTGAACTGTAAAAAGGCCTTTTTTTCTCTTTTTACTGCATTCTTGACTTCATTGCGAAGGGTTTTATAATAATCCCAGTGTTGGGGAAGACTTGTTCTTCTGAATTTAATTAATGCATTATCTCGCAATTTCATCATAGCTCTGATAGAGTATGTAAGCCACGGACTCTTTTTTTTTTGTAATTCTCACGGTTTTGATAGGGGCATGACAGTCGAATATCTGAAGTATGAGTTGATTCAGAATCGAAAGTTTGGAATTAATATCTGTAACTCTTAGTATAGTTGAGAAATCACAAAGTTGTAGATGGTTAAAAAAATATTCTGTATTGAAATTTTTAAAATCGCGGTAGGTATAGTTAAAAGGTGCGAATTTCTTATGAGATTCTCCTATTTCACATGCTGTTAAGCAATGATCCGATATATCAGGACAGCTTATAACTTGTTTGCTTTTTACGCGCAAATCTTGTGAACATATAATTATATCTAATATTTTTTGTGAGGTAGCTGCATAACGGGTGGGTTGATCAATAATTTGATGCAAATTGAAAGAATCCATGACATTATTAAGTGTAATGATGTTGTTATTATGCAAATCAAAGTAATCCATATTCAGATCACCTGCACATAATACAAAGTCAAATTGGGGAGCTAGCATACTCAGACAAGATTCTAGTTCGCACAAAAATAATGTGCCAGAAATGTCAGGTGGTTTATAGAGACATCCTATTGCAATTTTTTTATTTTTCAAGTTTATAGAGATCCAAAGTTGCTCTGTTTCCACCTGGCCATAGTTAATGTATTTAGAGTTCAGATTATTTTTAATATAGTATGCCACACCACCCCCTCTCTTTCCAAGTCGATCTCGACGATATAACTTATATCCCTGTAGATGTATAGTCGAATCTAAAATATCAGCTCTCAACCAGGTTTCTGAGACAGCTATAACATCATATTTATTGTAAACCCAATTTTTAAAACCAGCAAAGTTGGACAGAATCGATCTCACATTAATATGGCAAAATTTTAATGACATTATTGTCTGTTATTCAACATAGACGTAAAAAGAAAAAAAAATGTTTACACTGAATACCAAATTCACTGATCAAGAAATGATTTAAATTCAAAGTGAAACGAGACTTCAGTATATAAAAAGAAAGTAAAAGAAATAAATCAGTGGTTCGAGTTCTTTGTCTGACTACGGGTATTTCTGCTTCCGCCATTGGTGCCTATCTTCGGACTGAAATTGATCCTCCTATTGCGATTTCCTTCTTCTTTCCCATTTAAAATTGCGTCATTAAGTACAGGCGAGACGCTAGCTGCTTCTTCCCTATTAGTGAGATCGGACTCTGGAGCTTCCTCAATTTCAAGTGCTTTGAGATCTTGTACAGTGAATGATTCACTTCCAATAATAAGTTGATGACCCCTAATGGTGGCCTTTAAATTTCATATGCATTACAATGATGACGCACGGGTAAAGATAAAATAATTGAACTGTATCTATCTATCTATCTATTATGGCGCCTTCTACAAAACCGTACAATTGTGCATCGTGCATGGCATCACACGTTGGAAGGGCTGCGTCTTCCCTAGCTCACACAAGTCTCTCGAAGACTTCCGAGGGTTGCGCGAAGGGGTGCAAGCGGTTGACGGAAATAACAATTTAATTTTTTTTTTGTATAAAAATAAGAAAGCGGAACCTTACTTTTCCGTTTGCTTTTGTTATCAAATAGCTATTTGTGTATTTAGAGCGCAAAGTCATTGATTGCCGCTCGATAAAGAGAATTACCAGCGGAGTGGGGTTATATTTGGAGAGCGGCAATGAAATCTCATGCTCAAACACACAAGGTTTTTTCTAAAAACGCAGATCTCAGACATAAAAACGATCTAAACTTCATTCAACAATAGGCACTTAATATTACCTATGAGAAAAATTAATACTCAATATTAATCCCAAATATATAAGCAAAGCAAATATCCAATAATTTTACATCTCTAACAAAAGGAAGATAACTTGCATGAAAAAAAAGTTCCGAAAGCCGAGATCGAACCCGGTACCTTCAGGTTATAAATCAGCCTCAGCGCCACCGTAGTCGCTTAGAGTGCTTTGAGTTCATTGTCTTCACTTTCCGTCATGCAAGAATGGGTTCATTTCAACAAAAATATCAGTAATAGGCATGGATCCATATCTTTTGAAATCTGAAAAATTATCAACAGATACTTCTTTTTCCCAAAATAATGTATATTGATATTGTTAATTATTGAGTGAAGGCGAAGAGTGCTTCCACAATGAATGAGATGGAAGTTGATAGGAGTTTAGAAGTTTCCAACATAGCAATTCATGGATGGATGAAAAAATGTGTGGGAAGCAGAAGAATTCGCATATTCTAGTCTTTGGAAAGGTGAACCTTCATACTATAGTATCAGAATTGACATCTGAACTGATTCAAGCAACATTACTCAGTGGAAGTGATTTTAAATTGGAAAAAGCATGTAGTCTTGATGTGGGAGAAAACGGCTTCAGTAGAGGAAATCTCAAAGTGACCAAGGCAGTTCTAATGCACCTGTAAGTTCTTCAATTCCTTCTACCAATTTAGAAAGAAATTCCACTAGCTCAACCTCAGTCTCACCAAAAATATATAACTAACTAACAGATTGTTTCGCATTTGTCAAAGAACTAGATTACACTGCATTTTTATTTTTGTACTCGGACCAAGAATCCGTTTTGTAGTACATTCGGTAGTGTTCCCAGAGTTTTGGAGTGACCGTATGCCAAAATATCTTCGTTCATTGTCTTAAAAATACTTTAATTCTCAATCTTCTTAAATTACATGAATATATACCTGTATGATTTCAAAATTTAGACATTTAGGTACTGGATGATTATAAAGAAAACAATTAATTTATTTACAGTAATTTCAGAATACAGATTTTCTATATTGCAATGAAACCATAAAAATAGTTTTCATTTACTGTCAGTTGTCACAGTCACCGAACTACCGATGAATTTCGAGCGGTTGCTCTGGTGACATGAGTTTCAAATTTTTCAGTAATCAGTTTTCAGCCGGTAAATGAGGTTATCGATATTCAAAATATTCAACCGTTACACACAGATTTTGTAACAATTTGAAGATGAATGTGAAAATTTAGTCAGTTATCTGAAGCAGTATCCATATAATTAAGATATAACAGTAGGTGAAAAGGTTGACATATCTTTAACCCATTTACACCTACCGTCCTTTTAAAAGGAGTTCAAAACGAAACCTGTATTTTTCTGATTCAGCTGACGGTTTGAAGATGTCGCCAGTGTCACATTATATTTAGTTGACATCTTAAACAAGGTCAATCGCGATCGTTAGGATTCTGTTAAGTTTTGGATCGATAGTGACGGTTAAAAAACGCTGTGTTTCTAGTGATTTTGCAATGAGTGACTCAAGGTAAGACATGTTGAAACTCGTTTATTTTTCCGAAGTTGTTTTGATTATTTTTAACAAATAACATAATATACTTAATTTTTTTTATATTTGTGATTATGTTTCACACTTCTCGATCAATCCAGGGGCGTTCTATTGAACGAGTCCTTTTAAAAGGACGGTAGGATTATATGCTACTATGCGTTTTTTTTTTGCAGGTATTGGAAAAAGCCACTAACCATGGCAGAGCTCTTAGAGGAATTGGAGAATGACTCTACGCCGGACATTCCTACAAGCATTATAATTTTTCCACCCGAAAGTGCCAACGAAAACTGCGATACCGATGAAGATTCTGGGGCCGAAGACGATGTAGTTCCGAATAATTTACCCGGAGTGCAACTAAGGGCCCCGGCGGAAATTGAATTTGACGTGGAAGGTGATGACGACTGGGACAGTGATGACGATCTACCACTGTCCACTTTTGTTGAAAGGCGACCTAAACTCAAAAAGACGTTTGACTATACTCTCAATGAAGATTTAGATTCTACGTTTATGCAATTGCAACCAGTTCAAACTGCACAAAGCAATCGTTCCCCTGGAAATATTTTCAAGCTGTTTTTTGATGAAAACTTGGTAGGAGAAATTGTCAATTTTACCAATATTTATGCTCAGCAAAAAAACCGCCCCGGTAACCTTACTGCAGACGAAATGTACTGCTTCATAGGGGTGTTACTTGTCAGTGGATATACAACTGTTCCAAGGCGACATATGTATTGGCAAAATTGCAACAATACCCAGAATAAACTTATATCAGCCGCTATTTCCAGAGATAGATTTCAATTCATAATGAGTAATCTTCATTGCAATGATAATACTTCTCTTACTAAAAATGACAAGTACTCTAAACTGCGTCCTCTTTTCAACAGCCTAAATGAAAAGTTTTTTGATTATGCCCCAGTTGAAGAGAATCACAGCTTTGATGAGGCTATGATACCGTATTTTGGGAGACATAGCTGTAAGCAATTTATCAGAGGCAAGCCTATAAGGTGGGGGTATAAATTTTGGGTAGGTACTCTACGCCTTGGATACATTGTTTATTTTGATCCCTACCAAGGTGCGTCGACAACAATTCCGGACAAATATAAACACATGGGTTTGGGAGCGTCACTTGTTCTCCAATATGCAGATGTTTTAGAGAAAATGCCTTACCAGCCCTTTCACTTATTTTTTGACAATTTTTTTACATCTTTGTCACTTCTAAAGGAGCTAAAATTGAGGAACATCAAGGCAACTGGTACTATACGTGAAAACCGGATCCCTCAATCTCCATTTAGCAATGCTGCAGTTCTGAAGAAGAATACACGAGGTACATTTGAATGGTGTGTTGCCGATAATGAAATCGCATTATGCAAATGGAATGACAACAGCGTTGTTACTTCAGCCACCAATGCGTGTTCGGTTTTGCCAGTAAATAAGGTCAAACGATTTTCACAGGCTGAAAAAAAGCATGTTTATATAGATCAGCCTCAATTGATCAAGAAATACAACGAAAATATGGGAGGTGACCAAAACATAAGCCAATATAGAGTTTCAATACGAGGTAAAAAGTGGTATTTTCCGTTATTTTCCCACTGTGTCGACATGGCCTCACAAAACTCGTGGCACCTCCATAGGAATGATGGTGGTACCCTTGACCAACTTCAGTTTAGGAGGGACCTGGGGACACAGCTGCTCGAAATGTACAGGAAAATAACTAAGAAAGGACCTTCGAAATTGCCAAAAACCGCGCTCCAATTCTCACGTTACGATAGACTAGATCATTTAGTTACATATCACGAGAGTCAGCGAGAATGTGCTGTGTGCCACAAAAAAGCAAATTTTGTGTGCCAAAAATGTGACGTTGGTCTTCACCCAAAAAACTGTTTTGTGGCCTATCATACTAATTAGTTTTTAAAAGTTTTTGTATTTTGCTAAGCATTTTGTGAGATATAATATAAACATATTTTTGAATCTTTATTTATTTTTCTAATAGTAGCCCTTTATCCTACCGTCCTTTTAAAAGGACCGCTGTTTTTTCCAAAACTGCAAATCGAAAATTTTTTCTATGATTTTTTCTCGACTTATGGGACCTTCTATTAACAGTTTTTAAGAAAGAAATATACAAAATCGGAAAAAAATTGTTTCAGGGTCAGATGGGTTTTAACAATTACAGAATGTACAAATATTGAAACAGCAACTCGTGAGCATCAAAATGCAAATCTTAGTACAATTATCGGGCAGGAAGAGTCACAGAATCTGAATTCTTGACGTATCTTTATCTATAAGAATTCATTACAATACTTCTTGGATTTTGTTTCTTCTGCAAAAGATTCTGAAAATGGTTTGATTATGAAATGCAGAACTGCCTCTTTGGACTACACCAAAATCATCAGTGAATTTTGTTTCTCTTCATCAGACACAGAAGATATATCTATTGAGTTTGCCTCTCTTTTATAAGGGGTTCTTCTCCAGAGAGGTTCGTACCCTTGGGATTTGCTAGATTTGATTCCAAAACTCTATAGGGTTCAGCTTTCTTATTAGTTATTTTTTTTATGTCAACGTAACTTCCTCCTGTGTTCTTGTTATGTCGTCTATAGAAAATAACAGGTACAAGAGAATAAACCTCCCCCAAACCTGCTGTACAATAACAATGAGCACTAGTATATTGCCATCTTCAAGACATATTATCCATGGTGTTAATAATTTATCGTTCAGTCTTTGAAAATGCACCATTGAAAAATAAGTCATCAGTATTTTTATAGTATTCACCCTTTCAATGACTAGAGTATGCGAATTCATCTGCTTCACATAGGTTTTTTTCATCCACCCACACATTGCTATATTTTGAGCTTCTGAGCTTTTATATGCTTTCATTTCATTAATTGTGAAGACACACTTCGTTTCCACTAAAAAATTGACAGTATCATTTTTAGGAAAAGTGAAATATCTGCTGGTAATTTTTCAGCTTCTCAATGAGATTACTGCCGATTACTGACATTTTATCTTAAAACCGTTTTTGATGAACATATCTGAACTTGGAAGATATGTTGTGGAGTCCATTATTTTCAAATTTGAAAATAACGACAGAAACAAAAAAAAACTCGCTCAGATGATGACACCGTGTGTCGAAACAATTGTAAGCACGTTACAAGTATATATTTTTTGTGTAAATTGGAAGATTTTATTTCCTCTTTATTTATCATTCATGATGAATTTACACATATTAAATGCCACCACGATAGAACAAAAAAAAACACTTCAGAAACAGTAAAATAACGGCAGAAACAGAAAAAAACACTGCGGAAACTGTTTATTTACAAGAGCAAACAGAGAAGTGAGGTTCTTTCTTCCCCTTATGAGGTTATTTTACCTCCAGAGTTGTCAATTGTGCACTGAACCAATTGAAATCCAAAAAAACAAGATAATTCTGAGGTAAAAATTGAAATTTTCAGTGATTATTTTGCCAATACGGCAGAAAATGTGATAGATAGATTGATAGTTTATTGAGCGTATTATGTAAAATTGGATATTCGTTAGAGATCATACTCAAACGACCGTTTTATCCAGAACGAATTCAGGTTTTTTTTATACGTAATAAAAGACCGTGCAGATATGAAATTTTTTCTTTTCGATTGATACGGCCGGATTTGGTTCATCTAGAAGTAGTTTTGTAAGTGGTCAAAAGGTTTCTATAAATACTATTCGAATTGTTACAGACAATCTTCAAGCTGACAATATTATCGTTACTTGCAATATGGATCATTTTAAAAAATGATCTGTTGCTGAGAGAATGCTCTGAATCCATAATTTTCGTGGAATTGAAATCGAAACGCGATGGTCGACCTGAAAATGATGGAAACTCAGTGCTGTTTTGCTATTTCTTAGATCAGAATCATGATGATGTAGCTTTAACCTTTGGTTTGAGTACTGTTCAGTTTTCCAATGTACACTTAGTCACAGTCTCCACAAGGTATTTGATAAAATACTTAAAAATGTATCAGACCGGCAATGGTCTTGTGTGGAATTTCTGCAGATACTGTCCAGGCACTAAATGTATTTTGAAACCAAATCAACTACTAAGAAAATATCAATGGAAACTTTCACGTCTAATATTTATTAATGTACAATTCATTACGAACTATATATACATGAATTTCAGCCATTCAGTGAATTTAAGAAATAAAATGAAAACAATCTAATTGGGTGATCGGCCTGCACTATCGCGGCCTCGATTTTGTTCGCCACATTTTCCACAACCACCACCAAATCCACCTCGCCCTCCTGCTCTGCCGCCTCCACGTCCGCCAAAACCGCCACCCCCACGTCCCCCAGAACCACCATCTTCACCGCGTCTTCCACTATCATTATCACGATCTGTACGGGTACCGCTTCGTACATCATCGTCGTTGCTGCCTCCAGTTCCCTCTGGTCTGTCCTCATTACATTTGGTGCACTGGTTTTTTCCGGAAGAGTTTGCAGTGCTACAACTAGGATTTGGGCATTCCCTGTCCTCATCCCCATCCTCACGATATCTACCGCCAGCTCCGCCTCTGCCACCTCCACTAGAACCTGCACCACCTCCATAACCAGCTCTTTGGTTTGAGTCTCTTCCTCCCCCGCTTCTCCCATCCTGACTACGTCTGTATCCTCCGCCACTACCACCATGAGTTCCACTTCTTCCACCTCCCCCACCACCTCTCCCACCACCTTTTCCACCATATCCGCCACCTCCACATGGATAGCCACCTTGACCTCCTCCATAACTACCACTTTGCCTACTTTCACCACCACTCCTGCCTTGGTAACTGTCTCTTTGGTATGGTTCTCTTGACGCATCGCTTCTTCTATCTGTGCTACCTCCATATCCTGCGCCACCACCAACACCGTACCTTCCACCACCACCCCCATATCCTCTGCCATCACCTCTGTATCTCCCGCCTCCTCCTTCATATCCACCAATGCTACCTCCATAACCGTGGGCTCGGCCACCTCCACCACCATATCCTGCACCTCTAGATTGGTAACCACCTTGACCAATTGCGTAACCACCACTTTGCTGGCTTCTTTGAGTTTCACCCTGTGGGGCACCTTCAGTTTCATATACAGTAGCAGCATCGGAACTATAGCTATGGTGTGAAGTTGCTAATGAACGCTGGAAATTACCTGTTCCAGCAGAGTGGCCACCAACGCCATGGCTATCACTCATTGTTGAATAAATCTCATTCGCATATTTAACTTCGACTAGCGGAACAAATAATATGTCAGTTACCAACTGTATGATATTTTGTTATTTGATGAAAGCTTTAATTATCTTCACAACAAATTTTCAAGATATCCTATTTCTTTCTTGGACTTGTAAATAACCTGTCAACCGAGACAGAGGTGACAGATCGATTACTGATCCTCAATTTTACATAGTATTGAAACTTCAAAATCTCATATAATTTTTTCAAATGACACACTCCTTCTATCCACTGGAACCCAGCTAACATGTTTGAAGGAGTTCAAATATCTGGGCATTTTATTTGATAAAAAACTTACATGGAATAGTTGCAAACTTCTTTTCTCCAAATAAAAAGGAGCTTTTCGTCGGTAGGCACTATGGGTTCGTTTATACTTTATAACAGAATCATATCATTGAACAGTAACAGAATGGCCACAAAAATAACTGGGGGCGCCACAGCAACTTTTAATATGTCTATGTAAAAGAGTACTTACTTGGGAAGTTGAGCAACCGAATAACGACAACTAGATGCTATACCAAAACTATAAGATACTTTATTTACCATACGATGTTGTCAAGTTGGAGAGTGTTAATCAATAAATAAATAAAACATAAATAAACACACAAACATTTAGGAATGAATAAATTTTCACTGGTCAGATTAACAGTTTCCAAAAAGAAGACTGTGATTCTAATAATATTCGATATCTGTTGAATCTGAGGTTAAAAGTGTAAGATTTTATCAGAAAATCAATTTTTTTGGCAACCATCCGGGAAGTGACACTTTTTCTTTGGGAAAGAATTTTCTAGAATTTTCTAGAATTTTAATACAAATATTAATATAAATAAGAATTAGAATGTTTCTGTTGGTACCTATCTTCTGTTCGAATTTCAATATATAATACAAGTAAGAACTGTAATGTTCGAAATATTAAAATTTGGAATCGTTTCATCCGGTTCACAGATGGGTGAAGGTCGACCTCTCTTCGTCTCTTAGACTAAATGCGTCTCATTGATTTGTTATTCTACATGGTTGCCGAAAAAATAGTGTACACAACACGTCCGAAAACAGTTTTTTTGGACTCGCAGACTTCCAGGACTCGCTAACGCTCGTCCTAGAATTTGGTCAACTCGTCCATAAAACAGTATTTTCCGGACTTGTCACGTAAATTACTATTTTCAGCGCATAGTACTATGTTGTGGTTTACAGATCGTGTTGAAAGATATAAAGTTCAACCGGAGATAATATAAATATTGAATAATAATAAATACTTAAAATTGAAATGGTAGGATTTTATCCTATATGAAAAATAGTAAGTGGAACCTGTTCCTCTTGTGACACCAACGTGAAGATTTTGGACTTGATCCTAGCCCAACCAGGACTGAAGTGATAAGGGATTCTACGACGATTTTCTACGGATAAAGCTTAATCATATTTGACAGCAGTTCATCAGCTCATCAGGCGAAACCAGGCATTCTATACTTCAGGCAATTTGAGCTATTATACTGGAGCCATAATACCATAAATATCCTCAACAGGAAGAAGTGGGGCTTAACCAAAGCTTGGGAGATACCCAAACAGGCAAGGAAACGTGACAATTCCCTGGGTACAACAACAACCATATAAATGTTTTTTTAGTAAATAGCTGTTCTAAACAGTCGTAAGCATGAAAACGATGATAGGAAAGGTTGGAAAACTCACCTTCTGTGAAGTGTTTTATCTAGAAAAAATGTCGGCCTGGTACAAAGTTTTCAAACGCCAAATTGTCCAAGATAGGCATCTATCAAAAGCCAGGACTTTGGAGTTGATGGTGAGATAGTAGAATGGACTATCCACGAAGAATCACTTTACAAATTCAGGATTCGTCAGCCGAACAAAACCAGGAACCCCTCAATGGCTAGACACCAATAGCTTCCACCAATTCTACTGTCAGACTCTCGTCTCTCAGTCAGAAACGAAATCCACCTTGAAGATTTTTTCATCCAGGAAGTTATGTTACCAACATTAGATATTTCGATATTTGCATGTTCCATGCTTAACCGAGCAATCTGACCAGATTAAAAATAATGATGTGAATGGTTATCTCTGAGCAGACACCCCAAAAGCTAAGTTGCCTACACTGATATTTTAAAATATGAAACAGCTGACAGCTGACAGTTGAAATATCATCGGATAGCTGACAAATAAAAGTAAACACGAAAGTTTATTTTGCACCAGTACCAAATTACACACACCAACAATTTAACTCGCCAACTCAAAATTTTGTGAGACCACGAAACCACATACAATCCAGTACCAGATGACCAAAATCAATTATTTCCAATAAGCCCAATCAATATTCAGCTTTAACAAAATCATTTCCAAATGTTCCTAACAAACCAGGAGGTTTTCGGAGCCCCAAAAAACGTGTGAAAACCATATCCAAATACAATAATAACTTTCCAAAACCTACTCCTATGAGTACAACATTCCGCCAAGCTACAATTAATTCAAAACCCAATCAATCGAACCAAAGATGGTATACAGAACAACTTAATTATACCGAACAATTCGAAATATCCCCTAACCTAAAATATACCGATTATTATTCTCAACAAGAAAGTGTTGAATACGATCCAGAGAAGAATTTCGAGTTCGCGGAAACGCCTACTGCGAGGATTTCTCAGTCGGACAGCCGTTCGAATTTCAAAATGTAATTCAATACTATGGCACATTCAATGGAAGGCAACTACCATATAACTTATTGACACTGGATCTACTAAATCATCTATACTTCCCGAAATTGTTGATAAATATTATATAAATTTTAAAGCTAAAGATCCGTTTATTGTTTTAACAACATTTTCTTCTTCTCGACACGATTTTTCGGTAACTATACCCGCGTTCGCAGAATTCAATGATAACAGATATCTGAATTTCTATGTTTACAAGTTCCATAGCGTGTTCGATGGACTTCGAAGAATGAATACTACCACAACGTTTGAATAGATTTTGCTAAATTGCAATTAGTAACCAAAAACGCCAGAATCCCAATGGAATATTTCCGTGCCGTGCCTAAGACATATTTTGAAAGGAATTTGCCTGGTAATACAGTTTCCAAAATGAAAATTCCCGTAACTATTAAATCTGGAGAAATTATAGTTCCCCAGCAAATTTTCCATAATTTTAGAATACCCGAAACTTTAACCATATCAACAGACGGTTGGGCAATTGTTGAAGTTTCTAACAATTATATTTATGATTCCAACATTACTTTGCTAAACCGGATTAAATCAATATCTATCAGGAATGACAACTTCGAATATTTCAACATGAATTTTGTTGACTTTTCCGAAGCCAATAATCAATTCGACATCGGTGAACTGATGAAGACCGACCATTTGAATAGCAAGGCAAAATCAGAAACAGTCGAAGTATGCAAAAAATACCCTCATAAATTTCACCTGGAGCTCAACACACTCGACGCCAACACCGATGTCCTCTCACAAATACCCATCACCGAAATTGATACTAATGGAAAAGTAAAACCCTCCTTGACTTTGATTAATTACGACTCGGAGGAAGAAAATGAATCCAGATCAGAAAATTTCGATGAATCACCAAATTTTGACGACACTAATACCGAAATCGACAAAGACATTGAAACTTACGAAATTAATGACAAAGAAACCGTCCACACTAGTCTGTGAAGTTTCTATTTCAGAAACGCCAATTAACAACTTTCAGAACCAGTTATATTTGAAGATGGTACATTCGCCAACAGTCCCAAAAATAAAACGAATAATCGAAAATAAAACTAGAATAGAAATTCAAATTTCCCTGAATAATTTTGAGAAAGATATCATAAATATCTTCAAAGAATTTGTTACAAGAAAAATGTTCGCAGTTAATTTGGACAGACGAGAATATATTCCTCGATTTTGCGAATTCCTGAGTAACACATTCAAAAACTCCGCATTCAAAGTATTCTTTTAATAACGTCTCGGAGGACGTGAAATCAGCTGACGAAAAGCTGTACAAAAAGTCGTAAAAATCAGCAATCAATTCTAAACTATTCAAAAAAACAATCCATAATAAACACAAACTTTTTGACGAAGAACTCAAAACCATTCAAAACTATATTTTATTTCAACTTAACCAGGCTAAAAGAAAATTCAGTTTTCACCACTCCACTAAATAAATTAAAAGGAACCTCATTGATGGCCTTGGAAGTATTTTCAAAGGCATTTCAGGTAAACTTGATACGATAGTGCCATAGAGAGTCAAAATGAAAATCAGAAAAGCATGGTAGTGAATCTGAACAAGCAAATTTCTTTGAATAGCATGATAATCGATAATTACAATAAATCTCTATCTATGATTGAATAAAATGAAATATAAATTGCCGACAAAATCAACAAACTCAATTCAGAATTAATGAAATTGATGTTCGATTTCAACGGCTATCTCACAGCCACGAATGCCTTAGATCAAATCAGTGCAGGAAATGATAAGCAATTTGGAAAACGCTGTGTAACTTTTGCTAGATTAAAAAAAATTCACAACAGTATGATGCAAATCGAAGATTTTGAATACATTAAAAAAGTCCTATCGAAAAGTTACCCATCTGAAGTCACTTCTCATCGTTGTATAAATACTATGAAATACTAAAAGTAGAATCATATTGTTCAGATGATAGAATTGTCTTCATAATACACTTCCCTATCACTCTACCTGAAATATACACTTATTTCCATCTATACTCAGTACCTACCAAAAACAATACCATTCTTGTTCCATCCAAACCCTTTCTGGCCATGGGAAGTGAATTCTTCAAGTACGAGGACAGAAAATGCAAAAATACACACCCAACGTATTTTTGCGAAGATGTTCATCAACTCCAGCCGTTTAACCAGAACGATTGTATCTTTCGACTCCTTCAACTGGAAGCCGACGATCTGTCAACATGTGAACCAGTCCGAATTAGGATTGATCACGAAATCGTTCAGCAAATCAATAATGGCCACTATATGTTTTCCTCTATGAAACGAAGGTCAAGGTCCACTGTCAGAAAACGGACGCAGCCACCCTCAAAGGTACACATTCGCCAACACAGATGACATCATTCCTGACAAGCTACTACTACTACCACAGGTCAAGACCCCTAGAGCAAGCTTGAGCCACCTACAAGAACTCAACCTCCACGATATACCCCTGGACCAAGTAAATAAGATACAGAGAGAACAGGAGAAAATTCAACAAATCACGTTGAAAATTTAACCCCAAGATTCCCTAATAGCACACCATGTCCCAGGGACGTCCCTATTTGGTACAAATCATGTCCGAATGTCCGGGACTTAAAATCATTGTCCTTGGGACGTCAGATTCAGTGCATTTTCATGAATTTCCCAAAAAGGAATTCCTATGGATGTCCCAATGATATCCCAATTGGTACATCGTATAAAACGTCTCTGCGAGGACGTCTTTGAGATGTTCTGGATCGGATATATTTTGTAATGTTTTCTAGGATATCCATCGGACGTCCTTGTTAGTAAGTATTCTGGCATGTCTTTGAAAGGACGTCCCATGGTTGTTCTGGTACGGGACATTCAGGAACATCCCGCATGAATGAATATTGGACGTCCCAATTGGTTTATCTTAGAATATCTCCCTGCGAGGACTTCCTTGGGATGTCCTGGTTCGGATATACTTTGTAGAATTTTCTAGGATATCCAATGGATGTCCTGGTTGGCATGTATTTGGCATGTCTTCGAAAGGACTTCCTATGGTTGTCCTGGTATGAGGACGTTCTGAAAGGTCCTTGATGGATGTGCGAGGACTTCCTTGGGATCTCCTGAATTGAAAATAATTCGTAATGTTTTCTAGGTGCATCCATCCAAAGATGAAGGATGGATGATCATAAAATAATCAGGCTTCCATGTGTGCCCAGTACCCATGTATACATCCCAGCTAGTAGTTTTACAGGAGAAGTATAAAATGGATCGCATATTTACAATAGGGCCAAACACTATAGCGAAATAAAACCCTTTTCACTATAACAATAAGGTCATCAGGAGCCAAGGAGACTAAAATTTAACAAGGAGAGTTTAGTCCCCATAAGACAATGGGAAAGAGATGAAAGAACATTTGTGACGAAATGTAACGTAGTTGGACGTGTCATGGCCGCCGTTCTCTATAGACAGTGACGGACTAGCTCTTGGTATATGAGAGTAACTGCTGACAGTTTTGTTGCTTGGTTCGAGTTCTACTCTGTACCCATATCCAAGTACGTCACTATGACGCGTTGATACTACAAGATTCTGATTGGCTAGAGCTTATCAAACCCTCCTTATTAGTTTAGTCTCTTTGATCGGGAGCCATATTCTCGAGTTTGTGCGTATGCCAATACAACAATGAAAATGAAAAATGTATGTTTGTCTCTCTTGTTCGTATACGAATTGAAACCGAACAATTCCTATATGTATGGGTTCCGTGCATAAAGTTGTTTTCTGTGTTTTGTGTTCTGTGTTCAAGTGAAGTGTTGACGAATCGACAGACAATTGTTGAGTATTTACCAGCTATGGCGGCTTTTCTATCATCTTTCGTGATTAGTTAGGTCATTCAGTATAGTTATATCAATAAACAAAAATAAAAGTTTTGTTCTACTATTCAATAGTTTTTACTAACCTATGCAACACTGTTTTGAAAAAGATGTTTCCGTAAGTAGAGTTCTGTGTATCCTTTAAAAATGTACAAACGAAAACGAAATATATCAAAACGCCAGCACAATAGAATCGCTAAACGATTGTCAGAAACTTTAAATAGAGAAGTCTCGACTGATTCAGATGTATCTGATGTATGCAAAACCGAATTGAATGACTCTGAGAGAGTGCTGAGCTCACCTAGTAAGTACATATGGTTCCATCCAAATTGGTATCTTCAGTAATCCACAACAATACGAACAAACGAACAAACACATCTGATAATTCTGCACATCCTAAGGACGTCCCCGATGTACTTTCGATACAGGGTCGTCCAATAAACATCCCAGGTGGATGTCGATTGAATATCCTTATAGAACGTCCAATTTTGGTGAGAAGTCGAAACATTGGTACTTCTCTCGGATGTCCAATGGACGTCCGCGGTACCAATACTGCACGTCCTAAGGACGTCCCAGATGTAATTCGGGGGCGTCCAATTAACATCCCAGGTGGATGTCCACGTGATATCCTTATAGAACGTCCAATTTTGGTGAGAAGTCGAGACATTGGTGCTTCCCACGGATATTCAGTGGACGTCCGCGGTACCAAATCTGCACGTCCTAAGGACGTCCCGAACGTCCTGAGAGGATGTCCTATGGATTACCATCGGACTTCATGGTGCTATTAGGGTTCTTCATTCAAATGAACTATACCACTTTATATTGCCTTATTCATGTTGGCAATATATTGGCTGACGATGATCGTCAGAACCAGATGTGTATCTCCAAGAGAAGACCAATAGACCAACCCCTGGCCGTACTACGTTCTACCAATACAACCATAACCATGCAGCCAAAGGAAAAGAGATCCCAACCCCTTCGGCTTCCCACAAGTACCAGATGTCTATCTCCAAGAGAAGACCAACCCCTGGCCGTACTATCTTCTACCAGTACAACCATAACCATGTAGCCAAAGGAAAAGAGATCCCAGCCCCTTCGGCTTCCCACAAGTACCATATGTCTATCTCCAAGAGAAGACCAACCCCTGGCCGTACTACCTTCTACCAGTACAACCATAACCATGCAGCCAAAGGAAAAGAGATCCCAACCCCTTCGGCTGCCACAAGTACCACTGATATCGACGAGGACGAATAGCCGATTCATCCATCCCCGTATGATGAGGGAGGAATTATATAAGGACTTCTCCAACAGCCCTCGTAAATGATAACACCATTATATTTCCTACTCTTGAAGATGATAAAGTTTCCGGTACTTTTAGAACAACACTCGTAAACAGGGCGAAAGTGAAGATATAAAACTGTTAACAGGAGTTTTTCCAAAGTTTAATTACTTTTCAAAACAGTATGCTATCTTTTACGAATTTCGCTGGAGTATGGGATATTATCTCGAAGTTTATGTGGACATTCTGGTGTCCCATGCAATGATTTGCATATTGTCCTGACGAGATCAGCGGGTGCAAAACAACTCTACGGTGTTAATGGAGATGAGTATATGCAAATAATGTTTTTATGATGTTATGCTGGTTTTGGAGACTCACAACGGGTAAACAAGGGACGAGAGCTATTTATTTCCAAGCGAGTCCATTAAGTCCCTGCTTATGAGTAGGTGGTTTGCTTGATTTAGGTTCATTGCAGAGTACACATATTTATGACGACAACGTGACAAAGCTTGCATAACATTTCATAATAACCTATTGTTGCCACACATATGAAATAGTTGAATTAGACCAAAGTTCCATATACAATATGCGCGTCTAGTGAGGAATCATGCTTTCTCTGGACGGCGAAACGCATCCCAACCAAATGTTGTATACATCCATGTTCACTCATTTTTAATAACAAAACACAAAAAATTTATTTTTATGACAGCATCAACCTCATAATGAATGATAATAAGCTGAAAATTTGTATAAACCTTTTTGTTTTACCAGTCCAAAAGTTGTCTCAAAAGCTTCAAAAATCAGTTTATGTTGTAGAACATAAAATTCTCTACAACTCTCATTTCGAACAACTTTGTATACGCTAAATCGTTTTTGAGATAGGACACAATACAGGATCTTAATGTGGAAGTATTCTATCAATGCATTTAACAGACTATTTTGCCTGTTCAATATGGTTTTCGTATATGCTATAGTTGTAACAAAGCTTGACTAAATATTATTGCTTCAATGGATAGAGGTTGAATTTCAATACAGCATTTGACACTATTAACTTTAAATTACTGCTTAATATTTTGCACCATATAGGTTTTTCAGAAACGGCTGTTGGTCATATACAAAATTATCTAGACAATCGTAACATTGTGTGCGAATTGAATAAAATCAGTACGAATATATGACCTCAAGGTTCAATCTTGGGTCCATTACTTTCTTCTATACATACCATCAACTCAATATAATTCTTAGCGTATTGTAAGATTTATGTCTATGCTGGTGATACCCAGATGTATTACACTTTTCCCCCGCAGTCAGCAGATAATGCCTGTCATATTATTGATAGGGAACTAGGGACTTCTAGTAATGTAGCTTATACTCATTGTTCACTTGTGAGTTGTGCTGGATCTGATATAATATAATTTGGTGCTATATTCAATCGGACTAGATTTCAACTTAAAGAAGCTGAAAATCTAGGCATTAGGACCTAAGATTGAAAAAATATGTAAGTCGACTGATTCGTCGTACATCAGTTCACTGAATTTAGTACCTCGTAACATCAAAATAAAACTGTGTGAAGCAGTAGTTTTATCCCATTTTAACCCATTTGCTCATGGTGTCCTAGATATAGGACACGGATTTCTCGATTTTTTTTGTGATCAAATAACTGTTTTTAGCTATTTTAGTTAACAGAGTTTTATTCGTTGATGTTTTAGTTGCCAATTGTGATTTTTCCAGCCATCTATTGGTTAGTAGAGGAATTATATTGGAATTGTCCGCTGACAGAGATGAAAGATTTCAATCATCTGATTCAGCTGTTTGTTTCATGGAATCTGTCAAGTGTTCAGCGTGGTTTTAGTTTGGTTAAAGAAATGTGTGAACACACGAGTTTGTTCTGCTCTCCTGATATTAATTTAAACAATTTCCGTGCCATTTGTGAGTTTCTAACATTTGTACAGGTGTGCTAAATTAAGGACATTGTGATTACGTCTATTGTCCAAATATTTAACAACCGTATAAGTACAAAAGTAAAAAACAAAAAGTGAAGAATGTCTGATTGAAACCCCTTTGTTCATGGTTCTGCACAGGTCTGATCCGATTTATTCGTTGTTATTTCAGTTGCCAACTGTCCTTCCTCTATCGGTTAGTTGAGGAATTTTGATGAAAAATGTCGGTTGACGAGAATAGAAGAATCCTATCATCTGATTTATCAGTTTGGTGTATGCCATTTTGCTACTTCTCAGTATGGATTTGTTTTACGTAGGTACCTGATGAAAAAAAAATATTTTCATTATTTTGAACGTAAATATCGGTGTTATAAATTTAGTATATTCTGAGCATACATACTGACATAAACTCACTTCATTCCATTATGTTTTTTTGTTATTTTTACAGTATCATTGAATGGCATGGTTAAAATAAGAAGGGCCTCAAGTAACCAGAAGCTATTATCAATAATAGACAACAATTTTACTCTCGGGTGGAGGCACTAATTTGGAGTACTCTGTAGGTAAGCTTTATGAGTACTAAATGGATTCAGGATGCTTGTTTACTAATTTGGATATAGGTTCAGAGGAAGAACAAGAAAACGGTGAGTTTCATTCGCACACAAACTTACCAGAATCAGTCGAATAGACTGCGATTGATGCATATAAAAAAACTTGAAATATCACACGTTTTTACAGGTATTTCATTTTGTTTGAAAATTTTCTACTGAATGTCACTAGCTTGTTTTTTGCAAAAATTTGTGTTGTTTCTTTATCATTTTCTATATATCGTTTGCTCATGATAAACAAAATTCAGCACAACCCATATCACAAAAATTGACTGGCATAAAAATTGCTGTTTGGCTAATTGTCAAGTCTGCAGAAATAGAAAAAGTTTTCCCAATGTGCCTATTATGGAACAATTACCGATTTATTGAGTTGAACATACTATAAGACCATTTATAAATTCTGGTGTGCATTACTTTGAACCATAGAAGTAAGGGTAAAACGTTCCTGTGAGAAACCATATATGGTGTTATATTTACATAATAATAATAATAATAATAATAGTCTTTATTGGAAAACAAAAAGATAGTTTGACCAAAAGGCGAAGTTCAAATCTGAAGTGCAAAACACAGCAGCTTTGTTCTTCCACTTAACCCCCAATGATGTGATGTGTACAAATTGAAATATCTCACGATTTGAGTACTGACAGATACATCCATGTATTCATGCAATTTTGTTGTAGGAGAGGTTTTCCAGAAGAAAATTTCAGTGATAATGGACGCAATTTGAAAGGTTCTGAAAGAGAATTTCCTGAAAATTTACAGAAATTGAACAAAATGAAATTCAGAAATATTGCGCAGTAAAAAATACAAGATGGACTTTCAACCCTCCATTAGCTCCACACATGGAAGGTGCGTGGGAGCGATTTAATCAAAAAACATCTCATAGCAGTATCGAACAGAAGATACCCTCAAGAATATGTACTAAGAACAGCCTTCGTTGAAATTGAAAGTATTTTGAATTCAAGACCACTGACTCACGTATCGACTGATCCCAACGATCCCTAAGCGTTAACCCCAAGTAATTTTTTGATAGGCCCTTAGTAAGATGCGTTATCATGTTTTAAAATTGAGGATACAAATCTTGATCTCCTATCAAAATGGAAGGCAGCTTAGAAGATATATATTCTGGCAACGATGGTCCCCTGAATATACTCATACTTTTACCAATCGAACGAAACAAATGGCACAAAGAACAGAACTCCTTCAAGTTAGAAGATATTGTACTGAAACTGTTGGTTCAGAAGTATCCTAAAGCCTGTTGTTCAATCTGAGGTAATTCTAAAATTAAATAATCTTGGTTTCGTTGCTAGGCTAGGTCGATTGGCTACGATCTATTACCTAAACCAAGATCAGTTAATCTGTCGATCATCTACGAATCCTTAATCCCTTAATTTGTATCCATCAAAAGTTGGAAAAGTCCGAGTTGTTGACGTTGTTAGAGCAAAGAAGACCATTTTCCAAGATTATGTATTCTACCAATCAAAACAACCGAAGAAGAGTAAGTTATAATAGAAACAATTACTGGGGAGAAATGTTGTTGTTTGTCTGAATCGTTATGCAGTTTTCATTACTAAATGGTTTATGCTGAAGTATTTAACGTATATTGATTGCCAAATAATCTAGATTTTGAAACTTTATAGTACACTTGTAGAAGAAGTGATGGAATAGACTAATTTTGGTTATGATATTTAATCAAAATAAGCAACAATGACGACAAAATGAAAGTTCTTTTAGGCAACATAATAACAGTTCAGTACTTAGTGTTTCCTCTCCTAGCTCTAACGATAGCATGCATCCTCCTGGGCATATTCCTCAAAATGCCTTTCATGTTTTCTTGTGGAATTCGATTCCATTCTTCCTGTGCAGTAATTCTTAATTCTGCAATTGAGTTAGAAGCTGGATTTCGTGCTCGTATATGTCTTTTTAGGATGTCCCAAATATGATCTATGGGATTTGCGTCATGACTGTTTGATGGCCACTCCACTGCCTCAAGTCCAACAACTTCAAGATACTGGGTGACTGTTCTTGCAGCATGTGCAAGAGCATTCTCATGCATTAGCGCGAATGTCGTGACCAATGAAGCCGTCGTAAGGTGAAACATGCTTTTCAATGATGATGCTTATGTACATTCATTCTTAAATCCACCTCTATAAGCTTGGTGTGACTCTCTCAGCTAATGCCACCCCACAACATAATGGAATCACCACCAAAGCTATAACGTTATGTTCAAGATTACATTCTGCGAAACGTTCTCCAGATCTTCTGTATACTCGACCACGTCAATCTGGTTTCCATAACTGCATTCTTGTTTCATCTGTGAAAGGAATTTTTCCCCACTGATGTTCATTCCAGTTGACAAGGGCTATGGCAAATTGTAGCCGTCTAGATTTGTGACGTGGAAGAAGCCTATAGAAACTCTCGCAGGGCGTTTTGGATTTGAACGATTTCGCAAAGTTTGAATTTTCAAATATTGGTCATCTTTTGGCGTTGTACATCTCTTATGTATTTGATCAGGCTGTTCACAATACGAAAAACAGTCGATTGATGGATATGCAATCTTCGCGCAATATCTTCTTGTCTGCATCCCTCGTTGACTAAAGTAACAATTTTAACACAAACTAATTCGCACAAATGCGGCATCTCACTAAGAAAACTACAGAGTCAAGACATAAAGTACTCGAAATGTCTCTCTGACAATAATAAACAATGCAATAGACATTGAAAGTTGCAAAGGCACACTATTCAAAGTTTGTAATTCGTACCAATATTATTTTACTTATTCAGCTATAGCGACTATGTCCAACCATTCTTTCATCTATATTGAATGGAAAGGACCCCGCACAATAGAATAGGAAATTGGCCCACAGTGGGATCTGCCTGAAATTTACTTATGTTATTGGTATTGAATTTCTGATCAAATGTTCTCATGGGCCAAATCCTCTAAGACCAATGATTTAGCTTTCAGGGCCTTATTTAGTATAGGTGCCAAGTAAATAATGACACCTTTTTCTCGAGTACATAATTTTTTATTCTTTATTATAATTTAATTAAATAAGATAAATTGCAAAATATCATTATTTGTCGTTTAGTGTCGTTTAGCACACGTCTTCTGTAAAACATATTTTGTTCTACAGGACCGTTTTTAGTAAAACTGCATTTGCCAAGTGATCTACAAAAAACTAAATCAAATTGATGTTGTTATAACTTTCTCATTTCTTGATCTATGTCAGTAGTTGATAGCTCGTTTGATGTATGAATATAGCTTTCTTTGTGTATATACATAACAATAGTGGTCGCCCAAGGAGACTAAACGTTATTTGACTAGGAGAGTCTAATCCCCATAAGACAATGGGGGCACTAATAGAAAGTGAAAGAACATTTGTGACGTAGTTGGACATGTCATGGCCGCCATTCTCCATAGACAGTGACGGACCAGCTCTTGGTATATGATAGTTACATGTGACAGTTTTGTTTCTTGGTTCGAGTTCGACTCTCTACTTATGTCCAAGTACGTCACTATCACGCGTCGATGCTGCAAGATTCTGATTGGCTGGAGCTTATTAAACCCTCCTATTAGTTTACCTTCTTTGGTGGTCGCCTACTCAATATCCAAGATGGCTGGCCTAACCTATAAACCTTATGTAGGACTAATATCTTGTAGCATTTTGAGAAAGATAATTACAGGAAAAAATAAGAACTACAACGTTTTGATTTCTGAAATCGGCCATTTACTTTTTGAATTATCTAGCTCTATAATATAAATATAACTCTACTGTCTTATTAAAACTATATCTAATCCATAACTATTAAAGTTGATACCAATATTTCCAGGGTGGTGGAAGAGAATAAAAAAGTTGAGCACTTATTATCATAATAATAATCGAACACTTGCAGCTGTTAGAGTATTGCATCTAGCACTAATATGTCGAGAAGTAGATGGGATAATTCACATTTTGATTATAGTGGGCAAATCCCAAATACCACAATATGCTACAAATATGAGAACATGTTACTGGTGTCCTTGTCCCTGATTAGCAACTGCAGTAGTATGCTATTACCAATACATTTACTTCATTATTCTCGTTAGGCTGGTTTTCATGAATAGTTTATTGCATAATTACTTGATATTTTTCTCTCCTTCTAGATCAAGAATACACTCTAAGTCTAATAAATCCTGGTTCATTAATTTGTATTTTTATTGTTATTACACCTTATGCAATTACTACTCTAAGATCAGATAGTAGAGTTATATTTAAATAACAAAGTTATTGTTACTATCTTTCTCAAAAAGCGGTCATCTTGGATGTTAAGATGGCGACTACTTTTGTTATATACACAAAGAAAGCTACATTCATCTATCAACCGAGCTATTAACCACTGACAGATCAAGAAATGAGAAAGTTATAACGAATTCCATCTAATTCAGTTTTTTGTGGATCACTTGGCAAATACAGTTTTACTAAATACGGACCTGTAGGACAAAATGTGTTTCACATAGGACTAAAATACAAATGCTGAGGTTTTGCAATATTCCTTATTTGATTAAATTTCAATAGGAAATGAAAAAATTATGAACATGAGAAAAATGTGTCATTGTTTGATAAATAAAGAGGAAATAAAATATTCCAATTTACACAAAAAAATATATACTGTAACGTGCTTACAATTGTTTCGACACACGGTGTCATCATCTGAGCGAGTGTCGAAACAATTGTAAGCACGTTACAAGTATATATTTTTTGTGTAAATTGGAATATTTTATTTCCTCTTTATTTATCATTCATGATGAATTTACACATATTAAATGCCACCACGATAGAACGTGTCATTGTTTATTTGGCACCTATACTAAATACGGACCTGGGAGCTAAATCATTGGTCTTAGAGGATTGGGTCCATGAGAACATTTGATCAGAAACTCAATAATAATAACATATTCAAATATCAGGAAAATCCCACAGTGGGCCATTTTCCTATGCTATTGTGCGTGGTCCTTTACGTAAAATACTTTGGCCCTTGAACATTCATGAAGGTTATTCACCATGTTTTCCATTGTTTTTTGTACTATGGTCCAGAATCCTGTACTAAGGGTAAAAGCACTGTACTAGGGGTAAGAGTCCTCTAGCAGTGAAACTCTGACTGTGAAACGCTGACTGTGAAACGCTGACTGTGAAACACATGTTGTAGATAAGTTAGGCGATTTTTTACCATGATTGAAAGTTCAGTTGTTTTCCTTTCAATAATTTTCCAAATATGCACAGAAGAGATATTTCTATAAGTATTATTCTCAATCACACTGCGGATTCCACGATTGCAACTTCCGCAGTGATATCTCCAATACTGTGTATATTGATAATTGAGATTTACGAATTCATTGTACTTATTTCCACCTTAATTGGAACCTGTCTAACTATACATTTCAATTTACATGCAGTCTTGGCATTTAACTATAGGATTTTTACACCATTTCGCTGGTGATTTATGCATTCAATTCAATTATGTTGTGTTTGCGCGACTACCAGTATCGATCCAGATTGCAATCCGTTTCAACCTGCGTTCGAAAACACTTTATTTGTCACGAAAGTGCGACACCACTCCACATTTTCCCATGGAAAAATAAGTCCCAGATGAATATTCACCACCACCAACAATGAAATACCTATATTGGGCCATACTTAGTGTTCAACTGACAAAATGATGCTTTTTTAAATTCTGCAGAACATGGCATTGTTTCAATTCATGGGGTAATTTATTATGATCCAAAAGCCCCTTATGGAAGATGAAGTATAAGGTACTTGAATACTTTGTTCCTGAAACGCAAATATTGTTAGAGCCTCTTGTGCAATAATTATGCATTTCACAATGGTAAGTAATAAAATCATCTAAACAAGACCTAATAGAATTGTTGTGTATCAAAATCGTAGAAAAATGAAGGAGCCTATCCTTTACAGTCAACCATTTAAGAAGTACCCGCATTCCTGTACCAGAAATACTGACGTTAATCATATTCATATTCAAAACATATCACAAACTGAACGCTAATATAAAATAGTCAAGGATATGTGATAATTTTGGGGGTCATAAGCACGTCTTTAGAATGCGTTCATTAAAATTGTTTTTGAACGCTGCTTTTCAGAATCAATCGGTTTACATATACTGCATATGAATGTCGCCAAAGCGAAGTCCCTGGTTCTTATATGGTACATCAAAATGATGATTTATAATGAGAAATCAAATTGACATCCCTGCGACTTCGCTGGTTGACTGGAGTGTATATCGATAATAATTGAGATATACGGATTCACTATACTCATTTCCACCTTGATTGGAACCCGTCTAATTCTACTTCTCAATTAACAAGCAGTATTATTGTCATTAACTATAGAATTCCCAGGTAACATATACCTCTCTGCGAGTTCTCTGAGAGGTTATAATAAGTATCTTGGTGTTATCTCCTATTGCGAGGTGTCGGTGATGTGCTGTAACTATGCGAAATTCTCACTAACGTCCCCAGAATAAATCTTGGACACCTCAGATTCCATTTGCCCGGTTCCATCTTATTGCGAGTTCATATAGATAACCCAAACGTAACCTGAATAAGAAATCCTTATTGCGAGTTCCTGAAGTCATACCGAATGTAACCAAAACAAGACATTCTCAATGCGAGTTCCTTAAGTTATCCTAAACGTAACCTGAATGAGAAATTAGCACTCATACATTGAGGAATTCTATGACACAGGGAGAGACAGATCGTGACCGTGAGTCGTCTACCGTTGACATAAGGTGTTACAGTTCAAAATCAAATTTTAACATCGGTTTGCTATTCTCTTACCTTATATTGTGAAAGATCCTGAAACCTTGCTATCGATTCTACATTTTATTTTTATGAACATTCGCCTATAGTATGGTATAAATTTGACCACTGAATCTCTTTCTGTTTATTGTTATTGGTATGTGTTCTGGGCATTTTCCATTTTAATCATTTCATCATATTGGTTTTCATCTTATTTAGTTTAATGGAAATCTTTTCATCACTTTATGATGTTTTCATCTTGAAATAACGTACAAAATGTAATTATTTGTTACGAGATTTGTGAGGTTATCATTTTCTGACAGTAGTTTTATTGAACATTTGAGCGAGTTGTTTCTGTCAGTAGTTCAGTTCTATACTTGAGATTTTGTTCGTGAAGTAGGCGTTTAGTTGAGTTGATTTCTCTTGCGCTTTAGTGACATCATTCATTGGTTTGTTGGTTGCAAAACATTATTCGCATGGAGGGTGACTTATGGTTGAATTGATTTTGATCCTACTATTTCTTCTTACTTTTACTAACCATTACACTACTATGTTGTTGAATATTCGTTGCCAATAATATTTGTTGAAAATCAGTTCTGCACGAACAGATCACATTTGACCGTCTCTGTGATTTAAGACAGACGAACATGCTTTTCATGTTTCTAACTTTTGACTATCTGGAAAAGGAAACAGTTTTTTTTTGGAAAATAGCGTCGTTATGGTTTCTTGAAGAGAACCATCTTATCGAACTTCCTCTTGCGTGTGCTACGTTGTTGAAGCAGTTGTGTGACCAAACGCATGTGATCAATTTTGAGTATTCTATGACGTTATCGTGGATTTTTATTGATTTTACATGTTTAATAATCTCTGGTGATATTTGTAGACTTGTATAGTCATTTTGGTATTTGATATATCACCGAGAGAACCTGTAATGGGGATTTATCGTTAATGTAACACACCACCATTTTGGAGGCCCCTAGACCAGGACTTTAGAATTGTGTTGCTGCCGTTCATTGATTTCTTTGGAGTGATACTTCCATTTCATCTGAGAAACCGTAATTGCACGATTAATTAGAATCCACCTACGAAGAAGAAAGTGATGGATCTTCACGTTGTACCAAGCTCTTGGCTGGCCCTGTATTATCGATCTAACAGTCCATTCCATCCACCTCAGGACATTGCTAGTCTTGGAGGGACAAGAGGAACCACCTATCGGTAGTCTGAGCAGGTGAAGTTGGTGGACCTTCCAGTTGAACCAAGATTTCCGTATTTGTACCTTCTGAACGGGTATAACAACCTGTTCCATCTACCTCGAGACATTGGGAGTCTTGGAGGGACAAGAGGGACCATCCATCAGTAGTCTGAGCAGGCGAGGGTGTTGGATTTTCAAGTTGAACCAAGCTACCTGTATTCTGCCATCTATACTTGTCAAGCAGTCTTTTTAATCTACCTCAGGACACTGAAAGTCTTGGAGGGACAGGAGGAACCGTTCACCAGTAGGCTGCAGTGGTGAACGAACCGAGAGACTGGAGTCTTCACTTTACCCATCCCTAGGTTGTTGTCAAGAGGACGAAGGGATCAGTACGTTGTTAGTAGCTGCCGAGAGAGCGAAAGTGTTAGACTTTCCAGTTGTAGCAAGACCACAGGTACCCTGAGCCACTTCGCTGAAGGATAACAGACTGGTGTAACTTAGCCATCTTACAGTTCAATTTTTCAACATATATCATTCACAATTTACGGAACCTCTCTTGGCATAAATTATTTTCCATATCAACATTTATTCACACTTATTTTATTGTATTGGGTTTGGACAGCAGTGAGGAATCACACGGATAGAGCACCTTTTGTATATTATTTTCCAAATTTACGTAACCTCTTCTTGGCCTAGATTCACTTATTAATTTTTGATTTCGTTTATTATTTAATCCAGATTTATATTGGATTTTATCATTCATTGTTTCACAAGGGTACTTCATGAAGTTATTTACCCTATTTTACTTTATTTCATTTATTTTTATTGTCTTTTTAAATATGTACTGTCTTTTTTAATCATAATTTTAACTAGGTGATACTATTTTAAGTATAGATATTTCTAAAAAATATCTTCTCAAGGAACTGCTACAATTGTAATAAAATTATGTAACGTAGTCAATAAACTCTACTCTACTCTACTCTATCATAAATATCAATATTGGATATCATTTGTTACACACCATCAGTGTGGACATTTATTTGGTTAACAAATTTGTCATATATTTGGTTTTAATAGTGTACTTCAGGGCAATATTTCAATACTATAAATATCAATATTATTTATAATTATCAGTTGTATTGATTGGTATTTGTTGCACACCATCAGTGTGCAGATTTATTTATTAGGGTTATAGATTTGCCATATTATTTGAATGGTTTACTTGAGATAAATTTAATTATATATTATAATTGATTATTGTGGCCCACTATCAAAGTGGAGGATATTTGTACAATTAATTTTGTGGTTTACAAACCTAATAATTTTTGATAATCTATATTTATAGATATTTGTTGTTCTCTACATTGGACTTTGAGTCCCAATTAACTAGTACTTTCCAGGTGGTCACCTTCTCACTTGTCAGCCCTTTGTGATCACAACGGGAGCTTGGAAGGCATCGAACCAACACCGTACCAGGAACTCAATTATTTGAAAGATTTTTCTGTATCCATCATACGGATTATTAGAGGTTTGTAAACTGAGCATTTGGCATTTCATTCCAACCTTAACCCCAATACTCAAACAAGGTAGTCGACCTACTACATACCACCAGTGCTTGTATCATCTAATATTATTATAAATTCCATTTAGAAATCTCCTTAGAGATCTGGAGCAGTCTGTGTTTTGGGCTGGCTTCATCAACTCACTGGCGTGGTATAAATTTTAGAAAGAACCCATGGCACCCGAATTGAGTTAGTCGGTGACTGCTATGTTTTCATTTGCTTTCTGGTGGTTTTTAATTATTAATATTATACTTCTTCTTTTTTTATAAAGAAGCGTAGTAAAGGAACAATACTTGTCGATTCGGTTAGGTTTAGATCGGTGCATTTTCATTCAGGTATCTGATTGAAATACTTTTAATCCAGTCTTGATCGTGAAAGTTTTTCAATCAATATCTGAATTGAAGTTAAAATTTTCTCAATCAGTTGTTTCTCAGGAGAGAAGTTAGGGATTTCACATTCCATCAGATGTGAATGTCGATGGTGCTATAGTAGCGGAGGAGTAGTAGTTTTTTTGTTATATATCACAACAGGTAACTCAAATTTTTTCTAAATCTGAAAAATTGTTTTCTTTCAATTTTCAGTTGAGATCGTTAACTTTTTCAATGTGTAAGAATATCTTTTACAACTATCAATGCGATCTCTTGAATACCACGCCAGAAGCAATACATGCCAATATCAGAAACCGACCTCATATAGATCTCAACCAAAGCAGTTGGCGTGAACTTCTCAAAGAGATCGCCAGAAGGCTATATATGTGAATTTCCCTCAGAACTCGCCAGAGGCACTGCCTGCGATAATCACAGAGCTAGTCAATGCGAGTTCATAGAGACTTCGTCATGAGCAGTACATGAGAATTCCTCAAGATTTTGCAGAGAACTCGTTACAAAACTTAGTAGAAAACTGAGTGTATTGTTAGAGAATTTCCACGTGGGATTTCGCTAAGACCTCGATAAGAATATCCCGGCGGTGGACATCTGGAGGAGGTATAGTGCTCTAGATAACCTCTCATAGAAGTAACAAAAGTTGTCACAATTTCCTAAAATGAGGTGAACGAGATATCTTTAGGACCTCTTTGTGTTGCCTGGGTTTTTACACCATTTCGCTGGTGATTTATGCATTCAATTCAATTATGTTGTGTTTGCGCGACTACCAGTATCGATCCAGATTGCAATCAGTTCCAACCTGTGTTCGAAAACATTTGTTTGTCACAAAAGTGCGACACAGCCGACACCAGCCATGTTTTCCCATGGAAAAATAAGTCCTCGATGAATATTCACCACCACCAACAGGAAAACATTAAAATCACCAAATTCGTTTCGAATTAAACCGTGTCCAAATAAACACGCTCGCAGCCGTATGAATACGTTTTATTGACAAAACATTCTATTAGCAATTAGGAAGTTTTGACGAAATATTGAGTTATGGTGTCCGGTCTTTGAAAGTTTTCAACAGGCACGTGACTTGTGGAATTGGAATTGGAGTTCGTGGGGTGGGCTGCAGTCATTCCTTTGAGTTCAATACGTTTATACAGGAAGCGTCGGTCGCGTGCGATTCTCCATGATGCCAAGGCTGTAATTATCGAGTGTTATATCATGGACAGGGGCGTATCATGTTGCCTGAATCCGGGAATCGGGATACCTACTCTCGTTTTGGGACATGAATGTCCATTCTTAAATTTTCTTCATACTGAAAAATCTAAATAACAAAAGCGTTAAAACGGTGACATACCATATAGTATTGTGTATAATGATAATAATAATCGCCTTTATTATTTCCAAAAATGGAAGCATTAAAATACATTGGTATAATGAGAAGATGTTTTGGAAACATAGAGCGAAGTTTATTTCTTGCTGTGCTAGCACAACAAAAAATACTCTTTCACTCAAACCTTAACAAGGCTGCACATTAATTTATCCATATTATCCACTATTTTTACACAGAAGTTGTGGAGTATATAACGAGAATAACATCCATTTGAAAATTAATTTTTGTAGGTCTGAGAGATATTTTTATTAATGTTTCTACTTCATTCAGAACCGTATTGCATAGCAAGTAGTCAATAGCCCCTTATATCTAATATTCAAGTTTTGCACTGTATACAGTGTGGCCCACTTACCATGCTCACCATGGGTATCTTTTTAATGGTGAGAGATACGAGGTCGGTTAAATGACACCAAATGTGGAGTTTGTCAAGGCCAACTATAATGTGAAAAAATATTTTGTTAAATCTATTCGTTTTTGTTTCATGCGCAAAAAACAGATTTTGATCATTTTCATTTCTCCTCCGTAACTTCTTTATTTATGAAAATATTCTAATTGGAATTTCACAGTAATAGTTTTTTGTTGATAACAACGGAGTTATCGTCATTTATACAAAAACAAGAACTATTTTGAAGTCGCCAACTTGAATTTATAAATTTTAACAAAAAATGTTTTTTCACAATATGGTTGACCTTGATAAACTCCAAATTTGGTGTCATTTAACCAACCTCTCACAATTAAAAAGATACCCATGGTAAGCATGGTAAGTGGGACACACTGTATACGACATATTATTTTGTTATATATACAGATAGGAGGGTAATTTTTTCTGAATAATTCTTCGAAACAGGACACCAGTATGATATATTCCATTGTCCATATGAAGCAATCCAATTTTACGAAGTTTGTGAGAAATTCTTCTGATGACATAAATTAAACGAAAGCCAAAATATTACACTTCTGGAATTTTTTACTCATAAATAGTACTTGAATTTGAGCCATAGAGAGGATCAGCCTTATTAAATTTATGGCAAATTTAAACTTTTATTAAAATACTGAACGAAAAAATAACAAAGAAACAATAAAAAAAGTTAACGGCACTCCGGAGTGGCTTGAATTGATTCGATAGCGCATTCGCTTTTAGATTTGCAGGAAAAACCTGCAATACCATTTATTTGAATGAAAACTCCGTAAGAAGTCTGTCAAATGATGAATATGTGCTATTCGTTAAAAAAAGGTTGTTCAGAGTTTCCAGATGCTTCGAATGATCCAATTGGCAAGAATATTCTATTTATGCAACGGTCACCAAATTTTTACCAGTCCGTTTTGTCCTTGGCCAAAGTGTAGTAGTGGCCATAATCAACTCCTGAACCACAGTGAACGATGACTGCAGAAAGCTCATCGATTGGATTTGACAAACAAGTATCTTGTTGAAAATACTGTTACAGGATCCAAAACTCAGTCCAAAACATTGTAGTCCCGTTAAAGCTGTTTGTTCTTGTATTTGAAGATGATGCTTGTATGTTTTTTCAAATCTAACACTCCCTTGTTGTTCTCAAGATATGGGGCAAAGCATTGTTTCACAGTGTGCGTTTTCTTTCCAACAAATGGTGGATATTGTACTGTTGTCAAAAACAACTCTGTCGTGGTACGTTGCCAAAAAAGGGATTCTTTGGTTAATGAAAAATACACATCTGAAACACATCTAATACCTGCATTTTCTGTTTCATATTCAGCTGCAGCCTCATCCTCATTATCCAACCTTGCTTTCATGGCTACATAACCAATAGTATTACTTTCTTCCATAATAGTTCCAAACAGAAGAACTCTCCGATATTAGAGTTACATAAGTAAATCTCACCAATTTCAGATTTACAAGAAACAGAATCATCAGTTACTCTTTCACCTCATTTGGTTGACGTATAAGAATATGGGGGTCTAGATAGGAAACATAATGAGAGTTTTCTCAAATTTTGAAGTTTACTGGCTCATTCCAATTTTGACACGAGAATGGAACTGACCAACATCAGAGACTTTTGACATAAACGGTTTTTTCTCCTTCAACATTTCACTTTCTTTGAAATGATATCCACAATTTCTTTCACGATAGAGGAATTCTAGTTCGTCGGTTCGTTGGTGGGAAGATTCAAATTGAACAACCAGTTTTGAGCAAGTACATTAGTTTTCAGGAATAGCTGTGTGGAGTGTTACTTATTTTTTTGTATAATCATACACATTCCAGAAAAATGGAGCACAACATTCGCAACTGGCTCGATCTTCAACACGGCATTTTATGCATATATTTGTTCAATAAATTCAAATAGAATAATATGAATTTGACACTTAAATGTGTAGACACATGTCAGTGTATCAATTCAATGTCTTAAATACCGATAGACTGTGGAATATTGTCAATTATATCTCAAACTATATAGAACAGAAACAATTGATAACGAACAGTCGTTACCGACCGATGATGAACCCTTTACTCCCATATACACCTACTACGTAGGCTTATTATGGCAAGTACCGGTCAAAAAACAACTACTCCCCTTGCTAAGATACTTGTGCAACGTTCCTCAAAGCATCAGAGGACGCAAATGCAAGTGCCCCCAGCGGAGTGTGTAATGATTTGGACGGGAACAGATGGCTTCAGTGCTGTCTGTCTTGACCTACCCTTGTAATGATGAGAGGCAATAACCTCGAAACTAGTCTGCAAACGGTCACCCTGTCCAAATCAAAACATAATTATGTTGGTTGGTCAAACAGGGCACTTGCAACTGCGTCCTCTGATGCTTTGAGGAACGTTGCACAAGTATCTGATAGATTTAATTCATTACTCGTCGTGGTCTTAGCCAGGGGAGTAGTTGTTTTCTGACAGGTACTTGCCATAATAAGCCTACGTAGTAGGTGTATATGAGAGTTAAGGGTTCATCATCGGTCGGTAACGACTGTTCGTTACTAAACGATCTCCCAAAGAACTCTGTTTTCTTAGAAACAATTGAATTAGGAAAGAAGGGATCAGTGGGAGAATCTACACTCCTTCAGTTCTTTATACATATAAACCTGCTGTATTCTGTGAGTGGGCAACTCACATGAGACTTCTTTCTGAATTCACTGTGCTTCTTTTTCAGTTCTGATAATGAATCAGAAGTTGATATCTGGAACTTCAACTTGTTACGGGTTTATTTTGCACTTGAAAACCCTTCCTGTTTTGAAATAAAAACGTCAGAAATTATCTGTCATTGAGATACACTTTCCGCTCTGTTCAAAATGAAAACTTGTTCCTTGTCAGGTACATCTATTTTCTTATTTTAGTACTTACCTTCGCCGTACTGATACGAGCAGACATGAACTGACCTTAAGCTAAAAGTAAATCATAACATCCCGCATTCCGCTGTATGACAGCGTTATTTTGTAAACATGCTTTTGGTTACAACTCTAATGTTTTGTGTACAGATCCGTAACATTTCTTCTTCGAATACTTGTCCTTGATTGTTTCTGGTTCGTCTTAATTCAGTTGGCAACACTGAATCTCTAGGTGTTCTGTTCACCTGAGTCACTGTCCAATTGTTCCAAGCTGTAGGTCCGAGTAGCTTGGAGTAGTTTCTGGGCTGATCTTACAGACAACGAACAAGGAAAGGTAACAAACTCTTAGAAAGCGTCTTTGTCTGATAGTGGCAGTTCTATTACCTACGGAGTGGAAATTTTCGTTTACGGTTCGAGGTTCGACGTTGATGGCACTGGCCTAACCTACTGAGTTTTCTCTTTGGAATTTTCAATTTCTACGATGGTTATTGGATTTTGGGAAAATTCAAATCTGAGGGTTCCTCATATTGTTTGCGATATTTGATGTTAGGTATATCTTCGAGGAAATCCTTCTTCGGCTGTAGCCGGATTTGTGAGGTTGAGGGCTTCTATCATTCTTTATCGGTTAAACCGAGAAACTAAGTATCAGACAGAAAACAAGCGAGCAAAGCTGCTACCAAAACCCAACTGGAGAGAGGTTAGTATTTGCATTTGGGCTCAACTAATGGCCCCGTACCAGTGTGATACGGAGTCAGTCTGGTATTATTCATTTCAGTATGCTCCACTGCTCCACTACTGCTTGGTGTTCCGGCTCCACTGTTCATGTTTGGTGTTCCTGTTTTCTGCTCCACTTCTGTTTAGTGGTTTGGTTCCACTATAGTTTTTTCTTTGTTGTTTGGAGTTTCTCCTCGGTTTTACCTTCCCTTCATTCGTTTGAATCTCTGCACCACTCGCTGTAATATGTATTCGTCCCAACAGTTGACGTACTATGTTCTTCTTTTGATTGTGTCATAACCACTTTGCCCACCTGTACCAACCAAGGCATTGAATGAAGAAACTACAAATAGCATCTACTTACTATCAGATAAGTCTAGCTTACGATTGAGGCCCCTAAGGCATATTCAAATATCACAGATAACTCAGTGCATAATTGTAAGCTACTACTGAGACGTCACAGGCATAGTCCTCAATGAAAGTTCAATATTCGTGATACAACGATGCACTTCTCTCAATGTAGTGGGTTGTACCATTCTATCAGGGTGGTTTTGGATTTTTCACTGTCGATAAATCCGTAGCGCTCTGGAAAATATTTCAATCTCATCGAAATCTATTTTAATAGTCGAATCCACTTCCAACTGAGCTATCGGGTGTGTTACGGGCGTGAAACACATATGCACATTCACTGCTCTCCTCCCCTAAATTTCGCCTGAACATTCAGTTCGTTTCTTTCCCAGTTCCGATAATAAACTAGAAAATGATTTCTAGTACTTCAACTTTATGTTCCCGCAAAACCGTACTACACTGCCCGAGCCCTCTCCCCTTGAATCTGCGAAAGTCATGACTCGCAACTTGGAGGCAATTTATCACCACCAATCAATGAATTAAGTAATGTGACCAATTCACGCATTCAAACTACGCCACAAATAGAACAGCCGTACGGACGATGAATTGTCAATTTGTTTAATTAAAAGGGAAAATTTATTCGGTTCCCATCAATTTGATGTCGTTTATTTCGAGTGGACGCGTGAAAAATAACTGTTTTGGATTTGGAGACTCGAATATCAGTTTGTTTAGTTTGGTTTGGACGAGCGTTTCGTTGAAATTAATTATTATTATTACAAGTCAGTATTTAACTTGCCCTGTTTATACAAGGTGGGTAAAGTTGAACTCTCGTGACCAAATTGTATTTTTTTCTTGATAACAATCATTTATCAAGGTGGCTATGGAACACAAACAACAATTTGACATTTCTCCTTTCACGGAGATCTAGTCATTATTTCATCCGACCGATAGAGCTCCTGAATCTCGAAGGCTCAAAGCCTTGGTTCAAATGTAAGTAAGTAATAACAGTTAGGATTTCTCCCACAATTCAATCAATGACGAAACAAAATGAAAAATAGAAATTTTATAATAGCTGTTCGAAATGTCCACCACCAACTTCCAAACATTTTCGAGCACGTTTGGCGGTATTTCGAATAACATTGTTCAATTGTTGAGGCGTTTTACTTTGAATGGCTTGTCTATCGTGATTCTAGGTCATCGCACTTCCCGTTGCATTCCTGGGAACTTTAATAGATGATGAATCTTTCAGAGTTCAAGAAAAGCTGCTGAATCAGAATTGAGAAAATACCGCAATTTGAAAGATTAATTCGTTTTTTATCCAGTAGCCATTGAAACGTTTTAGTGTTTTTGGAAGCTATGCCACAGATTTCATAGAAAAGATTGGACATAAACTAATGAAGAAAACAAATGATCCTAGGTCTGGATCCTTTTTTACACAACGCATGAGTATATCAATCCAGAGAGGAAATACTGCTTCTATATTGGGTGCGATTCCTACATCTCAGCGTCTAGATGAAATTTTCATTCACCCACAAAGGATAGCAGTCAATGAAAATTTACAGCAGGTAGACTCATCTCCTTCTGCAGAACTCACAATATCAGCAATATTCACTTCCAATTCAATACCTAGCAGTAGATAGATAGAATAAGGTATGTGGACGGACGGAGTCATAAGCATGTAGGCCTCTCAATCGGGCCCGTTATGCACCCACTACTTCTGGGAAATGGTTCAGTTTTGAAGGTAGCCTATCTCGCGAGCGAAAGAGGCCAGCCTTCTAACCGATACCTCACTCACACTCTCCGGGTTGAGTACGATGCTCCCGAGGTGTGCTTACCGTATTGCTGCCACTGCCGGGCATTCCGTGAGGATGTGAGTGGCTGACTCCTCATTATCCAAGCACCACCTGCATTTGGTATCATCCGTGATACCTAAAATGTTGAGGTGCTTGTTGAGATGGTGTCCCGTCAGGAGCCCTGTCACTAATTTGATTTCCTTTCTGCACAGTATGAGCCGAGTCTTGGTCCTCCCAGTAGAAGGGCCTCCGATCTGGAATTTTGAATGCCTCATGCCCGGTGCATCTTTCCACGTATCCTGGAATTTTATTTCCAGGATTTCCTTCATGATTGAGACCCTCCATGATCTAGAAACTCCTAGGATAAGTTCTGGACCTATCGTTGGGATTTTCGCACCTTGTCTGGCCAAATAATCAGCCTGTTCGTTTCCAGGTACTCCGGTATGACCAGGGACCCAAAGTAGCTCCACTTTATTGGCGGCAGACAGCCTTTGCAGATCATCGATGCACTCAGATACCAGCAACGAAGTGACTCTATATGATGCGAGAACCTTGATCGCCGCTTGGCTGCCGGTGCATATCGTGATTTGCTGGCCTCGGAAGCCACAGTTGGAATTTTCTCTTACACTCTTACTCTTACAAACATTTCTGCATGAAATACAGTAGCAAAAGTTCCTAGAGCGTAAAAGAGTTCCGCTTTCGGAGATTGCCCGAATTTCCCGGCGCCGGCTGACTTACCCATCCTGGAGCCATCTGAGTACCAGATGATCCCCTTAGTGGGAATCAGGTGGTGCCCGATCTGCACCCAGTCCTCCCTTCTGGGACTGCGGCCTTCTACTGAATCGTATGACAGGTAACGCACTGTGACCCGGCATTTCAAGAAGGGGACAATCCGTTACCGTCTGATTCCATAATCGAGAATGTCCATACATTCCCTCGCTCCGCCATTGGTAAGAACTTCTTAGGCGAGCTACGGCTTTTGCATGCCTCATGTTCGATGAGGAGGTACAAGGGGGCAGTCCTATAAGCGTCTCCAGCGCCCTGGTAGGTGCCGTCCTCATTGCACTTGTTATCGCAAGAAAGGCAAGTCTTTGTACCCTATCTAATTGGGTTTTCGATTTGCCGGATGCTGCACCTTGCCACCACAAGATGGCCCCGTACGTAATCATTGGGCGTATGAAAGTTGTGTGGATCCAATATAGAATCTTGGGGCTGAGCCCTCACGTACTGCCAAATTTCCTTCTGCATGCCCAGAAAGCAGCTGTGGCCTGTGGCTGTGGCTGTGGCCTGAACTTAATGATCAATATGCTCGTTCCAGTTTAGCTTGGAGTCAAGGATGACTTCAAGGTACTTGACTGAGCTTGTGTATTGCAAGGACCTTCCAGTAAGTTGAACATCTGGGAGGTCCCCTGGTTTGCGTTTCCTGGTAAAGAAATATTCAGCAGTATTAACACTATCAGGAGTCTATTGAAGAAAATAGTGACACACTTGTCTAAATGGTCTAAATGGTCTGAGAATAATTGGCAATACTTGCTTTATGAATAGTGTTATCCAGTGTTTATCTAACACTAGGTGGTTGTTGGAGTATGTGAAACAGGATGCCCATTCGAGAGATATCTTGTACGAAACGGGCTTTGATCGAATCGTTTGTCAAGGTGATCAAGAAACTATGGTAAGAAGATTCGTCAGAACTAGTACAGCCTCATTAGGAAGTCAAATTCGAAGATTGCTCCTACATTTATGGGATTCACCCAGCAAGATGCTCAGGAATTTTTGAGTTACTTGCTGGAGAGACTACACGAAGGTGTAAACATGATACAAGAGGAGTCTGTTCATATATATTTTGATGGATTCGATGAGAAATTAAGTGGCAATGAGAAAGCTGAAGAAGCTTGGACAAGATTCTTGAGGATGAACAACTCCAAGATTATAGATAACTTTGTTGGCCAACTAAAATCTGCATTAAAATGTACATATAAGTGGAGAAGTTATTGGGTATAACCCTCAAAATGTTGTGCAACCGTAGACACGTGTTTCGAGCTTAAACTCTCATCAGTACGATAAAATCAAGTGCGAAGATGTACAGCACTTGGATGTACAAATAGAAACAAAGGAAGTGAACAACAGGAAGCCAACCACATATTTGTGGCATCGGTTAGAAGATCTTGTATTCACAAGGCAACAAATAACGTCGCCACCGAGGTAGCTATAGCTACCAGCGTGATAATCCTACCCAAGAAGATACAAATCAGGATGGATTTAGCGAGGGGCAATATATGAAAATATAAGTAGAGAAGTCATAGAGTATAACCCTCAAAATGTTGTTGACTTCCTTTGTTTCTATTTGTACATCCAAATGTTGTACATCTTCGCACTTGATTTTACCGTACTGATGAGAGCTTAAGCTCGAAACACATGTCTACGGCTGCACAACATTTTGAGTGTTATACTCAATAACTTCTCTACTGCCCCTCGCTAAATCCATCCTAATTAAAATCTACACACATTGTTTCCATTGTTCAGTCACGTTCGATCCATTCTGGAATCTTTCCCTGTCAATATCGCAAAAAATAGAACAACTGAGTGTGTCACATTGTTTGCATTATTTTACTGAGAATATTTTGGATGGTGACGAGGAACCTACTTGTTGAAAATGCCAAGAGAGTCGAAAGTACAAAATCCATATCTTTTCATGAATTTCCAGAAATTCTGGTGATCCACTTCAAACGATTTTCTCCAACAGGAAGAACCAGAGATAAAATTGATAGTTCTATTAACGTTTCTGTAAACGGATTGGATATGAGCAACTATGCAATGAAAAATGCAAACACTTATCTCTATAACCTATATGCTGTATCCGATCACAGTGGGATTACCTTTAGCGGACACTACACGGCTTACTGTAGACACCCTTTCGAAGAGACTTGGCGCAAGTACAATGACTCTTGTGTGTCACCAATATCATGAACGTTACTTTTGTTTTTTTTTGTTTTATTTGTTTGTTTTTTATACGAGTTCTGCTCATAGTACTACGAATTGTACCATTTATTGTCGTTGTTTTATGTTATTTATGTTGTTTTATCTATGCATTGAATTTAGGTTTAGATGCAATTGTAAAGTATCAGGTTTTAAAAATTGATATGTGTCCTTGTCTCTTTCTTGACTGCGAACTGTACGTTTCTATTGACGTAATTGGTACTGGTACTGGTAACTGGTATAGCTCTCGTGTGGTACCTCTGAAACAGGCAGAATATCGTCAACATAATATCTGCACCATACTATAGCAGTCTCCAAACTGTTCATAATTATATCTGCTAACCTTGGACTGAGAGAGGAACCCATAGGTATGCCTGCACTGAGAAAGACGGTCCAAATGCACTAGTCTACTTGACACTATTTTGATAATAGCAATAGGTTTATCACTTACGAGCGCTGAAGTGCAGTATTTGCTGGAAATAAGAAAAGAACACTGACAGTAAAGTAATCACCTTCATCAAAGTTTCCATTCTTCAGTCAACGGCAGCACTAAGTACAAATAACTGGCTCATTGTCATAATTGAAGCTATATAATTGGAGTGTCATTGATGGTCACAAGCACACAGAGTGTTAGTTCCAAAGACTCTCCGTTTTGTAGGTAGTCTACTTTGGTATTTTCGTAAATATCAAAGTCATTGAAAACATCACGAGTATGCGCAATTCACCATCAACGGCCAATAGCAACGCTTCCCGAGCTAGTCTTGCAGTGACGATCATCAGTGTTCGAACAGGGTGGTATGATTAAAAAGAGTTTTTTCTTGTACTTCAAGTAAGAGCTTTCACTTCCTAGTATTTTGTGGTGTATAATGTTTAACATAAAGTAAATTCTTCGATGGGAAGTGTTGACTTAGGTTAGAAGTATAAACTACTAGTAAATGTTGAGAAGTGATTTCGCATAATATATTTTTCTAGTAGTTTATAAAACAATTGTATTAGGTTTTGTTATGTATCACTATGAAAATATGTAGTTGTTTAATAAAGTTTCAAAAAGGTTCATATTGGTATTCTTTATCAGAGTTTATAAAGTCTATTGAACCATAAAAAACAAGTTCAACAGGTTATGGGCCCAGGTGCGTGATACTGAAGGACATAAAACCCTTTGAAAAGAAAAAACTTAAAAATCCCATCATATCCAATTCCTGAGGTAGCGGTCTTCCTGTGAACATATAAGTACGTCAATCTGACATAAAAAGGCAGTCTATTCAAGACTATGGCTGCTTCCAATGTGGAAATAGAAGATAACGTCCAAATAGAAAGACTCCGTGACTGCAATAATTTTCAATTATGGAAGTTCCAGCTCACCATTCTCCTCAAGTCGCATGGGCTTCATGATATCATCATTAAAGATTCAGTGGTTCCAGTAAAAGACGACGAGAATCCAGACCCGTGGACACAATGGATGAGAAGAGATGCTAAGATTCAGAAGTTCATTATAAGAACGATTGAAAGAAAGCCGATGTTGCATATTTTGAATTGATCCACTTCTAAAGAAATGTTTGATAAACTTTGTGCCATTTATGAAAGAGACAATGAACAACAAAAGTGTGCACTTCTTCAAGAATTTTTCAATTATCGCTATGAAAAAGGAACTGATATTGCAACTCATATAAGGAAACTCGAAAATTTAGCATTCAGATTGAAGACATTGGATAACAATATTGATGACTCGATGCTTATATCCAAAATCCTCGTTACGTTACCCGAACATGACAAACATTTTGTTTGCGCTTGGGAATCCACTACGAGTTCTGAAAAATCTCTAACAAATCTCACAGCACGATTACTTGCAGAAGAATCCCGTACCAAATCAAGTGAAAGTGAAGTGGCTACTGCATTTAAAAGTACAGAACTGAAATGTTTCCATTGCCAGGGTAAACATCTAGCAAGATACTGTAGGAGTAAACCTACGGGAAAACAGTATCTAAAATGTAAAATATGTGGAAAGAATAATCATTTGGAAAAACATTGTTTTTTCCGTAACAAAGATTCGAAGAAAACCCCGAACAACGATGATAATCCTAGGAGAAAGGTTGCTTTCATGGCTGGTAGTGAATGTGCTATTAGTTCTACTAATATTTGGATAGCCGATTCCGGTTCTTCATCCCATATGACGAACGATAAAAGTCTTTTCAAGGAATTCAAGGAGGAAATATCCTTCATAGCAGTTGCCAAAGAAGCTGAGTCGATGATTTCGAAAGGAATCGGAACAATCGAATTCAACAATTGTATACTCAAAAACATTTTGTATGTTCCACAACTTTCGAAAAATTTATTATCTATAAAAGCCATCACCGAAAATGATGGAATTGTTGAATTTACGAATGACAGTGTCATTGTAACTGTTAATGGAGAAATCGTAATTCAAGGGGATAAAAATGAAAATGGGATTTACTCAGTCCAATTCAATAGACCACAACAAGAAGCTTTGAATGTGGAGAAAGAAGAACTCGCATATGAATGGCATCGTAAATTAGGCCATCTTAGTGTGTCAAATATGTCCAAATTGATCAAAATTTCAACCGGCATGAGCACAAGTGAAAGAGATATTGAAAAACTCGAAGGTGTCTGTAATACATGCATGAAAGCGAAACAAACTAGAAATCCATTTTCTGAAGAAAGAACCCGAGCTGAAAGACCCCTCGAAATAGTTCATACCGATGTTTGTGGCCCCAGCTCTCCAAATACATGGGACAACAAGAAATATTTCGTAACCATACTAGATGACTATACTCATTTCGTTGTCGTCTATCCAATCGAAAATAAGTTCGAAACTGCTGGATTCATAAAAGATTTTGTCAAAGAAGCCGAAGCTAAATGGAACCTGCGAATATGGAAACTCAGATGCGACGACGGTGGAGAATACATTGAAAAACGGTTTCAAAGCTGGTGCAGAGAAAGAGGAGTTTGCTTGGATTATTCAATTCCTCATTCACCTCAACTGAATGGCAAAGCAGAAAGAATTCAAAGAACCTTGATGGAAAAAGCCAGAGCACTGATAGCGGATTCACAATTGAATAAAGAAATGTGGGGAGAGGCAGTTCGTTGTGCAGCCTATTTAGCAAACAGGAGTCCAACGGCTAAATTGGAAGTCACTCCCGCTGAAAAATGGTATAAAAAAAGGAAAGACTAGTCCAGATTACAAATTTTTGCTAGTGTTGCTCACGCAAAAAAACTCGGTTACCTCTGGAAACTGGATGATCGAAGTGAAGAACATATTATCATCGGCTACAGTAATAATGGTTACAGACTTTGGAATGAGCAAAAAAAATAAGTAATTTTATCAAGAGATGTTGTTTTTGACAAATCTTCGCTAAAAATGTCATTAAAACGTCAGTTGATTCCAAATACAGAAATAATGCACTTGGAAGAGAACGACAATATTGAAAAAGTTGGAAATCGAGAAAATTCAGAATCAGAAATCAACATAAACGAGGAAAATGAAGAAGGAGTACATAATGAACAATTGTCATCGAATGAAGATATCGAACCTCTTCAGCCGACACGTCAGAGCCAAAGAAATAAAAAACCTCCAAACAAATTTCGAGATTATGTCATGTTCAATGAGAATGCTCAAGCTCTACTTACTTATGAAGAAGCCATTACAGGCCCCGACAAAGAAAATTGGATTGTAGCAATCAAAGAAGAGAAAAAATCCTTAGAGAAAAATAAAACTTGGAGTCTAGTTGATACAACTCAAGCTGATGGAAGAAAAATTTTGAGCAGTAAGTGGATATTCAAAGTGAAAGAACACGGGAGATATAAAGCACGATTGGTAGTGAGAGGTTTCGAGCAAGAATACGGCATCGATTATTTGGAAACATTCAGTCCAGTGATAAACGCAACTTTCCTGAGAATTTTGTTTGCCATAGCAATTAACAAACAAAAACAGATGGTGAAGTTTGATGTGAAAACTGCATTTTTATATGGAGAAATCGAAGAAAACATCTTCATGAAAGTTCCCGAAGGATATAATGTGACAAATAAAATATGCAAACTCGAAAAGTTATTATATGGTCTGAAACAGGCACCTTTGAAGTGGAACCAACGTTTCACAAACTTCCTGAAAAGTAATGGACTGAAAGCAATCAAAAGCGAACAATGTATATTCAGAAATGATGCAGGCATATTGATTTTAGCCATTTACGTCGATGAAGTTTACTTGGAAATAATTTGGAAGAAATTGAGGGCTTATTGTCAAAATTGAAAGAAGAATTCGAAATGGTCATCAGTTATAAAATGGGCAGTTTTTTGGGAATGAAAATCGAAATATTTCCAGATTAAATCAAAATATACCAAAATGATTATTCTAGACGAATTTTGGAAACATTTGGAATGGATGAAGCAAAACCTGTCATGACTCCTTTATTGCCTGATGACAAAAATTTAGAAAAGATTCGTGAAGCCAACTTTCCATATCGAGAAGCGATAGGAAGCCTACTATATTTATCAAACAAGACCCGACCGGACGTGGCATATGCAGTTGGTTATGGAAGCAGATATCTTGAGAATCCGTCAGTGTCAGATGTAACGAATGTCAAACGAATTTTCAGATATCTGAGAGGATATATGGATCTCGGCATTAAATTTAGAAGGGAAGGTGAACTCAAAGTCGATGCATATTGTGATGCAGATTTCGCTGGTGATCTACAATCGAGAAAAAGCACTACTGGTTATGTCATAATGTTTTGTAGTGGACCTATCAGTTGGTGTTCGAGAAAGCAACCAGTTACCGCACTTTCTACTACCGAAGCAGAGTATATAGCAGCAGCTGAATGTTGTAAAGAACTTGTATACATAAAAACTTTCGTTGAAGAATTGATTTCGGAAAAATTGACAGTGACACTACACGTGGATAATCAAAGTTCAATCAAACTTATTTAAAACGGAGTTATCAATCGAAGAAGCAAACACATAGACGTGAGATACCATTTTATTCACGAGAAAGTGTCTGAAGGATTGATCAAAATTGTGTACTGTCCAACCGAGGAGCAACTGGCGGACATTTTCACAAAACCCCTGCAATCTACGAAGTTTATGAAGCATAAAAATGTTTTGGTTTCCTGATTTGCTTCAATTTTACTTCATTTGATATTCGAAAACTAGAAAAAGAATATTGCGGAATCAAGGGAAGGTGTTGAGAAGTGATTTCGCATAATATATTTATCTAGTAGTTTATAAAACAATTGTATTAGGTTTTGTTATGTATCACTATGAAAATATGAAAACATGTAGTTGTTTAATAAAGTTTCAAAAAGGTTCATATTGGTATTCTTTATCAGAGTTTATAAAGTCTATTGAACCATAAAAACCAAGTTCAACAGTAAACACTAGTACGTGATTCACCTCAAATTGGTTCGATTGTTATTGTTTGTTCTGTGGTACTTAATAATTATGAGTGAGAGTAATGATAGTGTTGAACCAAGAGCCGAGGTTGCTGAAGTTGTGGGAGTACACAATTTTTTTGTGAAACTTCTTTGATTACTTTTGACACAGTTGTTTGATGTACCCCGACATCTACACCCACTCCTTGTTGAAACTCCGGATCACTTAGAGCTCTTAAAAATACCTCCATTTTTGTTAAATTTCATTAAGATGCTCTCCTCATCTCAATATTATTTCCAAAGAACTCTCTAGCTATCCATTCAACGATGTTTTTATTGAACCTAAAAGTACAGAGCTTAATAGTAGCAATCTAGCTAAAATGATTTTCTTCTTTTCCTAACATAATTCATAAAAAATCCATAACACCTCTTTAATTGAAGATATGAAGTTAGTCTTTGAGTAGCTTCTTGAAAACTACACCAAACACTCCCAAATGGAGAAAATACTTGACAACATTATTAATTACTGCAGTATTAACTTCTATATATCGAAGTAAATAAAGCAAAATATAGAATAATTGCTACTAGTACTTACTTAAGTGTTACTTCAAGAATTATGTCGAGTTAATGCTTTGATTTTTTGAAGTGAAAACTACAACATGGAGCATTAACTTGAAGTACAAGAAAATACTCTTTTTAATCATACCACCCGTGTGAAATTTATGATTGCGTCGTATAGATAAATAGATTCGAATATGATATATCACTTGTGAATATCATGAACTAAATGATGGCATTCCCGAAATTGCTGGAAGTTTGGGGATTATCAACATTTTTCGATAGTTTCCAAGGTGAGTATACATTATTATATCCAACGGAGGCGATCCTTAACATACAGTGGAGGTGAGATCTTACTGGGTAGGTAAAAAACTTACAGTCGAACTCCATAAGAATTTGGTGGAGTTCGACTGTAAGTTTTTTACCTACCCAGTAATACAGTATTATATCAGGAAAGTTTTTATCGTCGTTTGGGCTTACTATGATTTATGCATATAAAATATTCTTTGCAGTATAATAGTTAATGATACAGTATGTTTTTTAAATGGAATATCTCATTTCAAGTACAAAATGCTGATATTATAAGTAGAAGTGAAAATTTGAATATTTTTGTACTTATAATTCCAATATTTTATACCGGAAATGAGATATTTCATATGGAAAAACATATATTGTTGACTTTTATAGTATAAGAAATATTTTATGTGAAAAAATGATAGTAAGCCTAAACTTTGATAAAAACTTTCTTGATGAAACGATATTCACAATGCACAAGCAGTAAATTCGAGGATAGACGCGTTCGGTCTATCTATCTAAAAGACCAATACCAAACGTAAACTTCAATAACGACAAATATCTTTTTTTTCATTTCAAATAAAACTGACAATAACAACAATTAAAATATATATTAATGGTAAAAACTCTGTCATTACTGTAATTCATTTGATAGTAGGTAGCACTACGTTATATTCGAATTTTAGTGATAATGGCAAGTAAACAATGTCTGGGTCTCTTTTTTTCTAGTGGCAATCGAAGTGAGACCTAGTCCCAAATAAAGGTGCTTGTTTGATTGCCAATACTGAAGTTTTAATAAAGGTTATTTAAGTTTTCTCTCGGTGAGTCTTGGTGAGTACTGTTTATAGAATTTGTTATTGAACTGGAAATAATTCTGACCCAGGCATACATGTAGGCTATATCCATCAATTTATTGAACAATGGTGTTTTCTCTCTTTGTTGACCCTGGGTTTCCAGTAAAGATAAACAAAATTGAGCGCTTCATATTTTAAAAATGAAAGTCAGCAAGTTTATTGTGTGAACCCTGCACTAACTTTGAGCACGGAAAAACAAATTTAATAGTAGCAAGTAAAATTTGCATACCACCAAGTGAAAATTTGCATACTATATGGGACAAGTACACACTTTATTAGCCATTATAAAAATTAGATTCCTGAATTTGATCACTGGCTGTTATTGATGTAATTTCAGGAACGCAATGTAACCTAACGATATTAAACTATTTACTAGAAGCAAACTTTTTATTATATAAGCCTCAATCTACGTTTTATTTGCAGTAGGTGCTCAGTTTGATAACTACTAGTGACAAGTAAACTTACCATTGATGAAGAATGATTTACTCTCAAATAACTCATATACTTAAATCTACTAAAAAATATATTAGTATATACAGTATTCTACTGCAGCAATATTTTTAGATCATTACGGTAATTTTAGTTTACTTGGCCTTATCAAATGACTCACTTGTGGGTAGTTTATTATTGTCTTACCTTTAATGGCTTTCATTCCATCTTTGTTATCAGGATACAACGGACTCAATTGAAATATCCACTTGCTCTCAGTTTAGAGTTATTAGTTCTTCAAAGAAGGATCATTTGTTTTTTATAAAACCTTATTTTCAACACATTCGTTTCATTCTTTAAATTGAAATGATATGAAAGGTTCGGTTGCAACAAGGTAGCAATGATTCAGTTTAAACTATGAAAAAACGTACTTGCATGGCATATACAGGCTAGCAAAATACACTACTCAAGAAAAACTGGAGAAAGAGATTGCAGTTCCATGACATTTTTTAGTGAACTATAATTTCATGTGGAAAGAAGTATAAAACATTTTGACGGTTCTTTTAAACAAATCATCGCATCTGGCCATACCCTTACTGGATCACCCAGTACAGCCTGTTTCTTAATTAAAAATTTCGGAACTTTGTTGAATCTATTTGTATTCATCAGTATGAATGCTAATGCTAATGTCTTTCCTCATTATGATCATAACAAACCCAAGTTATGCATAACATGATGTAGAATTAGAACGTTCTGAAAATTGAAAATTAAAGATGCCTAATGAAGAAATGAAATAAAAATATGTACATTTTTAATATTTTCATTGAAACAAAACTGTTGTTCAGTTTTTTGAGAAAATTCTCCCAATTCTATTATATATAAAATGTCAATATTCTAGAAATGTTAGGTAAAAATCCACATTCTACATACCAACTAGTAAAATACACAAATCAAACTAACACTATTCACACAACTCACAAGAGTTATAATAGTATAATTCCGGCACACGAAGTAACACGCCCACATACAACTACTAACTCAAATGCTGGAATTGGAATGAGGCCAGTTTTGCGAAAACGTTGATGATCAGTGCAACGGTTACTACCGATTGATCCCGAACTGGTCGCATATCAACAAGTAGGTGAACAGTTTCATTATCGTAGGAACACCTAGCTCTATTGCAAATAAACTGTTGTATTATGCCTGTAACACGAGTCTCTGTTGTTATGATATACTTTTCAGAAACACAAAGTAGATAAATATGAATATACACTTTTCCAGCGCTAGTAAAATATTGACCTGACATTATACAAAATGAAGTATCTAATGTTCAAAGCACTTGCTGTATGTAAACAATATTATAGCTACAAGTTCATGCGTTCAGAATACTCATTTTTTTAGAGACAAAAGGTAATTTTTTTTTAATATAGGTATCAATTTTCTTACCACAATCGAATAAAAGTCAGGAAAATGTTTTACTTGGACCATTTTTTTCCGTGAGGTGCTCATAGGAATAACAAAATACTGAGTGTTTTAATTGAAAATCGATGAGAAGACAAATCAGATTAAAACAGTTGGAGACCCAACACAACTACTGAAAGAGAAGACTGGTATAATATAACTGAACTTCATTTTGATTTGAATATTTCATTTTATCTCATGACTGCATAATTCTCGACTATCTTTATTTAATTTTGAGTTCATTGCGTACTACTGTTGATTGAATTATTGAGGCTAATGAAGTTCGTTTGTTCCAATTAGGCGATTTGTGGAGAATAATTCCGATTATGCAGATGCATTTCCGGTATTTTGATACCGCCCAAATTAATTCCATGAAGTTTATTGATTTACGCTTACTATGCTTTGTGTTCAACATTGAATATTATTATAATTCCGCGTAAATCAGAATGAAAATTGAATAACGATTTACTCACTATTAACAACAAACAATTTCGTTGTACATTCTTTAATAATAATTGTAATAATGATAGATTTTATTTAAAGAACTGAATAATGATTCATGGACATATATTATACAATTTCATCGACGTATATATCCTACATTTCTGTGAAAAAGCACAAATCAAGTTCTGATCTTTCCACATGAGTAGTAGGCCAAGCTGTAGATAAAAATAAGAGGCTCTTTTCATATAAAAGATTCCACAGAGACAAATACAGACGTCCAGTAAACCAAGGAGACAACGACAACCCTGAAGAAGTACGGCGGAGGCGAGACCTTCGGCGACGCCAACGTCTACTTCAACAGGCACCAAATCACGAATAATCATGCTTTTATGTTTCAGATACCAAGAAGAACCGACCAAGTAGTAATTTCAATTTCAGTTAACTCAGTACACAGCACTCGGCCCTCAGCCGACAGTTTTTTCATGCCTTCAGCCAGTTTCAGGGGGGCACCATGCACAGTAAAGTAAAGTCATTGTTTTAAAAGTCAATTTATGTCAGATATAAGGGAGCTTCAAGCCGAGAATTGGCTGGGCACTCCATATCAAACGGTCAGATTTTATTCTGCTGATCGCCAGTTATCAGGATGAGGAACCGCTTTAACAAGCGTTGGTGGTGGATAGGGGGGGGGGGTGAGCTTTCGAGTACGTAAGAGTGCTGGGGAGTTCATCCTTCCGGGCCTCAACCTTAGGGGGTGCATGGTGGTTTTACATAAAATAAAAGACGCAACCAAGATAGTACGTAAATGAACACCCCAGTTTTTGTCCCAGCAAAATCGCTTCGTGGAATTTTTTAAACAAGAAATTGTGATAATAATTACAATTTCAAAATGATCATCACCCAGGAGATATATAAACGATGTAATAGTTTATATTGATTGTTTTGATCAATAAATGTACATATTTCTTTAGATATTCAACTCACGTCAGGCAAAGTATGCAAAAAAGTAACCAAAATTACATAGTTATATGGTCATAATATAATGGATCGATTCAAATATATTTTCATTACTATATTACGATTTTGACTGATATCTGAAAAAATTTGAAGGGACAATGTTACACAATATTTGGAAACATATATCAATAATATGTTTGTGTGTGTGTGTGTGGATGGATGGTTGGCATCGGATATAATCCATTTGCCACAGACTTTTGTTAAAGTATTTATAGTGATTTGAGCCTCAAATGTCAAGTTTTATTTCCGTAAGGAATTTGATTAAAGCATAATAAATATTTTTGGGTTGTAAACTAAGTAAGGATGTGATGTTAATTGGTAGTTGAATTTGATTTGATATTATTGTATCAATTAGATTGGTTCTCTCCACTGAATAGGATTCACATGCAAAAAGTATATGGTTCAAGTCACAGATTGACATGTCATCACATGTGCAATAGGGTGATTCACCAAGCCCAATTTTATGAAGATGCGAAGGAAATTTCCCGTGATTCAGTTTCAGTCGTGTAATTATTACAGAATGTTTCCTTGTTAAACTAAAATCTGTTACGAATACGCGGAGGTATTGAGGGATGTATTAGAGTGTAGTGATTTTTTGAGGTAGTTATGAAGTTATTCCAGTGTCTCTCCCAAGTCACTCGAATGCTAGCTTATCAGATCTTCATAAGGAGTAATTACTAACTGATTTGATGATGTACATGTACATGCCTGTTTGGCTAGTATATCTACTGTCTCATTTCCGGTGATTCCGGAGTGTCCCTTAACCCATATAAAGATTACATCTATATTTACGCTATGTAAGTCATGGAGGAGTTTTTTAACGTTGCACAAATGATGTGATTTATAAATTTTGAAAAAGTTTAAGTTATTTAAAGCGCCTAGTACTGACTTAGAATCTGAGAGAATGATCATATTTTTAAAAACTTTATTTTCTAATGTCCATTTTAGTGCATGTTCAATTGCTATCAATTCAGCAGTGTACACAGAGCAAAAATGTGGAAGTTTCAATAGGTAATCATGACTCGTGTATGAGTTGTGAAATGCTGAGCCGGTCCCTTCCGAGGATTTGGAACCATCTGTATAAATATGGCAGTATTTTGGATAACGACTCAATATGGATTGGAGCAGTGCATTATTGTATGTGGGGATTTCATTATATTCCGGAATAATTATAGTTGGTTTGAGCATGATAGCGTTAAATTCTAATGTGTAGATGGGGTATTTGTCAAATAATTCTTTTGTAAATGGTTTTTCGTCAATAAATGCATCTACTAAAAGGGAACTTTTCTTCAGTGCCCAAAATTTGGATGTGAGTGTCTCTATAGACAAATTTGATGTGCCCTTTAGGAGAATAGTATCATTTGCAAAACACTTAATTTTTATCATTTCTTTGGCTGCTAGATATGAACGTCTAATATCAAGGGGCGGTTCTTGGGCCTCAACTAGTAGTGCTTGAACTGGTGAAGATTTCAAGGCTCCCAAAGAAATTCTAAGGGCATTATACTGAATTCTATCGACAGATCGCAGATGACAGTCTGCTGCCGATCCATACAGAAAACAACCGTAGTCCAGTATAGAGCGAATGTAAGCCTTATAGAATTGGATTGAGATATTGGGGTCTGCACCCCATTTGGTTTTTGTGACGCACTTTAGCATATTCTTACCCTTTTCGCATTTCTTTTTAACGTGTTCTATATGCTTATTCCATAACAACTTACTGTCTAAGACAATGCCTAGGTATTTGTAATGTTTTCTTATGGGAAAATCGAAGCCACATAGAGATACACTATTTGGAGTAGGTAGTCTGTGTTTTGTAAAGAAAACTATAGCAGACTTTTCTGGTGAAATGACGAGATTGTGTTCACTAAACCAATTCTTAAGGCAGTAAACTGCGTATTTCAGTTCTCGGATACACTGGGCGTACGATTCCTGCACGGTATAGAAGCAGAAGTCATCTGCATATTGAATGCATTTTATGCTTTTATCTAATAAGTGATGAATATCGTGGGTATAAACATTGAATAAGATGGGGCTTAAGACCGCTCCTTGAGGTAGACCCTGACATATTCGTCTAGGACCATGCAAGTTATTATTCTGATCACGAATAAAAATTTTGCGGTTTCTGAAAAGTTCAATGATATTAGTTGATGCATTAGAGTCAATTTTCAAGGTTACCATTTTTTCAGCTAAAATGTTCAGATCAACGGAGTCGTACGCGCTCTTCATGTCTATGAAGAGACAAGCCAAATAAGCATTTTTCGTGAACGCGAGTTGTATATCCGTTACTAGATGAGAAACGGCCTCTATTGTTCCCATACCCCTCCAAAATCCATACTGAGTAGTTGGCAATTTTGAATAATATTCCAAGTACCAATCTATTCTCGCCTTTACCATCCGTTCATAAGTTTTTGTTATGCAAGACAGGAGAGAAATCGGGCGATAAGATGAGCTTAGATTTGGATCTTTGTTAGGTTTGAGTATTAAAATAATCATTACTTCTTTAAGTTGCTCGAGAATTTCACCGGACTGCAACCACATGTTAAATATTTCTAACAGGTTTTTTTTCGCGATCATTGTGAGATTTTTTAAAATGTTATAGGTAATCATATCTTTGCCTGGTGTACTTTTTCTTGCTATATTCAGTGCAGATTCCAATTCAGTATAACTAAACTTTTTTTTGAAAAAGTCATTATTGTACATAGGAAGTTTTCCTAGGTTGTTGGGTACTGTGTCTGGAGCTAAATGTTTCAATAATTTATTTATCATTTCCTGCGAGATAGTCTCCCTTCGATGTTTGTAATTTTTATAATTTATTTTTTTAATGTAATTCCATATTTTGCTGGGAGGGGTGTTTTTATTTAGTTCATTCTAAAAAAATTTCCAAGAGGCTTGTGATTTGGTTTTGAAGAGAAGTTTAGCTTGCGCCTCCATTTTTCTGGCGTATATGTAATTTTCCCAATTAGAAGTAAGTTTGTATATTTTATAAGCTTCCTTTCTCTTCAAAACCATGTTGGTGCAATCAATATCCCACCAAATCGGGCGGGGAGTTGATGGCAGGAATGGTTGGTTGATTTTCATAGATTTTGATGCTGCGTCTTCAACAAGGTCTGTAAAAACTGTAATGGATATAGGGTTGGATAAATTTTGGTTTTCGAAGGAATCATCTAGAAGGGACTGAAACAGTAACCAATCAGCTGAGCTTTCATTCCATTTCCTCGTTGGAAAATTTTTTTCTGGTGTGAAATCTGAGTCCACTTCTATGGAAATAGGAAAGTGGTCCGATCCCATTCGATCTTGTAAGACAGACCATTTTAGTTTACCAATCAGGTTGGGAGAAGCTATTGATATATCTACTGCAGATGGGCCTTCGTTGGGCCTACTTATACGTGTGGCTGTTCCATCATTTAAAACAACTAGATGATTGTTATCTAGAGCGTTGATGAGACGAGAACCATTAATTTGATTCGTGGCCGAGCCCCATAATAGATTGTGGCAATTATAATCACCACAAAAAAGGGTATCCGTTGTGAATTGTGTAAATAAATTTTCCCAATCACTTGTGTACGCATTTTTATTAGGCGGTTTATATATTGAAACAATTGAGATTCCAAAATGGTCTAAGAAAACTGCACAAGCTTCTATGCTGTTGCCGAAGTTTTGTGTTAAATTAATTTGTTTATAAAATATATTATTGGCTACGAGTATTGCGACTCCTCCTTTTCCATCAGGCCTGTTGACCTGGACAGTGGAGAATCCGCGGATATTTATAAATGAATTTTTTTGCCAGGTTTCAGAAAAAATTAGAACGTCAAAGTGGTTATGGGATAAAAACTTTAACAGATTAGATTTACGCTTATTGAAAGATAATATATTCCATTGTAGTATTTTGAGTGGCCTAGTAAGTAGATTCATTGTCGCTTATACTTATGGCTTCGCTTACTTGATCTGTTTCGAGTTCCATCATTGAAGCTACAAATTCTCTAATCTTCTGTTCATTTTCGGAGGTAGTAGGATTAACTCCTTTATTTAAAACTGAAAAATTTTCTGAAATAAATCTTGAGATTCCAATTATAATTCTTTCTTTAAACTCCATGTATTCATCTCTATATGGATTAGGAAGTACTGTTTTTTTCTCTTTTAGGTTTATGTTTTTTTTTTTGTAACCGCTGGGGGCGTTGTGGGAGGAGAAGAAATTTTTCGTTTTTTGCCAGTGTTGGTTTGTTTAGGTTTATGTATAAATAATTTATGAGTTGCTTGTGACGATGATGTTGTTGGCAAGGCAGGAAAATTTTCGTTGTTATTCAGGATAGCGAACCGGTTATGTGTAGCAATTTTGGCATAAGAGGGATTGTTCACTATTTTTTCAGCATCTTTATAGGGTATATTACGCGATGCCATTTCTTTTTTAATTTTGAGTTGCTGGGAGTACATGGGACATTCTTTTGATATTGACGTATGATCGTTCGACTGACAATATATGCAGAAAGAGTTAGAGACTGAGCTGACATCGTTTATATCATGAGTGTCCGAACATGTTTTACACCGTTGCAGTTTGCTCTTACATAATTTCGCAGTGTGACCGTACCTTAGGCATTTAAAGCATTGGACCACCGGATGAAAGTAGGGTTCTACTACGAAGTATGATGAATTGATTCTCACTTTATCGGGTAGATGATTGCCTAAAAAGGTTACAATAATCATTTGTCTATCGACTAAGCTTTGTTTTCCATCTTTATCCGTGACTTTTCGTTTCATTCTTTGAACGCTAACTACTGAATAGTTATCAGTTTCGATGTTTTTCGTTAAGAAATCTTCGCTAAAAAAGGTGTCCACCATTCGAATGACTCCTTTCCGGTGATTGAAAAATGACGGTATGTAAGCAACTAGATTATTTCTTGTTATAACATCATGTTGTATTAGAGAATTTGCAGCAGAAAATGTTTTGAAAACAATTTTTACTCTACTCACCCACACCGATGTAATATCTAAAATATCTTTTTTGAATTCATCTACTTCTAGAAGAAAATAGCCTATTTTCATTGGGAATAATCTTCCAAAATTATGTTTGAGATGTTCAACGTAAACGTAAAAAGGGCCATCATCATTATATTTATATTTGTTCGTCAAATTAAATAAACTAAGATCTTTAAATTCGCTAGGCGGCCCTGAGCCGCCCGTGTCTTCACTCACTGTTCGTTGTTATTGATAAGAGAACTGATAAGAAAGATTTCAAATATATCAGATAAGAAATGAATGAGAAAAAAAAAACTATAGTAAAACTTGTAAGTACTTATCTCTCGATTCACAAATTGTTATACACAGCTCACTTTCGATACACCTAGACAGGTCGACTGCCGATACCGAACTGAATAATATGTTTAATTTAATTTAAACCCAACCTTTCTTTAATTATTTTCTTATGTATAAATATTCACGAACTTGATGAAATCTGTAGTTACTTGAAAATGGTGTAAAAGCCGAAACCGGTCGTAATAAAGTAATAAAGTGTTGGTGGAAACTGGACAAAAGTTATATTTTTCTTCCTTTTCTTATTTCATCATGAATTTCCACAAAATAAATAGATCATCAATCAAACAAATAGGTTTATATTCGATTTTCAAAATTACCATCACCCAAGACATATATTTATGATATAATAATTTGCATTGCTTATTTACATCAACAAGTAAACATATTTTTTCAGGTTCAACTCACGTTGGAAATTATGTATGCAAAATTACATGGTTACATCTGGCCAGAAAATGTATAAATCTGAATGAAACATTTTTATTACTATAATGTGGAAAACGAAAAATACACATACTTTGTCTGATACCAGGAAAACTTTGTAAATAATACATTAACACTCGATTTTCAAAATCATCCAGGAGATATTTCTACGATAGAACAGTTTATATCGATTATTTTGATCAATG